>JABWPP010000050.1:23439558-24039558 GCA_016920855.1 Puya raimondii | reverse complement strand
AAAAAGATATTACCCGTAACATATTTTCCAGCTAAGCTTAATTGTAAAGAAAATGAATGAAAAAAATAACATACTATTTTTCCTTAAAAAAATTGATATTATTTTAGAATCTTTGCTCTCTGATGTTTAAAGTAATGGTGGAACGTTCAGTACTACAGTTTTCTGGCTATAATGATAGGTTATTGATTCAGCGGAGTTTTCTATACCAGTAACACCATCAATTTTTTAGCATCGGATGCTTATATCCTAAAACATTTTTAGCAGTTTTAGGATATTTTTAAGCATGAAAATTATTATGTTATTTCAACAAGGCTTGATAGACTACTTAAGTTTTTGCTGCCCTTACACAGTTGCTTGACCGGATTTGTTTTACGGATGCGGTAATCTGACTGTATCAAAATTTATTTCGATGTGGTACGGCAGCACGTTTTGATATTAATAAATGCTTTATCATTTGAATTATCCTATGTAGTACTCTTCTTACTTTATAAGAGTAATATTATTGCTGGTACACTTTAAAATAAAATATATATTTTACATCCATTTTATCTAAGGATTATTAATTCTTTACTTGTCATATTATTTTTTTTTTATTTCACTAAAACTTTTTTGAATTTTTGTGAATTCTATAATGGAAGGTGTAAGATCTACACTCGCTCTTGGAGTTTAAATATCTCAACTACAAGTCATTTTGAAATTGGCCTTTCAATTTCGCTTTTTTTTTTTTTTTCTGGACATTGTCTCGACATTTAAATTTTTTTGAATTTGAGATATTTAAACTACTTAGTTAAAATTTTGTGAAAGCTATCTCTTGGCTATTAGCCGTCCTTAACTGATTCAGTAGCATTTGCTCAAAAAATGATCAGCAACTAATTTTGATAAAACTACTAAGAAATTTGATAGTATTTTTTAAATTCATTTAACTAAAGTTATTAAATTAAAAATTATTAAATAATTAAATGAATTCAAAATATGAATAAAAAATGTAACGGTGAGAGGACCTTTCTAACATGGACTATAAGTTAGGAAGGAGAAGTCTACTGTGTAACACTTACACCACATCATATATCTCCATCCACTCACATCTTTTCTTCTGAAAAAATATACAATAAAAATATTTTTTAAAAAAAATCATGACGGAATAGATGAGTCTCAAAAAGTACACTACATCAGTAATATAACTGTTGCATTTCAAATTTCTTTTTATTAGTTAAGAGGGTGTCTACAATCTACATAAATTTTTACCCTTTTATTACATGGGAGTGGGTGCGGGTAATTTTTAACGTAATAACATGGTATTACACACTGGGTCTGGGATATTGTTGTAGTACGTACAACAGTGAAGTCTCAGTCTCAGGGAGACATGAGATTCAAATTTTGAAATGGGAAATTAATTTTCAATTGGACGGGCAGATCGAGATGGAACATGCGTGGTACGCTGGGAAGGGTATTTCTGCAATATTCGTACCATGCAGGGGTAATAAAGTAAATGAGTCAGCCTTTTTCTTTTGCCGAGAAAAGTTGAGTGGAAAAAAGCATTTAAGGCTGCACCTGCAGTGGGACACTGGGGAAAACAAAAGATAAGATTTGGACTTTTATTTTTTTTAAAAAGATGATGTTTGGACTTTGGACACCCAAAAAATTTTCTTTCTATAAAAATGTAGCACACACCTTCTGCTAGGATATTCATGAATCTTACATCTATAAATTCAAATCTTACATCTAGAATAATTAACTATCTCAAGAGTAAATTTTATATTTATAAATTTTTTATGAATTATTTTAATATTCTTGTCTTATCACCATTTATCCTGTTTCTTTTGTTTTTGTTTTTAATTAAAACTCTATGAAGGGCTATGACAATTCTTGGATATAGCAGTATAAATCTTGCACCGCTATAAAGAAAAATAGTCTAAAATTTAACTGTCACGTCCAATTATATTTATCTTATAGGGTTTACCTTTTCTATCACGATTTTTATTTTTATCTCAAAAAAAGAGATGTGATTAACTGGACATAAATAATATGGTATAGCTTCTACATATTGGACTTCCTCTCTACGAAGGGCGTACAAGTTGCGATTTCTAAAAATGTACGGGATCCTGTCAATTACAGATAATTAGGAAATGGCTCCCTCAACTTTGAACTTCTTTTTAGGGCTTAATAATACAATACTATACTATACGGTATTGTAGGGTTTTTTTTTTATAGTTTTCTACATTGAACCTTTTTTTTTTTTTTTTTCAAAAACACTACTATTTTATCTTATATTTTTTCAACCTCTGCACTATAAATAATAAATCTATAATTTTAGATGGAAACAAGCATCTTCGTCAAAGAGCATTATTTGAAAACAACGAAGTATTTATTCCGCCCATTTTGACAGACAAGTAAGAAAATAAATAAAAAAAGAAAGAATAATAGTTGCAAATAATTAAATAGAAACTTTCAATGAATCTATCTTAAATATTCTTTTTTTTTTCGTATTATATATCTATTAGCTTCTCTTATTAGAGTTCTTAGCTTATATCTAAAAGAATATTTCTTTGATAGTAGTATAGAAATTGGTGAGAAAATAGTAGTTTATTGAGGCCTTTTAGAAAAAAAAAAATGTATAGACAATAAGAAAAAATAAATTAATCTGGGATACAATGTAGGTATTAATAAAATATGAAGTTCAAAGATGTTTCTGAAAAAAAAAAAAAAAATATCCAAAACAAAAATATCACTAAGGTGCAAAGCAATAGGGTATAATTAAGCCCTTTAATTAAGATTTTTGTTTTCTCAACTTTTAATTTTGTAAATTCAAATGCTTTTTTAGTCAAAAATTAGAAAAATTATATAATAATTTAATCACTTTTTAGCACGTAAAACTGAAATAACAAAAATTAATGACAAATAAAATCATAAACTTTGGACGGGTAGGACAGGGAAGCACATGACAAGAACTGACTTAACTGAATTAGCAGGCAGCTGGTGGACACCGAAAAATTAGTCAGAAATGATACGATTTTTGAGAAGACCCAGCCGAACCCGGTGCGAGTAGTCCACAAGCTCCAGCAATTGCTATCGGAGTGGGACCTCCTTACCCAAGCAAAGCTGAACCTTAACCGTTTTACTGGATAGATAGTTTTTTTTTTTTTTCTCGAGACCCAGTCTGCCTCACTCCTGTAGCCTAGTTCATCTTTCTAATGAATGAAGCGGGCGTGCTACCTTTCTCTCAAAAAAGTAAAAATAAAATCATAAACTTTAACAAAATTTTTATCTTAAGTAACTAAATAATTCATTTTCAAAAATACAATCTCAATAAAAAAAATGGGTTCCAAATGGCTTAATTGGCCAACATTGAATAAATCTTCTCTGCCACAATTCATTATAGCTCATAAAATTTTCAACATTCAATCAAATATCTTCATTTTATATAAAAATATTAATTTTGTTTCCAAAATATTATTTTAATATGTAATAATCATATTGCTTCTGTTAAACTCTTTCCATCCCTTGATATAATATAATTAGTTTCAAAATATATTTTAAGTGGTATAATTATTGCTAATAAGACTTTTTCTACTGTTACCTTTTGTTTTGGAATGGAGATATTAATATTCAAATATTTTATTCTGTGGGTATGCATTAATAAAAGAGGCCAAATGAAGTGACAAAATCACGAAATTACCACTGATCCCAAAAAATTTTAAAACCCACCAAAATGGTGTTGATCCCCAACGGGAAAAAAATATCGAAAGGTCCAATTCCCATATTGGACGGTTCAGATCGTGCGATCTGTTGGCTAGTGACTTTTTTTTGTTTGTTTGTTTTTATTAAAGATAATAATTGGGTAGTGTGTTGAATTTGAAATTTTATGTATCCATCCCATCAAGATTTTAAATTGGAGAAAGCTCCCAAAAGGCCCATTAACTTGGTTATAGAATATTACTTTTATATATTTCTGAGTTATTTCTATTCATAATGTGAAAATTTTGATTAATTAGTGTGTTTTTTATCTGAGTGAAATTTTATTAAGAGTGTCGTATTGATTAGGTTATACATTAATAACCGATAAAGCTGGCATTTGAGTAAATGTAAAATATCTTGTATTTTTTTTAAAAAAATTTGGATGATAAAATATGAACAATGTAGCAATGAAGTACACACTTTATTGCGTGATTTGTAAATACTGTACTAAGTTTTAGTAGAATAACAATAAAAATTAGGTAAAAATATTTAGGACTTATCTGGACCATGGACCATTTTGAATCGACTATTCAATCTTTCAACAATTTGATCTTAGTGTCCAACTTTTTAATTTATTTGATTTGAGTCAGCTAACGACACTTTGACTTTAAAAATTTAAACTAATTGCTTACTGTAATGAATTTACAGTTGCTAAAATTACGTAAAGTATACTAACTAAATCTGTAAAAATAAATGACGCATTAAAATTTTAAAATTAAAGTGTCGTTAACTGATCAAATAAACTAAAAAGGTTGAATAGTAAAATCGAAATTTTGAAAGATTGGATTCTAGACTCAAAATAACCCATAGTATGTTTTTATCAATAAAATATAAAGTAAATTACAAATAATAAGTTATATTATTATAAGGGTATTTTTGAAATTATCTTTTAAAATATTATTATTATTTTTTAATTATTATTTTTGAAACTAACCCCCTCAATTTTCTTATAAAGACATGTTCCCCTCCTATTTATTTCTTTTCTAATTTGGCGTATCTCCACCTCCTCCCCATTTTCAAGTCTCAACAACAAATAATAATAATAATAATAAAAAAAAATTAAAAGAAAAGAAAAGAAAAGAAAAGAGCCATTTTTGAGTGTGAACTGTGGAGCAGAGACTAATAAAAAAGCCTCCTTTTTGACTCCTCTCTCTCCCTCTCTTTTCCCGTTTCCCCCAACAACATATCACACATGGGTTCCTCCTCTCCATTCCCCTTCACCCTCGTCGTCGTCGTCGTCGTCGTCGTCGTCCTCGTCCCCTTCGCGCGGGGCAACGCGGAGGTGCGGGCGCTCATGGCGCTCAAGTCGTCTTTGGACCCCGAGGGCCGCGTGCTGGGCTCCTGGACGAGCGGCGGCGACCCCTGCGGCGGCGGCGGCGAGTTCGAGGGGGTGGCGTGCAACGAGCACGGAAAAGTGGCCAACATCTCGCTCCAGGGGCGCGGGCTCGCCGGAACCATCTCCCCCGCCGTGGCCGAGCTCCGGTGCCTCTCCGGCCTCTACCTCCACTACAACGCCCTCTCCGGGGAGATACCCAAGGAGATCGGGAACCTCTCCGAGCTCACCGATCTCTACCTCAACGTCAACAACCTCTCCGGGACCATCCCTGAGGAGATTGGGAAAATGCCTAGTCTCCAAGGTGAGTTTTTTTTTCCCCTTCTTTTTGAGTACTATTTTGATTTTTTTGGTTTGAAAAGACAAAAAAAACTTGGATTTTGGTTCGACTTATTAACGATTTGTTTCACATGCAATTTTTTCAAATGTATTTCTTGTTAAGTACCATCATATTATTTGGTGGGTGTGTGTTGGGTGTTTTGAAGCTTCTATTTCTGTAGCATCTTGGTTATGCTTTTGAATATAGTAAACCTCCCCTTTTTTTGCATTTAGTTTCCTATTCTATTATTGTAGCTGCTTCATTAAAGATCCTCTACATCCCGTTGCCATTTAATGTTGAAAAAAAAAGTTAGAAATAAGTAATACATTTGCTTGGGGTCTTCTCCCTTTAATAAATCCAGCTATTGTGTCCCCCAAGATATATAGTTGATTTGCTATTAGTTGTCTAATAAGTGAAAAGCTACAATTTTTTGTTTCCCATGAACTTTTGAATTTTTCTTGTTTTGGTTTTGTATTTTTGCTTATTTTAACTTAATATTAATTGGCTTGTTTCCTGCTATATTTGTTCTAGTTTTGCAGCTGTGCTACAACCAACTAACAGGGAGTATACCCACCCAGCTGAGTCTCTTGAAGAAGCTCACCGTTCTCGCCCTGCAGTCGAATCAACTAACCGGAGCTATCCCCGCGACGTTGGGGGATCTCTCGCAGTTAATGCGGTTGGATTTGAGCTTCAATCAGCTCTTCGGCTCGATACCAACTAAGCTTGCTCAGATCCCTCTCCTCACCGTGCTCGACCTCCGGAACAACACTCTCTCGGGCAGCGTCCCTTCCGGTAACTTCCGCTCCCTTTCGATAATCTCCTCGCCATCCATTACAGTAATTCTCTAATTACTTCCCTTTGATCTGTATTAAGGTTTACGGCGGCTGAACAAAGGATTTCAGTATGGGAACAACACCGGTCTATGCGGAGTCGGGTTCGATTCGCTTAAAGTTTGCCCCTCCGACGATGCCCTCAAACCCAACAAACCCGAGCCGTTTGGTCCGGGCTCGTCCAGTTTTAAGCCGCAGCAGATTCCCCAATCAGCCGACTTCAATGTGCATTGCAATGACACCACCCGTCGTTGTTCGAAAGCTTCGTCCAAATCCAATGCGGGGGCCATAATTATTGGCGTAGTAGCGGTTGCTGTCGGAGGGACAATTTGCGGGCTTTTTGCCTTCTCGTGGTACCGCCGCAAGAAGCAGAAGATTGGTAGCTCCCTTGAGGTCTCGGATAGCCGGCTTAGCACTGACCAGCCGAAAGATTTGTGTCGAAAAAATGCTTCCCCGCTGATCAATATCGAGTACTCAAATGGTTGGGATCCTTTATCCGATGGAAGGAGCGGCGCTGGGTTCTCTCAGGAGGTGTCTCAAAGCTTCAGATTCAATCTAGAAGAGGTGGAATGTGCTACTCAGTACTTCTCGGACGTTAACCTTCTCGGAAAGAGCAACTTTGCCGCGACTTACAAAGGGATGCTTAGAGATGGAAGTGTGGTGGCGGTGAAGAGCATCAGTAAGATGAGCTGTAAATCGGAGGAGGCCGACTTTTTGAAGGGATTGAAGATGCTCACTTTGCTGCGGCACGAGAATCTCGTCACCTTGAGGGGGTTCTGCTGTTCGCGAGGAAGAGGGGAGTGTTTGCTTGTGTATGATTTTATGGCGAATGGGAACTTATCACAGTATCTCGATGTGAAGGATGGTGCGAATGGCCGGATTCTCGATTGGATCACGAGGGTCTCTATAATCAAGGGCATCGCTAGAGGTATTGAGATATGCTTCTCCTTATTACATAGTGAATCGCCGCAGCTCACTAGTTTTGCTTGGTGCCTTCTTCATTGATTACGGTCGGCATTATTTTCAAGCTTAGAATACAATTAATAAATTAGGTTCTGGCTTTCTAACAACTTTTCACTTGCGGCGTGTAGATTAGTTAATGCCAAGTTTTTCGGACTCTTTAGTTGTTTTGTTGCTATTGTTGGAGTAGTGACTATTCCACGGTGTGCAGGTTGGTCCAGGAGAGCAGATGCCTAGATTACAAATGTGACCATCATCGATGAATAACCCTATTAATTCTCCTTGTCGCTTCATATGCATACACATGTTCAGTATAAAATATGAAGTCAGCGTCTGAAAATAACCTACATAAAACATCTCAAACAGTCAAAGCTTTTATAGAAATTTGTTGCTTCATGTGGAGTTATCCTTGGAGATCATGAGTTTGGGATTCCAAGTGTCAAAATTTTGAAAATTTTCTAGTTGGTCTAATTTCAAACCCGTAGCTTGGGCCTGTTAGAAAGTCCCCGAGCACAGATATGAGTGTACCTTTTAGAAAAATTGGTAGTTTGAGCATGATGGATTGCATTTTAGACACGTAAGCTTATCTTTCTTGCTTTGATATTTAGGCATCGAGTATTTACACAGCAGCAAGCCGAGCAAGCCCTCTCTTGTCCACCAAAACATCTCGGCAGAGAAGGTTCTCATCGATCACCATTTCACCCCTCGCCTCTCTGGCTGTGGCCTGCACAAGCTCTTGGCTGACGATGTCGTCTTCTCAACCCTCAAATCCAGCGCCGCAATGGGCTACTTAGCTCCCGAGTACACCACCACCGGCCGGTTCACCGAGAAAAGCGATGTCTATGCCTTCGGGATCATCGTATTCCAAATCCTCACGGGAAAAAGGACCGTCTCCCATCTCCGACTCAGTGCTGAACACGGTAGTCTCGAAGATCTTCTTGACGAGAATCTCAAAGGCAACTTCTCCAAACCAGAGGCGGCAAAGTTTGCGGGAATCGCATTACTCTGCACGAGCGAATCTCCGAGCCAGAGGCCGACGATGGAGATGGTGCTTCAGCAGCTAGGAAGCAGCTGCTGATCTTAGCGAGGGTGAGGGTGGATTTTGCCATCTTCTTGGCCGTAAGTTCAAATTCCTCCGCTGAGGAGTTTTTGCAGTATATCTTGTTTGTAGGTAATGTAGGGCAATTGTTGTTACTAACTACTGATCCGGATCATATAGCTGTCCTTTTCTGAAGGACCTCTGTGTCATGTAATGCTTTAATGCATGCTGCTAATGTAGTTCTATCAATTGGATCCCTCGAGGGAGAAAGTGCGATGTATCTATTTTCGGTCTTTGAGAGGTGGAGATAGATGCGTGCAGTTGTAGTTGTTACTTATCGTAGTTTAGCCGTCGTAATTCCTTAGGTGTTTAATGTCGCTCCACGAATATTATGTCTTTGTATTATTGACGTGCTGGCACTTAAGAATGCCAAAAAATACTTCTTTGCATATTCTTGGATTTGTTGATGTGTTGGTAATGTGCCAGCACATCAGGAATTTTAAGAAAAAATTGTGAGTTGTACCTCGTGGAAGGACAGAGAATCACCACCATCGATCAAACCGCCGGTTCGAATCTTCAAGGATCATCAGCATGGTGGTGATCTCTGTCTCTGTCTCGCAGGTTCGAATCTTCAAGGATCATCAGCATGGTGGTGATCTCTGTCTCTGTCTCGCATGCGTGCCTGTTAGTTTTATTTTCACTGATAATGCTTTTTCAAGAACAAAGCTTACTGCCAAGGGCTGGTCTTTTTGAAAGCGAGGATGCATGGAGTGGTCCTGCTGCACTGCTCTGACTCTTTTGAATCTATTTGAAAGTGACAAATCAAAGCTGGAGCATTCATTGTGACTGCCCTGTAATAGTTCGGTGTAGGCCATAGGCATAAGAAACACCATGAATGGTGGACCAGCGTGAATAAAATTATTGTCTATTGTGATATTGTGATGTTAGTAGAGTAATTTTTGCATTTTACGCAATAAAAGAAGGATTCTAATTTTTATAATATTATAATCAATATCAAATTTTATCTTAATATGGAATTAGTATTCTTAAGATGCCTTTTAGCACATGCTAGGCTCTAGAAAATATTAACTGAAATCGGACTTAAGGAACTGGATTATGCTGGATGAGAACAGGATTAAATTGAATTATTTATTTATTTATTTATTTATTTTTTCAATGTTGGATTGAAAAAGAGCTAAACTGAAAATCCAAGCTCTGACCCAATCCAAAAAGTAAATAAATAGAATAATCTCTTTCATAGTATACTGACTAAAATTTAATTTAGACTTCGTTTAGATGTCTAAATAAATTACCCGATTACGATAATAAGCGATTTGGTATGAAGATTTTTTTATGCAATTACATGTTATCAACTTGAATTTTGTTTTTTTTTTTCAAGCCTTGATATCTATGATTTGATAGGATAAACGTATTACTAGGAGATAATTTATTTTAGTGGCAAAATTGATCCAGGCACCTGGATATAACTAAATTTTTAGAAAGTGGTAAAATTTAGAGTTAAGTTGGTAGGTCCGTTTGGTTAGTTTATGCATTTGTGGTATAAGCTAATTATGCAAGACTTATTTATGGTTGTATTTTTTTTTAAGTACTTTAAGTGTTTAGGCTTTATTTTATTGGGTTAATTGCATACAGGTCCCTGCAAACTTGGTGAATATCAGATATATTCCTGTAAAGTTTAACTTTGCAAAAATATCCCTGCAAAAGTCCTACCGTCTGTAAAAATATTCCTGCTGTTATACTCTGTTAAAAAAACTGAGTTAACCACAGTTAACATGCTTAACCATGATTAGTTTATAATGTGAAATGACGATTTTACCCTCATCCTCATCCTCTTCCTCCTCTTCCTCTTCCTTGATCGGAACGACGCCGCCCCCTCCCTCCTCCTCCTCCCTCCTCTGCCGCCGTCGCCGCCGCTTCCTCTCCGCCGGTCGATCCCACCTCCTCCTCTCCTCTCCCGATCCCAAGCCGAAGCCCTCGAAGAAACCCTCGTCGTGTTCGTCGTCGTCGCGCGGGCGCGGCGATCCATACGTCGAGGGACGCCGGTGGGGGGAGCCCGCCACCAGCCGCCGCCGCCAGCACCTTCTTCTTCTTCTTTTTGGAGGGACATATCTGTAAGGACAAAAATATCATTTCACTCATCTGCTGTTAAAATTTTAATAGAGTTCTAACAGAAACAAACCATAGGGATATATCTGCATAACTTAGGACTTTTGCAGGGATATCTTTGCAAAGTTAAACTTTGTAGGGATATATCTGATATTCACCAAGTTTGCAGGGACCTCTATGCAATTAACCCTATTTTATTTATGGTTAGAGTATGTTTAATCATCCCCGTCGCCCCGGTATATTATTGCCGCCTTCTCATGCCCAGATTATTGAGATCTGTTTTTATTTTTTTCCTAAATTTTGCAATTTTAGCATAATATAAAATTTTGATTTTTTTTTTATATAAAATTTTCAATCATTTTAGAGCTAAAACTTTATAAGGAACTGGATTATGCTGGATGAGAACCGAATGAAATTGATTGTTTTTTATTTTTAAATTTTTCAAAAGATTTGATGAAAGTAAATAAGAATAGTAAAACAAAATTGGGTTGAAAAAGAGCTAAATTGAAAATTGGGCCACAAGGGATGTGGGTTCCAAGCTCTGACCCAATCCAAAATTTAAAAAGATAGAAAAATCTCTCACATTGTATACGACTAAAATTTAAAGTCGTGTCAAACATGAGACTAACTATGTCAGGCTTTGTTTAGATGTCAGAATAAATTATCCGATTCCGATGATAACTTATTCAGTATGAAGATCTTTTATGTAATTGAAACTTATGATCTGAAATTTTGTTCTTTTAAGCCTTGACATCCATGAATTGATGGGATAGTATATATATTCTTAAAAGTCGATTTATTTTATTCCAAAAACATGATTTGAATACTGAATGTATAATTTTATTCAAGATATTTAATCACACTTCTAATTCTGATTTACAATAGTAAATCTTCGTACTGAAAAGAATACCACTGAATGTCTTATTTTGATATCTGAACATGACTAATAAGATATTTTTGTTACTTATCCCTTTCTCTAATTTTTTTTTTTTTTTAAAAAAAGGGGAGGAACAGGGAAGAGCACCATTCGGTTTCATTAAACTTTCAGTTGATTCAGCTTAGTAGATTAAAACTTCTAAAGAAAACAAATATAATGAATAAGTATAATGTTTAGTAATGTAGATATATATTAGACTTTAGACGATAATCAAATAATTTGAATGTTCAACCACTATTATCTTCAGATAAACATTTTAAGATAAAATTATTTAGGCTTATATTTTATAGTAGCACTATCTTAGTGCACAAGCAAACATACAATAAAAAAAATAACAATGTACTATGTAATAACTCTAAACTTAGATGTCAAAAAAACATACACTAATTAATAGAGTCAAACTTTTATTTTTTTTTGATTATTCAGCTAATTGTTAGTCACTTAAACTAATATAATATACATATAATTTATTAATTCAATTTCACAATCATCTATAAATGATAGGGTCTTTGTGCATATTTACTTTTCCCTTTTGAAGGAATAATTTATTGGCCAAGGGATGACAAATAAGGTGCAATTAATATCTTAGAAAGTGGAGCCAATATTTGGAAAAGTGAAAGATATTTTGAAAATCGATAATATTTATTAAAATGCCTGTATTCTACACTTTAATAAGGATAATTTCGAAATATAAAATATCAGATATGTTTTCCGTTAACTATTAGATCAAAATGGACGGTCTAAAATTTTCAATCAAAATTATTTATTATAAAAGTAATGGATAAGATTCTTAGTGGATTGGTAATAGAACTTAAAAGAGGAAATTTTGGAAGAAAAATACTAAACAAATTTCTTCTTTTATAAGTAGTAGGGATTAATCCAAATGAAAATTTTTTTTCTCCAAACTGAATTAAACAAACTGAATGGGCTGAATCATTTCTGTCTGATTTTGGTTCTAAAAAAAATGTTTATAAGCTGAAACAGACTGCCTGATGCTCACTTATGGGAAGGGATTGGCAGCAAGCCTTACAATTATATTACTACATGTTCATAACTAGTAGTCGAAGTTCTTGTAAGATAGGGGGTGCCCTAGGATCTATCTAGAGTATATCTATCACCTAGAGGGGGGTGAATAGGTGTAACAACTAAAAAACACAAATCTCAATGCAATAAAAATAATGCGGAAAATAAAATCAGCACACTGAGATTTACGTGGAAAACTCCACTTTGGAGAAAAACCCACGGGACCAACACGCGAAAAACAATCCACTAAGATTAAAGGATTACAAGGTGATTACCGACTCCACGGACTTAACCTCTCCGTCGTCTTCAGCGGATCTCGCGCACTCACGGCCGTCCACGCCTCACGTCTGAATCCACAGACGCCACGTCTCGAATCCACGAGACGCCTCGCTCCGAATCCACGAAGCCTTCACGATCCGAATCCACGAACCGCCTTTAACACGTCGAATCCACGACGCCACTCGAATCCACGAGCAAGAACAAATAACGTTGATGATGTAACGTTGGTGATGGTTTATTGCTTAGAATAACATTGAAAATCTGTGGGAATAATCTCTAAGCAATTCTCAAATTGATTCTAAAAGAATATTCGGAATTAGAGCACCATGAATCAATTTGAGAGAAGCTTGATGTAGAAGATGAGGAAAACGGTCACCTACAAACTTCTAGGGTTTCTAAAAGATAATCTGAGATTCACCACGTTTTAGAGACTCCCCCACATCATATTTATAGGTTTAGAAGCAATCCGAAATAGATTAGGATTAAAAACAGTTTTTAGAAAGGTTTGGAAGCAAACCGAATTCGACTAGGATTGAAAAACTGATTTTAGAAAGGTTTGGAACCAAATTAGGATTGCAAAGATATTTTAAGGAATATACCATCTTATTTACATGTTTGGGAGACATTAGAATCAAAGTAGGATTGAAAAATAACTTTCCAAAACTTCGCAACGGGTCGGGGTCCGGACCGCGGGTATGGGGTCCGGACCTTGACACTCTCCAGGCGTTTCATTGTCCGGACCTCAGCCATCAGGGTCCGGACCCGGTCTGCGAAACAGCCTGGGGTCCGGACCTCAGCCCTCAGGGTCCGGACCTCCGCCCTCAGGGTCCGGACCTCATCCTCAGGGTTCGGACCCTCCCTGCGTGACAGCTAGGGAGGCGTACGGGTTCCGGACCTCAGCTTTCAGGGTCCGGACCGGGTCTGCGAACCAGCATAACCTGCTTACGGGTTCCGGACCTCATGTTCCAGGGTCCGGACCTCGTAGTTGGAAAACTCATTTTTTACAATTTAAAACACTTTGAACCTATTCTAATGTCTTCCAACCACTTGTAAATAATTATAAATCATCATCAAGATTATTTAAACTTACCAAGCATCGTGAATTCATACGTGGAGTCTTCGAGTCTTTGTTCTTCGTCTTTTCTTCTTCGAACCTTCAAGACTCCGACTCACTTCACGAAATATGCCAATATAAAATCTGTAACAATCTCCCCCTTTGGCAATTTCGTGACAAAACACAAAAATACATAAAACACTCACGATGCTCATCTCTCTAAAAATGAAATTCATTGCCATCACCAAAACAATGAACTTCTCGCGTGAAAGATCCAAAAGAAAAATAAAATTACAATTTAGTAACTCCTAAAACAAACTCTATAACTTAGACAAACATGGAGTCTTGAAGTCTTGAGAGACCTGCAAAATATTTTCATTCTCCACGAACAAAGTTAGTAGAAAAAGTATCAAAATCGCTCCCCCTTTGTTCATGCAATCTCTCCCCCTATGTTTATGCGTCTAAGTTAACATTACCTCTCTCCCCCTTTTTGTCAAAAATTGCCAAAAGAGAAACACCAAAAATAGAGAGAAGTTCGAGAGAAATCAATCAAAATACAAGTTGAAAGCTTTTCAATTTTGAAACCACTTGTTATAAAATTTCAAGCAATGTTAGTGCATAAGAAATATAAATTCACATTGACTTCTTTCAATCCCTATTAATTTCATAAGAATTAAGAATTTTACTACACACTCACCATAATGTAGATAAAATATTACACGATTTCTTAACTCATATAAACTTCAAAATCAAATCATCAAAAATAATCTAAAGGCTCAAAAGCTATCAAGATGTAAACGGATTATGAAGATGACTTAAGGGATTCATCAAAGAGACAGAAAATTTGTTGCATAAACATTCAAATTTGAGATAAAACAAATAGCACAAGGGGTGGCTCTTTGAGCATCTTTCATGTATGTGGACCACCTTATAACTCCGAAAAATAAAATTTGTGACATTTTCCTTTTGCATACTTTTGCACTTGTATATATATTTTTTCGGATATGCAATTCAATTCTCATGTGGTAGCTGCACACACTAACCGGACGACCGGGGTGGTAGCTCTTTCCTCCATGTGGTGGTAGTTTTCACACTCCTTTAAGGATGTAACTCTTTCCACATCTTTCAAAGCATACGAGCATTTCATTTTATATAATAATAACTCCCCTCGCTTATGCAATCTCTTATTTGAAAGAACATGTGACAAATTTTAGTCCATAAGAGAATGACTATTCATCAAATTCAACACACACAACCGAGATAGGTTAAGCTCCTAGAGATTACACATGATTGCCTAAATTTGATGAATATAAGTATTAAGAATTCTCATAATAAATTATCTTCAAAAATAATGAAAATAAAGTAAAACCGATAATTTATATGAGATTAATTAAGAGTGAATGAAAGTGAACCTATTGATATTCAATGCACTATTTAATGTTCTAATCATTCAAAGAATAAAAAAAATCGTAACAATGAAAGCACCAAAACGTGTAATGCAATAATCAAAAGATATGCAATAGAAACCGATCAAAGCACTACACTAAGTCAAAACAAATTAAGACTTGAGAGAAGGAAATATATCACCTTTTCGAACCCAAACTTGTCGGATTGTTGGTTGCCTTGGTTTGTTGACGTTGGGCACGGTTTGTTTTGACTTTTGATCAACCTTTGGTCTCACCATCGCATTCCGCTTCGGAGTATTTAATTGTTGTGGCTTTGACTTTCGGTTGACCTCGGGTACTCGACCTTTTGGATGTTGCATTTGAAACCGAGAAGCTTGTCGAGTGTTGAAAGATGCCGATAGATGCTTAGAAGATGCCGATTGAGTATTCTTACCTTTTCTAGGGCATGTCTTCTTGATGTGACCTTTCTTTCCACATCTATGACATACTTTCTCTTTTACACTTGTTGAGACTTTATATGTTGATTTTTTAACCTTCTCAACAAATGTCCGCTCATATCCAACACCAAGTTTGCCCGTTTGACCCAATCCGAGCATACTATCAAGCTTTTTCGAACCGGAGGAGAATTTTTGTATGTCGGACTTGAGTTGATGAACTTGTTTGGTCAAAACTTGGTTGGATGTGTGAACTTCTTTGTATTGTTGCTCTAGAAAACCAACCTTTTCTTGATGCGATTGGATCGTTATCTCCGATTGGTTGAGCTTTTCTTGGAGGATTTTATTACTTGTTAGGATTTGTTCCCTTTCGTCCGCAAGAGCTTTATTTGAAGTACACAATGTCTTTTTGTCATCCTCAAGCTCCAAAAGTTGCTTCCTCAACTTCTTGTTGTGCTTAGCCATCTTCTTCGATTCAATAAGTAGTTGATTATACGCTTCGGCTAAGTCTTCATCATCGGACTCCTCCTCACTCGTGCCATCATCGCTCGATGTACCATGCACAGAGGAAGAAGCAAAAGGGTTAGCAATAATTGATGATAAACAAAAAGTAGAAGGAGAAGAAGAAACGTGTGAAGATAGGGCAATGGCATCATTGGTTTCTTCTTCACTAGAACTCGATTCATTAGAAGTTGAATCGTCCCAAGTTCTAGCTTGTAAAGCCTTCTTTTTATAAGACTTTTTAGTGGGACAATCCGTGGAGATGTGACCGTAGCCACGGCATTTGTAACACCGGATCTCCCCTTCAAGTTCATCCTTTTTTTTAGAAGACTTTCCAAACTTCTTCTCTTTAGAGAATTTAGAATTTGAAGATCCTTTAGAAGAAGATTTGGATGTAGATCGATTTGACTTGTTCTTCCGGAAAGTCCGACGAAATTTCTTCGTGAGACGCTCCAATTGATGTTCAAAGTCGGCGAGCGAAATATCTTCGTCGGATTCGGTATCCTCGTCTTCCTCCTTTGTTGAATTAAGTGCAACACCTGTACTTTTAGAGAAAGACTTGGAAGAAGATTGATTAGTAGGAAAAGTCATTTCATAAGTTTGTAACGCACCTACTAATTCATCAACTTTCATATCATCCGGATGATTGATTGTTTCAATAGCCGCGACTTTCGCCCTAAAGCGCTCCGGAAGTGTTCGAAGGATTTTTCTAACGACTTTAGATTCCGGGATTTTCTCTCCCAAATTAGCACATGTATTAATGACATCTTGAAGTCTAGTAAAATAATCAATAAATGATTCATGCTCCTCCATGCGTATAGAGTCAAATTGACTCGTAAGCATTTGAAGCTTTTGTATTTTTACTAGACTTGTACCCTCATGTGTAACTCGAAGAGTATCCCAAATTTCTTTAGCCGTTTCACACGCTGAGACACGTGTAAACTCGGTTTGAGATAAGGCATTAAATAGCGCATTAATACCCTTACCATTAAAAGACGATAAATCAATTTCATCCTTCGACAACTTATTCCGTGGCTTAAGTACAGTCGCCTCATCAACCACTTCGGTTGGATGTTTCCACCCGACTTCAATGGTTTGCCATACACGCTCATCAATTGCGATGAGGAAGGCTCTCATCCGGACTTTCCAATAGGCGTAATTGGTTCCATCAAATAGCGGTGGCCTAAATATGTTACCACCTTCACCCATTATGATATATAAAGTCTAGATCCCGCTCTGATACCAATTGTAAGATAGGGGGTGCCCTAGGATCTATCTAGAGTATATCTATCACCTAGAGGGGGGTGAATAGGTGTAACAACTAAAAAACACAAATCTCAATGCAATAAAAATAATGCGGAAAATAAAATCAGCACACTGAGATTTACGTGGGAAACTCCACTTTGGAGAAAAACCCACGGGACCAACACGCGAAAAACAATCCACTAAGATTAAAGGATTACAAGGTGATTACCGACTCCACGGACTTAACCTCTCCGTCGTCTTCAGCGGATCTCGCGCACTCACGGCCGTCCACGCCTCACGTCTGAATCCACAGACGCCACGTCTCGAATCCACGAGACGCCTCGCTCCGAATCCACGAAGCCTTCACGATCCGAATCCACGAACCGCCTTTAACACGTCGAATCCACGACGCCACTCGAATCCACGAGCAAGAACAAATAACGTTGATGATGTAACGTTGGTGATGGTTTATTGCTTAGAATAACATTGAAAATCTGTGGGAATAATCTCTAAGCAATCCTCAAATTGATTCTAAAAGAATATTCGGAATTAGAGCACCATGAATCAATTTGAGAGAAGCTTGATGTAGAAGATGAGGAAAACGGTCACCTACAAGCTTCTAGGGTTTCTAAAAGATAATCTGTGATTCACCACCTTTTAGAGACTCCCCCACATCATATTTATAGGTTTAGAAGCAATCCGAAATAGATTAGGATTAAAAACAGTTTTTAGAAAGGTTTGGAAGCAAACCGAATTCGACTAGGATTGAAAAACTGATTTTAGAAAGGTTTGGAACTAAATTAGGATTGCAAAGATATTTTAAGGAATATACCATCTTATTTACATGTTTGGGAGACATTAGAATCAAAGTAGGATTGAAAAATAACTTTCCAAAACTTCGCAACGGGTCGGGGTCCGGACCGCGGGTATGGGGTCCGGACCTTGACACTCTCCAGGCGTTTCATTGTCCGGACCTCAGCCATCAGGGTCCGGACCCGGTCTGCGAAACAGCCTGGGGTCCGGACCTCAGCCCTCAGGGTCCGGACCTCCGCCCTCAGGGTCCGGACCTCATCCTCAGGGTCCGGACCCTCCCTGCGTGACAGCTAGGGAGGCGTACGGGTTCCGGACCTCAGCTTTCAGGGTCCGGACCGGGTCTGCGAACCAGCATAACCTGCTTACGGGTTCCGGACCTCATGTTCCAGGGTCCGGACCTCGTAGTTGGAAAACTCATTTTTTACAATTTAAAACACTTTGAACCTATTCTAATGTCTTCCAACCACTTGTAAATAATTATAAATCATCATCAAGATTATTTAAACTTACCAAGCATCGTGAATTCATACGTGGAGTCTTCGAGTCTTTGTTCTTCGTCTTTTCTTCTTCGAACCTTCAAGACTCCGACTCACTTCACGAAATATGCCAATATAAAATCCGTAACAGTTCTCAAATCTCAAGAGACTATGTTTTGTAAAAATAATCTCCAATCTTTTGACAAAAGTATTAGGGCATGTTTGGTACACGGAAATTTAAATTTTCTATTGGGAATTAACTTTTCAAAAAATCTATTCTCGTGAGAGAATTTCAGTCTTATAGAAATACTTTTATTTGGTACATAACTTACAATACACAAAAATATCTATATTTGTATTTGGTTCAATATAGATTTTACCCAGGTAAATCAATAAAGTTAGCACAATACACTTTTCTTTATAGGGAGTAATATTATATATCAAAATATACTAAATTAATCATTAAAAAAGCATAATTATTTGAATATAAACTCTATTTAAATATTCCTAATTTTAGGGGATTCATAACTTTATTTATCTCTTATGCTCTTTAAAATTTTGGGATAGATATAAAATTGGCAAAAGGGTACCTTCGTCTTTTCAAAATTAATTTTTTCTGAAAAAAAAAATACCAAGGGAGGAGGTGGATTTTTAAAATTTATATTTTAAGGGATTATAAGATTCCACAGAAATTTAAATTTTTACTATGTCAGATTTTTGTGATAAAGTAAAAAAATGAGATTTCACAATTCTAATGTCTTGTTCTCAAGCATCTTAAAAATTATCATGAGCTAAACATACCCTTCAGGATAAATACTAGTTTCTCCCTTAAAAGTTTACAAATAATTAATATATCACTCTAAATTTGAAAATAATCTATATATCCTTCCAAATTTTCATACCTCCTAAAGTATCCCTCTATTAATGTATTGTCTCTATTCCTTTCTCTCTCTCTCTCTCTCTCTCTCTCTCTCTCTCTCTCTCTTAATCTTTTTGTCTTCTTTTTATGCGACGCACGTTTATCATCACCTCCTCGAATATTCAAAAAGAATGAAATAATACAAAGAGATTGAAAACGATAATAGAGGCCTCCGTCATGATATCTTTGGACATAAAAACCTCAAGCAAAATTGACCTTCCCCAGTTTCAATATGATCAACCTCTCCATGAACCTAATCTACTTAGTGCCCCACAGCATCAAACCACTCTATAACGACCCACACACCTTTGTGCTTATGTCCTTTTTTACTAGGAAACTTGATTGACATGTAATTGGAAGGTGCAAATTAATCTTTGCTGGTATATGTAGAAATTGAAGTTTTATTATATCATATTTAAGAAACTTGCGGCATTTTTATATAAATAGATTTTTTTTAATATAACAAAATCACCACTTTCGAGACCTAGAAGTGCTAAAAGTCCAGAGAGGGTCTATTTTTCCTTTTTACCATGCAAGAGTTAGAAACTCTATTTTTTCTGGGCCAAATGCTGAGAAAATATTTTGACCTACAAGATCCACTAGCATGCAACTAGAATACATTTTAGCTTATTCATTATATATAATACATATATGAAATTAAAGAAAACTTTAGACAAAGAGGAGATCAAATCTATTTCGGTGATATTCCTTACATTCTCTTAGATCTTTTCTAAAGAGATGGTCTTGATCTCCTTAAAACACCAAGAAACTTCTAAAAATAGTTCTAACAAAGTTTACAACCTCAAAATTTTCTCTTTTGGGAAAACCTCAACTAAATTCTAAAAATATTAACTCACCTCTCTACCTCCTAGCACAAGGAAATTAGGTTGAGAGGGTTGCCTTCACCCTTCTTGAGCTTCCTCTTGAACTTCTAGACCTCCCCTATGCTTCCAAGGAGATGAATCCCCAACAATGGGGGATTTAGGGCTCCATTTCTTCTAGAGAGAAAGGAGGAAGGAAGAGAGTGAAAAGGGAGAAATGGAGTGAGAAATTAGGCTTTACTGAAAACCCTATTTATAGGTGCTATAATAGCACATAAACCCCCTATTCTTTCATATTTATAGTCAGACATATCGCTGTCTGTATGCCAGGTTTCGAGCGTCCGAATCCATCGTAGTTGCGTCCAGTCTAGTATCCGAACGCCACTCCATCTGCCCCGATTCACGAATCGAGTGATTGTAGGGGAAGAATTTGGGCGTCCGATTCTTTAATCCTTTGCACGACTTGTGCATGCCAGGTTGAGCATCTGAAAGCAATTTGGACGATCGCAAAGGATAGTCCAAAAGTTGTTTCGGGTGCTCGCAGGGCAATCCGATCGCCCAAATCCTCAATCCAATAAAATCCAGCTTTCGGGTTGAGAGTCTGAAAGCTTCCCGTACACACTCAAGTGAGGTCCGAAAAGATCCGGATGCCCATAGGGCAATCTGGGCACTCGAAAAGGGGCCTCTTCGCCAACCATGCTCTTTGGAAGAAAGTCTGCTTGTTCTGGGTTCTGCAGTGGGCTGTTCGAAATCATTTCGGGTACCTGAATTCCTATTTTGGATGTCCTATTTCGGGTGTATGAAAAGTTCTGAAACCCAGTTTTCTCTCTTTTAGAACTTCATTTCAATCCGAATTTATTTCAATTCAATCCAAACTTAGTCTAAGCTTTTCAAAACTCATTTTAATTATGCCTAGTATGACTTTATCTGCACTTTATCAATTTAAACAAAGTTAGGTACATTACATCCATCCCTTCTTAAAAGGACGGGCAGTTGGTCAGATCTAGTATGGATCGTACATGGACGATAGTTGGAGTCGGCGGCTCTCCTAGGATTCCCTTATCTGGGATCTTGTCCGTAAAACTAAAATTTCATACCTCAATGCGATCCCCAAATAGATGAGAAAAATGCTACCGCATGGTGCTCTCGAGCTCCCACGTAACTTCTCGCTTCTTGTGGTCTCTCTACAACACTTTGACATAGGAAACAGAACGATTCCATAATATTTTTTCTTGCCGGGCGAGGATGCTTATAGGATATATAGTCAGCGTGGCTCAAGTCCTCCTGCAATTCCAAAGGTGGATAGTTAATAATATGTGTCAGATTGGGTATATATTTGTAGAGTAGAGATACATGGAATACGTCGTTTACTCTCGCCAAGCTTGGAGGTAGCACAACCCAATATGCCATAGGGCCGATCCGCTTCAATACCTCAAAAGGTTCAATATAGCGAGGACTTAGCTTTCGTTGCATTCTAAAATGCTTAACCCCTCTCATTGGAAGAACCTTCAAGAGTATATGAGCCCCGACGCTAAATTTCAAATCATGTCGGCGCTTGTCGAAGTAGCTTGTTTGGTGACTTTACGCCATCAACAACCTTTGACGTGTAATTCAAACTTTTTCCTCGGCCTCTTGTACTATGTCTGGGCTAAAGGTAGACCTCTCACCGACCTTGCTCCAATGCAATGGATATCGATATTTCCTGCCATACAACGCTTCATACGGTGCCATCTTGATGCTTGTTTGGATGCTATTATTGTAGGCAAACTCCGCCGTCGACAAGTATTATTGTCAACTAGTTCCATAATCAAGGATACATGCCAACAATTTATTCTCAAGAATTTGGTTAGTTCTCTCCGATTCCGGCGCCCAATTTCCTATTTTAGACGTTCGAAAAGATTTGGAACCAAATTTTCTCTATTTTGGAACTTTATTTTGATTCTAATTGATTTCAATTCAACCCAAATCCAGTCCAAGCCTCTCAAAACTTATTTTAATCATATCTAGCATGACTTATATACTTTGTCAATTTAGCCAAAGTTCAATACATTATACTCTCCCTTCTCTTCCTCCGCCGCCTTCCTCCCTTTTCCTCTCCCGTTTTCTCTTCCTCCACCACTACTGTCACATATTTGGGACGCAGATGTGAGGGTGATGATCTTGGAGGGTTCTTTCTGACAACGAGGGGGACGAGGTTGAAGCGGTCGAGGTTGCAACAATGACAACATGCGGGCGGTGGAGGAGGATGAGGAGGGAGAGGAAAGGGACGTTGATGTCCTTTTCCTTCTTCTTCTTTTTTCTCTTCCCCTGCTTATTCTTCTTCTTCTTCTTTCTTTGTTCTTTGTCCATTAAAGAGAATAAAGATATCACACTATTTGTTTGTATATTGTACTTTTTGATAAGCGCCAAAAGTTGTAAAATTAATAGTATAATATACTGTCAAATGGTGATACATATAGTCAAATAGTATAACATTGAAAAAATATTATACTATTTGAAAGTATGTTGCAATATTTGATAATATATTATACTATTTTTATAGTTGTGAGAATTCGAATTTTGGAAATTTGGATTCTGTGTTCCTCTCCCCTGTTACTGTGTTTTTTTATCTGTATACGTATATATATATATATATATATATATATATATATATAGAATCCAGCTACTATCCTTTTAGGAGGATGGGAGCCTTCGTCCTCCTAAATTTTCTACCATTCGGATGAAAAAATGTGCGGCTAGGATGAGAGTGGTTACGGTTAGGTTGATAGTGGGTCCCCTAGGGTTGAGTGGGTGGTTGGTTGAATAGTATAATCTAACGGTTGAAAATGATTAAAAGTTAGATCTAACGGTCAAAAAATTGATAGGACAAAGGCTTCTATCCTCTTAAGAGGATAGTAGCCGGACTCTATATATATATATATATATATATATATATATATATATATATATATATATATATATATATATATATATATATATATATATATATGTATATAAGTTGTTTTTATAGTATTTTATTATTTTTGAGTTTTGTCGCAGAGAGTGAACGGCTTAACGGCGCAATCCGGAGTCCAAATATGACGATCCAAAATGGTAGATTCGATGTCTCGGCAGTGCTGAACGCGATGGCGCAATCCGTGTTGACATGCGACGGACGGATTGAAAGTTCTTCCATCTTCTTCACCGAGAGGACGAATGGTACATTTTGCAGTTTCGCGATTTGGACCTTGTTCTCGCACCATTTCGCGTGAGATTGCTTGTGGAGGGATGTCTGGGCATTTTATTCTTGCTGTGAGGGGCCCAGGTGTAAATAGTGGTGTTTGAGGGGTGTTTTTGCAAATGTGCATTGTGTTTAAGTTGTTTTGTGTGTGTGTGAGAGAGAGAGATCTCCCTATCTCTCCCTCTCTCCCCCTCAGCCCACAGCTGCGAGCCCCAGCCCCTCAGCCACCTCCCCTAGCTCCTCCGGCCGCCGCCGACCGCCCCTGGCCAGCGCTGCCCCGGCCAGCCCCCTCTCTCTCTCCCTCTCATTTTATTATTCTTCTTCTTCTTCCTATGCTTCTTCTCCTTCCCTGTGGTGTGCACCCAGGGGGAACCCACGCCTGAGCTCCCCCTAAGGTGGCAAGGCAGCCGGAGCTGCCGCCGTGCCGCCGGGAGCCGCCGAGAGCCGCCGCCAGGCTGCTGCTTGGGCAGCTGCGGGCCGAGAACTGTGGGCCCTAGCCGCCGCCGCCTCCCGATGCCTGGGAGGGTGAGCACGGTCACCCTTGAGTTCTCCGGCGCTGACCTCTTCCTCCCCGGCCGTCGCCGTGCCGCCGGAGCGCCGCCGGAGCCGCCGCGGGCTCTGTTTTGGCAGCTAAGGCAGCTGCAGCCAAGTTTGCTCTGCCGCCGCCATCGCCGGGAAGTTTTGTCGCGATCACCGGCCAACCAACGTCCGGCGGGCCCCTCTTGCCGGTGCTCGCATCGCCGCCGGCCGCCGCCGCCGTCCGTTGCCGCGCCGCCCTGCCCTAGCCAACCCGAGAGCCGGCTTCCTCCCAGCGCTGCCGCCGCCACTTCCTGCCGCCATCTGAGGTGAGCCCCCTCTTCCTCACCTCTCCCACACCCATCCCTGGCTGCCGCCGGCCATGCATGTCGGCCGGCAGCCGGCCGGAGCTTGTTGCTCCGGCCGGGGTCCCCTTTGAGTTTATTTTGGCTGCTTTGGGGTGTTTTAGTTTTCCGATGTCTTTCGAAGCCCGGGAAGGTGAGAACGATGATCGCGGCGACACGCTGATCATCATGCTCACCTTAGAAATTAGTTTGGGTGAGCCGTTTCGCCATTCGGCCTTTGTCGAGCCTTTTCACCTTATGTTTTTATTGTTTTTATGCTTTTTCCGAGCTTGCAACTTGTCCTGTCGCAGTGGGGCTGTGAGCACGGCCTTCGTTACATCGTTACCTATCCGCTGGTGCTTGCGGAAGGTCGTGCGGACGTACGGATTGCTCTAGCGGCCTAGTTTATTGCTTGTATGCATGTATTTGTTGCTTGTTTTGTGATGGTGGTAGTGTTGCGACATTGCGGGCAGCAAGGGCTTGGCCCTTAGGGCCCTGTGGACTGGTTGTCCACTCCTTCGCCTTTCGTGGAGATCCGGATTCGATTCCGATGCATTTTTCGATGAATTAATTGGCGAAACGCGTGTTTTTAGTCGTGCGACTCACTCTCTATTTTCGTGAGTGACTTAGCTTCGTCGTATAGCCTTGTTGGCTGTTCCTCATCGCTGTCCCGAAGTTCCGAGGACAGCGGATGTGCGACGAGGGGTTCCGGTGCCAATTCGGCATTTTTCGGGAACCCGGGAAGCCTTTTCGAGTGCGTTTGTGTTCGTGGCACCCCGAGCTTGTGCTCGCTATCCCGTCACTTGGTTTTGTGTGTTCGGGGACAGCGAGGGACTTGGTTGGCTGTTGGTACCCTTCTAGGGCTTAGTGTGGTTCGAGATCGTCCCGGTGGGTTTCCCGGGCGATCCGTCAGTTTCGGGATGTGAGAGCTTTGTGTTTAGCGTCGACTTGGTGGACCTTGACCCTGTGAGTCTTTCGTAGGTCTTGTCGCGGTTCCCGAGAGCCATCGGTGTTAGATTTGATCTTTCGACAGGTGGGTATTTCGATCCGGAGTCGGTTCAGTGGACTACGGTGATACCTTTCTATCCCTTCTCTTGCATTTCAGTTATTAGTTCACTTGACTCCCGTTGACTCTACTTATATGCGTGCTTGGATAGTAGAGTAGTTGTGGTTTGCATGGTTCTTGAGACGACCCAATTGGTCGGTGGTGATCGCCTGTTGTTCCGAGCGATCCTAGTTGTGGTTTATCAGTTGCTTCACGGCTCGTTGCCGTTCTGTGGATTGAGCATACGCATCGATCGTCACAGCTCCCTAGCACCTCACGTATGCCAACGGTCTGATCCATTGTTTGGGCTTCTTTTCCGGAAAAGGGTCGTGTGTATCCGACCCGTGAGCCTCGACGCAGGGCGTCTGGTAGGTTTTGTGCCAGTTGGTTGAGCAGGTTGTGACAGTGCCCGGGGTGCGTCCCGGTGGTTATGGATTGGGTTTACTTTGTGGTTATCTCCTTTGATGCATATACTAGTTGCTTACAGTAGCATAGTTGTTTCAGTTGTATGTCAGCCTCATACTTACTTGTGCTACTGTATACCTTATCTAGCTTTTTGTTGACCCTCGTGCCGGTGTGTACACCTCGCCTTCGTTGGCTTGCGGTACCCACTGGGAGGGGAGACATGTTTACATGTTCTCACCCCCCGCCCTCATTGTTGTTTCCAGGTGAGCAGGGTGGTGAGTGTCGGGACGCTGCGAGGCACGCCTAGATAGTAGCTCTAGAGGTCCTGACTTGTGAGGCTACTCCCCCAGATTTGGTTATCACCCTACCCTTATCTGTTAGATGTGATTGTGGTTCAGTTACCTTTTGGATATTATCTAGCATACTTATGTTTTGTGGATTTATTTAGTATTCATAGGTGATTGTCTTGCATGCTTAGATCTTGTGATTTTGGTGTAGTTTCCATGTGAGGATGTCGATGTTTTTATTCTATCATTGTGGCTTTTATCGCATGTCTTGGTTTTCTACCCCTCGTGGTAGCGCTTTCAAATAAAGGTTTCCGTGTGGGAAACAGTTTTCAAATGGATTTCCGATCGTTCGGTTTTTGTGATTTCAAAAGAGAGTTCTCATGTGGAGAACGGTTTCCAAATAATTCTTGGATGTTTGAAATTTGGGTTTCAAAGAAAGCTTCTGGGTAAGAAGCAGTTTTCTAGAATGACTGTTGCTTGTGCATCGCATCATCCTTCGCCTAAGGATTTGCTTAGATTCATACAGGTTTAAGGACTGTTAGCTGTATGAATCTTTTTGAGCTGTTTTGTTGTTGTGATGAACGAATGGTGGTTGTGATCCTGTTGTATGTTGTGGACGCCGTGCATATACAGGGGAGGCTCTGTCCGTGTGTACAGTGGACCCTGTATTTGTGGCGGGTCTGTACGTGGCGCGGGCTAGGCTTTCAGAAAAAAAAAACAATTTGGCACATTTTTCCGCATCTAGAACTAGCCCGGGGCGTGACAGATTAAGATGGTATCAGAGCGTAAAGGGTACAAACACTCATTCATTCACAACTTGTAACTGAACCACTGGTTAGGCTGACCCATAGGAAGACCTAGGATGCATAGGTGCGCGAGTTCGAGGGGTTTGTTTTCGGCTTGTGTTTTGTGGGAGTTGCCGACCCCTTTCTCTTGCGTAGGTTTCTGTGTTTTGCAGTTGGCTTGTGGTCGTGGTAGACCTCCTCGTCCGGGTCGTGGTGGTGGGCGTGCGCCTGCGGAGCCGTCTACTGGTGTTATGTTTCGGGATTTTACGGCTGGTTCGAGTGAGGAGCTGGCAGGAGGCGGACAGCCTGGCGTGGATCGTACCTTGTGTGCTTGAGGCCGAGGCGAGGGGTCAGCTGGCGACCCTCTCTCGCATGTTCCAGCTTGTTCCGGTTGTTTTTGCAGCAGCAGGCTACGCGACTGCCGCTCCAGCCCCTCCTCCTACTTCGCCGAGTGCCCCGATGACTGCAGACCCTCCTGTGGCACCCACACCGTTGTGCGACGACCGCGACGACTACAGCGACTTTGTCGGCCGTTTCGCGCATGGACGTCGACTCCGTGTTTGGGGGTGGTGGCCGCTTTTGAGCGCGTTTGGCGGATTTCCTGAGTTTTGATCTGCCCTTGTTCGCAGACTCGTGCTCCTTCTAGTAGTGGTGGTGGAGTACCTGACAGATACCAAGTGGCAGGGTGTTTTCCCTTTGTGTAACCACTCGTTGGCAGGTGGTGGCCCTTGTGGGCTAGGTGACGTCACTTGTTGGATCTGTGTTGTTGTTTGGGCTGTTCTTGCCCTGTCCCCACTTTCCGTGTTGAGCACGAGGGCCTCTGCGAGCGTCTCTACAGAGACGGTGCTTTGAGCGGTTTCGACCGCAGTTTGGGTGTTACCCCCTCTGTAGTGTTGGGTAGGGCGGTGCAGCCTACCCCTCTGACGTATTGCTGGTAGAAACGTCAGTGTTGGTCTTTCGACCATTAGCTAGTTCTTGCGTCTAATTGACGTGTACTAGACTGAGTGGACACGGTTTGGTGTCGGGTTTTTGTTGGTGCCTATATTTTTTTGCGGCTATCCTAACGCCCAAATTGGTGTGTTTTGGGATTTCTGGTGGTATTTGTAGGCTTTTGTGTTGCTGCGAGATCTTCCAGGCTCTTGTTGGAGGTCTCACCGCGTCCGACGCGGGTTAGTCGACGCTGGATTTGTTCTTCCTCCGTTTTGGTTCGTGCGGTTGTCGACCCTTTGTCGCCTGTAGCCATCGGTTTGTTGTTGGAAGCCGAAGACTCCTAGGGAGTTGGCTCAGGGCAGACTTTGTTTTGTGGGTCGGTTTGCTTTTTTCCATTAATTCGGTGACTCGTCTGTGACTTTGATCCAGCTTTTGGGTTAGTTGACCTGGTACCTTTGTGGTATTGCCAACTGGTTGTTGGCCTTTGACCTTGGGATATTTCGTTTTCTTTTGATTAGTACGTTGGCTGCAGACAACGTAGTGTCAAAAGTTAGGACGAAATACCATATTCCTTTTGGGGACTTTCTGGATTGGGTCGGTTCTTTTGCAAGACAATCACTCTCTTCGTCGTCTGGTGGGAAAGCTGTGTGGTGGTCATCCCTGATCTAGTAGTGAGCCTTGAGCTAATCCTGGCGTGGTTTTGCGCAGTTGATTTGCCATCACTTCGGATGGTTTGACTCCGATTGAGTCAGGTCGCCTTTTAGCTCGGTTTCGGTATGACAGGAGCCTGGTTGTTGGCTCCGAGGTCTCTGTGCTTGTGTTTGCGTACAGGTTTTCGCCGTGACTTTCGTGCAGTCTTGGATTGGAGCACGTGTCCGATCACTTGGATTTGATGTTTGGCATCACTGATGTCTTTTCATCGCTTGTTGCGATTGGCGACCCTGTGCACCAGAGTGATGGACTCGTGAGCTTTTACGTTGCTTTGATAGTGAGTCCGAGCTTTTTGAGATGACGGTGATGTTTTAGTACCCTCTACCGCAGATCTACGATCTCTTCGACCGGCTCCAGGGAGCCTCGGTTTTCTCGAAGTGTGTTCTACAGCCAGGTTATCTTTAGCTGAAGATCAAGGCCGAGGACGTTGCGATGACGGCCATCCGGACTCGTTATGGGCGTTACGCGGTCACGGTTATGCCGTTCGGTTTGACGAACGTCCCGTCAGCTTTTTGGATTTGTTGAACTGGGTTTTCGGCAGTTCTTGGATCAATTTGTCGTGGTCTCCTTTGACGACATACTGATCTATTCGAGAAGTTTCTTTCTTGGTTCACATTGTGACGCAGCCTGGTATTGCGGTGAAACCAAGGAAGGTGGACTCTGTAGTGGATTGGCCTGTTCTGACTTTTGTGACAGAGATTAGGAGCTTCCTCGGCTTGGCGAGTTTTTACCGACGATTTGTTGAGGGTTTCTCAAGATCGCCGCCCCTTTGAGCAAGCTGACGAGGAAGGGCGTGAAGTTTCTATAGACTCCCGCTTGTCAGATGAGCTTCTAGGAGCTGATGGACTGTTTGACTCGTGCCCCTATCTTAGCATTGTCGCAGCCTGGTTAGGTTTTTGGGGTCTACTGCGATGCTTCTTGGATAGGATTGGGGTGCGTGCTCATTCAGTAAGAGAAGGTCATCGCGTATGCTTCGCGCCAGTTGATGGACTATGAGAAGATCTATCTGGTGCTCGATCTCGAGTTAGCAGCAGTGGTATTCGCTCTCAAGCTTTGGAGACATTACTTGTACGGAGCGCATTGTGAGATGTTCTTGGGTCACCAGAGTATGAAGTACTCTTCAAGGAGCTGTCTCTCATGATCATCGACCAGGAGCAACTGGTGGTGGAGTTTTGTCGACTAGAGTTGGAGACTTCACCTTATGGAGCTACCGCGCAGTTGTCGACTTTTGAGGTGCAACCCACATTGTCGGATCAGATTTTCGATGGGCAGCTGATGGATCCGCACATGCAGAGAGTGCGAGCTGAGGCCGAGCTGGGCAGAGATGGCGACTTCAAGTTGCATGCTGATGGTTTCCTTCGTGAACGGAAGTGTGCGCCCAGTGATCAGGATTTGAGGTGAGAGTATTTGACTGAGGCACACCGGTCGCCGTACACCGTTCATCCTGGAGGGACGAAGATGTACCGCGAATTGAGGCAGAGTTTCTGGATGTAGCTCAGCATGTGGCACTGTGACGGGTTTATCAGCAGGTGAAGGCTGAGCATCAACAACCAGCAGGGAAGCTTCGACCGTTGCCGGTACCTGCAGGGAAGTGGGAGCAGTTTACCTTGGTTTTCATCACCAGGTTGCCTCGTTCTCAGCGAGGCCATGTTGCGATCTGGGTTTTTGTGGACTGATTGACGAAAGCAGCTCACTTCCTATCGGTACACTCGACTTAGTCTCGGGATCGACTGGCGCAGCTCTACTTGGTTGAGATCGTCAGGCTGCTTGGAGTGCCAGTGTCGATCGTTTTGGATTGGGGTTCTCGCTTCGTTTCCCAGTTCTGGAGGAGCTTGCAGTAGGCACTGGGGATGAGGCTCGGCTTCAGCTCAGTTTACCACCCTCAGAGTGATGGGCAGTCGGAGCATGTTATCCAGACCCTCGAGGATATACTCCGGGCATGCGTTTTGGATTTTGGTGAGGGTTGATTCAAGTATCTTTCTTTGGTGGAGTTTGCCTTCAACGACAGCTTCCAAGCGAGCGTTGGATTGGCACCGTGCGAGGCGTTGTATGGAGGTCGTTGTCGATCACTGATCTGTTGGGTTGACGTGGGTGAGCGTCGTGTGATCAGCCCGACAACGGTTCAGCTGAGGGAGGATCTCAGCTGCGGTGAGGTGCCTTTGAGATTTGTGGCTCGCGAGGTGAAGCATTTCGGGAATTGGAGCTTTCTGTTTATGCGAGTGTAGTGGACGAGTTGCGAGGAGCGCGAGACTACTTGGGAGCTGGAGTCTGCCTTGCGTGAGAGGTATCCGCTGTTGTTCGCGGATGGTGTGTGAGTAAGTTTCGGGGACGAAACTTCTTGTTAGGTGGGAGTGATGTGAGAATACGAATTTTGGAAATTTGGATTCTGTGTTCCTCTCCCCTGTTACTGTGTTTTTTTATCTGTATACGTATATATATATATATATATATATATATATATATATATATATATATATATATATATATATATATATATATATATATATATATATATATATAGGTATATATATATATGTATATAAGTTGTTTTTATAGTATTTTATTATTTTTGAGTTTTGTCGCGGAGAGTGAATGGCTTAACGGCGCAATCCGGAGTCCAAATCTGACGATCCAAAATGGTAGATTTGATGTCTCAGCAGTGCTGAACGCGATGGCGCAATCCGTGTCGACATGCGACAGACGGATTGAAAGTTCTTCCATTTTCTTCGCCGAGAGGATGAATGGTACATTTTGCAGTTTCGTGATTTGGACCCTGTTCTTGCACCGTTTCGCGTGAGATTGCTTGTGGAGGGGTGTCTGGGCATTTTATTCTTGCTGCGAGGGGCCCAGGTGCAAATAGTGGTGTTTGAGGGGTGTTTTTGCAAATGTGCATTGTGTTTAAGTTGTTTTGTGTGTGTGTGTGAGAGAGAGATCTCCCTCTCTCCCCCTCAGCCCACAGCTGCGAGCCCCAGCCCCTCAGCCACCTCCCCGAGCTCCTCCGGCCGCCGCCGACCGCCCCTGGCCAGTGCTGCCCCGGCCAGCCCCCCCTCTCTCTCCCTCTCCTTTTATTCTTCTTCTTCTTCTTCCTATGCTTCTTCTCCTTCCCTGTGGTGTGCACCCAGGGGGAACCCATGACTGAGCTCCCCCTGAGGTGGCAAGGCAGCCGGAGCTGCCGCCGTGCCGCCGGGAGCCGCCACCAGGCTGCTGCGGCTGCTGCTTGGGCAGTTGCAGGCCGAGAACTGTGGGCCCTAGCCGCCGTCGCCTCCCGACGCCTGGGAGGGTGAGCACGGTCACCCTTGAGTTCTCCAGCGCCGACCCCTTTCTCCCCGGCCGTCGCCGTGCCGCCGGAGCCGCCGTGGGCTCGGTTTTGGAAGCTAGGGCAGCTGCGGCCAAGTTTGCTTCGCCGCCGCCGCCGCCGAAAAGTTTTGTCGCGGTCACCGGCCAACCAACGTCCGGCGGGCCCCTCTTGCCGGTGCTTGCGTCGCCGCCGGCCGCCGCCGCCGTCCGTTGCCGCGCCGCCGTGCCCTAGCCAACCCGAGAGCCGGCTTCCTTCCAGCGCCGCCGCCGCCGCTTCCTGCCGCCATCTGAGGTGAGCCCTCTCTTCCTCTCCTCCCCCGCACCCATCCCTGCCCACCGCCGGCCATGCATGTCGGCCGGCAGCCGGCCGGAGTTTGTTGCTCCGGCCGGGGTCCCCTTTGAGTTTATTTTGGCTGCTTTAGGGTGTTTGAGTTTCCCGATGTCTTCCGAAGCCCGAAAAGGTGAGCACGATGATCGCGGCGACACGCTGATCATCATGCTCACCTTAGAAATTAGTTTGGGTGAGCCGTTTCGCCATTCGGCCTTTGTCGAGCCTTTTTATCTTATGTTTTCGCTGTTTTTATGCTTTTTTCGAGCTTGCGACTTGTCCTGTCGCAGTGGGGCTGTGAGCACGGCCTCCGTTACATCGTTACCTATCCGTTGGTGCTTGCGGAAGGTCATGCGGACGTACGGATTGCTCTAGCGGCCTAGTTTATTGCTTGTATGCATGTATTTGTTGCTTGTTTTGTGATGGTGGCATTGTTGCAACACTGCGGGCAACAAGGGCTTGGCCCTTAGGGCCCTGTGGACTGGTTGTCCAACCCCTTCGCCTTTCGTGGAGATCCGGATTCGATTCCGATGCATTTTTCGATGAATTAATCGGCGAAACGCGTGTTTTTAGTCGTGCGACTCACTCGCTATTTTCGTGAGTGACTTAGCTTCGTCGTTTAGCCTTGTTGGCTGTTCCTCATCGCTGTCCTGAAGTTCCGAGGACAGCGGATGAGCGACGAGGGGTTCCGGTGCCAATTCGGCATTTTTTGGGAACCCTGGAAGCCTTTTCGGGTGCGTTTGTGTTCGTGGCACCCCGAGCTTGTGCTCGCTGTCCCGTCACTTGGTTTTGTGTGTTCGGGGACAGCGAGGGACTTGGTTGGCTGTTGGTACCCCTCTGGAGCTTAGTGTGGTTCGAGATCGTCCCGGTGGGTTTCTCGGGCGATCCGTCGGTTTCGGGATGTGAGAGCTTTGTGTTAAGCGTCGACTTGGTGGACCTTGACTCTGTGAGTCTTTCGTAGGTCCTATCGTGGTTCCCGAGAGCCGTCGGTGTTAGTTTTGATCTTTCGACAGGTGGGTACTTCGATCCGGAGTCGGTTCAGTGGACTACGGTGATACCTTTCTATCCCTTCTCTTGCATTTCAGTTATTAGTTCACTTGACTCCCGTTGACTCTACTTATATATGCTAGGATAGTAGAGTAGTTGTGGTTTGCATGATTCTTGAGACGACCCAGTTGGTCGGTGGTGATCGCCTGTTGTTCCGAGCGATCCTAGTTGTGGTTTATCAGTTGCTTCACGGCTCGTTGCCGTTTGTGGATTGAGCATACGCATCGATCGTCACAGCTCCCTAGCACCTCACGTATGCCAACGGTCTGATCCACCGTTTGGGCTTCTTTTCCGGAAAAGGGTCGTGTGTATCCGACCCGTGAGCCTCGACGCAGGGCGTCTGGTAGGTTTTGTGCCAGTTGGTTGAGCAGGTTGTGACAGTGCCCGGGGTGCGTCCCGGTGGTTATGGATTGGGTTTACTTTGTGGTTATCTCCTTTGATGCATATACTAGTTGCTTACAGTAGCATAGTTGTTTCAGTTGTATGTCAGCCTCATACTTACTTGTGCTACTGTATACCTTATCTAGCTTTTTGTTGACCCTCGTGCCGGTGTGTACACCTCGCCTTCGTCGGCTTGCGGTACCCACTTGAAGGGGAGACATGTTTACATGTTCTCACCCCCCGCCCTCGTTGTTGTTTCCAGGTGAGCAGGGTGGTGAGTGTCGGGACGCTGCGAGGCACGCCTAGATAGTAGCTCTAGAGTTCCTGACTTGTGAGGCTACTCCCCCAGATTTGGTTATCACCCTACCCTTATCTGTTAGATGTGATTGTGGTTCAGTTACCTTTTGGATATTATCTAGCATGCTTATGTTTTGTGGATTTATTTAGTATTCATAGGTGATTGTCTTGCATGCTTAGATCTTGTGATTTTGGTGTAGTTTCCATGTGAGGATGTCGATGTTTTTATTCTATCATTGTGGCTTTTATTGCATGTCTTGGTTTTCTACCCCTCGTGGTAGCGCTTTCAAATAAAGGTTTCCGTGTGGGAAACAGTTTTAAAATGTATTTCCGATCGTTCGGTTTTTGTGATTTCAAAAGAAAGTTCTCGTGTGGAGAACGGTTTCCAAATGTGTCACGCCCCGGGCTAGTTTAAGAAGAGGAAAAACGTGTACTTTTTTTTTGTTTTGAAAGCCTAGTTCGCGCCACGTACAGACCCGCCACATATACAGGGTCCACTGTATACACGGACAGAGCCTCCCCTGTATTTGCACGGCGTACACAATAACAACGACAGGATCACAACCACTTATGCATTCACCACTCAAACAACATCTCAATCATGGTTCATACAGCTAACCGTCCTTAAACCTGCATAAATCTAAGCAAGTCCTTAGGCGAAGGATGATGCGATGCACAAACAACAATCATTCTAGAAAACTGCTTCTTACCCAGAAGCTTTAGTTGAAACCCTATTTCATTCTTTTTAAAATCCTTTGAAAACCGTTCTCCACACGAGAACTCTTTTTGAAAACGTTACCACGAGGGGTAGAAAACTGGAGTATGCAATAATGAAAGATCTAGAAATAAATACAAATAGATAATCCAAGCATGCAATCATCACATATGAATACTAAGTAAATCCATAAACATAAGCATGCTAGATAATATCCAAAAGATAACTGAACCACAATCACATCTAGCTGATAAGGATAGGGGATAACCAAAAATCTGGGGGAGTAGCCTCACAAGTCGGAACCTCTAGATCTACTATCTAGACGTGCCTCGCAACGTCCCGACTCCCACCCTGCTCACCTGAAAACAACAACAAGGGCGGGGGGTGAGAACATGTAAACATGTCTCCCCTCCCAGTGGGTACCGCAAGCCGACGAAGGCGAGGTGTACACACCGGCACGAGGGTCAACAGATAGATAGATAAGGTAAACAGTAGCAGAAGTAAATATGAGGCTGACATATAACTGAACAACTATGCTACTGTAAGCAACTAGTATATGCATCAATGGAGATAACCACAAGGTAAACCCAATCATAGCCACCGGGACGTATCCCTGGCACTGTCACAACCTGCTCAACCAACGGCACAAAACCTACTAGACGCCCTGCGTCGAGGCTCATGGGTCGGAACAACTCAACGACCCTTTTTCGGAAAAGAAGCCCAAACGGTGGATCAGACCGTTGGCATACGTGAGGTGCTAGGGAGCTGTGACGATCGATGCGAATGCTCAATCCACAGAACGGCAACAAGCCGAGAAGCAACCGATAAACCACAACGAGGATCACTCGGAACAACAGGCGATCACCACCGACCAACTGGGGTCGTCTCAAGAATCATGCAAACCACAACTACTCTACTATCCAAGCACGCATATAAGTAGAGTCAACGGGAGTCAAGTGAACTAATAACTGAAATGCAAGAGAAGGGATAGAAAGGTATCACCGTAGTCCACTGAACCGACTCCGGATCGAAGTACCCACCTGATGGAACGATCAAGTCTAACTCCGACGGCTCTCGGGAAACGCGACAGGACCTACGAAAGACTCACAGGGTCAAGGTCCACCAAGTCGACACTAAACACCACACTCTCACATCCCGAACCGACGGATCGCCCGGAAAACCCACCGGGGCGATCCCGAAATCACGCAAAGCCACACAGGGGTACCAACAGCCAACCAAGTCCTCCGCTGTCCCCCAAGCACACAAAACGAGGTGGCGGGACAGCGAGGACAAGCTCGGGGTGCCACGATCACAAACGCACCCGAAAAAGGCTTCCCGAGTTCCCGAAAAGTGCCGATTTGACACCGGAACCCTTCGTCACTCATCCGCTGTCCTCGGAGCTTCGGGACAGCGATGAGGAACAGCCAACGAGGCTAAACGATGAAGCCAAGTCACTCACGAAAACAGCGAGTGAGTCGCACGGCAAAAAAACACGCGTTTCGCCGATTAATTCATCGAAAAACACGTCGGAAATTGAATCCGGATCTCCGCGAAGGGTGAAGGGGTTGGACAACCAGTCCACAGGGCCCCAAGGACCAAGCCCTTGCTGCCCGCAGTGTCGCAACACTGCCACAATCGCCAAAATCCACAAAACAAGCACAAAACATACATACAAGCAATAATATAAGCCGTTAGAGCAATCCGTGCATCCGCACGACCTTCCGCAAGCACCAGCGGATAGGTAATGGCATCCTGGAGGCCGTGCTCACAGCCTCACGGCAACAGGACAAGTCACAAGTCGGGAAATTGCATAAAAACAGTGAACAATAAAGACGAAATAGCTCGACAAAGGCCGAACAATAATACGGCTCAACCAAACAGCAATTTAAGGTGAGCATGATGATCAGCGCGTCGCCACGATCATCGTGCTCACCTTCCCGAGCTTCGGGAGTCAACAGGGACCTCAAACAAGCATGCAAGACACAAAACCAATAAAATAAGACCCTGGCCGGAGCAACCAGCTCTGGCCGGCTGCCGGCCGACATGCACGGCCAGCGGCGGCCAGGGTCGGCTGCGGGGGAGGTGAGGAAGAGGGGGCTCACCTCAGTTGGCGATGAAAAACGGCGGCGGCGGCGCGGGGAGGAGAGGAGCTCTCGGGTCTGCTAGGGCACGGCGGCGCTGTCACGCCCCGCCGGGCCTTAAACACCAACTAGGTGGAAAGGATAACCGCACGGGCGCATGCACCAGACCCGCCGAACGGATAGAGTCTTTTCTATCCGCCCAAGGCGTCACAACACAAGCTTATCCACAATGTTCCAAATAGGAACGGAGTACAAGAGTTGCACAAGGAAAGCATCAACATAAAGAAGTTCTACTTCTATTACATCACATGGCACAATATACATGTCCAAATTTCTTTTTTTTTTCATTCCATACATTATATTCCAAAATTATGGAATATACAAGTTTCATACATATAATGAAAATCCCCTATGCTATCATAGTCCAAAACTAGGGGTACACTCTATGTATCACCAAAATGGAAGGGTCGCTATCTAGAGAGCTAAACCCTTGCCTCGCTCCGCCGCCTCACTCGCGGAAGGACCTGAAAAACGTGGGGTGAGAACTATAAACATAGTTCCCAGTGGGTAAGGCCACCCAAGAGAGAAGCTCGACCCACCAAGTCCAAAGAAACACCATATGCATATGTTAGATCACAAATAACTATGCAAGATATATTTACATGCTAGTAAATAAACATAAAGGATGCAACCAAATGAAATATAATTTATCATTCTCTCCTAGGTTCATCCTATATTCCACATTGACTAAGTTTAACTACTTGTCATTACTTATGGTTTCGGAATCGCCGTCTCACCATAATAGTTCCAACATTCAAGGAGTGAAATCGTCACATCCTAGTTCGAGTAGCGAAATCGTCGCATACTCGGGATAGCAAAATTGTCGCACATCCCGGTCAACACCGCCAACTCATGGCATAGGTAGCAAAATCGTCGCATACCCGGGATAGCAAAATCGTCGCACATCCCAATCATCACCACCAACTCATGGCATAGGTAGCGAAATCGTCGCATACCCGGGATAGCAAAATCGTCGCACATCCCAATCATCACCGCCAACTCATGGCATAGGTAGCGAAATCGTCGCATACTCGGGATAGCAAAATCGTCGCACATCCCAATCAACACCGCCAACTCATGGCATAGGTAGCGAAATCGTCGCATACCCGGGATAGCAAAATCGTCGCACATCCCATTGTTCATCTTTTCACCTGACAACCTAAGTCTCATGACCCTAGGTTCAAGTCACTAAGTCTCACCTATGTTCAATGACACTAGGTTTACTTTCTCTTTCTCAACCTAGGTTCCATGACTCTAGGTTTTAATCTCATGTCCAACCTATGTTCAATGACACTAGGTTCCATTGTCACATATTCCAACCTATGTTCAATGACACTAGGTTCAATTCTCATATGTTCCAACCTATGTTTAATAACACTAGGTTCAATTCTCATATGTTCCAACCTATGTTTAATAACACTAGGTTTAATCCTCATGTCCAACCTATGTTCAATAACACTAGGTTTAATCATACATGCAACCATGCAACAAGTATCAATAATTAAAATATACTTGAAATATACATCATGCAATAGGAACTCATTGTTCTACCTATCATGATTTTACCCTTGCCAACATGCAATTTCTAGAGTTCACAACACATACCATTTTATTTTTAAATGGATAATTACCCTAGACATGGAAGTGACCTAATCACTTCGGTAAACACAAACCCACCTCAAGAGCTTTCAAATCCTTGTATTCTTCAAGCTCCTAAGTGTCCAAGCCTTGAGTTCTTACTTCAACCCAAGCTTCTACAATAAAACGGTTCGTTACTCATTACGAACCCTAAATTCAACTCAATATGTGAAATCAAGTGTTCTAACATGATTTTCTATACCTCAATTGAAATTCCCGAAGGTCCAAATATTTTTAGAACCTCCCATGGCAAAAGCCCCAAATCTACTTAGGGTTTGCATGCATGGAAGCCAAACCCTAGATTTCATGGCCAATCTCCCACCATTTGTGGTTTAGATTGCCAAGGATTTCCAAAAACCTCATTTCAAAGGATTAAATACAAGGTTTGAACCCAAAACGTGAGGTACTAACCTTAATCACGAAATCCCCAAGCTCCTTCTTGCACCAAAAAGCTTCTTTTCTCCTTTGGAAGCCTTTTCCAAGATCAATCCACCCTTTTCTCCAAGTTTTGGAGAGATCTCTAGAGAGAGAAAGTGGAGAAGATGGAGAGGAGAAATGGAGAAGAAGGTGACTGAGAAAGGGGAGTGTTCCCTGCCTTTCCAACACCCCCACGAATGTGAAAATATCAAATTGCCCCTCTCCACACTTAACACCCTCAACCAGCCAACTCTGGACATTGTATACCGGTATGCGCATGCGCATACCGGTATACCTCGGAGATTCCGCAGAACCCGAGAGCTGGACTTTCGGTTTCGACATGGCATTCCGGTATACTCATCACATACCGGTACTAATCACTTCAGTACCGGTATGAGCTTCACATACCGGAATCCAGTGCAGAGTTTACAATATCTGCAGTTTTAACTTATCGAAGTCCGTTTTCACGCCTCTTTTGCACCGAAAACACTTCGCACAAGTCCCAAATAGGGCCGAAGCCACACACATAGCCTCACATGCTATTTTTCCACCGGAACTCCACAATTTGTAGAAGTTCGGTACGATGCACTGAAATTCAGTGTACTACATTCCTCCCCCCTTAAAGAGAGTTTCGGCCGCGAAACTAAATCATACCTCAGCTGGACTCAGCGAAGAGGTAAGGAAACCGCTCCCTCATCGAGCTTTTTAATTCCCACGTAGCTTCGCGCTCACCGTGATTCGTCCATTGTACCTTTACATAAGGAATTCCACGGTTCCTCAAACTTTTCACCTAGCGATCCATGATACACAAGGGAAATTCCTCATAAGTCATATCCTCATGGAGCTCCATAGGCACATACTCGAGGACGTGCGCCAGATCATACACGTACTTGCGGAGCGTCGATACATGGAACACATTGTGTATCCCCGCAAGTTTTGGCGGCAAAGCTAGCCGATACGCCACGGATCCCACACGCTCCAAAATCTCGTAAGGTCCAATGTAACGGGGACTCAACTTACCCCGAACACCGAATCGCTTCACCCCTCTCATGGGTGATACTTTCAAGAAGACGCGGTCTCCTACCGCGAATTCCAAATCTCGTCGACGTCGATCCGCATAACTCTTTTGTCTGGGTTGCGCCGTCGACAAGCGCTCGCGTGCCAAGCGGACCTTTTTCTCCGCTTCATGCAACACATCCGGTCCTAAGACCCTTTTCTCGTCGACTTCACTCCAATGAATAGGAGAGCGGCATTTTCTTCCATACAAGGCCTCAAAGGTGCCATTCCGATGCTAGATTGATAGCTATTATTGTAAGCAAATTCAGCCATCGACAAATGAGTAGGCCATGCACCCTTGAAGTCCAACACACACGCTCGTAGCATATCCTTCAAAATCTGAATTGTCCTTTCCGATTGACCGTCGGATTGAGGATGAAATGCTGAACTGAAATCGAGCCGTGTACCCAAAGCTTCTTGCAAGCTTTTCCAAAAATACGATGTGAAACGGGGATCTCGATCTGAAACTATCGAGGTCGGGACCCCGTGCAACCGCATAATCTCGTCCAGGTAGACTTGTGCTAACTTGTCTCCCGACCAAGTGGTGTGGATTGGCAAAAAGTGTGCTGACTTTGACAAACGATCCACCACCACCGAAATCGCGTCGTGGCCACCTACTGATCGAGGTAAGCCCACAACAAAATCCATCGCGATATTTTCCCACTTCCAAACTGGAATGGGCAATCCTTGCAATTTTCCCGCCGGAAAGCGACGCTCGGCTTTCACTTGTTGGCATATTAAGCATTGTGCCACAAAGCGTCCAACATCAAGTTTCATCCCCGGCCACCAATAATGCAATTTGAGATCCTTGTACATTTTGGTGCCGCCTGGGTGAATCGCATAGGGAGAAGTGTGAGCTTCTTTCAAGATCTCCCCACGAATGTCCTCAACTTTCGGCACGCACAATCGATTTCGAAATCGAATTGCGCCCTTCGAGTCTACATGAAAATCACCTGCGCGCCCGCTCTCGATAGCACCCCGCACCTTTTGGAGTTCCGGATCACCGGATTGCTTTTCTTTTATTTGCTCCAACAAGGTCGGCCATACATTGAGATTCATAAGTCTAGCGGGGACGCCCGGGGCCACGATCTCCAAATCAAACCGGCCCATTTCTTTGAGCAACGGCATTTGTCCCGTCATTTCAATTGCGAAGTTTTCTACGGACTTTCTACTGAGCGCATCGGCCACCACATTGGCTCTACCGGGGTGGTACAAGATGGTCAAGTCATAATCTTTTATCAACTCCAACCACCTCCGCTGCCTCAAGTTCAACTCCTTCTGAGTGAATAAGTACTTTAAACTTTTGTGATCCGTGTAAACCTCACAATGCTCCCCGTACAAGTAGTGTCTCCACAACTTGAGTGCGAAAACCACCGCCGCAAGCTCTAAGTCGTGGGTGGGATAATTTTGCTCATAGCTCTTCAACTGTCGAGAGGCATATGCTATTACTTGTCCTCTTTGCATAAGCACACACCCAAGACCACACTGTGATGCATCGCTATACACCACGAAACCCTCCCCCGCAATCGGCAAGGTGAGTATCGGAGCCGAAGTCAACTTTTCCTTTAGCTCCTTAAAGCTTTGGTCGCATTCCTCGCTCCAAACATATTTGGCTCCTTTGCGGGTAAGACGCGTTAGTGGACCAGAGATTTTTGAAAATCCCTCCACAAACCGCCGATAGTACCCCGCAAGATCCAAAAAGCTTCGCACCTCCGTGACATTGGTCGGGCGAGGCCAATCCTTGATTGCCTCCACTTTCATAGGGTCCACAGATACTCCTCCTGCGGAAATTACGTGACCCAAGAAAGCGACCTCACGGATCCAAAATTCGCACTTTTTCAATTTGGCGAACAATTTGTTCTCTCGAAGAACTTGAAGCACAATTCTTAGGTGCTCTTTATGTTCCTCTTCACTCCGAGAGTAAACAAGTATATCATCTATGAACACCACAACAAATCGATCTAGTAGTGGCTTGAATACACGGTTCATTAAGTCCATGAACGCCGCCGGGGCATTAGTAAGCCCGAAAAGCATAACCGTAAATTCATAGTGTCCATACCGCGTCCTAAATGCGGTCTTGTGCACATCCTCCGGTTTGATCTTCAATTGGTGATAACCGGATTGTAAGTCAATCTTTGAATACACATGAGACCCTTGCAACTGATCGAACAAGTCATCAATTCGGGGTAACGGGTACTTATTCTTGATGGTCACTTTATTCAACTCGCGGTAATCTACACATAACCGCAGCGAACCGTCCTTTTTTCGCACAAATAAAACAGGGGCTCCCCAAGGTGACACACTTGGTTTTACGAAACCCTTGTCCATTAAATCTTGCAATTGTGCTTTCAATTCCTTCAGTTCCGCGGGTGCCATCCTGTACGGGGCCTTAGAGATCGGCGCCGTACCCGGGAGCAAATCGATCACAAATTCTATTTCCCGGTCCGGTGGCATTCCGGGCAACTCCATCGGAAACACATCCGGGAACTCTTGGACTATAGGAATGTCCTCAAGTCCCAACACTTCCTTCCGGTCATCCACTACCGTCGCCAAGTAGGCAATGCATCCACTAGCAATAAGCTTCCTTGCTTGCGACGTGGACACCATCGACGCAAAGAGCGAACTCTTACACCCACGGTACACAAACTCCTTGTGCCCGGGTTCTTTAAACTTCACTATCCGGCTCTCACAATCAATAGTGGCGTGATATTTCGAGAGCCAATCCATTCCTAGGATCAAATCATACTCATTCATTCGATTTAACACCAGCAAATCAGCTGGCATGATCCAGTTCTCAACCCTCACAGGGCAATCCATACACGCATGATGTATACAAAAAGTATGTTCAGGTACTTGCACAGTTCTTGCATGCGTGGCTTCTATGATTTCTATTCCATGTGCAATAGCAAATGATCGAGCAATGAATGAATGCGATGCACCGGTATCAAACAAAGCTCTACATCGAATGCCTTTAATTAACACAATACCTGCCACGACGTCATCCTGGGCAGAAGGCTCCACCTGAGAGGCAAACACCCGCCCACTGGGCGCTGGTCGCTGGCCCTCCACTGGTCTAGGCGGCTGTGCACGGCCCGCCGACATCGCCGCGGGTGGGATGCCCGCAAGCTGCCTTAGTGGTGCAAACGCCGATGCCGACGACGGTGCTCGGCTATCATCCATCGGACAGTTGTACCGCATGTGGCCCGGCTGTCCGCACTTGTAGCACCGACCCTCGCGATGCTCACATTGTTGAGGGCCGTGGGAACCGCCACAGATCGGGCACTGAGTCGCGGGTCGATTCCGCCGGAATCCTCGCGATTGGTTTTGCGACTGCGAGTGCTTCGGGGGTCGCTTTGAGCTAGATTGCCCGCCCGAGCCACCCGCCGATCGCTTCTTTCCCTTCTCTTTCTCCTTCTCTTTTTCCCAAGATTCGCGCTCCTCGCGCGCACATGCATTCCCGTGCTCCACCCAAAGAGCACGATCCAAGACCTCCGCAAAGGTCTGCAGCTTAAGGGCGTGCACCGCCCTAAAGATTTTCGGTCGAAGTCCGCGCACGAAACAATCGACCTTGTCCAATTCTCCGCGGACAACGTGCGGTACGCAATTTATAATGTACGAGAACTCCCTCTCGTACTCGCGCACGGTACGGTTCCCCTGTTTCAACTTCAGGAACCTTTCTTGAAGCTTTCTCTTCTTGCTATCGGGGAAGTAGGCAGCAAATACCATACCCCGAAATTCCTCCCATGACGGTGGTGGAAGGCTAGAGAGTCTATCCCGTCGGACTCCCTTCCACCACACCTTCGCCGATCACTCCAAGCAATGAGCAGCGAGATGTACTTTGTCCCTCTCCAAGGTATAGAGGTCCTCGAAGAGTGTCTCGATTGCGTCGATCCATGTTTCTACATCCCACGGATCCACATTCTCCCCGCTAAAGATAGGCGGGTTGAACTTTTTGAACCTCATGAGAGCCGCAAGTGCGCGATCTCGTTCCACGTCCTCCATCTCGGAATTGGGCATAGGAGCACCCAATCCCTCGGCCACAGTCGGTGGTGCAGGTGGCGCCACGGCCGGCGCCGGTGCCACCCCCTCGGCTGGCATCGAAGCAGAGGCCGGAGGTACTCCCGACCTCTCCTCCCGAATCTCAGCCGCCTGCTGCGCCATCTCGTCTTAGAGCTTTTTAATTTGCTCCTCCTGTCGTTGCATGGCTTCGGCCTGTCGCCGAACCACGCCCATTAACTCGTTCAACTCATTGCGAAGAGCCGAGTTCTCGCCCTCCCCGAACTGTTCGGGAGCCGCGCTCGCTCTCCCGAGCCCAGCCCTCAAAGGAGGCCGTCCACGTACCATTATCCTGAAAACACAACGACTTTGGTCATTTCATGACATTCAAAGTCATTTGCAATATTATATTTCACGAAAATAAACGTGAACCCAATCTAGGCGAAAGTCACATAAGGGTCCTTATTCCCCTCACTTGGTTTTTTATGTTGTCGGCCGCCAACATGAACACTCTTGGTGAAGAATAAGACACACCTCGAATCTACCTCTATTTCCAACTAGAGGCATAAAGACATAACCCAATCACTTATCTTTCGCCATGATCAAAGATCTCGTCACTCACGAGCCTACACTCCTAGGGTCATTTCCATCCTAGGGTTTCTTAGGTCAACCTAGACCGTTTCTACTCTCTGATACCACCTCAATCTGTCACGCCCCGCCGGGCCTTAAACACCAACTAGGTGGAAAGGATAACCGCACGGGCGCATGCACCAGACCCACCGAACGGATAGAGTCTTTTCTATCCGCCGAAGGCGTCACAACACAAGCTTATCCACAATGTTCCAACTAGGAACGGAGTACAAGAGTTGCACAAGGAAAGCATCAACATAAAGAAGTTCTACTTCTATTACATCACATGGCACAATATACATGTCCAATTTTTTTTTTTCTTTTTCATTCCATACATTATGTTCCAAAATTATGGAATATACAAGTTTCATACATATAATGAAAATCCCCTATGCTATCATAGTCCAAAACTAGGGGTACACTCTATGTATCACCAAAATGGAAGGGCCGCTATCTAGAGAGCTAAACCCTTGCCTCGCTCCGCCGCCTCACTCGCGGAAGGACCTGAAAAACGTGGGGTGAGAACTATAAACATAGTTCCCAGTGGGTAAGGCCACCCAAGAGAGAATCTCGACCCACCAGGTCCAAAGAAACACCATATGCATATGTTAGATCACAAATAACTATGCAAGATATATTTACATGCTAGTAAATAAACATAAAGGATGCAACCAAATGAAATATAATTTATCATTCTCTCCTAGGTTCATCCTATATTCCACATTGACTAAGTTTAACTACTTGTCATTACTTATGGTTTCGGAATCGCCGTCTCACCATAATAGTTCCAACATTCAAGGAGTGAAATCGTCACATCCTAGTTCGAGTAGCGAAATCGTCGCATACTCGGGATAGCAAAATTGTCGCACATCCCGGTCAACACCGCCAACTCATGGCATAGGTAGCGAAATCGTCGCATACCCGGGATAGCAAAATCGTCGCACATCCCAATCATCACCGCCAACTCATGGCATAGGTAGCGAAATCGTCGCATACCCGGGATAGCAAAATCGTCGCACATCCCAATCATCACCGCCAACTCATGGCATAGGTAGCGAAATCGTCGCATACCCGGGATAGCAAAATCGTCGCACATCCCAATCAACACCGCCAACTCATGGCATAGGTAGCGAAATCGTCGCATACCCGGGATAGCAAAATCGTCGCACATCCCATTGTTCATCTTTTCACTTGACAACCTAAGTCTCATGACCCTAGGTTCAAGTCACTAAGTCTCACCTATGTTCAATGACACTAGGTTTACTTTCTCTTTCTCAACCTAGGTTCCATGACTCTAGGTTTTAATCTCATGTCCAACCTATGTTCAATGACACTAGGTTCCATTGTCACATATTCCAACCTATGTTCAATGACACTAGGTTCAATTCTCATATGTTCCAACCTATGTTTAATAACACTAGGTTCAATTCTCATATGTTCCAACCTATGTTTAATAACACTAGGTTTAATCCTCATGGCCAACCTATGTTCAATAACACTAGGTTTAATCATACATGCAACCATGCAACAAGTATCAATAATTGAAATATACTTGAAATATACATCATGCAATAGGAACTCATTGTTCTACCTATCATGATTTTACCCTTGCCAACATGCAATTTCTAGGGTTCACAACACATACCATTTTATTTTTAAATAGATAATTACCCTAGACATGGAAGTGACCTAATCACTTCGGTAAACACAAACCCACCTCAAGAGCTTTCAAATCCTTGTATTCTTCAAGCTCCTAAGTGTCCAAGCCTTGAGTTCTTGCTTTAACCCAAGCTTCTACAATAAAACGGTTCGTTACTCATTACGAACCCTAAATTCAACTCAATATGTGAAATCAAGTGTTCTAACATGATTTCCATTGAAATTCTCGAAGGTCCAAATATTTTTAGAACCTCCCATGGCAAAAGCCCCAAATCTACCTAGGGTTTGCATGCATGCAAGCCAAACCCTAGATTTCATGGCCAATCTCCCACCATTTATGGTTTAGATTGCCAAGGGTTCCCAAAAACCTCATTTCAAAGGATTAAATCCAAAGTTTGAACCCAAAACTTGAGGTACTAACCTTAATCACGAAATCCCCAAGCTCCTTCTTGCACCAAGAAGCTTCTTTTCTCCTTTGGAAGCCTTTTCCAAGATCAATCCACCCTTTTCTTCAAGTTTTGGAGAGATCTCTAGAGAGAGAAAGTGGAGAAGATGGAGAGGAGAAATGGAGAAGAAGGTGACTGAGAAAGGGGAGTGTTCCCTGCCTTTCAAACACCCCCATGAATGTGAAAAGACCAAATTGCCTCTCTCCACACTTAACACCCTCAACCAGCCAACTCTGGACATTGTATACCGGTATGCGCATGCGCATACCGGTATACCTCGAAGATTCCGCAGAACCCGAGAGCTGGACTTTCGGTTTCGACATGGCATTCCGGTATACTCATCACATACCGGTACTAATCACTTCAGTACCGGTATGAGCTTCACATACCGGAATCCAGTGCAGAGTTTACAATATCTGCAGTTTTAACTTATCGAAGTCCGTTTTCACGCCTCTTTTGCGCCGAAAACATTTCGCACAAGTCCCAAACAGGGCCGAAGCCACACACATAGCCTCACATGCTATTTTTTCCACCGGAACTCCACAATTTGTAGAAGTTCGGTACGATGCACTGAAATTCAGTGTACTACAGGCGCGGCAACGGACGGCGACGACGCAAGCACCGGCAAGATGGGGTCGCCGGATGTCGTCTTGCCGATGACCGCGACAGTGGAAACCGGCGGTGGCGACGGCGGAGCTAGCTCGGCGCAGCTGCCCAAGGTGCTCAGCCTCAACCCGCGGCGGCCACGGCGGCGCTCCGGCGGCACGGTGACGGCCGGAGAGGTAGGAGGCGGCGCCGGAGGACCCAAGGGTGGCGATGCTCACCTTCCAAGCTTGCGGGAGGCGGCGGCAGCTCGGGCACACAGAGCTCGGCCAGTTGCTGCCCTAGAAGTGGCCGCAGCAGCTTGGCGGCGGCTCCCGACGGCTCCCGGCGGCACGGCGACGGCTCCGGCAGTCGTGCCACCTCGGGGGAGCTCAGGCGTGGGTTCCCCCTGGGTGCACACTGCAGGGAAGGAGAAGGAAAAGAAGAAGAAGAAGAAGAAGAAAATGAGAGGAATGGATGGCCGGGGCTGTGCCGGCCAGGGGGCGGTCGGCGGCGGCCGGAGGGGCTCGGGGAGGCAGCAGAGGAGGAGGGGGGGAGCTGGGGCTCGCAGCTGCTGGGGCTGAGAAGAGGGGGAAAAACAAAAATAAGTTCTCTCTCTCTCTCTCTCTCTCACCCCCAACACACAAATACAATTGTGCAAATTGCACAAAAGCCCCTCAAACATGCAAAATAACCTCTGAGTCCCTTACAGTAGGAATAATATGCCCATATACCCCTCCACAAGCAATCCCACGCGAAACAGTGCGAAAACAGGGTCCAGATCGCGAAACAAAAATATGTACAATTCAACCCCTCAGAGAAGATCTTGCGATAACTTTTGATCCGTCTGTCGCATGTCGACGCGGATCATGCCATCATGTTCAGCACTGCCGAGACATCGAACCTATCATTTTGGATGGTCAGAATCGGACTCCGAATTGCGCCGTTAAGCCGTTTACTCTCCGTAACAAAAACCCAAAATCCTAAAATACACTAAATATACAGTATATATACATATATAAATACCCATACATGTACATATGAATGCAAACAGCTCAAATACACAGCAATGGGAGGGAAGAACACAGAATTCAAATTTCACAGCAACTAAAAATTTGAATTCCCACAAAATGATTCTTGGATGTTTGAAATTAGGGTTTCAAAGAAAGCTTCTGGGTAAGAAGCAGTTTTCTAGAATGACTGTTGCTTGTGCATCACATCATCCTTCGCCTAAGGATTTGCTTAGATTCATACAGGTTTAAGGACTGTTAGCTGTATGAATCTCTTTGAACTATTTTGTTGTTGTGATGAACGAATGGTGGTTGTGATCTTGTTGTATGTTGTGGACGCCGTGCATATACAGGGTAGGCTCTGTCAGTGTGTACAGTGGACCCTGTATTTGTGGCGGGTCTGTACGTGGCGCGGGCTAGGCTTTAAAAAAAAATAATAATTTGGCACGTTTTTTCGCATCTAGAACTAGCCCGGGGCGTGACAATAGTCTGTTGGACTAATCAACTAGTGCAATATATAGTCAAATAGTGTAATATTTTATTCTCTTTTATGGAGAAAAAGCAGAAACATAAAAAATTAGTAGGAGCACATTGACTTCCCATTCCTCTCCTTTTTCTGCCTTCTTTTCTCTCTCTCTCCCCTCCTCCTTCTCCAGTTTCGGCACCTTGTCGCACCACGCCGCCGTAAACTATGCCGCTACTACACCCTCAACTCCTTCATCCATGTCACATTTGATCCTACACCATCATTATTGGTGGCAGCGAGGATGTGGGCAAGGTAGGGAGAGGATCGCAGTGGTGACGTGCAGGCGGTGGAGGAGGGGGAGGGAGAAGAAGCGGGAGGAGAAAGAAAAGAAGGAGAGAGAGGATAAGAGTATTTTGGTCAGTTTCTAAAAATTCGGCTTAAATATGCAAAATAAAAAAAGGCGGTCTAATTATGCAAAAATATAAAACCAATAAATTTTTTTATGCAAAAAGGTCTTATCCGAAAGTATTACTATTTTGTAGACTGTTTTGCATAAAAAATTCAGTGGTTTTGTAATTTTGCAAATTTGATTTATCTTTTTGGATTTTGCAGATTCAGTCTACTTTTTTAGAAACTCGATCAAACTGCCTAAAATGCATATACAATATATCAAACTCAGTGCATTTCCATATCCTGAGAGGAGGGAGAGAGAGGACACGAGAAAAGATTAAGGCCCTGTTTGGATGCGCAGTAAAAAAATTCCATGGAGTCTAAATACCGTAGTATTGCTTCGGATGAAATGTGGAATCCTGTAACTCCAAAAAAATTCCATGGATTCATTTTAAAAGCCGTTTGGATACAAATTATACAATTCCATAAAATTCCTCACAATCTTTAAAAAATTAGCCATTAGAAACATTAAATTTAAATTATTAGCTATTTGGATTCACATAGTATGATTTCAAAAGATTTCTGCAAACTAAAAATTAATTTTAAATTTTAAAAAAATTAAATTTAAAATTTTTAAATTTAAAATATAAATAAAAATTAAATTTAAAATTTAAAATTTAAAAGTTATAATTCTAAATTTTCAAAAAGAAATTTGAAATTTGAAATTTAAAATTTGAAATTTGAAATTTGCAATTTTAAATTTTAAATTTAAATTTAAAGAATAAAGTTTATAAATAAATTTGAAATTTGAAATTTGAAATTTAAAATAAGAAATTTGAAATAAAAAATTTGAAATTTGAAATAAAAAAGTTGAAATTTGAAATTTGAAATTTGAAATTTAAATTTAAAAATTTCAAATTTGAAATTTGAAATTTCAATAAATTTCAAATTTAAAATTTAAAATTTAAATTTTTTTTTAAATTTTAAATTTTAAATTTTAAATTTTAAATTTTAAATTTTAAATTTTAAATTTTAAATTTTAAATTTTAAATTTTAAATTTTAAATTTTAAATTTTAAATTTTAAATTTTAAATTTTAAATTTTAAATTTTAAATTTTAAATTTTAAATTCAAATTTTAAATCTAAAATTTTAAAATTTAAAAGTTATAATTCCAAATTTTGAAATTTGAATTTTAAAATTTGAAATTTGAAATTTGAAATTTAAATTTTGAAATTTGAAATTTGAATTTAAATTTTGAAATTTGAAATTAAAAATTTAAAAATTGAAATTTAAAATTTAAAATTTAAAATTTAAATTTTAAATTTTGAATTTTGAATTTTAAATTTTAAATTTTAAAATTTTAAAATATATTTTATAAGTAAATAAAAATTTAAAATTTAAAATTTAAATTTAAAATTTGAATTTGAATTATAAAATTTTAAATTTAAAAAGTTAAAATTTAAAATTTAAAATTTAAAAGTTAAAATTTAAAATTTAAATTTTAAAATTTAAAATTTTAACTTTTAAATTTGAAATTTGAAATTTTAACTTTTAAATTTAAATTAAAAATTAAAATTTTGAAATTTTAAATTTGAATTTCAAAATTTGAATTAAAAAATTTAAATTAAAATCAAAAATTTAATATTTAAAATTTGACATTTAATTTAAATTTTTGATATTTAAAATTTAAAATTTAAATTTTGAAATTTAAAACTTAATACATTTTTGGGGTGAGAGAGCTAGCCCAATAATGGTGGAATTTTTTTCCTTTGGTTGGATTGGATTATAAGTTTACTCTATTTTTTGGAGTATAGTCTAACTATACTCCAAAAATTACTCCATTTTTTTTGATTACAAACGCTTCGTAGGAAAATTTTCCTACGGGCGTAGCATAGTTTAACTATGCTACGTTTTTAGGTCCATCCAAACGGGGCCTAAGAGTGGTGGTGGTGGTGGTAGTGGTAGTGGTGATGATAGTAGGAATAAGAATGTTGCACCATTTAAAAGTTTTATTAAAAAATGCATTATTGAAAACATGTTGTACTATTTAATCGCTTGCTATACCATTTGAAAATATGTTACACAACTTGACAATGTTTCGCATAATTTAAAAATATTTTGCACTATTTACACTTCTATTACACCATTTAACTTATCAAATAGTGCAACTTAGTTTCAAATGGTGCAACATTTTAATCTTCTTCTTCTTCACCCACATGCTAGTCTAATATAGAGAATAGAAATACTCCAACTGACTAATCTACCTGTAATAACTTGACTCGAAAAGTTTATTAATAGCGATTTTCAATTTTAATTTGATAATTTTTGAATTTATTGTATTTTCTCCTTAGCTTCTCTCTCTTTAGCTGGCTTGGTTCCCGATGTACTTTATCTGGCCAAGCAGTTAACTTTCCAAAATCTAAAATTTAAGTTTTGAAGATTAAGAATTCAAAGTTTAGCAAAGTTGCAATCGACCCAACGGTTTGCCGCACAATCACCTCGGTGGACCGTCCACTGCAAGCTGGGCTCCACTCACCCCCTCCACTAATATTAACAAACTTGAAGTTGTGCGTACAATAAATTTTGAATCAAACACAATAATCAGATTTGAAATTAAACTAATTGGAATCATCTATTCTTCATCTCATAAAACTCTAAAGTTTGATGCAATATAAAAATTTAAATAATATCACTTTAATTTAAAATGTTTTGAATTTTGAATTTCCAACAGAATCACCTAAAATTTGGATTTATCTTCTGTTTATCTATTAAAATTTTAAATTTTGAGTTAATAAACAAATTATGTGAATTTTGCATTAACAAACAATTTACGTAGTGGTATTTTAAATTTTGAATTATGTTAAAGATTAAATTTTGAAGAAAATTCCGAAAATTTTTAAATCATCTCTTTTATTGGATAAAATTTTTATTATGTGAGTTATCTTTTAATCTTACATATTCTAAATTATTTAAAACCAAAAATTAGTATCAAAGGCTCAACATTGACAAAACTAAAATGGCATCACAATAGTATTTTAGATTAAATGCTATAATTTCTTTCTAATTAAATAGAAAAAAATGGAATTATGTTCTTTCTCTCATGAAAGTTAAAATTTTGTATAGTACAGTTTTGACAACTTCTATTATAAGTACAAATTTAATTCAAACTTGTATATTTCACTTCCAAAAGTACTATATTATGAATAAGCATATTCAAATGCACTTCATGAGATAAAGTACGTAGCTTTTTTTTTTTTTTTTTTTTTTTTTTTTTCCATCTTTAAATATGTAGCGTTTCACAGGTTTGGTCTTATAGAAAAAGAGGAAAGAGCTATAGAGTCGGTAAATCTAAATTCTAAAAAAGTGATTTCTGCAGAATTAATTTTGGTTTGAAAAATTAATTTTGGTTAAAAGGTGTAGAGCGTTTGATTGAGTTCAGATAGAAAGCGATTTTTCTGAAATTATTTTGTAAAGCTATTTGAATTTTTTTAATTTTTGCGAATAATATTTTTTATTAAATTTTATTTTAAAATAATTTAAAATTTAAATTTAAATTCAACTTATTTAAATGTATTAGATTATTTCTTGTTAGACTAATCATTTCTTTTTAGTGTTGTTCCAACACCAATAAAACACGAAATCCATGTTGTGATATTTGATTCACATGAAATGTCGATGAATGTTTCACTAGTTTGTTGTGATATTTGATTCACATATTACTTAATTTACCTGTGGAGCTACTTTTTTTTGTTAGTATTTATGGCAATTGTAAAATATATTAGAGTCTATTATATCTTGTAGTTTCTAAACACCAAGTGAATTTCAAGATTCGTGGAGGCTCTTTCATGATAAATTAACATTTAAATAGCTCAATCTTGGAACCATAGTTAGATTATTAAGAAGATCATTAAAAGAAGTTAGCATTTCTATTTGGATATTATGAGAAATTGGAGAAAACCAATTGAATTGTTTGAAGAGGTGTATAATTCAACCTGTCTCAATTTCTAACTCATGAAATAGAGAATTAAGCCATCGACCATTGTTTGGTAAATTTTCATACGTCAATAAGTGACAAATAGGTATATGTGATAAATAGGTGTGTCAGAAATATAAACCGTATATTTTGTAAATTAAGAATAACAAAATAAAGTTAGCTCTTAATAAATATTTTGAAAAGCAGTGGTAAATTTTCTAAACTAGTTTTCTTAATCAGTTGTCCCCTTTCATCTCTTATCTCATTATATACAGAGTCACGACCTTTCTCCTTATATAAAGGGCAGTCCCATTCTCCGGCTTTAGTTAAAAATAGGAGACGCATCTCCTCTATCTATATTTAAGAGTATAGTAAACTTTGGCTATTATAGAGATTTTACAAATGGGGACATGGGGTCTATATATATGTAAGAGTATACTAAACTTTGGCTATTATAGCGATTTTACGGACGGAGATCCTAAAAGCTGCGATTGCAACTATAGTGGCTGCTATGTCAACTACAAACTCTTTTAATTCACAACAGGTTGTTATATATTATTAGATGTTTTAGGTCCAACTATCAAAATATTTCAAGTTGGTTAGTTTTGACCCAAATATAAAAAATTAAGGCAACTGTCTGCTTAGAAGAAATAAAGTACTCACCAAATACCAAGGAAACTATTATGTCATGTTTCTTGGAGAGCAAACTAAAGTACTCCATAAAATATCAAGTAAACTATTATGTCATATTTCTTGGAGAGCAAACTAATGTTTTATTTGTGTATGGAGAAAAACACACGTTAAACAAAAGAATTCATCAGCGATCAAGAGTTTTTATCAACAGCCACCAAAAACCATTGGTTGTAATTTAAGATTAACGTGTTCAATACAAATACGACTAGAAATGTAAATGCAAAAATATTCGAAAGTCTTGATATTTTGTATATAAGTTTGCATATTACTTTTATCGCCCTTAAATCTTAATACAAATGAAATAAGAAATATAAGCAGTTTAAAAAAAAAATACTCTATATTTGGATTGAAGAATTTGAGGCTTAGAATAAGAATAAAAATTAAAAAAACCATTCCTATTGTTGGTGTTTGATTGGAGAGAGTAATTCTCCAATTCTCATTCCATGGGGAATCGAATCCCTCAAAAATATTTCCCACCATGGACGTGGATATCAATTTGGATTTGATTAGGAAGGGATTAAGAAATTTTTTTTTATTGTTCACTAATGTTATTTAAATTTAAATATCAATCTATATTTTGTTTTAGAATAAATTACAATTTTAAAGTCAAAACTAAATCATGGATTTAAAATTTAATTTTTAATTTCCTAGTTTCAAATTTAAATTATAATATAAGTTTGATATTTGAATTTAGTTCTAAATTTAAAATTTGACTTTAAACTTGAATTTGAAATATAAATATAAATTTCAAGTTTAAATTTTGAGTTTAAATTTAGATTCAAATTTGAATTATGAATTTGGATAGTAAATTTATGTGAGAATTCGAATTTTGGAAATTTGAAATTCTGTGTTCCTCTCCCCTGTTTCTGCGTATTTGATCTGTATACGTATATATATACAGGTATATATATATATATATATATGTATATAAGTTGTATTTTTGGATTTTTGAGTTTTGTCGCGGAGAGTGAACGGCTTAACGGCGCGATCCGGAGCCCGAATCTGACGATCCAAAATGGTAGATTCGATGTCTCGGTAGTACTGAACGCGATGGCGCGATCCGTTTTGACATGCAACGGACGGTTTGAGAGATCTTCCATCTTCTTCGCCGAGAGGTCGAATTGTACATTTTTTGGTTTCGCGATCTGGACCCTTTTTCTCACACCGTTTTGCGTGAGACTGCTTGTGGAGGGGTGTCTGGGCATATTGTTCCTGCTGTGAGGGACTGAGGGCTTATTTGCTGTGTGTGAGGGGTGTTTTTGCAATTGTGCAACTGTTTATGTGAGTTGTGTGTGTGTGTGAGTGGTTGTTGGAAACCACTCTCTCTCTCTCTCACCCCTAGCCTCCCCAGCAGCAAGCCCCAGCTCCCCCTGCCCCTCAGCCTCCTCCCCGAGCTCCGCCGCCCGCCGCCGACCATCCCCTAGCCGGTGCAACCCCGGCCACATTCTCTCTCTCTTTTTCTTCTTCTTCTTCTTCTTCTTCTTCTTCTTCTTCTTCTTCTTCTTCTTCTTCTTCTTCTTCTTCTTCTTCTTCTTCTTCTTCTTCTTCTTCTTCTTCTTCTTCTTCCTCTCCTTCCCCGCGGTGTGCACCCAGGGGGAACCCATGCATGGGCTTCCCCAGAGGTGGCATGACCGCCGGTGACCTGCCCCGCCGCCGGGAGCCGCCGCCGTGGGCCGCCGAGTTGCTGCAGCTGCTGCTTGGGCAGCTGCGGGTAGGGGGTTGGTGGCCCGAGCCGCTGCCGCTTCCCGCCGCTTTAGAGGGTGAGCGCCGCCACCCTCAGGTCCTCCGGCACCGCCCCCTTCTTCCCCGGCCGTCGCCGTACCGCCGGAGCGCCGCCGCCGCCGCAGCTGGCTGCTGCTGGGAGTGCGGGCAGTGGACTTGAGATCCGAGCCGCCGTCGCCTCCCGCAGCCGCAGCAACCTCCCGCCGGCATCTGGAGGACCGCCGCAGCCGTCGCCTCCTTCCCCGGCCGCCCCCGTGCCGCCGGTGCGCCGCCGCGCCGCCTGCGGCTCTCGCTTGCAGCTTGCTGTGAGAATTCGAATTTTAGAAATTTGGAATTCTGTGTTACTCTCCCCTGTTTGTGTGTATTTGATCTGTATACGTATATATATATACAGGTATATATATATATGAATTGAGCTCCTATGCTTTTAAAAGCACCAAGCAATTGGTGCTTGTAGGTTTTTAACCCTTGGATTAAGAGATGGACGGTTAGGATGATGTGGGCCCCCTAGGGTTGAGTGGGTGGTTGGTTGAATAGTATAATCTAATGGGTGGAATTGATCAAAGGGGTGAATCTAACGGCAGAAAACTTACAAGCACCAAGTGCTTGGTACTTTCACAAGCACCATAGCCGGACTCATATATATATATATATATATATATATATATATATGTATATAAGTTGTATTTATAGTATTTTAATTGTTTTTGAGTTTTGTTGAGGAGAGAGAACGGCTTAACGGCGCGATCCGGAGTCCGAATATGACGATCCAAAATGGTAGATTCGATGTCTCGGCAGTGCTGAACGCGATGGCGCAATCCGTGTCAACATGCGACGAATGGATTGAGAGATCATCCATCTTCTTCGCCGAGAGGTCGAATTGTATATTTTTGGTTTCGCGATCTGGATCCTGTTTCTCGCACCGTTTCGCTTGAGATTTCTTGTGGATGGGTGTATGGGCTTTTTGTTCCTGCTGTGGGGGGCCCAGGAGCAATTCATAAGGTTTGAGGGGAGTTTTTGCATTTGTACACAAGTGTATATGTGTGTGTTTGTGTGTTTGTGAGAGAAAGTGACCACCTCACTCTCTCTCTCTCCCTCAGCCTCCCCAGCACCGAGCCCCAGCTCCCGCAGCTCCGTGGCAACCTCCCCGAGCTCCGCCGGCCGCCGCCGACCATCCCCTGGCTGGCTCAACCCGGCCACCCGTTCCCTCTCTATTTCTCTCTTTTTCTTCTTCTTCTTCTCCTTCTTCTTCTTCCCTGTGGTGTGCACCCAGGGGGAACCCACGCCTGAGCTCCCCCTGAGGTGGCACGACCGCCGGCGTCGTGCACCGCCTCCGGGAGCCGCTGGGAGCCGCCGCCAACCTGCTGCGGCTGCTGCTTGGGCAGCAGCAGGCCGAAGCTAGTGGGCCCGAGCCGCCACCGCCTCCCGCCACCTTGGAGGGAGAGCACTGCCACCCTTGGGACCTCCGGCGCCGCCCCCTACCTCCCCGGCCGTCGCCGTGCCGCCGGAGCGCCGCCGCAGCCGCCGCAAACTCGGCTGGTGCAACTAGGGCAGCCGCGGCCGCACTCTCTCCGCCGCCGCCACCGTTGGTCTTTTTTGTCGTGGTCACCGGCAGGCCGACGTCTGGCGACCTCCTTTTGCCGGTGCTCGCGTCGTCGCCGGCCGCCGTCGCCGTCCGTTGCCGCGCCGCCGTGCCCTAGCCAACCCGAGAGCTTCTCTCCACCCCGCGCCAACGCCACCGCTTCCCGTCGCCGGCTGAGGTGAGCCCCCTCTTCCTCACCTCCCCCGCATCCGACCCTGGCCGCCGCTGGCCGTGCATGTCGGCCGGCAGCTGGCCAGAGCTTGTTGCTCCGGCCAGGGTCTTATTTGTGGTTTTGCGGCTTGCATGCTTGTATTTGAGGTTCTTGTTGACTCCCGAAGCTTGGGAAGGTGAGCACGATGATCGCGGCGACGCGCTGATCATCATGCTCACCTTAGTTTGCTGTTTGGTTGAGCCGTTTTGTTGTTCGGCCTTTGTCGAGCTATTTTGTCTTTTATGTTCACTGTTTTTATGTAATTCCTCAGCTTGCGACTGGTCCTGTCGCAGTGGGGCTGTAAGCACGGTCTCCGTTACGTCGTTACCTATCCGCTGGTGCTTGCGGAAGGTCGTGCGGACGTACGGATTGCTCTAACGGCCTAGTTTATTGCTCTTAAGTATGTATTTGTTTCTTGTTTTGTGTTTGTGGCAGTGTTGCGACACTGCGGGCAGCAAGGGCTTGACCCTTTAGACCTTGTGGACTAGTTGTCCAACCCTTTCACCCTTCGTGGAGATCCGAATTCGTTTCCGACGCATTTTTCGTAAATTAATCGGCGAAACGCGTGTTTTTAGTCGTGCGACTCACTCACTGTCTTCCTGAGTGACTTGGCTTCGTCGTTTAGCCTTGTTGGCTGTTCCTCATCGTTTTCCCAAAGTTTCGAGGACAGCGGATGAGTAACGAGGGGTTCCGGTGCCAATTCGGCATTTTTCGGGAACCCGGGAAGCCTTTTCGGGTGCGTTTGTGGTCGTGGCACCCCGATCTTGTGCTCGCTGTCCCGTCACTTGGTTTTGTGTGTTCGGGGACAGCGAGGGACTTGATTGGCTGTTTGGTACCCCTCTGGGGGCTTAGTGTGGTTCGGGATCTTCCCGGTGGGTTTTCCGAGCGATCCATCGGTTTCGGGATGTGAGAGCTTTGTGTTTAGCGTCGACTTGGTGGACCTTGACCCTGTGAGTCTTTCGTAGGTCCTGTCGCGGTTCCTGAGAGCCGTCGGTGTTAGGCTTGATCTTACCTACAGGTGGGTACTTCGATCCGGAGTCGGTTCAGTGGACTACGATGATACCTTTCTATCCCTTCTCTTGCATTTCAGTTATTAGTTCACTTGACTCCCGTTGACTCTCCTTATGTGTGCTTGGATAGTAGAGTAGTTGTGGTTGCATGATTATTGAGACGACCTAGTTGGTCGGTAGTGATCGCCTGTTGTTCCGAGCGATCCTCGTTGTGGTTTATCAGTTGCTTCACGGCTCGTTGCCGTTCTGTGGATTGAGCATTTGCATCGATCGTCACAGCTCTTCTAGCACTTCACGTACACCAGCGGTCTGATCCACCGCCTGGGGGTGTTCTTTTCGGGAAAAGGGTCGCGTGCATCCGACCTGTGAGCCTCTTAGCACGTGCATCTGCGGAGGTTATGTGCCGGTGGTTGAGCAGGTTGTGACAGTATCAGGGATACGTCCCAGTGGCTATGATTGGGTGTACTTTGTGGTTATCTCCATTGATGTATATACTAGTTGTTTACAGTAGCATAGTTGTTTCAGTTGTATGTCAGCCTCATACTTACTTGTGCTACTGTATACCTTATCTATCTTTTGTTGACCCTCGTGCCGGTGTGTACACCTCGCCTTCGTCGGCTTGCGGTACCCACTAGGAAGGGAGACATGTTTACATGTTCTCACCCCCCGCCCTCGTTGTTGTTTTCAGGTGAGCAGGGTGGTGAGAGTCGAAACGCAGTGAGGCTCGCCTAGTTAGTGGTACTAGAGGTCCAGACCTGTGAGGCTATCTTCTCCTGATTTGGTTATTATCCTTATCCTCTATCAGTTAGTTATGGATATGGTTCAGTTACACTGTGGTTGTTTTATCTAGCATGTTATATTTTGGCTCAGATATATGTTGGATGATTGACTTGCATGTTTAAATCTCGTGGTTTTGGTTTAGTATCCATGTGAGGATTGCATGCTTAGACTTTTGGATGTAGATGCTTTTAGATCTATCATAGTGGCTTTCTATCGCATATCTTGGATTTCTACCCCTCGTGGTAGCGTTTTCGAATAAAGATTTCCGTGTGGGAAATATTTTTCAAATGAATTTCCGATCATTCGACTTTTGGGTTTTCAAAAGAGATTTCTCGTGTAGAGAATGGTTTTCAAATGATTGTTGAATGCTTGATATTAGGGTTTCAAAATAAAGCTTCTGGGTGAGGAGCAATTTTCTAGAATGATCTGTTGTTTGTGCATCGCATCATCCTTCGCCTAAGGACTTGCTTAGATTCATACAGATTTAAGGACTGCTAGCTGTATGAATCTCTTTGAGTTGTTGTGTTGTTGTGATGAATGAATGGTGGTTGTGATCCTATTGTATCTTGTGTACGCCGTGCAAATACAGTGGATGCTCTGTCCGTGTATACAGTGGACCCTGTATTTGTGGCGGGTCTGTACGTGGCGCGGGCTAGGCTTTCAAAAAAAATTAGCACGTATTTCCGCATCTAAAACTAGCCCGGGGCGTGACAGATTAAGATGATATTAGAGCGTAAAGGGTACAAATACTCATTCATTCATAACTTGTAACTGAACCATAGTTAGGCTGACCCATAGGGAGACCTAGGATGTATAGGTGCGCGAGTTCGAGGGGTTTATTTTCGGCTTGTGTTTTGTAGGAGTTGCCGACCCCTTTCTCTTGCGCTGGTTTCTGTGTTTTGTTGTTGGCTTGTGGTCGTGGTAGACCTCCTCGTCCGGGTCGTGGTTGTAGGCGTGTGCCTGCGGAGCCGTCTGCTGGTGTTCTGTTTCGGGCTTTTGTGGCTGGTTCGAGTGAGGAGCTGGCAGGAGGCGGACAGTCTGGTGTGGACCGTACCTTGTGTTCTTGAGGCCGAGGCGAGGGGTCAGCTGGTGACCCTCTCCGGCATGTTCCGGCTTGTTCCGGCAGTTTTTGCAGCAGCAGCCTACGGCGACTGCCGCTCCAGCCCCTCCTCCTCCTTCGCCGAGTGCCCCGATGACTACAGACCCTCCTGTGGCGCCCACGCCGTTGTGCCCACACCCGAGCGCGATTGGCGGATTTCCAGAGGTTCGATCCGCCCTTGTTCGCAGACTCGTGCTCCTTTTAGAAGTGGTGGTGGAGTACTAGACAGATACCAAGTGGCAGGGTGTTTTCCCTTTGCATACCACTCGTTGGCAGGTAGTGGCCCTTGTGGGCTAGGTGACGTCACTTGGTGGATCTGTGTTGTTGTTTGGGCTGTTCTTGCCCTGGCCCCACTTTCCGTGTTGAGCACGAGGGCCCCTGCGAGCGTCTCTACGGAGACGGTGCTTTGAGCGGTTTTGACCGCAGCTTTGGTGTTACCCTCTCTGTTTTGTTGGGTAGGGCGGTGAAGCCTACCCCTCTGACGTATTGCTGGTAGAATCGTCAGTGTTGGTCTTTCGACCTTTAGCTAGTTCTTGCGTCGAGCTGACGTGCACTAGACTAAGTGGACACTATTTGGTGTCAGGTTTTTGTTGGTGCTTACATGGTTTGCGGCTATCCTAACGCCCAAATTGGTGTGTTTTGGGATTTCTGGTGGTATTTGTAGGCTTTCGTGTTGCCGTGAGATCTTCCATGTTCTTGTTGGAGGTCTCACCGCGTCCGACGTTGGTTAGTCGACGCTGGATTTGTTCTTTCTTCGTTTTGGTTCGTGTGGTTGATGACCCTATGTCGCCTGTAGCCGTCGGTTTGTTGTTGGAAGCCGAAGACTCCTTGGGAGTTGGCTCAGGGCAGACTTTATTTTGTGGGTCGGTTTGCTTTTTTTCGTTAATTCGGTGACTCGTCTGTGACTTTGGTCCAGCTTTTGAGTTGGTTGACCGGGTACCTCTGTGGTGTTGCCAACTGGTTGTTGGCGTTTGATCTTGGGATATTTCGTTTTCTTTTGATAAGTACGTTGGCTGCAGACAACGTAGTGTCAAGAGTTAGGACGAAATACCCTATCCCTTTTGGGGACTTTCTGGATTGGGTCGGTGCTTTCTTTTGCAAGACAATCTCTCTCTTAGTCGTCTTGTGGAAAGCTGTGTGGTGGTCATCCCTGATCTAGTAGTGAGCCTTGAGCTAATCCTAGCATGGTTTTGCGCAGTTGTTTTGCCATCACTGCCGTTGGTTTGACTCTGATTGAGTCATGTTGCCTTTTAGCTCAGTTTCGGGATGACGGGAGCCTGGTTGTTGGCTCCAAGGTCTCTGTGCTTGTGTTTCCGTACAGGGTTTTCGCCGTGACTTTCGTGCAGTCTTGCTTTGGAGCGCGTGTCCGCTCACTTGGATCTCATGTTTGGCATCACTGGTGTTTTTATCGCTTGCTGCGATTGGCAACCCTGTGCACCAGAGTGATGGACTCGCAAGATTGTCGTTGGTTTGTTTGTGAGTTTGAGCTTTTCGAGATGATGGTGATGTTTTAGTACCCTCTACCGCAGATCTACGATCTCTTCGACCGGTTCCAGGGAGCCTCGGTTTTCTCGAAGTGTGTTCTGCAGCCAGGTTATCTTTAGCTGATGATCAAGGCCGAGGACGTTGCGTTAACGGCCCTCCGGACTTGTTACGGGCGTTGCGAGGTCACGGTTATGTCGTTCGGTTTGACGAATGTCCCGGCAGCTTTTCGGTTTTGATGAACTGGGTTTTCGGCAGTTCTTGGATCAATTTGTCGTGGTCTCCTTTGACAACATACTGATCTTTTCGAGGAGTTTCTTTCTTGGTTCGCATCGTGACGCGGGCTGGTTTTGCGGTGGAACCAAGGAAGGTGAAATCTGTAGTGGATTGGCCTGTTCCGACTTCTGTGGCAGAGATTAGGAGCTTCCTCGGCTTGGCGAGTTGTTACCGGCGTTTTGTTGAGGGTTTCTCAAGATCGCCGCCCCTTTGAGCAAGCTGACGAGGAAGGGCGTGAGGTCCGTAGACTCCCGCTTGTCAGATGAGCTTCTAGGAGCTGAAGGACAGTTTGACTCGTGCCCCTATCTTAGCATTGTCGCAGTCTGGTGTGGATCTTTGTGGTCTACTGCGATGCATCTTGGATAGGATTGGGGTGCGTGCTCATTCAGTAAGAGAAGGTCATCGCGTATGCTTCGCGCCAGTTGATGGACCATGAGAAGACCTATCTGGCGCTCGATCTCGAGTTAGCAGCAGTGGTGTTCGCTCTCAAGCTTTGGAGACACTACCTGTACGGAGCGCATTATGAGATGGTTCTCTTCGCTTTCGAGGACGGAGGTGTGTGCCCAGTGATCCGAATTTGAGGAGAGAGTTTTTGACTGAGGCACACCGGTCGCCGTACACCGTTCATCCTGGAGGGACGAAGATGTACCGCGACTTGAGGCAGAGTTTCTGGATGTAGCTCAGCATGTGGCACTGTGCCTGGTTTGTCAGCAAGTGAAGGCTGAGCATCAACGACCAGCAGGGAAGTGGGAGCAGTTTACCATGGATTTCGTCACCGGGTTGCCACGTTCTCAGCGAGGTCATGTTGCGATCTGGGTTTTTGTGGACTGATTGACGAAAGCAGCTCACTTCCTGTAGTACACTGAACTTTAGCAAATTGCGGAGTTCTAGTGAGAGAATAGTGGCTTACACTATTCTGGAGTTTTGAGTTGAGTTTAGTGAGCTTCGGAGTGTTTTCGGGACTTAGAAAGTGCGAAAACGAACTCCGGGAGTCAAAATCTGTAAAAGTGCAGATTTTGCATTGCATACCGGTATCTGGTGTAGGTATACCGGAATCCAGTGAAAACTGGTAGTGCGCAGCTCTCGGGTTCTGCGGAATTCAGCAGTTGATACCGGAATACGCTGACATTCCGGTATGTGCAATGCGCATACCGGTATTGGAGCGTTTTGTACCGGTATCTGGAGTTGGCATACCGGAATCCCGTTGCGCAGACTGCTTGGCCGAGGCTCGGGTTTGCGGGATTTTTGGTTGGATACCGGTATGCCCATACGCATACCGGTATACAATGCAGAAATTGCATTTTGAGCAGTTTTGCAATTTTGGCTTTTTGAGGGGCCTATTTGGATTTTGTGCATTGGGTTTAAGTACCCCTTCACCCCTCTCTTGTTGTGTTGGCTGAGAATGGAGGAGAAGGAGTTGAGGTAGGGTTTTCCTCTCTCTCTCTCTAGATTTTCTCTTCCCCCAACCCCTAGATCTTGGTTTTGATCTCCTTTCTCTCCATTTTTCTCATGGAGGTGGACTCCTAGGCTTGGAGGGAGCTCGGGGCTGAGGAGATGAGCTCGTTGGAGGATGGATCTTCAACCCTAGCTTGTGTAAACCCGGTTGGAAGCTTGATTTGAGGTTAGTAAACCCTTTTACAACCTCTATTTGTGATTTTTGCTTGTGATTAGCATGTAAACCTAGTTTCTTGGAAAATTAGGGTTTTGTTTAGGGTTTTGTGATTGTGAACCCTTGAGGTGGAATTGATGGGTGTAGAATGTTGTTGTAGGTTAGATTGGAAGATCTCTAACCTCCAATGGGACTTAGAACAAGTTTTACTTGCTCAAGGTAATTTCCACCCATTTACCTCATTGATTTTTGGTGGTTTTCGAATTTGCTTGTTCGATACCCCTAACCCCTTGGAAAATTATCTTAGGGTACGAGAAGCTCGGGAGACAACTTCGTTTCGAAGTACTGCGAGGTTTCGACGTGTATCCGGTGGGTCTGACTTCACCGAAATGGGTGAACTCCCCCTATGTCTCCTATCTTGTTATAGGATTGATTAGATGCATAATTATGATAATTATGGCATGATGATAATTGTGATTGCATGAGACATGCAAGTTGTTTATGAAAAAATGTATAATTCATATAGTATGGCATTATGAGAATAATGTGTATGCTAGAATATTGATGCTAGTAGTGTAATGATGCATTATGAAATGCTAATTAGGTTATGCATGCTAGGAAGGAGCATCATAGGAGACACTACTTGGTTGTTGAATTCTCTTGCATACTAGAGTATGCTTGTATAGAGAAAAGAGAGGATATGACATATGTTGTATAATTTGTTGCACCTCAACTAGGTGAGCAATTGTGACGGGCGTTGTCGGCCTTGGACGCGACCCTTTTGGTCGTGGATTGATTCCATGTTTAAGACATGAGGAAAGGGGATTCTACTTGCATGATAGCTCTATACTCTATGTAGTAGAGGTTGTTGTAGCTTACGCATGGCATGGATAGGGTCTTGTTGGCATCGTAGAATGCATTGTCATGGCATTGTAGAATGCATGAATCGTAGCATTGGAATAATGCATGAACTATAGCATTAGTTGAATGCATCGGTTTTGGTATTGATTATAGCATTAGTATAATGCATTAGTTATAGCATTAGTATAATGCATTGGATATGGCATTAAAATAATGCATGGTTTATGAACTTAGTAAACAATGAGATGAACGGTTACATGTTAGAGACATGGACATATTGGTAGGGACATACCAACGGACAAATTGAGAACAACATGATATTGTTGACATTTAGCATCTTGGCTATTGAACGTAGTAAACATATTGTATTTCACTTAGGTGAATAACTAGGTTGACATTTTGACATAATGTTAGACCTTTGGACATCGGTTGGATATTCCATATTAGAGACATGACGAACGTATTTCCTATGCTGTTGACTATGCTTGTTATGCCATTGTGCTCATTCGCACATGCTTGTGAGGGTCGCTCCCTACAAGCCAGCAACTCCGGAGTGGGCCTTTCGCGATGTTGATCGCCTGTGTGCAGGTTTTATGGGCGCCGAAGTGGATTGCCGTGGGGGAGGCTCATTCTAGCGAGAATGTTGACTACCACGGGGCCATTAGGCACGGCTCAAGCCAAGACTTGAGAAGTCTTTTATGGTAGGAAATATCGTGAGGAATGTGACATTTGACACCCTAGTTAATCAGTACATATAGGTGTAGCTGATGGACATAACATAGGGTGGTGACCTTGTGGCATTACATGTAGTGAGACATTAACATGACTTGGCACACTAGTGGTTAGTGAACATAACATACATATTGTTGGGAACAAGTCATATAGTTCATACATATAGTAGAAAATTGGATGTATAGTACATACTTGTAGTTGGAGACAAGTCATTTGTGTAATAGTAAAACTTGACATATAGTGAGTTTATTACATTAGAGCATATGTGATTGATCATGGCAATAATTTGGCATGCATTTAATTTGTGTAATTAAATGTTGAACTAATGACAATAGAACATGTTCATGTTCATGTAGATGATTTATTTCATTGGAGTCAAGATAGTTGTAGAACTATCTGTTTAGTATTTTATGTTTTATGCTTTATGTTTCAGTATACTATCTTGCCTCAGTTGACCTAGCGGTGTATTTCGCCACTCTCGGCGGCTTACCCACTAGGAACTATTGTATAATAGTTCTCACCCCATTGTTGTTGGGTTTTTATTTCAGAGCCTTCCGCAGTAGGAGAGGCTTGGGATCGCGGCGAGGGGTTAGCAGCTAGCTAGAGCCTCTACGGTGTTATTGTTGTAGGTATACCATGATGTCCTTTCATTTTATTTTATATGAAAGGTGTATAGATGTTGGTTGATCTATTATTGATAAGATGTATAAACCCTTATGTATATCTTGAGATTTTAGTTGTGTTGATTCTATTTTAGTTGTAGAACTATGTTCTCGCTCTGATTACCTTGTTTAGGATGTATTCTTTATCCTATTTGATTGTTGTTAACATAGACGCCTTGTGTACATTGTGCTGTTTGAGGTACACGGCGGGTCTGTGCACGTGCCTGGTAGGCTCCCACGAGGGCCCGGGGCGTGACAGATTATAGTGGTATCAGAGCCTAGGGTTGAGTCTTAGTGGACCTAGTAAACCTTAGGCAGGTTGGACGATAAGGAATAGGAACGTGAGAGACGGAATCTCTTATGACTTATTGGTGAAAGTATTATGATTGGGTCATTGCTAAAACTCCAAAGGGGTTGGAGTTAGATCGGAGTGAACCACTTCTGTCACGCCCCGGGTTACCTCTTCCCAGGCGCATGACCAGATCCGCCGCATACACAGTATCTCTACCATGTACACGAAGCGAAACAACATACACAATAACACAGAGCTAAAGGTATCAACAGAGCTGCTATATAAATATATAAAAGATCACTGTACATACATCATCCATAACTCTCACATATAACTCTCATATACAACTCTGATGTCTCAATCATACTGTATGTACAGACTCAACCATCTATCCAAAAATGGGTATACCTCTAGCCAAGTATCCGGGGAATAGCTCTACCCGACGGTCTCCTTTCCGCGCTCAGTATGCACAACTGGGGAAGAAGACTCTGCAAAAAGATGTCACCAATGGGTGTGAGAACTACTATCAATCAAGTAGTCCTCAGTGGGTACCGCCACCAGCCTCAGCGGTCTGCCCACTAAGTCCTCAATCTCAAGAGATATATAGAGCAATAAAGAAAGTAGGAGATACACTACCACTACTATGCACAAAGCTCTACTGTCAGTATAAATACCAATGAACTGAATAAACCAAATGAGGACTATCAAACACAACAATACCAGCGAACCAGCTAGTACAGGAAACCCCGTCTGCACCTAGCTCAATCCATAATACAATACCTCTCAATACGATACCTGCGGCCTGATCACGCTCAACACAATAGGGAGCTGCTCAACACAATAGGGAGCCCAACTAGGACAGGAACACCATCTGTCACTAGTTCCTCGTACAATCCTCTGTACGGAACATGCCAACTCTAGAGTGGTACTCGTGGGAGCGACCCAACCGAGCAAAGTACAACCATAGTATACGCCAAGCACCCGCAGGTATATGATCGACACGACTGGGTCAACAAAGGATCATGTGCCCTCGGCACCTCAAAGGATAGTCAACAAGTAAGACCCAATCCACTGTGCCCTCGGCACCACAAAGGATAATCAACAAGTGTGACCCAATCAATGCTCTCACAAAGAATCACGTGCCCTTGGCACAATCAATGCTCCAGTGCTCACAATCAATCTCAACTCTATCACAAGAGGAGGCTCTCAACTCTACCACAAAGAGGAGGTACAATAACATAGCACGAGCCACAACATGATCACCTACACTACATGTACTACAACTGGTACAAGGATATCAACAGGATAGGTGTAGGCCAAATCATGCAACAAGGATACAAAGAAATGCATGCTCATATATATATCATTAGCACATCTAAGATCATAACATGCCCATGCGGTCTATAGATCAGTCTCAATCTAACATGGTATCTCTAACATAATCTTAGCATGGCATACTATCATAATCCCAATATCATAATCCAATATCCACATATCATAATCCAATCATCATATCATGCTAACATAATCCAAACAACATCATATCATATTATGCTAACATGAGATAAAACACGTAGGAGGAAGTCCACTGAATCTGGCAAACATCAACCCACCTCACAAGCTAATCCAACCACGGTGGGGAAAGAACAATATCCTCAGATCCAACCCTCCAAGATAACGAACTCCGGCAGCACTCCGATCTGTCTAAACCTCCAAGGAACTGTTAACTCCAGCAGAATAACAGCTCGGCAACAGATCAGATCAGCAGAGTAGAAGAGAGCAAGCTAGGTTACAAACTATGCCAACACATGGCCCTAAACCCACTTTCTCTCTCTAGAAACAGGGATCTCGAAGTGGAAATACAGGCTAAAACAACCAGGGACTCGCCTATTTATAGGCTCCCAAAATCCCACATTCGGGCGCCCACTTCACCACTTCCGGGCGTCCGGAAATGCTGCAGTCCAGGTGTCGTCGTGCGGTCAAGCGGTCGGTCGACGGTCAGCAGGCGGTGGGGCGGCGTGTCTCCGGCGATCGACACGTGTCCTGCGTCGCGACACGTGGCCCTCCACGTCATAGCCAAAACCGGATCCTCAATCCGGGCGTCCAGATCCTGCGCCCAGATCCACAATTCGTCAGCCACAACCGGATCGTCCACAAAGTGCAACAGGGTCCGGAACATTCGGGCGTCCACAACCTCACTTCCGGGCGCCCGAATCCCGCCAAGTCCAGAAACCCTAAATCTCAAAAATTTCCGAGTACTACATTCTCCCCTCCTTAAAATAGTTTCGTCCTCGAAACTAAGGCACTCACCTCAAGATATAAACAGGTGGGGATAAGATCTCTGCATAATAGTCTCCAACTCCCATGTCGCCTCTCTATCATCATGAAAATCCCACTGTACCTTAACATAAGGTATGACCCGATTACGCAATTCCCTCGTCTCACGAGCAAGAATACGTATCGGTCGCTCCTCGTACTGCAAATCCTCAGTAAGCTCCAGTGGAGAAAAATCTATCACATGGGAAGGATCATGCATGTATCTCCTCAGAACAGATACATGAAAGACATCGTGCACTCCTGCTAGTCGAGGCGGAAGGGCTAACCGATAAGCCACGGGTCCAACTCTCTCCAAGACCTCAAAAGGACCAATAAATCGCGGACTAAGCTTTCCGCGAATCCCAAATCTCCGTATGCCCTTTGATGGTGAGACCTTTAAGAATACATGATCACCAACATGAAACTCTAGATCTCGCCTCCGAGTATCAGAATAACTCTTCTGCCTACTCTGAGCCGTCTCGATATGTCGTCGTATCAACTTAACTTTCTCCTCGGCTTCAAGCAAAAGGTCTGGACCCAACGTTTTCCTTTCACCAACATCATCCCAATACAGAGGTGATCGACATTTGCGTCCATACAATGCTTCAAACGGAGCCATCCTAATGCTCGCTTGATAGCTATTGTTGTACGCAAACTCTACCAATCTCAGATGTCGATCCCAACCTCCACCAAAATCCAAGACACAAGCTCTCAACATATCCTCGAGTGTCTGTATAGTGCGCTCGGACTGACCATCAGTCTGGGGATGAAACGCAGTGCTAAATCGAAGCTGAGTCCCCAAAGCTGTTTGTAAACTCTTCCAGAAATGAGAAACAAACCTTGGGTCTCTATCAGATACTATTGAGATTGGCACTCCATGCAATCTCAATATCTCGTCCAGATAAAGCTGCGCAAGTCGCTCATGTGACCAAGAAATCTGCATAGGCAGAAAATGAGCAGACTTTGTCAGCCTATCAACAATTACCCAAATAGAATCATAGCCGCTCGAAGTCCTCGGCAATCCTACGATGAAATCCATCGTAATATGATCCCACTTCCACTCAGGTATTGGAAGACTCTGTAGCTTACCAGCTGGTACACGATGTTCAGCCTTCACTTGCTGACAGGTCAAACATTGAGCTACAGCTCTACCAATATCCCGCTTCATACCATTCCACCAGAAGTGAGTCTTCAGATCCTGATACATCTTTGTCCCTCCAGGATGTACAGAATAAGGAGAATAATGTGCTTCCTTTAATATCTCCTCTCGAATCTCCTGATCCGCTGGTACACATAGACGTCCTCTATAACGAAGAGCTCCAGCATCATCACAAGTAAAACCTTCGAGATCTCCACTCCTCAGTTGATCTCGAATTTTTACCAAGTAAGGATCCACACTCTGTTTCTCTCGAATCCTATCCAACAGAGTGGGCTGCATGACTAAAGTCATCAATCTTGCCGTCATCCCGTGAGTAACCACCTCAAGGGACAACCTCCGCATCTCCTCCAATAGGACAGGCTGTTGAGTAATACACAAACTCAAAGTTGCCACAGCCTTCCTACTCAAAGCATCGGCAACAACGTTAGCCTTGCCGGGATGATACAGAATAGAGATGTCATAATCCTTCAATAATTCTAACCATCTCCGTTGCCGTAGATTCAACTCTTTCTGTGTAAACAGATATTTGAGACTCTTGTGATCTGTATACACTTCACAATGCTCACCATAAAGATAGTGACGCCATAGCTTCAGAGCAAAGACTACTGCCGCCAACTCCAGATCATGAGTGGGGTAGTTCTTCTCATATTCCTTTAGTTGTCTTGAAGCATATGCAATCACTTTACCATGTTGCATCAACACGCAACCCAAGCCACTATGCGAAGCATCACTATAGATGACAAATCCTTCGCCCATCACAGGTAGTGCAAGAATAGGGGCTGTCATCAACCTCTGCTTAAGTTCATCAAAGCATTCTTGGCACTCATTACTCCAAACATACTTAACTCCTTTCCTGGTTAACCGAGTAAGTGGTGTAGAGAGTTTCGCAAAACTCTCCACGAATCGTCGATAATACCCGGCTAGACCAAGAAAACTCCGTACTTCAGATATGGTCATCGGTCTAGGCCAATCACGAATCGCCTCAATCTTCTTAGGATCAACAGCTACTCCCGAAGCTGAAATCACATGGCCTAAAAAGGCAACCTCTCTCAACCAAAACTCACACTTCTTGAGCTTTGCATACAACTTCTTCTCTCGCAAGAGTTGTAGCACTAGTCTCAGATGCTCCTCATGCTCCGCATCATCACGGGAGTAAATCAGAATATCATCGATAAAAACTACCACGAACTTGTCCAAGAAGGACTTAAAAACTCGGTTCATCATATCCATAAATGCAGCAAGGGCATTAGTCAATCCAAACGGCATGACTGTAAACTCATAATGCCCATACCGAGTTCTAAAAGCGGTCTTAGAAATATCCTCGGCCTTCACCTTCAACTGGTGGTAACCGGACTGAAGATCAATCTGAGAAAAGACACACGCTCCCTGCAATTGATCAAACAGATCATCGATACGTGGGAGGGGGTATCTATTCTTGATGGTCACTTTGTTCAATTCTCGATAATCCACACACAACCTAAGTGAACCATCCTTCTTCTTCACAAACAACACAGGCGCTCCCCAAGGCGACACACTGGGTCTAATAAAACCTTTATCCATCAAATCTTGCAATTGCGCCTTCAACTCTCTCAACTCAGCTGGTGCCATTCTATAGGGTGTTTTCGAGATTGGCGCGGTTCCTGGTACCACATCAATCACGAATTCAATTTCCCTATCAGGAGGCATCGAGGATAACTCAGAAGGAAATACGTCCGGAAATTCACGGACAATAGGAATATCCTCGAGTCCTGGTACAACAGTGGGCACCTCAGTTACTGTTGCAAAATAGGCCATACACCCTCTATTTAACATCTGTCTGGCCTTAGAAGAAGAGATCGTCACTGCGAACAGTGAACTCTTACAACCTTCATAAACATACTCCTCGTGTCCAGGCTCACGAAAGATTACTGTCTTAGATCTACAATCGATCATAGCATAATATCGAGATAACCAATCCATGCCAAGGATTACATCAAAATCCTGTAACTGTCTCAATACTAATAAATCGGCAGGCATGGTCCAGGGTCCTACTTGCACAGGACATCCTAAACAACTTCTCCATCTCACAATTCCAGGCTTCTACCACCCATGGCTCTATACTACTACTACCATTAAATCGCGGTGGATCAAACCTACAGAAGCGAGCTAATCTATCCGTCATCCGCTCCTGCTCCTCTTCAGAAAGCACTTGACTAGGCTGAGTACTTCCTTCTCTGGGTTGAGATGTAGTTGGAGTAGTCGCCGCCTGAGGTTCCATAGCTCGAGGCGTAGAGAAAGCATCACACATCTTCTGCAACAAGGCACTCTGCTGCCTTCCAACTGCAGCTATGTCTGCTAGCTGTTCCTGCAGAGCGGGCCGTTCACTAGGACCCGTCTGCTCAGGCATATCCGAAGGCGTCGGATGCGCTCGCGTCGATGGTCGTCAAGGAGGCATAGTAACAACCTGCAATAGAATACCCGCTTAGGACCACAAACAACTCACGACCCAATCTGGCGAAAGTCTAGAAGGACACTTCTTTTCTTCTCAGATTATTATGCCGTCTGCAGCCAACATAATTCATCCGATAAGAGAAGGCATAATCCCTCAATCACTCTTCCTACACAAGGAAGGATTCAAAATCCAATCTTTGACTTTCGCGATCAATTACGTCTCTCTCGTCATTCTTAGGTTTGTTTATCTTAGGTTTCCTAGGCCCTCTTGACCTATTCCTAAGCTCTGATACCAACTTAATCTGTCACGCCCCGGGTTACCTCTTCCCAGGCGCATGACCAGATCCGCCGCATACACAGTATCTCTACCATGTACACGAAGCGAAACAACATCCACAATAACACAGAGCTAAAGGTATCAACAGAGCTGCTATATAAATATATAAAAGATCACTGTACATACATCATCCATAACTCTCACATATAACTCTCATATACAACTCTGATGTCTCAATCATACTGTATGTACAGACTCAACCATCTATCCAAAAATGGGTATACCTCTAGCCAAGTATCCGGGGAATAGCTCTACCCGACGGTCTCCTTTCCGCGCTCAGTATGCACAACTGGGGAAGAAGACTCTGCAAAAAGATGTCACCAATGGGTGTGAGAACTACTATCAATCAAGTAGTCCTCAGTGGGTACCGCCACCAGCCTCAGCGGTCTGCCCACTAAGTCCTCAATCCAAGAGATATATAGAGCAATAAAGAAAGTAGGAGATACACTACCACTACTATGCACAAAGCTCTACTGTCAGTATAAATACCAATGAACTGAATAAACCAAATGAGGACTATCAAACACAACAATACCAGCGAACCAGCTAGTACAGGAAACCCCGTCTGCACCTAGCTCAATCCATAATACAATACCTCTCAATACGATACCTGCGGCCTGATCACGCTCAACACAATAGGGAGCTGCTCAACACAATAGGGAGCCCAACTAGGACAGGAACACCATCTGTCACTAGTTCCTCGTACAATCCTCTGTACGGAACATGCCAACTCTAGAGTGGTACTCGTGGGAGCGACCCAACCGAGCAAAGTACAACCATAGTATACGCCAAGCACCCGCAGGTATATGATCGACACGATTGGGTCAACAAAGGATCATGTGCCCTCGGCACCTCAAAGGATAGTCAACAAGTAAGACCCAATCCACTGTGCCCTCGGCACCACAAAGGATAATCAACAAGTGTGACCCAATCAATGCTCTCACAAAGAATCACGTGCCCTTGGCACAATCAATGCTCCAGTGCTCACAATCAATCTCAACTCTATCACAAGAGGAGGCTCTCAACTCTACCACAAAGAGGAGGTACAATAACATAGCACGAGCCACAACATGATCACCTACACTACATGTACTACAACTGGTACAAGGATATCAACAGGATAGGTGTAGGCCAAATCATGCAACAAGGATACTGTGAGACCCCAGATTAGTCCTATATATGAGATATAATAGGGCTAAACTCTCAACCCGGCTTAAGCATTTTCGGTGGTGGCAAGGCCGAAGAGGTTGAGAGAGTTAAGCGTGCTAGGACGGGAGTAGTCCTAGGATGGGTGACCCCCTGGGAAGTTGGGGCGTCACAGTTGGTATCAGAGCCAATTACCAGCCGGAAGTGTGAGATGGGTCTCGGCTGAGCCGGGTCTGAATGACAGGCTAGCGAGACGTCTCACATCGCCTGGTACTTGTGAGTCTGAGCCTGACGAGGACGTCAGGGCTTAAAGGGGGGGAGATTGTGAGACCCCAGATTAGTCCTATATATGAGATATAATAGGGCTAAACTCTCAACCCGGCTTAAGCATTTTCGGTGGTGGCAAGGCCGAAGAGGTTGAGAGAGTTAAGCGTGCTAGGACGGGAGTAGTCCTAGGATGGGTGACCCCCTGGGAAGTTGGGGCGTCACAGATACAAAGAAATGCATGCTCATATATATATATCATTAGCACATCTAAGATCATAACATGCCCATGCGGTCTATAGATCAGTCTCAATCTAACACGGCATCTCTAACATAATCTTAGCATGGCATACTATCATAATCCCAATATCATAATCCAATATCCACATATCATAATCCAATCATCATATCATGCTAACATAATCCAAACAACATCATATCATATTATGCTAACATGAGATAAAACACGTAGGAGGAAGTCCACTGAATCTGGCAAACATCAACCCACCTCACAAGCTAATCCAACCACGGTGGGGAAAGAACAATATCCTCAGATCCAACCCTCCAGGATAACGAACTCCGGCAGCACTCCGATCTGTCTAAACCTCCAAGGAACTGTTAACTCCAGCAGAATAACAGCTCGACAACAGATCAGATCAGCAGAGTAGAAGAGAGCAAGCTAGGTTACAAACTATGCCAACACATGGCCCTAAACCCACTTTCTCTCTCTAGAAACAGGGATCTCGAAGTGGAAATACAGGCTAAAACAACCAGGGACTCGCCTATTTATAGGCTCCCAAAATCCCACATTCGGGCGCCCACTTCACCACTTCCGGGCGTCCGGAAATGCTGCAGTCCAGGTGTCGTCGTGCGGTCAAGCGGTCGGTCGACGGTCAGCAGGCGGTGGGGCGGCGTGTCTCCGGCGATCGACACGTGTCCTGCGTCGCGACACGTGGCCCTCCACGTCATAGCCAAAACCGGATCCTCAATCCGGGCGTCCAGATCCTGCGCCCAGATCCACAATTCGTCAGCCACAACCGGATCGTCCACAAAGTGCAACAGGGTCCGGAACATTCGGGCGTCCACAACCTCACTTCCGGGCGCCCGAATCCCGCCAAGTCCAGAAACCCTAAATCTCAAAAATTTTCGAGTACTACAACTTCTATACCCTTGGAGGGTCACGTTGGCGGCCGACAACGTGACATCGGGGAATAGTGGGAGTCCACTTCATTACTTTCGCGTGATTGGGGTTATAGTCTTGTGTGGGGATGCGTTGGCGTGGGGTGTTTCACCTACGCATGTTTTGCTTGTTGCAGCTTGAGTGGTGATCGACGCACTCGATGGCGGCCGAGGCAGCCGAGGCGGGACTTCTGCATCCTCCGGGTTTGGTGAGACCCTGAAGTTGAGAGAACAACTGGTAAATTCAGCAAGCATGGTGGAACGGCGATCAATTATGATGACTGCTCCAAGTTGAGACCTTGCGCCGGCACATGAGAGGATTAAGCAACTGGAGGATTTGTTGATCCAATGGCAGCCGACCTCAGGAAGCCTTATGAGAATGCGGATCGTACCTTGATAAGGACGAGAGATGTGGAGACCGTCGTGGGCGGCAAAGGAAGCTACTATGAGTGGCAAGTCTATTGTAAGAGGACAATCAAGTGTTCAAAGAGGATTTGATCTCGAGAAGGTGGACCTTTAGCAGGATAAAAGAGGGACGTCGAATCGTCCCCAACTGTAGTGACGTGTGAGCGGTGGAGCCGCGAGTGCCCGACGATGCTCTTGGAGTCGAGGCAAGTACACTCTTCGTGCCAGGCGGGCCATTCCCAGTTGGAGTGTTTGAGGAGATCAGTGTCGACAATGTTGGGATCGACTTCGCGCTGCTAGCACCGGTTGAATGCGTGTCTGTTCGACAGGCAGTGGATGATGCAGCGACGATGGAGGTTGTCGCAGCTCGTAGTATTGGAGCTTGTTTGTGGTCTGTTATGATTGTGGTTTTGGTTCGGCTGTTTGCCGAATGCATGGCAGGGAACTCATTCCTTGTTGTTGCAGATCGAGTGGTCCTGAGTGCTTGGACTTGTGAGTACTGTTCTTGTACTCCGTTAACTTTGGATGTTTCTGTGCGCCAACGAAGTGATTGGCTTTATTTGGCTGAAAGCGTATAGTTCTGATTTGAACTTGGGCTGGCTCTTCGGCTATCTGATTGCCGATGAGTGTGTGAGCCGAGCTGTAGTGCTTTGGGAACTTAGACACGAAATAGTGTTTTCAGAGGGCTTGGAAGTTCGCTAATTGCGATGCTTGTTTCACCTGCCCAAGCCTGGTTATTGGCTGAGTGAGCGCGTGGCCTTTGGGCCAGCATCTTTGGTGAGTGTTGAGAATCCTCAAAAGCGAGGATGTCTCTTGTGAGGGAGTTGCCTGTGCAATCCCGGTTGTGTTGTGAGAGTTGAAGGCTTGGTCTGGAGACCTCTTTTGCCTAGTGTTTCCTCTTGTGGAGTGTAGATCTCGTTTGTTTTGAGCGGATGGGTCATTTCGACTGTGAGTCGACTATCGTGAACTCGGTAGGGTCACGATGAAGGATATGCACCCGTAGTCGAGATCTGTTGATCTGTTTGATCAAGCTCCATGAATTCTGGTTTTACTCGAGGGTAGTTGCAATCTAGTACTACTCTCGTTGGATCGAGTTTGAGTTTGGACCGAGGGTGACTTGTTCACTCGGTGTAGACATTACAAAATTTTCGTGGTGTCGTTTGAGCTGGCTGATGCTCTTGTGTGTTGTGATGTTTGGCCCTTCTGGGTGTCTTGTCCCTGTGCGCATCGACGATTTATTGGAAGTCGAGAGGCGATGAAGACCATAAGGATTCCTTGGAACGAGGATTGCAAGTGCTTCAAGTTGAAGACGTGCTGTTTTGGTTGTGAGGACTAGTGTCCCTTGGCAGTTGATGCCAAAGTGGTTATGAGTGGAGATCTCAAGGAAATCAACTATCCATAGTTGATTTGAACGAGCGGATGTGATCGAAGTTCAAACTTTTTAGTTTGATTAGATGTTATGGATAATTGTGGGGAGAATTTTGAGTTGTCTACTCCCTCTACTGGACTCACACATTAAGGGATTAAATCTTTTGGAAAAATATGTGTGAGAGAGGTTTCTTGAAACTGTTGGCGTGGTCGACAACCGCCAACCTTGGTTACCCCGAAGGTGGGCTTTGTGTTTTGTAGTTGTGTTTCTCTCTACGGATTGAGTTGCACTTTGGTGTAAAATAGAAAGGTAGCATTGACCTTTCGACATTTGAGGGAATGCAAGAGGAATTGCCAAATTGTGATTTGGAAAAGATTGCCATGACATTTACTTGGAAACTATGGCAATTTTATGTTTAGATAGTGGTGTGAAGTACACCCTGTAGTGTACCGGATTTTTTTAATATAAAAGTAAGTGAAAAGAAAAATAGTGTGAGATACTATTTTTATTCGACTTAGAGAAGTAAAAATAAGTTGGAAATAAATTGTGCTGAAATTGGAATGAAAACAGGAGATTTGGAATTTTCTGTAAGGAACGGGGCTGATTTTTTTAGCAGAAAATTCACAGTGTCAGAAAATTATGAAAATTTCAGGATATGTCAGAATTATTTTTCTGAGGCTAGATTAAAAGTTTCGTGTCATTCCGACACCCGAAAAGTGAAAATAAAATATAACAGTAATCTGCTAGGGATTTTAGTCGGTAGAGCTTTCGGTGACCAAAAAATGGTCCGAAACTGGATAGTGATGATCAGTTCTTCTTATTAACTTAAACCGAGCATGACTGTCAAATTTGGGCGCAAACGGATATTCAGAAGGTCTGAAACGAAAAGTATCAGATTCTGAATTGGACTAATGTCATAATACTTAAAGCTAGTGGACTTTTTAGCAATTGTTACATTGCTTAGCGCCAGGGACTCCTCCATTCTCTTATCCACTCCAACATGTACGTAGAGAGAGAGAGAGAGGGAGAGGAAAAGGAAGGGAAAAGAAGAGAAAGAGAAGAAGAAGAAAAATAGAAAGATTTCTTGGGTCGTTTAATCGAGCCCCCGCGCGCGTTGAATTTTTCCGGCGCTTCGATTGCGAGGTAGTATTTTATTATTATAATTTCGAATAGAATTTTTTGGTGGATTTTTAATATTGGATGGATGTTAAGAGAGGTAGTATTCTAAACCAATTAATCGAAAGATTAATCATGAAATTTGGAGTATTCATGTAGAACTTGAACCCTAGACTTAGAAAATGAAATTTTGTCTCTAAGAGGTTTTGATCTAAATTGATCTTGTAAAACCATAATTGAAGGTTAATTCGACGCGGTGGACAACTTCGTTTTGGATCACGACGAGGTTACGGCGTCCGATTGAGAGATTTGGCGGAATATGGTTCGTTAGGCTTGGGTCGAGACTTTTCGGCGGAGATAAATCGCGAAACTTGGTTTCCCGGCCCTAAACGTCGATACGAGGTGGGGGGTGCTATCCGAAATGGTTGAATTTCTTCCTATGTCTAAATCCTACTTTTTGAGCATATATGTTTATATGTATGAAATTGCATGTAATAGGGTTCAATTATTTCTTATTTCAGAAACTTGCATGCCTCCTAAATTAGTTGTGAATAATCATGATTGAAAACTTGGAATTTAGGACGCATAAACCTAATGCTATGTGAACCCTAGTGAAGTATTGAACTAGTAGAGAAACTAGTGTATTGGACATAGAAAATAAAGTGTGGACATTGAAACAAAGCGAAACACTAGTGTCATTGTGATAGTGAATGTGAACCTAGTGATGGAACGTGGATTAGGTCATTGCATAAGCCTAATGTGTTATTTGTTAAAGTTCCATGTATTATGAGCATTGCATATTTGCTTACATGTTGTGATGTTTGTACATTCGATTGATGCACGCGACATATTTGAGTAGAATCTCTAGTATGAGTGGAGAAAATTGGGTCGGTGCATGTGTAGCGTGACAACTAGTGCTTTGATATTATAGAGCATGTGAGGGATTGAAAGATATCCTCTGGACCATGCTAGGGATTGAAAGAGATCCCGTGATGTTGTGGTTGTCACCGTGGTTAGTGGCATGAATCTACTGGCATGTGTTGTTTGAACCTTGAGCGCCAAAGAGATATTGGGTCATTGCATTTGTAGTATGGCACATTGTGTCTTGCCATTGTTGAGCATTGCATAACATTACATTGGTTATTCCCCACCGGTAGGTGGAAGGTCCTCGAGTTTGGAGGGCAGATCATACTCGCATAGTCTGTTGTTGGCTTGTGGAGGTCGCGACTCCCAAGCCGTGAGCTCCGGAGTGTCACGCGAACACGGGTGTGAAGGGCCCCGGGAGCCCTCCCCGGCAGACGGTCACGATGGCTGGCTAGGAGTGAAAGACCTCTCCCCCACGTGACTTGGTGTGGTGAGTTGTGGTTCGACCTACGGGTGAGCCGGTGCGATTGGGTCCAAGATGAAATAGACAAGTTGATTGACCATATTGTGTTTTGTACCCTATGCATGTGTTGCATCTTATGTAGAGAGTGAGCATAGTGAGATTACATGTTGTGTGTGGGGTCGATCATGATATTCTTGTGAGTTGGGCTTGGTCTTGTGAGAAGCCCTGATTGGGTCAATAATGAATTGGGTCAAGAGTGTGTGAGGGACACCGTTGAACATATTAGACCGTGACATTCATTCCTTATTATAAAGGCATAGTAGTGTTGTATTCATTTCTACTTATGCATAGTGTAGTTGTTTACTACTGCTTAGCTATTGTATCTACTTATGCCTTGTTTAGACCTAGTGGGAAAGTCGGCGAGGTCGGCGGCCGAACCCACTGGGAACTTCTTTTAGTTCTCATCCCACTATTTTGCAGAGCCATCCATTAGCGGAGCAGCACCGGACCGAGGCTTGGGCGTCGCGCCCTAGATAGCAAGGTTACCCTGTGTAGATTACCCTTGTGTATGACAAGTAAAAGAAAAGAATGTAAAGCTGTTGTAGAATGTAATGTATTCGAGAGCGAAAGATGTAAATTGAGGAAAATGTATGTAAAATGTGGATGAATGGAATGTTGTAATAGTTAGTTTACATTAATGCTCTTGTGATATGCCCTCGTGCAAAACTGTGCTATGTTGTATTTCCTGGGTGAAATTCATTGTACCTGTTTTGTTTACGCCTTGGGCGGACAGGGGAAACTCTGTCCGTTCGGCGGTCTGTGCGCGTGCCCGAACCGACCAAAGTGGCGGTGCCGGGGCGTGACACACCCAGACCTTATTGTTGGAGATATCTCTACACTCAAGAAAATGAGTTGAAGCTGTGAAAACAGGTTAGAGGCTGGTATACCAGAGATATCGTTGAGACGAGTATATGATGTGATATCTATCCTTTGGATCGGATCACGGGAGTTAGCCTTGATCCCGATTGGTGAATGATGCAATCGAGATCAAGAGTGTTGCGGCGGATGAATTTCTTGTGGGCTGTCAGAAAGTGTTTTGACGGTGGAATCGACAAGTTGCACCTGTGATAGCAGGATTTATGTGATAAGCTAAGTAAAGGCTATCTACTTTGTATGGATAGAGGATGATTACCGGAGGCTCCGGAATTGGATTGTCTCGCTTCTAAGCTAGACGTGATGATTGTTGAGAGATTGTGAATAGGAGTAACTATTCACCTAGATTGGATTGATGAATTTTCGCACAAGTATACCTTAGATTTTGTGCGAGTGCGTAGAGCGTCTAGCTCTATCATTTTGGAATTTGGGCCATTGGATGATTCTCTGTGAGAGATAGAGGTTTGAGCATCTGAATCAGATCATATGATTGTGATACCTGGTTAAGAAAATCCAAGAATTTTGTGTATGAGGAATCTAAGTTTCAGATTCTCTGGACTATTTGAGACCCTGAGGCTTTAGGCCTAGTGGCATGTGGAGTTGTTTACTTCGGATCTACTGAAGGTATACGAAGTGTGTGGATGCTCCGAGCGAGTATTTGAATCCTACCCCGATGGTGGATGTCGTTTCGTCGAAGCTTTATGAAGATCTAAACTTCAAGGAGCATTGTTGTGGATTGGACTTGTGGAATGTAGGAATCTGGAATTATCATTATTCCTACTACAAGATGCTTTGGAGCAACATCTTGGACGCGATGCATGGTGTGAGAGCTGGAGGCTTCACTGCGAGGGAGATGTTTTTATTCCCTCGAGTTTTGTTGTTTGCTTGTTGTTGTTGATCCGTAGTTTCGCGGACGAAACTCCTTTTTAGGAGGGGAGTATGTAGTACACTGAACTTTAGCAAATTGCGGAGTTCTAGTGAGAGAATAGTGGCTTACACTATTCTGGAGTTTTGAGTTGAGTTTAGTGAGCTTCGGAGTGTTTTCGGGACTTAGAAAGTGCGAAAACGGACTCCGGGAGTCAAAATCTGTAAAAGTGCAGATTTTGCATTGCATACCGGTATCTGATGTAGGTATACCGGAATCCAGTGAAAACTGGTAGTGCGCAGCTCTCGGGTTCTGCGGAATTCAGCAGTTGATACCGGAATACGCTGACATTCCGGTATGTGCAATGCGCATACCGGTATTGGAGCGTTTTGTACCGGTATCTGGAGTTGGCATACCGGAATCCCGTTGCGCAGACTGCTTGGCCGAGGCTCGGGTTTGCGGGATTTTTGGTTGGATACCGGTATGCCCATACGCATACCGGTATACAATGCAGAAATTGCATTTTGAGCAGTTTTGTAATTTTGGCTTTTTGAGGGGCCTATTTGGATTTTGTGCATTGGGTTTAAGTACCCCTTCACCCCTCTCTTGTTGTGTTGGCTGAGAATGGAGGAGAAGGAGTTGAGGTAGGGTTTCCCTCTCTCTCTCTCTAGATTTTCTCTTCCCCCAACCCCTAGATCTTGGTTTTGATCTCCTTTCTCTCCATTTTTCCCATGGAGGTGGACTCCTAGGCTTGGAGGGAGCTCGGGGCTGAGGAGATGAGCTCGTTGGAGGATGGATCTTCAACCCTAGCTTGTGTAAACCCGGTTGGAAGCTTGATTTGAGGTTAGTAAACCCTTTTACAACCTCTATTTGTGATTTTTGCTTGTGATTAGCATGTAAACCTAGTTTCTTGGAAAATTAGGGTTTTGTTTAGGGTTTTGTGATTGTGAACCCTTGAGGTGGAATTGATGGGTGTAGAATGTTGTTGTAGGTTAGATTGGAAGATCTCTAACCTCCAATGGGACTTAGAACAAGTTTTACTTGCTCAAGGTAATTTCCACCCATTTACCTCATTGATTTTTGGTGGTTTTCGAATTTGCTTGTTCGATACCCCTAACCCCTTGGAAAATTATCTTAGGGTACGAGAAGCTAGGGGGACAACTTCGTTTCTGTGAGAATTCGAATTTTTTTTGGAAATTTGAAATTCTGTGTTCCTCTCCCCTGATACTGTGTTTTCGATCAGTATACGTATATATATACAGGCATTTATATATATATATGTATATAAGTGCGTTTTATTGGGGTTTAGTGTTTTTGGATTTTTGTCGCGGAGAGTGAACGGCTTAACGGCGCAATCCGGAGTCCGATCCTGACGACCCAAAATGATAGATTCGATGTCTCATTTGTGCTGAACGCGTTGGTGCGATCCGAGTCGACATGCGACGGACGGTTTGAGTGTTATTCCATCTTCTTCGCCAAGAGGTCGAAAGTCACATTTTGTAAGTATCGCGATTTGGACCCTTTTTTCGCATCGTTTCGCGTGAGATTGCTTGTGGAAGGGTGTCTGGGCTCTTTGTACCTGCTGTGAGGGACTGAGGAGCAATTAGTGGAGTTTGGAGGGCTTTTTGGCAATTGTGCAAAGTGGTTGAGAGTGGTTGGGAGTAGTTGAACCACTCCCACCCACTCCCTCTCACTCCCTCTCCCTCTCTCACTCCCTCTCTCCCCCTCAGCCTCCTCAGAGGTGAGCCTCTGCTTCCCCATCCCCTTGGCCTCCTCCCCGAGCTCTGTCGGCCGCCGCCGGCCACCACCTGGCCGGAGCAACCCCGGCAACCTCTCCCTCTCTTTTTCTTCTTCTTCTCCTTCTTCTTCTTCTTCTTCTTCTTCCCTGCGGTGTGCACCCAGGGGAAACCCATGCCTGGGCTTCCCCTGAGGTGGCATGCCTGTCAGAGTCCCTCGCCGCCGCCGGGGACCGCCGCCGTGGGCCGCCGAGCTGACGCAGCTGCTGCTAGGGCAGCTGCGGGTAGGGTGTTGGTGGCCCGAGCCGCCGCCGGTTCCCGCCGCCTGTGGAGTAATGGGCATTTTGGTAATTTCGCAGTGAGTGGGCTATATATTGAGGGCTGAGACTTCTCCCCTCATTCCTTCTTCATTCTCCTCACACTTCCTCTCCCTCTCTCCCTCACTTTCTCTCTCTAGAGATCTCTCCAAGGCTTGGAGAAGTGAAGGATTTGACCTTGGGAAAAGCTTCTAAGGTGGATTTGGAGCTTCTTGGTGCAAGAAGAAGCTTGGGAGCTAGGGCTTTGAGGTGAGTTCTTGTGATTTAGGGTTTAAACCTTGGATTCAATCCTTTAGCATGAGATTTTTGGAGACCCTAGGCAATCTAAACCACAGAACGTGGAGATTGGCCAAGAGATTTTGTGGTTTCACATGCATGCATGTGAAACCTAAGTAGATTTGGGGCTTTTGCCATGGGAGGTTCTAAAAATGTTTGGACCTTCGGGAATGGCCATTGAGGTATAGGAAATCATGTTGGAACACATGATTTCATGTATTGAGTTGATTTTAGGGTTCGTAACGAGTAACGAACCGTTTTCTTGTAGAAGCTTGGGTTGAAGCAAGAACTCAAGGCTTGGACACTTAGGAGCTTGAAGAATACAAGGATTTGAAAGCTCTTGAGGTGGGTTTGTGTTTACCGAAGTGATTAGGTCACTTCCATGTCTAGGGTAAATATCCATTTAAAGATAAAATGGTATGTGTTGTGAACCCTAGAATTGCATGTTGGCAAAGGTAAAATCATGATAGGTTGAACAATGAGATCCTATTGCATGATGTACATATCAAGTATAATTCAATTATTAATACTTGTTGCATGGTTGCATGTATGGTTAAACCTAGTGTCATTGAACATAGGTTGAACATGATGATTGAACCTAGTGTTATGGAACATAGGTTGAACATGTGAGATTGAAACCTAGTGTTATTGAACATAGGTTGGAACATGTGAGATTGAAACCTAGTGTCATTGAACATAGGTTGGACATGTGATTGGAACCTAGAGTCATGGAACCTAGGTTGAGAATGAGAAAGTAAGCCTAGTGTTATTGAACATAGGCGAGACTTAGTGACTTGAACCTAAGGTCATGAGACTTAGGTTGGCAAGTGAAAAATGTGAACAACGGGATGTGCGACGATTTTGCTATCCCGGGTAGGCGACGATTTCGCTACCATGCCATGAGTTGGCGGTGTTGAGCGGGATGTGCGACGATTTTGCTATCCCGGGTATGTGACGATTTTGATACCATGCCACGAGTTGGCGGTATCGACACGGGATGTGCGACGAGTTTGCTATCCCGGGTAGGCGACGATTTCGCTACCACGCCTTGAGTTGGCGGTGTCGAGAGGGGATGTGCGACGAGGTTGCTATCCCGGACATGCGACGAGTTCGCTATCCATGCCATGTAATGGCGGTGTTGAGACGGGTAGGCGACGATTTTGCTATCCCGAGTATGCGACGAGTTCGCTACTCGAACTAGGAGGTGACGAGTTCACTCCTTGGATGTTGGAACAATTATGGTGAGACGGCGATCCCGAAATCATAAGTAAATGACAAGTAAATGAACTTAGTCAATGTGAGACATAGGATGAACCTAGGAGAGAATGATAAATTATATTTTATTTGGTTGCATCCTTTATGTTTATTTACAATCATGTAAATAATTGTTGCATAGTTATATGTGATCTAACTTATGCATATGGTGTTTCTTTGGACCTGGTGGGTCGAGCTTCTCTCTTGGGTGGCCTTACCCACTGGGAACTATGTATATAGTTCTCACCCCACGTTTTTCAGGTCCTTCCGCGAGTGAGGCGGCGGAGCGAGGCAAGGGTTTGGCTCTTTAGATAGCGGCCCTTTAATTTTGGTGATACATAGAGTTGTACCCCTATTTTTGGACTATGATAGCATAGGGGATTTTCATTCTTGTATGAATGTTGTATATTCCATAGTTTTGGAACATGATATATGGAATGAAAAGAAAAAAAATTGGACATGTATATTGTGCCATGTGATGTAATAGAAGTAGAACTTCTTTATGTTGATGCTTTCCTTGTGCAACTCTTGTACTCCGTTCCTAGTTGGAACATTGTGGATAAGCTTGTGTTGTGACGTCTTGGGCGGGTAGAAAGGACTCTATCCGTTCGGCGGGTCTGGGGCATGCGCCCGTGCGGTTATCCTTTCCACCTAGTTGGTGTTAAAGGGCCGGCGGGGCGTGACATAGTGAATGAACGTGATGCATTCACATAGGCTACTGGTGCCATGCGGGCCGATATCCCGGATGCCTCTGTTGGATGCCGAAGGGTTGTTTGGGGTAATCCCCTCGGCTCGATTTCTCTCCTGTGTGATAGTAATCATCTAGGACTCTTCGGATCATAAGGTCCTTCTTGTCTCTCTTGGATTCTACTTCCTCCTTAGACTCGTTCGAGGCCTCCGCCGAACACTTATCTGGATTACCCTCGGCCTCTGGTAGGTCTTCCCATTCTTCGGGAAAAGTCATGAATTCTTTCCATTCCCCGTATAACTTTTTCTCTTGAATTATTGCTTTCCAGTCTCGACGCGACATTTCGGCCTTGCATCTGATGTAGAGCCGAAGCGCTCTCTTCGTCGTGGCAATCTCCTCCTTGGTTTTCTCCTCAAGTGGTGTCTTTCCTCTGACGTCCACCATATTGACCTGAGAAGGAAACGGATTTTGATCAATTTCTATATCATTTTTGTTTTCTTGGTCGGTAAATATTAGCCGACCTTTGTTTATCTCCTTTTGAATCTGTCTTTTGAAAGCAGTGCACTCATTAGTCATGTGGCTCCATGAGTGGTGCCACTTGTAATATTTTTTTTCTTTTTAATTCCTCCCCAGAAGGTATCGTTTGACCTTCCTGGAGTTTGTTCCTTCCATCTTTCAACAACCATCGAATATCTGATCGATTTTGGCGACATCAAACGAATAAGTATACGTCGTTACTCGTGCTTTAGCTTCGCTAGCCTTTGCTGGCTTCAACAGCATGCACTTATAAGGCTAGCGATTTTTTACCATGTTCGCCGCATAAACTTCGGCTTCATCAGCCGAATCTTTGGTTTCACTTGATGTACTCAGTTCGTTTTGAACCGAGGTTTCTTCGACAAAAGAGATATTCTTTTCTTTTCCTTTCCACTCTTTGTTTCGGCTCCATCGCGGCCGATCTTCATTATTTCCTTTCCTAAATTGTTCGTATTGGTCAACCCAAATGCCGAAGTCAAACAAATTCGAAAAATATTTATCCTCAAAATGGTCCTTTATTTTGAAATGCAGACCATTGAATGCCATTTTGGCAAACTCGGACTCCGGCATTCTTACGAAACATCGGCTCCTGGCCGTCTTGAACCGATTCAAGTATTCTTCAACCGATTCACCCGATTTCTGCCCGTATTGAGCCAAATCGCTACCGATAACTCTCGCTATGATCTATAAAATTGCTCATAAAATTTTCTCTCCAATTCGTCCCAGTCACGGACAGAATGGGCTGTAAACTCGTATACCAAGTGAACGCCGTCTTGGTTAACGACGTATTAAATAATCTAAGTTTTAAGAACGGATCTGCGGCCGCTTCCCTGCACTGGGCCGTGAATCTAGCAACATGTTCCATTGTGTTCTCAGTCTCATCGCCTAAGAACTTATCAAATTTTGGTATTTTTCAATTTGCCGGATACGGATGCTCCGTATCGATGTTTGCTGGGTATGGGGATCTAAATACGGGCCGCATTGCCGGCCTGGCCCCTACCCCGAAAGTATTTCGGATTGCTTCCTCAATCTGAGCATATAGCTCATTGTTTCCCACTGCTGGAGCAGGAACTGGGGCCTGAACCACATTCGGCCCAGGAGAAAGTTCGTAATTTTGTGCCGCAGGGTTAGGCCCCTGCAACACATTAAGGCCCTTCCCCCCAGCGAGGCCCTGCCCCCCAGCCCTTACACCTGTATTTTAGGGCTGGTATGTCGGGAAGGGTGGTAGAGGGGGCAACCCCCACACGATTTCTGGTTGTGGACCGGTGTTCAGGTTTGCCGGTCTATACGCAGCCTGAAATGGCGCTATTTGAGGCTGTGCTTACGTAACTGTCGGTATCACAGGATTTTGTGTCGCCGGCGCTGTCAGAGATCCTTGCGGACCTCCATAAGTTTGCTCATTTCGAGCTAATAACTGTCCGATCCGAGCGATATTCTCATTAGAAGCCGTGATAGCAGCTAGCACCGCTTCCAGTCGAGGAGTCCCTTGATGACTGTTTTGGTCTAACGTTTGCAGGACTCGGGTCATTTGGCTGAGTACCTGTGTTAAACTTGGTTCCTGGTGAGCCGAATATTTGCTAGCCTCGTCCCCGACCGGTAGCACCGCCTGATGCTCATTTGTATTTTCGGCGCTGCTGGCTTGGTCATTCCCCGAAGATCTGGGAATGACACTGCTTCGGAGGTTCATAGCGTTATCGTCAGCCATAATATAAAGGATAAATTAAATTGGGAATTACCTAGAGTGTGTCCCACCAGGCGTGCCAAAAATTATTTTGGGCCGAAATCCTAGATCGTTGACTCGGTCAAGCGCTGCCTTGAGAAATGGGCCAAGCAATGAAATGGCTTCTGTCGGTGACCCTCGAGTTCTGCGCCCAAGACTATGTCAAGCGATTCGGCTGATGAGGGATCCGCTCAGCAGAGTTCGAACGCCTTAATATGCTACTGGCTCGACTGAAATGAGCCGAGTGACCTTGATATTGCAGAGGAAAAAGTTCAAAAGCTGTTTGGCTTAATGAGCCGAGTACTTTCGATATGTATTATGAAAAAGAAAGGGGTTTACAAGCAAACTATTACAAGAAAAATCTATCTTAGAGAACTACTCCTAGAAAAATAGGAAAATGCGAGGAAGTAAAAGATTACAGGTAAACTACTCCTAGAAAAATAGAAAAAATATTGGAAATAAAATGGTCTTCTCGTTCACAAAGGAAAAAAGACCCCTTTGGCAGGCGTATTCTGTCTATTTATAATCCCGCCTATTGTTTATTCAGTTATTTCCCACTACGGGGTATGTTTCGGTCATGTCCCTGTTTATGCGGGCCACTCCTGGCCGATCTTAGCTACATCACGTCCAACCGCTTTCGGTTTTGGATGCGTTCTTCTCAGATCCTAGCGCACCACATGTTGCTTTATATTTGGTGTTGGGAACCCTCACCACGTGGCGCAATTTCTATGGCGCCAACAGCGTGCTAGAGGAGTACCCTATTATGGACATAGTCACATTTTGTAATAGCCATGTACATACAGTTGTATCTATGTATATGTGAGCAGAGATGTGGATGTACCTCCTTTATATTCTGTTACTTATTTTGGACTACATGTATGTACAATTGGCCCTATATATATATATATATATATATATATATATATATATATATATATATATATATATATATATATATCAGTCTTAGCAGCTCTATTACTCTTGTGTAGCTATTCATATATTACTTGCAGGATCAGCTATCGCCTCGTGTACATGAAATATTTCTGTGTATATGGCGGATCTGTTGGCGAGCCCAGGTGAGCTGGAACCCGGGGCATGACAGATTAAGTTGGTATCAGAGCTTTAGGAATAGGTCGTTGGGACTTAGGAAATCTTAGGTTTTTGGTAAACCCTAGGAGGGCCGGAGAAGCGTGACTTGCTGCGAAAGTCAGTGATTGAATTGTGAAACTCCTTCAAGGGTGGAGGGAGTGATCGAAGGATGCGTGTCCTTTCCTGCCTGCGGAAGTATGTCGGCTGTAGACGGCATTTCATTATGGGGGAAAAGAGATGTCCTTCTAGACTTTTGCTTGATTAGGTCGAGAGTTGCCTTGTATGTTTTGGTTGCTGATGTGTGTCTTGCTACAGGTGGTCGACATGCCTCCCCGACGCCGAGGTCGACCTCCAACGCGGTCTACCCCTGCACCTCCCGAGATACCAGAGCAGGCAGGGCCCAGTGCGCAGCCAGATTTGCATGAGCAGTTGGCCGCCTTGTCAGAGGTAACACGACAGCATGGTGCACTGCTGTAGAGGATGTGTGATGCCCTTACCCAGCAGCCGAGTACAGCACATAGAGTGGCGGAGCCTCAGGCACCACCTCCGACGACCACTCCAGCAGATGTCCCCGCTGTAGTTACACCCCCGCCAGTGACAGCACCAGCCGCACCTAGACCTAGTGGAGAGAGTTCGCGTTCGGGCTGACAGTTGTCTGAGGCCGAGCAGGAGCGCATGACAAAGAGGTTGGCTCCCTTCTGCAGATTTGACCTGCCCCGATTCGACGGTAGCAGCACAAAACCGTGCGTGGTGGAGGCTTGGGTGTGCGAGATGGAGAAGCTGTTCGAGGATCTTTTTGTGCCAGAACGTGAGTAGGTCCACTTGGCAGTTCACTGCTTGGCAGGGAATGCACACGTGTAGTGGTGGAGAATGCGAGATGATAGATCCTTGGATTCACTGCAGATGACCTAGAGTGAGTTTCGAGGGATGCTGTACGGGGCCTATTTCCCAAATAGCGTAAAGCAGAAACTCGAAGAGGATATGAAGAAGCTACGACAGGGGGACTGGCCAATACAGGAGTACACCAAAGAGTTTACTAGGCTATTGAACTGTGTGCCTTTTGCGGCGAGGGATGAAGCGCATGAAGTTTACTTGTACGAGCGAGGTTTGCGACTAGATATCTTTTTGTTGGTTCAGGCGCAGAGGTTACAGACTTTGGATGCGTCGATTGAGCAGGTGCTTTGGGTTGAGTGGGGAGCAGTGGTGACCAGGGAGTAGATGGCAGTATCGACTCAGGGTCAGGATAGGAAGCGCCCAGCTCCAGAGGACGGGAGACAGACCAGCGATAGGCGTCCACCGAGGCCTCCATAATCACGCTCTCAGGATCATGGGCCTCAGGGCGACAGCGGTCTGGCGGATCCCGCCAGCAGAGACAGCAACATAGGGAGCCCCTGAGGTGTATCATTTGTGGGGGACCGCACTGGCCTCAACAGTGTGAGCAGCGAGAAGGCCGGTGTTTTTGGATGCGGTCAGCCCGGACATTTATGGGCAGCTTGTCCCCAGGCAGCATCACCAGCACCATCGACAGCGTCCGCCCCTTTTTCACTACGGCAGAGGTCGGGAGCTCCACCGACGTCCAGCTATGCAGACCGGGCTTCAACACCACGTCAGACAGAGCGGCGACAGCAGACGGCGAGCGGCAGAGTCTATGCAGCTCAAGTCGAGGACTCCACAGTAGCCGATCGTGTGGTGGCAGGTATCATTTTGATTTATTGTATTAGAGCTCGTACATTATTTGATACCGGTGCATCATACTCATTCATTAGTCGAGCATTTGCATCACTGTATGGATTAGAGATAGGACCGTTACCATATGCACGAGAGGTGCATATTTTCGATCACGTATTGCATGTGGCGGAGTGTTGTTGGTCATGTCCAGTGCAGTTGGGATCTTGGATCATGCTTGCAGACTTGCTGGTTTTGGGGCAGTTGCAAGATTTTGATATAGTGCTCGGCATGGATTGGCTGGCACACTATTTCGCGACGATCGATTGCTCCGCTAGGATGGTGACGTTTCGCGAGTCAGGTCAAGGAGGAGTTTGTTTATAGAGGCTGCAAGAGCTCGCTGTTTGCGACCATGATTTCTTCGTCGAGAGCCCGTCAGTTAATAAGCAGAGGGTGCACTACCTTTTTGGCAACAATGGTAGGGGTGCCTACGGCAGTGTCGAAACTCGAGGATATCCCTATTGTCCGCGAGTTTCCGGATGTGTTTTCTCCTGAGCTGCAGACGATGCCGCCGGATAGAGAGGTTGAGTTTGTGATTGACGTGGTCCCTGAAACCGCGCCAATCTCGAAAGCACCCTATAGAATGGCACCAGCTAAGCTGATAGAGTTGAAGGCGCAGCTTCAAGATCTTCTGGATAGGGGGTTTATAAGACCTAGTATATCACCGTGGGGAGCGCCAGTATTATTTGTGAAGAAAAAGGATGGTTCACTCAGACTTTGTGTGGATTACCAAGAATTGAACAAAGTGACCATCAAGAATAAGTATCTTTTGTCGTGCATCGAGGACCTGTTCGATCAGTTACAAGGATCTTGTGTCTTCTCGAAGATTGATCTCCAATCTAATTACCACGAATTAAAGGTGAAGGCCGAGGACATTTCCAAGACGGCTTTCAGAACACGGTACGGATATTATGAGTTTACAGTGATACCTTTTGGACTAACTAATGCCCCTGCCGCATTCATGGATTTGATGAATCGGGTATTTAAGCCGTTCTTGGATAGATTTGTGGTGATGTTCATTGATGATATCTTGATCTACTCCCGAGGTGATTCAGAGCACGAGGAGCACTTGAGGATAGTGCTACAACTTCTGCGAGAGAATAAGTTGTATGCCAAGTTTAAGAAGTGCGAGTTTTGGCTTCGAGAGGTAGCATTCTTGGGCCATGTGATTTTCGTTTCTGGAGTAGCATTTGACCCGAAGAAAATTGATGCGATTGGAGATTGGCCCAGACCGACGACGATTACCGAGGTAAGGAGTTTTCTTGGGCTAGCATGATACTATCGTCAGTTTGTGGAGGGCTTTGCGAAGCTTTCCACACCCCTCACTCAACTGACTAGAAAAGGGGTCAAGTTTACTTGGAATGATGACTGCCAAAGGAGTTTTGAGGAACTAAAGCAGAGATTGATGACAGCTCCTATCCTCGCCCTTCTAGTTATGGGGGAAGGATTTGTGATATACAGTGATGCATCACACAGTGGCTTGGGATGTGTGTTGATGCAGCATGCATGGTAGGGTAATTGCGTATACTTCACGACAATTAAAGGATTATGAGAAGAATTACCCTACGCATGATTTAGAGCTTGCCGCTGTGGTGTTTGCACTGAAGTTATGGCATCACTACTTATATGGGGAGCACTGTGAGATTTACACCGATCATAAAAGTCTCAAGTATCTGTTCACCCAGAAGGAATTGAATCTAAGGCAACGCCGATGGTTGGAGATGTTGAAGGACTATTATATCACTCTTCAGTATCATCCCGGCAAGGCGAATGTGGTGGCAAATGCATTGAGTAGGAAGTCAGTGCAGAGCCTCAGCATGATAGTCACACAACAGGCACCATTACTGGAGGAGATGCAGAGACTTAGGCTCGATGGTATTCCCTGGGGGTATTGCAAGACTTATGTCTATGGTCTTGCAGCCCACTCTATTAGATAGGATCCAGGAGAAACAAAGTGTGGACCCCACTTGATGAGGATTCAAGATCAGATTGAGAGTAGTCAGATAGGGGAATTCAGAGTCGACGATTCGGGAGTACTATGGTACAGGGACTAACTATGTATGCCTATGGATTCGGAGATCCGAGAGGATATTTTGAGAGAAGCTCACTGTACACCTTATACAGTTTATCCTGGAGGAACTAAAATGTATAAGGACTTGAAGGCACACTTCTGGTGGAATGGAATGAAGAGAGACATCGGCAGATTTGTGGCTTAATGTTTAACTTATCAGCAAGTGAAGGCCGAGCATCGCATACCTGCTAGCAAGCTTCAGAATCTCTCAGCGCCGGAGTGGAAATGGGACCAGGTCACCATGGATTTCATCGTGGGACTACCGAGGATGCAGGATGGATTTGATGCAGTGTGGGTGATAGTGGACAGACTGACCAAGTCTACTCACTTCCTATCGGTGCAAACTTCTTCGTCCAGAGGTCGACTCACGCAGCTTTATTTGGATGAGGTAGTGAGGTTGCATGGAGTGTCTACCTCGATCGTATCAGATAGAAACCCAAGCAAGGTTTAAAGTGTCGTGGCACGAGGGCTTGCCGCTGTTTGCCTTGCACGGTACGGCACGGCACTCTTCCGTGCCAACACATGGTACGCTTGCGTGCCGATGGATACGCATGACCTCTTACTAGCACGCTTTGGCATAGACATATTTCAATTTTTTTGGTTCCAATAAGCTCTTATAATATTATTTTGAAAGGTTTAATCAAATAATTATGAATATTTGCTATGTATAGCTTACTATACTCATCAATTAATATACTTGTAAGCTTTTTTGTATGTAAAGTACAACTATACCTGATGCAGAATAGAAATTTTTACAGGTTAGAATTTTTAAAATGCAAAGATATCTTTCTTTCTTTCTTTGTTTTGACCATATTACAGTCTTTCTTTAATAAAATACAAAAAAAAATTTAAAATTATTTTTAAGATAATTTTTATAATAATTATAAAAATTATTTTAAAAAATATGTGAAAAAATTATTTTTAATTATTTTTTTAATAAAATATTAGATCTATCAAAAAAATTAAGCAATAAATTATAAGACAAATAAATTAAATAAATTTAAGTATTAATTATTTTAATTTAGCTTTTAATTTTATCAGCATTTTCAATCTTCTAATGCAAGAATAGAATTTTATATTCGATGTACCTCAAAATTTGTTTATTGAGTTCGATTTTGTTTGCCTAATTCACCAAAAGTTTTGCGGTGCGACAAATTTTGATAAAATAATTTGTAAAGAAAAATGGATGTCTGTGGTGGAAGCGGAGGGCTCGCGCCAACAGAGGGGGTTGCAGGGGGCGAAGCTCCCCTGCGGTATGGATTCGATATGTATATCAAAAATTTGCCCGTATATTGTTAAATAAAAAAATTAAATTATAATTTTTTTTGACTTATCTAACAAGTAGACCTTCGATTTGCAATGTCTTTGGGGTGTGTGGGGTACCCAGGATGCTTAGGGTATCCCAAAAAAAGAAAAAAAAAGCAAAAGGCAAAAAAAAATAAAAAAGCTAAAAAAAAAAGTGTCTGCACAGCACAGTGCTGCGACACCCACCCGGGTATCGCGTTGTCTCGCGCGATACCCTGGTGGGTGCCGCGAAACGGTGGGGAGGGGGGGTTCAAGATCCTCCCCTGTGCCGTGCCCCCTTCTTGGGGGCAAGGGGGCACGGTACGTGCCGCCCCGTGCCGTACGGCACGAGGCAGCACTTTAAAGCTTGGACCCAAGGTTCGTCTCGCATTTCTGGAGGAGCCTACAGATCGCCTTGGGTACACGGCTTTACTTTAGCACAGCGTTTCACCCACAGAGCGATAGTCAGTCAGAGTGGACTATCCAGACTCTTGAGGACATGTTGAGTGCTTGTGTTCTGGATTTTGGATGTGGGTGGTATCGACATTTGAGGTTGATTGAATTTGCCTATAATAATAGCTATCAAGCGAGCATCCAAATGGCTCCATTTGAAGCATTGTATGGACGCAAGTGTTACCCTTACATTGCAGTGAAGTGGGTGAAAGGAAGACTTTGGGACCTGATATCTTGCTGGAGGCAAAGGAAAAGGTCAGGATTGTGCGAGGACATCTTGAGACAGCCCAAAGTCGACAGAAGAGCTATTCTGATACCAGGAGACGAGACTTAGAGTTTCAGGTTGGAGATCATGTATTCTTGAAAGTCTTGTCGTCCAAGCGGATTCGCAGATTTGGAGTTCGTGGGAAGCTTAGTCCACGGTTCATTGGCCCCTTTGAGGTGTTGGAGTGAGTCGGGCCTGTAGCATACAGGATCGCCCTTCCACCGCGACTTTAGGGATTCACAACGTCTTCCACGTCTCGGCTTTGTGGAAATATGTATTTGATCCTTCACACGTGATTGACTTCACTCTGCTTGAATTGGGCGAGGACTTGCAGTACGAGGAGCGACCGGTGCAAATTCTAGCTCGCGAGGTAAAGGAATTGCGCAACCGGGTCATACCGTATGTGAAAGTGCACTGGAGCAATCACGAGGAGCGTGAGGCGACTTGAGAGTCGGAGACTGTGATGCGGGAGATCCATCCTTCTCTTTTTTAGCCTTCTTCTTGAGGTAAGAGATTAAGTTTCGAGGACGAAACTTTTTGTAGAGGGGGAGGATGTAGTGTTCCGAAAATTAACTGTCGGAACCATGACAGTTTCAACGACTCGTCGACACTTCTATAGAAGTGTTGGGATGAGTTGGAATCATCTTGATGCAAAATTGGAGATGCAAATTAATCTGAATTGGGTTTCATTCATAGCTAGAATAAGATAGTAAAGGTGTACATGAGGCACACCTTACCAAGCTAACTACCCCAAATTGGGGAGTTTGGACTCTTGTTGTTGGCTGAGAAACTCTCTAAGTTTCCTCTTCTTCTTCCTTCTCCCTCCATTCTTTTCCTTCTCCTTTTTCACCCTGCTGTGAACTCCCCCACGCAGGCACCAAGCTGCAGCTAGCAGCATTGGAGCATCAGCTGCAGCAACATTTTGGAGGAGATCTTCACTACAATAGCAACAACTGAATAATGTAAGTTATCTCCTTTTTCTTCTTCTTTCTTTTTCTCCTTCCCTGGTCCCACTTCCCCTCTCTTTTTGATTCCCTGTGTAGGAATCAAATGACTGCCGCTGCTGCCAGCAAGTCGAGATTGTTGCAGCAGCAGCAACAAGATTGGTTGGGGGAGAGCCCTACAGCAGGGCACTGCATGAATGAACCTAATTGTTGACTCCCTCATCTCCTTATCCTTCATGTAATCACCAATTTCGCAACTGCATCAAGGGGAGAAGCTTCCAACTAAGTTATACTCTCAATTAGAACAAGACTGCCAGCAGCCTCTGCCGCAGGCTAGCAGCAGGATCAACGATGGAAAAGGGATCAATTTATGGTCTTTTGTTGCTCCAAATTAAAAATTGAACATTTGGAGTTGTGTGGAGGGAGTTTGGAAATCTTTTGGTACCTTCCTTGAGCTAAATATACAGGTTATTAGCTCTAATTTGAAAGTTGACCATAAATGGTGTAATACTGAATTTCTAGACTGAACTAGACCAGTTTTGGATCTTGATAAAATCTATTTGAATTTCTTCTAGGAGCTGAGTATTGGAAGGGTTGGGAGTGATCTTGACTTCATTTTCTCATGGTTAAAATATTGTTTGGACCAATTTGGAGATAAAATGAGTGAGAATTTCAGTTTTCATTGAGGTCGAAAACCGAAAAATAGTTTTTACGTCGAAGCTGAATTCTTGACCTCTATTTTTTAATTGTGATGGATTCTTATAGTGAATTATAGATTTTTTTTGTAGTATAGAAGTAAAAGATCACTCATGGATTTCCTTTTACCCTCATCATGCCTTGAATTTTCTGGTGGAGCAAGGGAAGTGCAGCCTCAGGCTTCAGTCCTGTAACAGCTGCAGCCTAGAGCTGACAGTAGAAGCTTTGTAAATTTGCATGCTCTTAGATGAAATCTGAATTTGGAGTTTAAATTCATGAATTTAGATAAATTTTACATGCTGAACTGGGACTTAATTTAGGAGAAAACCTATAGAACCTACACATTGCATTTTTCGAAAAGTTAACAGATTTAGCTTCAGGAACTGGTTTCACCTTTGTATCACCGTTGTTAGTGCGTCACGGATACTTAGACTAATGTAGGTTGAGATCACGCTCGTGCTATGATGTCGAGCCCAACTTCTACAGTAGTGTTGAGGCTGTTTTGCGTCGTCGGGTGCCGTCCGGATTGACGGTGGACCCAGATCTTTACTTTTCGCATCAGATTGTGCTGAGAGCGCGTGAGCCTTAGAACAATATGAACCAGCCTAAACACTGCTGAAAAAATTCACTCGGCATCTCAGTACGAGCGTAATCCCAATCTACACTAATCTAAGTGTCCGCAACATACTAACAATGGCGATACAATAGTAAAAACAGCTACTGAAGCTAAATCTGAGTATAAATAATGACATGTTCAGGTGTAGGTTTTTTTCTAAGTCAATTTTCCAATTCAGCATTTAATAAGTTTCTAAAAACAAGTATATCATGCTCCAAATTCAGATTTCATATATACATACAAATCGACAAATTTGAGCAAACAAGAGGTTAATCAGGACAAGTATATGCATGCTGAATTTACTATACACTTAGGAGGAATTCCGATGAATTCGGTAAATATTAACCCACCTAGCGTGATAATCCGACCACGGATCAAATTGAAACTCCACAGGCACCTACCTCTAGCTCCAAATAAAAGGAAAGTGAAGACGAAATCCAAAAATCCCTGCCGGATTTAATGAAATCAAAAGTCAAATAAAATTTGTAATGAAAGGCAATAATACGTATGAATTCGACTATCGTAATCAAATTTACTTAATTCAGAGCCAATGTACCTCAACAATTCAGCTTGAAACAACTTTTAATCAGCTACAATGAAGGCATGGATTAGTTAGAATCCCCTAAAAATCACTTACAAGAAAGTCAGAGTCACAACTCCCAAAAATAAAGCTTCAAGATCGAAAATCAGCATTACGACCAAAATTACCTCAATTGAAGCTCAAATCCTCACCAATTCGGCTAAATAACTTACTCCCCCTACTCCACATAATGAGTTAGACCAAGTGTAGGTTCCAATTTATCAATTCGAAGCATCAAAATTCAGCAATTTCATCCTTAAGTTCAGTGGCCACTACTGGAACGCGCTGCTGTAGCTGCTGCTGGACTGCACCTTGGTGCTGCCAATTCTTTGCTCCACAAGAAAATCTAGAGCAAGATGAGGTTAGGAGGCAATCCACCAGTGATCTTTGACTTCTATACTACAAGAAAAATCTAATATAATTCACCACGAAATTCCATCACAATTAAGAAATAGAGGTCAAGAATTCAGCTTCGACGTAATAACTGTTTTCGATTTTCGACCTCAATGAAAACTGAAATTCTCACTCATCTTACCTCCAAATTGGTCCAAACAAAATTCTAACTACAAGAGGATGAAGTCAAGATCACTCATAACCTTTCCAAAGCTCAGCTTCTAGAAGAAATTCAAACGAATTTGATCAAAAACCGAAGTTGGTTCAGTTCAGTCTAGAAAATCAGCATGTGCGCCAACTATGATCAACTTTAAAATTAGAGCTACTAACCTGCAATTCCAGCTCAAGGGAAGTACAAGCTGAGTCCCAACTTCCCTATACATGACTACATGTATTCAATTTTGAAAATTAAGCTTTCCAACTCCTCTAATTATTCTCCTCCCTTGCTTCAGCCCTGCTGCCAGCCAGGGTGCTGCTGCTGAGCACTGCAGCAGCTGATGCCAGCTGCTTGTCACGGCCTTAGCGTTTTTGTTCGCAAAGCCCGTGCGGCGCCCACCTTTCTCCGCAAAGATGGACAAGCCTTCGTTCCTGTTGCTAGCCCGGACCTTCGCGCCCTACGACTAAGTATTTGCAAAGGGAATAAAAGAGAGAAGTAGAAGTTAACCCAAAAAAACTAAGTACTCTCAATTACTTAGAAAAAGAGGATTACAACACATACACACTCTCTTGTGTACATTGGCCTTGGCCACTCACCCACTATTTATAGGCTACTAGATACAATGAACCTAGCCACCATAACTCGCCCATTAACTCACCCATTAACTACACTTAATGAGCCCTCATCAATGCCAAGCCCAAGGGTCTCTCCACCTCTTGGCTATTTTTTTTTCTAAGGGATAATGAGGCTTTATGGCAGCGGTTACACAACCCTTCATTCACTCAAAGCGGGTCGGGTTCGGGTCTCACCGTCAACCCGTTTCGACCCGTTTTCAGCTTGCGGAGTTGGGCCAAGGACCGGGCCGCGCAGAATTTTTCTAAGTCCCTGACACTCTCCCCCACCTAATGCGCAGGCGTCCTCATCGCGCGCTGCGTCTGGAACTCGTCGATGAGTGCTTGGTATTGCCAAAGTGTGTCCGCCTTCTCCCAACTAGCCTCGCCGTAGGGGAGATTCTTCCACTTCACCAAGTACTCAGGACTCGGCGGAACTCCACGTCGCCGAATCAGTCGAGTGTCCAGGATGGACTCAGCTTGTTTGTCGAACGAAGTGACCATTGTCGCAGGCGCTCGCTGCGACACACCGCGGCTCGGATCCTCTGCTTCCTCGTGGTACAGTTTCAGCCTGCTAACATGGAAGACGGGGTGGATTTTGAGGTTCGCGGGCAGTTGCAGCTTGTAGGCGCCTTTGCCCACTCGTTTGACGACGGTAAATGGGCCTTCGTACTTGCGCAGCAGTCCCTTGTGCACCTTGCGCAGGACCTTGAACTGCTGCGGGTGAAACTTGACCATCACGCGGTCTCCCTCGGCGAACTCCCGAGGTTGACGCTTTTCGTCAGCCCACTTCTTCATCCGTCGAGCCGCTTTCTCCAAGTTTGCCCTCGCAATTTCACCTTTTTCCTGCAAGTTAGAGGTAAATTGAAGAGCAACAGGGCTGCGGAACTGCTCTCCCGCAGCAGCCGTGTGAGGGGCGAGCGGCTGTCGCCCGATGGCTAACTCGAATGGGCTGCAGCCTGTAGACTCGCTGTGCCGCAAGTTGTAGGAAAACTGGGCGACATCGAGGTGATGCACCCAATCCTTCTGGTTGGCACTCACATAGTGCCGCAGGTACTCCTCCAACAGAGAATTCACCCGCTCCGTTTGCCCGTCCGTCTGCGGGTGAAAACTGGTGGAGAAGAGCAACTCGGACCCCAAGATTTTGAACACCTCGGTCCAAAACTTGCCAGTAAACCTGGGGTCACGGTCGCTCACGATGCTCGCGGGGATCCCCCAAAGCTTGACGATGTGGCTGACGAAGAGGCGTGCCGCTTCTTCAGCCGTGCAATCGGTCGGTGCAGTGATGAAGGTCCCGTACTTGGAAAAACGATCAACCACCACCAGAATGGACCCAAGCTCCCCCACCTTTGGTAAGGCGGAGATGAAATCCATCGAGATGCTCTCCCACGGACGGCTAGGCACGGGTAAAGGCTCGAGGAGTCCGCCAGGTCGCTGGTGCTCAACTTTATCTTGTTGACACACCAAGCAGGTTCGCACGTAGGCCTCAACGTCTTCGTGCATCCGCGGCCAAAAGTAGGCGGCCTCGAGCAACGCCAGGGTCCGCTTCTGACCCGGGTGGCCCGCCCACTTAGAGTCATGACACTCCTTAATGAGCTCGCGGCGAAGGTTGCCCCACTTGGGCACGTACACCCGTCGCCCCTTGGTGAGGAGCAACCCGTCGCTTAGCCAAAACCTTCGCGTTTTGCCCTCCTTGACGAGCTGCACCAAATTTTGAGTGATAGGGTCCTCACCGATTCCTGAACGAAGTCGATCGCGGAGCGTCCCGCGAAGCTGCCACACGGCCGCCAGTTCAGCCTTGCGGCTGAGTGCGTCGGCCATGCGGTTTTCCTTCCCGGGCTTGTATTGCATCTCCATGTCGAACTCCGCCAGAAAATCCTGCCATCTCGCCTGCTTAGGCGACAGCTTCTTCTGCGTTTGGAAGTAGCTCGTGGCGACGTTGTCGGTGCGCACCACGAACTTGCTTCCAAGCAGATAGTGCCGCCAAGTTCGCAAGCAATGCACCACAGCGGTCATTTCCTTCTCCTGAACGGTGTAATGCCGCTCGGTGTCGTTGAGCTTGCGACTTTCGTAGGCGACGGGGTGTCCATCCTGCACGAGAACACCGCCAATGGCAAAGTCGGAGGCATCAGTGTGTACCTCAAAGGTGCGACTGCAGTCGGGTAGTCGCAACACTGGATCCTCCGTCACCGCTCGCTTGAGGTCCTTGAATGCCTCCGCGCATTGAGAGGTCCAAACCCACGAATGGTTCTTCTTCAACAGATCCGTCAGCGGGGCTACTCTCGCAGAGTAGCCCGTAATGAATCGGCGGTAGTAGTTGACGAGCCCTAGGAAAGACCGCAACTCAGTCACCGTCGTTGGGGTCTCCCATTCGCAGATGGCTCGCACCTTCCGCTGGTCCATGCGAATCAGGCCCCGGCCTATCCAGTGGCCAAGGAAGTGCACTTCTTCCTTCACGAACATGCACTTCTCCTTCTTGACGAACAATTGGTTCTCCCTCAGCACTTGGAAAACAGTTCGCAAGTGCTCGATGTGCTCCACCATGGTGTTGCTGTATACCACGATGTCGTCGAGGTACACCACCACAAAGCGATCGAGGTAGGGATGGAACAACTTGTTCATGAGCGTGCAGAAGGTCGCTGGCGCGTTCGTCAAGCCGAACGGCATGACAAGGAACTCATAGGCCCCGTACCTCGTCACACACGTGGTCTTTTCCTCGTCTCCTTCCGCAATCCGCACTTGGTAGTACCCAGAGCGAATGTCGAGTTTGGTGAAGTACTTCGCTCCGCCCAATTGATCAAAGAGATCTGCAACCAAAGGGATAGGGTACTTGTTTTTGATTGTTACCTTGTTGAGCGCCCTGTAATCGATACAAAGCCGCAGGCTTCCGTCGCTCTTCCGCTGGAACAAAACTGGTGCTCCATAGGGTGCTTTCGACGGTCGAACGAAGCCCGCTTCGAGGAGCTCCCTCAACTGCTTCTGCAGCTCCTCGAGCTCTGGCGGGGCCATTCTATATGGCGCTTTCGCTGGCGATTTGGCTCCTGGCTCGAGCTCGATGGCATGATCCACCTCTCACCTGGGTGGAAGTTGCTTAGGCAGCTCCTTGGGCATGACATCCTGGAATTCTTCCAAGACCGCCTCAAACTCCGTCGAAAGGCCTTCCTTCTCGAGGCCCTCGTTGCTCACCTCGCGGATGGCCGCAAGGTAAGTCATCTCGCCACGGTTCACACCCCTTCGCAACTGTAAGGCAGAATGGGTCTGGGTGCTTACCGTTTTCTCTTGACTGGCTAGGACCATGCATAGGGCCGTCTCCTCCATGATGCTTAAGGCCCCAAGGTGTGGCATCGGAACCGCCTTCGACGAAGCTAGGAAGTCCATACCTAGTATGACTTGGAAGTCGTCGATGGGTGCGGCGGTGAAATTTGCAATGCCTCTCCAAGGTCCCACTGCAATGGCCACGCCCTTGGCCACGCCCGCAACAGGTCGTGCCTCAGAATTGACGGCCTTGATCCTGCTTGCGTCCTTCTCAAGGCGAAGGCCAATCCGTTTGGCCTCCATCTCCGCAATGAAGTTGTGTGTGGCTCCCGTGTCCACCAACGCTCGTGTGGCCCTGCCGTTTAGGGTCACATCGATGTACAAGAGCTCCTTGTTGAGGGGCTTGCTGCTGCTTGCCAGCCCTGAACCGCGTTGACGAGCCTAAGCGCGCCCATCTTCGTCGGTTCCGCATTTTCCTCACCCTGCTCGGTTTGGACAGCATTCACTAACCTTTTCTTTGGGCAGTCCCTCGCCCAATGGTTCTCGCCGCAGACGTAGCACGTCAATTTCTTTGGCGGCGGCAAAGGTCCCTTCTCGCGGCCCCTGCGCTGCTCCTTCTGGTCGCGGCGGTCTCCACCACCCTTAGCCTTTCTTGCTTTGGGTGCCTTGCTGCGAGATGGATCCGCCCGCTCGTACTCGGGTAGTTTCTCCGCCAAGGCAATTGCGGAGGCCACGTCCTTAACGTCGCGCCCCACAAGCTCCTTGTTCGCCCAAGGTTGGAGCCCGTCAAGGAACAGGAATAGGCGATCTTCATCCGCCATGTTAGTGATGGACAGCATCAACTTGGAGTATTCCTTGACATACTCCTTGAGCGTCCCGGTGTGTTTGAGCCGTCGTAGTTGCTTCCTCGCAAGGTATTCGACGTGCTTGGGGTAGAACTGCGCCTTAAGCTCGCGCACAAAGTCCTCCCACGTCTTCAGGTTGCATTGGCCCTTCTCGGCCTCTGCAGATCGCCGACGCCACCACAGCATCGCGTCGTCAGCGAGGTACATGGACGCGGCCTGGACTTTCTCCTCCTCGTCCAGCCGCAGCGCCTTGATGTAGCGCTCCATGTGCCACAAAAAGTTGTCGATCTCCTTTTCGTCGCGAGTACCCCTGAAGTTTTGAGGCTCAGGGACACGTACCTTTGAAGCAATTTCTCGTTGCGGTCCATGTCCGTGCGCCACCGCTTTCTCAAGGATCGCTACTCGCGTTTTGAGATCCTCGATCTCGTCGGTTCGAGGAAGAAGGTCCTCAACCAACTTCTTCCGCTCCTCATCACGACGAGTGATGTTGCCTTGAAGCATTTCGAGTTCGCCTCGAAAGGTCTCCATTGCAGTAGCAATGCTTTGCTCCATGATGCGGACTTCGTTATTAAACGAGTTATGAGATTCAGCCATTTTCGGCGTACCTTTCACCCATTTTGGATATGACGTCCTCCAACAGCGCAAGGCGGTCCTCCAACGATGCGGCCTCCCTCGTGAGAGCCCTCGGCTCCCTGCTCTTGCCGCGCTTGGAGGGCTGCCTTGGAGGGTCGCCTCCAACATCGACAATTCTTGCATCAGACGTTGACATGGTTCCTTCCTCGAACCGGCTCTGATACCAACTGTCACGGCCTTAGCGTTTTTGTTCGCAAAGCCCGTGCGGCGCCCACCTTTCTCCGCAAAGATGGACAAGCCTTCGTCCCTATTGCTAGCCCGGACCTTCGCGCCCTACGACTAAGTATTTGCAAAGGGAATAAAAGAGAGAAGTAGAAGTTAACCCAAAAAAACTAAGTACTCTCAATTACTTAGAAAAAGAGGATTACAACACATACACACTCTCTTGTGTACATTGGCCTTGGCCACTCACCCACTATTTATAGGCTACTAGATACAATGAACCTAGCCACCATAACTCACCCATTAACTCACACATTAACTACACTTAATGAGCCCTCATCAATGCCAAGCCCAAGGGTCTCTCCACCTCTTGGCTGTTTTTTTTCTAAGGGATAATGAGGCTTTATGGCAGCGGTTACACAACCCTTCATTCACTCAAAGCGGGTCGGGTTCGGGTCTCACCGTCAACCCGTTTCGACCCGTTTTCAGCTTGCGGAGTTGGGCCAGGGACCGGGCTGCGCAGAATTTTTCTAAGTCCCTGACATGCTGCTGATGTTAAGCTGTGCAGGAAGCCAGCTGTAGAAAAAGAGCAAAGAGAGAGAGAAGAGAGGGAAGCTTAGAAGTTGATCCTCAACTCCCAGCATAAAACACCTAGTGAACTCCACCAAATTCACAAACAAAGGTGGAACTTGATTAAGATTATAAAATCAGCATTGGTCCTCTTTTGTTTGGAAACTCAATTACAGCAATTCCAATACTACTAACCTCCAATTTAGTTAGTCAAGATTCAACCAGTAGGAGGTACACTTAAGATCTCCTAAAACCCAGCAAAACTCCAGCTGAGAGAAGAGATTAAAGAAAAGCCATCAAATCCATAGTTGTCGAAAATAAATCAGCTCAAGCTTAAATTTCAGCAATTGAGGTGGACTTACCAGCAGTTCAGCTGAAGTTAATACTCCCACAGATTCTCCTCTACACCAACGACTCGAGCAATACCATACCCACAGCAAGAAGTTCCAAAATTCTCAAATTGACTCACTGCTGCCCCTGCCTCAATAATGTAGCTGGAGCTCATGCTACTGTTGATGCTGATGCTGCAGGCTGCTGCTACTCAAGCTGAAGCTGCAGCTTGCAGGCTACAATGGTGGCTGTAGTTCCACTAAATGCTGCTGTGGCCTGCTGTGTTGGAGGAGGAGAGGAAGAAGAAGTGTAGCCCTCAAATAGCAATGCTGGATCATGCCTTCTGCTACTACTGCTGCTGCCCACTGCCACACTAGTTGCAGCTGCTGTTGGTCTTCACTGCGTAGGGAGTAGGGCAGGGAGAGGGAGAGGGGAAGAAGGAAGGAAAAGAGAGGAAGAAGGATGAGAAGAGGAGAAGGAAATGATGGGCTTTAGTGATCAGCTGGCCACTAGCCTCCAAAAAAAACTCCAATTAGTGTTAGTTGGAGGGAGGTAAGTTGCACTATAGACCACACTAAGCCTACTATCATATGTAAACAGCCTTTAATTCCCATTCGGCCTTGTTTAAGATGTCAAATTCGCATCGAAACAATTTCAACTTGTCCCCACACTCATTAGTAATGTCGACGAGTCGTTGAAACTATAATCGTTCCGACAGTTAAATTTCCAAAACACTACATTATAGGTTAGTTGAGCTGAGTTTAAAGTTTAATTGGAGTTTTGAACCCGAATCGAGTTTTGTTAGATTTTTTTAATCCAATTTCTTTTCCATCGATTTTCTTATTTGAAGCTATGATTACTTGAACTTTCTACTTGATTAGGAGCTGAGAAGCTTGGAGAACATCATTTCCAGCTGAGGGAAAGGTAGTATGAGCTACATTTTAGTGGAAATTCAGATTTTACAATCAAATTCCAACATTGATGTATTTCGGTTGTTGGACTAGTCTAGCTGCATCCTTGCTGATTTTGGGAGCTCTCTTCATTGTTTCCCTACTAGAATTTGGACTGAGGAGAGGTGCAGTTGTGGCCAAGTTCCTGCTGTAGTTGGATTGCTAGTCGAGGTGGGTTAAAAATCACCGAAACAACGAATTTTTTTTTTCATTATCTCTATAGAACTTGCATGCTTGTGGTTTTAGCCATTAAAATCTGAATTTAGCAAGATTACTAGATTAATTCTTGGCTGCTACTATTTAGTACCTCTCATATTTCATTCTGAGCATGTAATAAGGGATGCATAAATGCTGAAATTTGACTATAATCATGTTAACAACTGCACTTTACATCCCGACATTCTATCGTTTTCACTCAGCTCCGGTAGCTGCTTTGACCTGTTTTTCACTCTGGTTAAATGGTAGTGAGTATTCGGATTAGTATAGGATGACTTTACACCCGTGCTAAGGGGTCGAGATGATTTTTATAGTAGTTGATAGACTGGATTGTATTTTAGGATGCGATCTGGATGATGGTGGTTCTGAATTATTTAGTTCTACATCGGATTGTGCCTGAGGCACTTGGATTACAGTTTTATGATCTCGTTGATTATTTGCACTGTTTATAGCCTGCATGAGCGATACTTGAGTTCGACAGAGACTATGCTTCTACACTCGGTGTGGTCGCTCCCCTTGGGTGACACTCTGGAGCTTGGCTTTTAGTGCATTGGTATTATAGCAGCTCTGATTTGCGGATAGTCCACCTATGGGTGTGGCGAGAGATCCTCGGGGCGACCTACATTTTAACGGGTGCCGTGACGGTAGGGTTGGCACAGGCTTGACCGAACCCTTGACTCGGTCTTTGGGATTAGGTTTGAATAGTGAGCACATGTTAGGTAGTTGATGCACACTCGTACATCCAGTTGATTTATTCTGAGCATTAGTAGCTTAAAGGCATTATAGCTGTAGATTTTCTTTCCAGCTTTTACTACTTCTTGCTCTACTGTTCTGTATAGTCCTTTACTTTTTGCCTCTAGTAGACCTAGTGGGTAGGTCGTCGTTGGTGGTGATGGTACCCACTGAGGACTACTCATTTTAGTAGTTCGCACGCTCTCTATTGTTGATCTTTTTCTTGCAAAGCCATCTGTTCCGGTCGCTCTCTTGATCGAGATAAGTGAGTCACGTGCTAGTTCTCTACCTACCTATGCAAATTGTGTTAGAGAAGCACCCTATAGAGGCTGGTTTTTGTGCATAGTACATTGTACATATCGGGACTGGCGAGGCCAGCTTAGCTTTATATTTATTTCCAGTTGTGAGAGGTGGCTTTTGTATACTATGGAGATGTATTTTTGGGGGATCATGTGTATACAGTGGACTATATTTTAGTTGTTAGTAGTTTTATTTCAGCTCTGATATTTGCTAGTTGTAGCCTCTAGTTTATTTACATGTACTTCCTTCGCTTTGTGTACATGGGGCATCCTGTGAATGCGGCGGATTTGTTGGCGAGCCTGCAGAACTACTATAACTCGGGGCGTGACATTATGGGTTATTAGGCTTTGTATAGGTCCGGGTGGTAGTTTGAGGCACCAATAAGGGTTGAGGAGCCAGGTCAAGATCACGATAAAGGTGAGTGCTTCGAGCTGGTAGTCAGTGAGACTGTATTTACCCAGTTTCTTTCCTAATACTCTACGACACTAGTTATTCTTCTTTACATGTCGGCTTCTTTACTTTAATTCTAGAATATATTATTATCTTGTATAGTAGTAGTTTAGTACTTGACATATAGAGTAGATTTCTACATCTCGTGACTATCAGGGGACCTTTTGGTCCAGGTGACATGGCATTATTTATTTCAGTATGATCGACCTGTTTGGTCTCGGGTTCCTGCGTTTATATGCCACACCATTGGCTTAGGCCACAGTTATCGACTTTTCACTAAGGTTCACTTGGTTATTTCGTATGATTTGCCACTGACCTTGAGAGTATTCATAAACACTGTATCGGTTTGGCCAACGACTACAAGTGTACTTATCCGGATAGATCGTCCATTGTGACACGTAAATCAGGTTCGGTGCATTATACTGGCAGGCAGTGCCTGAGATCGACGGACCAATATGGCAGGTAGTGGATTGGGTATAGGCATTAGACTGTTCGTCCTTTTGGCATATAGTTGGATAAATTATTATTACAGTAGCGGTATTCTGGTTTATATATCTTCATATATAAATGTATCTTGCTACTGCAGATTTACTTTTTTGTTCATCATATCTATCTATATCTCTCTATTATTTTCTTTTTCGGTGATTACAGCTTGATTTCGTTGCTTTGTCGTACCCATTAGGAAACCTCATGTTCGTTTCTTATCCCACGGCTTTCACAGGTGGCACTATGGGGAGGCAGAGCAGGGTGCGGCATGAGGGGATAGTCGAATTAGCTGCACTAGTTGACCGACACCTTATCATTCGTACAATCCATTAATTCTTATCTTATTTTATTATCGCTAAATAAATAGATATTGTGGTGGTTCAGCTAGATTAGAATGTTTGTTTGTGGATAAGTGTTTAATAAGTCATTGTATAATGTTTAGATTTATGTCACCAATTTTATGGTTTTAGGTTTTATGGCAAAAATAATTTTCTACCCCTCGTGGTAGCTGGTTTTCAAAAAGACTATATTTTCATGTAGAAAATAGTTTCCAAAACAGTTTTTAGTTTTATCGTATCCTTAGTATTTTAAAATAAATTTTTCGAATGGAAAACACTTTCAAAGGATAGAAGGTTTTTAGTAAATGATGTATTGTGCATTAATATCATCTTCGCCTAAAGAGTGCCTAGCTGAATGTAAGGGCATTCATCATCTTCACTAAGAACTGGTTAGTTGTATGTGTATCTGTGTTATGTTTGCTATATTTGTTGGCTGGTGTGAGTGTGAATTTTAGGTTGTATGGTGTTGTAATAGCTTGGTACATCGTACAAATACATAGGAGACTCTGTCCATGTGGACAGAGAAATCTTTATTTTTGTGGCGGGTCTGTACGTCCCGTGGGCAAGGCAGGATTCAAAAAAAATAGGCGTTTTTCATAAACTCTGGCTTTCAAATCACACCTCTTTCATAAAACTACATCTCTTTCATAAAAGTCCTTACCAAAGGCCCCAGGGCGTGACAGTGTATGTACAGTATAGCTTCAAATATGTATTAGTTTTACTTTCCAGCTCTGATATCTATAGATATAGTAGATTTTATATACTTTGCAGGTTTTGACGCTTCGTGTAAATGGGGCATCCTGTGTATGTGGCGGATCTATTGGCGAGCCCGGATTCCGCTGCAATCCGAGGCGTGACATAGTGATATCTATGAAAAAAATAGTACAAGTTAGAAAAATAAAAAAAATCTAAAATATAGTATAGAGATTAATAAAATATAATAATATATTGGTGTTTTTGAAAAACAAAATTATATAATGTAGCAAATAAAAATTATACTAAAATATATATAATGTAGTGCAATTAAGCCTAAAAAAAAGAGCAATGCTACTCATACAACCCTTTTGGGGTGTATGATATGCACCTCACCCATCTAGTAGGTGAGGTCATTTTACTAGTCATATCATGTGACAAGTAAATAAACCTCACCCATCTAGCGGGTATAGTAATTTTACTAGTCATATCATGTGACAAGTAAACTACATTTTATTTATTTAAAAGAATTAACTGCAAAGGGTACGCTTATTTTACTATTTGCTAAAGTGTAGTGTAAGACTTAAGAATTTAGTAGTTTGTAAAAGTGCTTAAGTTTGAAGGGTATTGTTCATTTATTCAAAAACAATTTGAAGGGTATTCTACATTTATTCAAAAAAATTACGTGAACTAAGATTGTTTTAAATCGACTACGCAATCTTCTAAAATTTTGATTTTGCAATCTAACTTTTCAATTTGTTTGATTTGAATCAGTCAACAACACTTGAACTTTAAAATTTGAATGTGTCGTTCATCTTTGCAAGTTTAGTTAGTAAACTTCATGCAATTCTCGTAATTATAAATTTAATAAAATAAGATATTAGCTTAAATTTTAAAGTCAAAGTGCTGTTGACTGACTCAAATCAAATAAATTGAAAGGTTTGATAGTAAAATTAATTTTTTGAAAGGTTGGATAGTAATATCAGAATAGCCCATAGTTCTAATAAGTTTTATGTGTTTTTACTTTTAAAAACAGAAAAGGGAAAAGAAAGATTCAACATTGTTTTCTTTGGTTTTATTATTTCTATACCGGGTTAAACATTATTTGTGTTTGACCCGGCTTCTTTAAATGTTAACTAACGAATCCACTGTTTTACTTACTCTTCCTATCCCAAACAATAAACATAGTGTACTGGATCTTGGCAAATTAGAAAGGTTGCAATGTGAGTTGATGATCAGCATGTCTATATAGTGCTAGACCGAGTTGGATCTGCTTTGGCACAAAATAAATGCGAAAATAGATTCTGAAACTCAAACTTAGCCGAAACTGTATTTCTGTGCCTTTCTGGATGCCTGGATGGGGCTTAGGGAGCCTAAAAGTGGTGTGCTGAGGATGTAGTAGTTTCAGATCTCAGTTGCGAATGTCCGGTTGCTTCGTATAAGGGCCTGAATATACTGTAGCTGAGTTACATGCGCCTGATTGTAACTGTAGCAGCCCGGAGAGTAGGTGACAGTGATGTGACAACGGCGGTGCATATGTGACTGTCAGAGTGACTTAGTAGGGAATTTGGGCGGAGACTCAGAGCAACCAAATATTTTCGGTCGTTGCTACGATGGTTTCGGGTCGGAGGTTCGGGCACTCGAATTGGTGCCTGGCGTAGTTACATAAATGCAGGCTTCTATCCGGGCGCCCGAATAAGGAATCCAGCACATGTCTGTAAATTTGAGAGACCTATTGCAAAGAGGGAACACCCGGAAGTTTTTGGCTGTGGGATTTTGGACGCTCGAAAGATGGTTCCGAGCACCTGAAACCTAGCTTTTTGGTTGAGGAGCTTTTATTTGAGATTTTGAGGGCTTTTGTGATATTTTTTTCCTTTCATCCATAAATTGATGAGGGGTGTTCGATGTACTTCTTTTCTTACCTTTTTCCATCTGAGCCCCTTTCTTCTTCTTCTTTATTTTTTTCCCTCTAGCGTAGGAGTTGAGCTTCATTGAGGAGAGCCACTGATCTCTCTTCCCTCTTCCTGGCTGGTGTTGTGCTGTGGACCTAGGAGCACACCTAGTTGAGGAGAAGGAGGTGCTACTGGTAATCTTCACATCTGATCCTTAAGGTAAAAAGAAAGGGCGTATTTGTTGGATGGTTTGGATTCCTCAGAGACTTTTGCGGCACTTGGAATTTTTAGTGGGATTTATGCATAATTTTAGGAGCTAGATTTTTGGAGTTTTGCTGTGGGTTTTTCTTGGATTTTTCTATGGAGTTGGGTGTTTTGCGATTGAGAAGGCGGCAGTGGAGATCAGCATCTTCCCGTCTTCCTATTAGGAGTAGCGATCCAGGTAGGTTCCATATTGTCGAAAACGATGTATTACTCTATGTCTTTCCATATGCTTGATATGTTGATTTGTCTGATCGTTTGGTTATGATAGTAGTAGCATGAGGATATATGTTTATGTATGATTTTGTGTTATGGTACCTTGCTAGCATGTGGGTCATTTGTAGATATTTGATATTCCACAGTCAGAGAAGTTATGTTTGTATGTTGATTATTACATAGTTTATGTTGTGAGACATGTATAAATGGAGTAGGACAGTGTGACAGTATTGGACAGTGAGATCTTATGATTGTGCCGAGGGCAACCCAGATAGTTACTTGTGATCTTTTTTATCATTGCATTTGATTATAGCTTGGAGAGCCATATTGAGCTTGATAGTGATATGCCCTATGATACTCGGTGTGGTCACTCCCCTTTAGTGCTGTTCCAAAGGCTGGCCAATGATATAGCAGAGATAGTTGCCTTCATGTTATCGGCACCACCTACGAGAGTGGGGACTAGGCATGAGGCATAGCCTCCGTATTGACGACGCACCTACGAGAATGTGGTCCGAGCAGTAGGCAGGTGCAAGCTTGACCGGACTGCTGAGTCGATAATTGTAATTGGGTGGTATAGCATTTCTTTATTAGTATTATAGTTGATGCATGATAGTTGAAATATTACTTTTCTTTCCTATTATAGAGGCATGATAGATATAGTTATTATTCAGTTTAGTTACTCTATATCTCATTTAGTTTATTCTCTGTTGCCTCTAATAAACCTAGTGGGTAGGTCGTTATTGTCATTGACCGTACTCACTGAGGATTACTGTTTAGCAGTTCTCACGCCCTTTTATGGTTTACTTTTTAAAGCCCTCCGTCCTAGCGGCTAATCGAGGTAAGAGGACCGCACAGTAGATAATGACTCATACCCAAGTTCATGAGTGATAGAGGAGGACCGCCAAGTAGCTTAATATTTTGGTAGGGAACTATACATTAGGTCTCGCGTGGCCAGGGCCCTTTATTTGTATTTATATTTTGGGAGTTATGGTTATATGGATGTTTGTACAGTGATAGCTTGATTGGTTTAGTTTTATATTTTGTTCTGATACTTGTTAGTTGTAGACTCCTATAAGAAAAAAATTGTTTAACTATGGACTCCTAGAGCTGTTGTTTGCTATCAGGTTTTACTTTGGACACTTTGTGTGTGTGGGGGTGCGTTCTCGTATATCCGGCGGATCTATTTGTGCGCCTGGGGCTTCCGCTATGGGCCCGGGGCGTGACAGTAAAACTAGGGCTAACCTAAGAATTAGTTTGGCAAAATGGTAGGTTAGAAAGTCATTGCGGCAATTTCAAATGCATTCCTCAGAATTTAAGAAATACTACATATATTTTTTCAAATCAATATCAATATTATCTTTACAAATTTGTAAATTATATTGTAAATATCCTTTTCGCCAATTTTTTTAAGTTAAAATATAAAATAGCCTATTTACCCCTTGAAATAATTAATTATCATATACTTTATGCGTTTTGGTTTAATTTATGTCACTTAAGATTGTTTTTTTTGTTTAGCTGGTGCAAAGTGGTATAAATGAAAGTAATTAAAATAAAGTACAAAAATGCAAATCTATAAAACACTATTAATCTCCATAATCTTAATCCTACGTGGCATGCTCTCCTTAAGTTTTGCCCATGGGACCCATCTCCAGAGTCTTTTCCTTTTCCGCTTTGCTCTTCGTTCACTCCTTCACAGCGTGCCCGCTCGCCTTCCCTGTAACATCGTTGTCTCTTCAGCTTCTCCCCTCATTAAATGTTTAAATGTTACTCTCCAATTGTTCGTTCCTCCATAGTATGCCCGTTCGCCTTCCCCATAAAATTGTTGCCTCTTTGGCTTCCTACCTCATTAATTTCTACTTTCTACGAGTTGTTGCCTCATAATAAATGATGAAGAAGGAAGAATTTATTTCTTAAGTTTTTTTCTTTATTATACATTACTGTTCATAAATAAGTTATTTGAGTTGTATAAAAATTGACAAAGTAAAATTATCAAGAATACTGTTTAAATTATCATGTTGTATCAACAGAATAAACATAATATATAAGTTGTTGGCTCATGGATGTATGAAAATTGAGTCTTACAATTTAGGTCGTTAAAACTAATTATTATTACTTTTAAAATTTATTTATATGGCTGTTATATATTTCTTACTACTTTTCTTTCGGTTCCTTTCCATTCTGTACTAATTTTATAATAGCATGACAATTTTGATGTCCATAGGTAAATGCAATAATAGTTGGTGTTTAAGAGAGATTTGAGTTAGAAAAGAGAATATGACATATAAATCTTTTTACATGATTAGTTAAATGTGAATTTGAGTCTCTTTAGTTTATCTTTTATTAACTTCTATACTTTCTTCACAACATTCTAAATATCTCTTCAGGATATCTATATAATCATTTTTCTACTCCCATACTTCGTACTTTTTTTTTGTTTCTTACGTTGTTTTCTGTTAGATTATAATTTCATTCTAAAAAAAATTTCTATGTTTTTCATATTATTAAAAAAAAATTCACGTTTTTATTTGTTTATTAAATTTGTAAATTTTTACTAAAATATTCTTACCCGCCGCATCGCGCGGGTCCCTACACTAGTATGAAATGAAAGCATAATAATATAAATCAAAACTAAATGATGAATTATTGAACTACATCTAAAATAATAGGACCGTTTAAAAAGTAATCAAAGTAAACAATAAAAATACAAACCTGGAATAAACACATAATAATATAAAATTACGATAGAATAAAGAACTATCAAACTGCATCTAAACTAGCCTTAAGATTTAAAATAAGCCTAATAAAATTATATAATTATCACGCCCCAAAGACCTATCCCACATGACCCACTTGAGCGTATGTAACAGACCCGCTGAACAGACAAGATTTTTTTTTTTTGTTCACGTGAAGTAGTAACATACACCAACCTGTACATTTCATACAAGAATAGGCACAATAAATCATCAAATTTAATTAACTTCTAATTTAAATCTTTTACAATATCATTATATTTGAATTTACATCAACAACTATGCAAAATAATACATACTAGTGTAGAAACCCGCGCGATGCGGCGGATAAAAATATTTTAGTGAAAATTAACAGACTACAGATCTAAAAATCAAATAAAAATGTTAAAAAGAAACATAAGAAATATTTAAACACTTTCCAAATCACCCACTCTCTCTAGCATTATCTTTGTGGAGCTCATAGCATGGGGCTCTTGAACCAGCACCCGGCATGGAACCAAGCGCGCTCCGATGCCGCCGCCGCCGCCAGAGGGGGCTCCGGAGCCCGCGAGCTCGCCCGCGCAGAGATGGAGGGATCTTGTCGCGGATCGGGGTGGCGGTGGCGGAGACGTCGAGGGCGAAGAAATCGGCGGCGGGGCCCATGATGCCGCTCGCCTTGGCCCAGTTGCGAGCGCGCGCTAGCCGGGCGAGGAGGCGGCCGAGGCGGCAGCAGTTCATGCCCGAGCGAGGGCTCCGGCGCGGACCGGCCCATTGTAGCTTATAGTTCAAACATGACCTCGGGTGCTTATACCAGCCGCGGCTCGACTTCGCAGGATGATACTTCTCGAAGGAGACAACGTTCTTCGCATGCTCTTCTTCTTCTTCTTCTTTTTCATCCTCATCATCTTCGTTAACACAATGAGAAAGAGAAAGATGAGTGTAGGGTGGGAGATTAGATGATGAAAAATAAAAGGTCATAAAGAGAGGGAGAATTAATTGAGGAAGGGAGTGAATTGGAGCTACAAAGCCCACACTTATCGGTGGAATATGGTGCATTTAATTAAATGTTGCATGGATTAATTAATTTAAAAACGATCACTTAGGGTAATCTATCATATCTTTTCCTCATAATTTTAAAAAACTGGGGATATGAAGGGTTGGACGTTGAGAATAGGAGAAAGAAGAAAAATAAACATTAATATAGATTACCATTAATTATGATTAATTACCATTAGTTGATAGTTGATGAAACGTTAATATAGATTAATTATGATTAATTAGCATTAGTTGATAGTGAATGAAACATTAATGGAACATATACTATACCGCTAAGAATGAAGAGGTTTGGCTTAAAAAGAGGCTATGAGAATGAAGGATATGTTGACACGTGGCAAAAGTTATCGAGGCTTCATATAGGTTTATAGATTTCTTTGTCCTTACAAAATGGTAATCCGTAGACCGACTCATAGACGATCTATCTAGTTCGTGACACTCTTACCGATGTCATGCGCTTCACTGGTGACGGATGGCTCTATAAAAGCAACAAAAATAATGGAGTGAGTACTTAAAATAAGTTTTCAGTAGGTGTAACTGCCAAGTGGTGCTCTACACTCTGTAAGTCTAAAGGAGGCATAAGTAGAATGATAATAAATAATGAAACTATTACTACAATTAAGATATATGAAGAAATATACAACTATTATGCCTGTAGTAAGATATCAATATGCCAAGCAAAATGTAACTATGTTGATGTCCAAGGAAAGATTTATTCAAGTCATTTCCTTAACTCTACCCGAACTATTAGTTCAGTTCGAATTCCATTATAAGACACCTCATAGAGAGCCGAGGGCAATCGAAACTCTCTCCAATCGATAAGCACTCGGGGTTGAGGGTGATTTTACTGCCCAAGCTAAGGCATAAGGAAGCCAAGGGTGATCAAGCTACTCCTATAATGACTCTCTCAGAAGGTTGTGGATTGTAGAGTCGCGATCTCTACAAGCGATGCCAATGCTTGTTTTTTAGTTTACACCCTATGTTCCAATTGATGCTAGGGTTAACATATGAATTCATTCACAAATTTAGATGTCCTCTCCAAACAAGTCCTCATAATTTGCCTATACTTTGTTATGGTCATTTATAGGTTTTCTCTTATGTTTAGTGCCACTACCATGTCCACTGAGTTTATGAGTCCACGTTATAGTGTTCTACTTGTATATGAAGAATGCTACCAAAATGATACAACATAATAAGAGAGAATGAAAACACCTACATGCTAAGTCATTTACCTATAACCTCTTATGAATCCGCCAAAACTTACCTCATGCAAACCCAACAAGATTAATTTACTCTCACTCAAGAGAATATGGAAGTCTAGGCTAGAAGTATAAAAATAAGAATACTTTAGACAAAGGCGAGATTAAATCTATTTCGGTGATATTCTCCACCTTGTCTTGAAAACTCTCTTAGAAGTATCTGTTAGAAAATTGCGTACGGTAAAAACGCAGCGGAACAAAATCAACAAATTTGATTTTTGAAAACTCGAGATCCGATCTCAAAACCACGCAATAGGATCCCTCATATTGTTCAAGATTAAGGAGAAATGAAGATCTAATCTTCACCTTTGTGCGGGTAGTTTTTCACCGCAATTTGATGATCGTGGAATTAGGTTCTCTTGAAGCCGCACACGCGTCCGGCCTCTATAGGTGTCCACACGAGATTGGTGATCTGATTGATGTCCTCACCGGGGTGCTAGCTCCCTCGCGAAGGACGTCTTTCTTGCTAGAAGAAGAAGAGAGAAGATGAGAGAGATGACGGCTAGAATTTTCTAAAAACTCCCGTATATTATATAGAGGGATATAATCCTCTTTTAATAATATAATAATCATTAAAGATAAGAATAAATCTAGGTTTAAATTTATCCTTTCCTTAATTGGTTAGATCAATCAAATCCTAATTTGATTCGACTTGAATTTTATCCTAATTTGATCATATCAAATTAATAATGCAATATTTGCACATAAGCCCTCTCATAATTTACTAACTGTTAGTAAGTCCTCTCCTGTAATATTTACACTTTAATACCACTAATTTGTAATAATTATAAATTAGTCCAATTATCAACATATTGATAATTAGGTTCTCCGGCGATTCAAAAATCGCAATCTAGCTATCCGATCAGTCACAACCTCTTATGTGTGTGACCCCATAGGTTCTATTCTATCTGGTAGTGAGATATATTCTGATCACTATCAACAATATTACTGAAACTCCTTTCAGTGGGTCGGAATAATTCCAACTCAGCCCAATGAGAATTATCGATCATCCAGATAATTCTCATGAGTCTCACAATCCACCAGTGACGCCTAGCAGCATGTAGTGGCATTCCAGTAGAATGGAATACTGAACGTCTTGGTGCAATTACCGTGTGATACAGTCCTTCTATCATGAGTCCCGAATAGACGGAGGTCATGGAACAACTCGTCAAACCCCATTATCTGTCATATGTCAAATTTATTCGATTCGAGTTTTTAATATCGGAAACTCTTTTCGCTATTTATCCTACCTTGGCCAAGGTCTTCTAAACTCGGTCTCATAAATCACATAGGACTAACACCCATATCTACCAAGGGAGATAGATTTCATATAGATGCACACCCTATTCCTACAACGAACCTACTGCAGCCAACATGCACCGCAAGGACCCGAATAGCTAGGGACCAAGTGTATGTACAGTCAAACTACAGTAACCTCATTGTGAATAGCCGAGGCACCGCAGGTCAAAGGATGTAGCACTTTGAATTTCGGTGCGTTGTTTCGAACTTTACCAAATCTGATGAAGTTCGGAGAGAGCCGGTGATGGCTGGTGTGGAATTGGGTTCCGAAGGTTTCGAAACATTATGGGTACGAGTGGAAATCCAGAAATCAAAAATTTCGAAGAAAAAGGACCTACTGGAGCAAAACTGCTCACGGGGTCCGGACCCTGGAAACTGGGGTCCGGACAATGAAGTTTTTGGCCGGCTGCGGTCCGGACCCGGATGCCACGGTCCGGACCCGAGCCGATGTCCGAGATGGGGAACGTATGGGTTCCGGACTCGGGACTAGAGGTCCGGACCCGAGCCGCGTGCTAGGTTGGGGTGCGTACGGGTTCCGGACCCTGATGCCAAGGTCCGGACCCGGCCTGCGCGCTGGTCGGTTATCAGTGCGGGGTCCAGACCCTACCCGCAAGGTCCGGACCCGGCTGGTGCAGAATGCCCAGTGAGGGGTATTTTGGTAATTTCGTGGGGGATAGGCTATATATAGAGGGCTGGGGTCCCTCTCCTCATTACTCCTCCATCTTCCTCACATTCCCTCTCCCTCTCCCTCTCCCTCACTTTCTCTCTCTAGAGATCTCTCCAAAGCTTGGAGAAGTGAAGGATTTGACCTTGGGAAAAGCTTCTAAGGTGGATTTGGAGCTTCTTGGTGCAAGAAGAAGCTTGGGAGCTAGGGCTTTGAGGTGAGTTCTTGTGATTTATGGTTTGAACCTAGGATTTAATCCTTTGAAATGAGGTTTTTGGAAACCCTAGGCAATCTAAACCACAAGTGGTGGGAGATTGGCCATGAAATCTAGGGTTTGGCTTGCATGCATGCAAACCCTAGGTAGATTTGGGGCTTTTGCAATGAGAGGTTCTAAAAATATTTGGACCTTCGGGAATTGCAATTGAGGCATAGGAAATCATGTTAGAACACTTGATTTCACATGTTGAGTTGAATTTAGGGTTCGTAATGAGTATCGAACCGTTTTCTTGTAGAAGCTTGGGTTGAAGCAAGAACTCAAGTCTTGGACACTTAGGAGCTCGAAGAATACAAGAATTTGGAAGCTCTTGAGGTGGGTTTGTGTTTACCGAAGTGATTAGGTCACTTCAATGTCTAGGGTAAATATTCATTTAAAGATAAAATGGTATGTGTTGTGAACCCTAGAATTTGCATGTTGGCAAAGGTAAAAATCATGATAGGATGAACAAGGAGATCCTATGGCATGATGTATATTTCAAGTATAATTCAAATATTAATACTTGTTGCATGGTTGCATGTATGATTAAACCTAGTGTTATTGAACATAGGTTGGACATGAGGATTAAACCTAGTGTTATTGAACATAGGTTGGAACATGTGAGATTGAAACCTAGTGTCATTGAACATAGGTTTGACATGAGATTGGAACCTAGAGTCATGGAACCTAGGTTGATAATGAGAAAGTAAGCCTAGTGTTATTAAACATAGGCGAGACTTAGTGACTTGAACCTAAGGTCATGAGACTTAGGTTGGCAAGTGAAAAACATGAACAGCGGGATGTGCGACGATTTTGCTATCCCGGGTAGGCGACGATTTCGCTACCATGCCATGAGTTGGCCGTATTGAGACGGGATGTGCGACGATTTTGCTATCCCGGGTAGGCGACGATTTCGCTACCATGCCATGAGTTGGCCGTACCGACACGGGATGTGCGACGAGTTTGCAATCCCGGGTAGGCGACGATTTCGCTACCTCGCCTTGAGTTGGCGGTGTCGAGAGGGGATGTGCGACGAGGTTGCTATCCCGGGTATGCGACGAGTTCGCTACCCATGCCATGCGGTGGCCGTGTTGAGACGGGGTATGCGACGATTTCGCTATCCCGAGTATGCGACGAGTTCGCTACTCGAATTAGGAGGTGACGAGTTCACTCATTCGATGTTGGAACAATTATGGTGAGACGGCGATTCCGAAACCATAAGTACATGACAAGTAAATGAACTTAGTCATTGTGAGATATAGGATGAACCTAGGAGAGAATGATAAATTATATTTCATTTGGTTGCATCCTTTATGTTTATTTACAAGCATGTAAATAATTGTTGCATAGTTATATGTGATCTAACTTATGCATATGGTATTTCTTTGGACCTGGTGGGTCGAGCTTCTCTCTTGGGTGGCCTTACCCACTGGAAACTATGTTTATAGTTCTCACCCCACATTTTCCAGGTCCTTCCGCGAGTGAGGCGGCGGAGCGAGGCAAGAGTTTGGCTCTTTAGATAGCGGCCCTTCCATTTTGGTTGTATGTAGAGTTGTACCCCTATTTTTGGAATATGATAGTATAGGGGATTTACATTCTTGTATGAATGTTGTATATTCCATAGTTTTGGAACATAATGCATGGAATGGAAAAGAAAAAAAAAAAATTTGGGACATGTATATTGTGCCATGTGATGTAATAGAAGTAGAACTTCTTTATGTTAATGCTTTCCTTGTACAACTCTTGTACTCCGTTCCTAGTTGGAACATTGTGGATAAACTTGTGTTGTGACGCCTTGGGCGGATAGAGAAGACTCTATCCGTTCGGCGGGTCTGGTGCATGCGCCCGTGCGGCTATCCTTTCCACCTAGTTGGTGTTTAAGGCTCGGCGGGGCGTGACAGACTGAAGTGGTATCAGAGCGTAGAAACGGTCTAGGTTGACCTAAGAACCCTAGGATGGAAATAACCCTAGGAGGATAGGCTCGTGAGTGACGAGATCTTCGATATAGCGAAAGATAAGTGATTGGGTTATATCCTTATGCCTCTAATTGGAAATAGAGGTAGATTCGAGGTGTGTCTTATTCTTCACCAAGTGTGTTCGTGTTGGCGGCCGACAACAAGAATCCAAGTGAGGAGAATAAGGACCCTTGTGTGACTTTCGCCTAGATTGGGTTCACGTTTATTTTCGTAAAATATAATGTTGCAAATGACTTTGAATGCCATGAAATGACCAAAGTCGTTGTGTTTTCAGGAGATAATGGTACGTGGACGGCCTCCTTTGAGGGCTGGGCTCGGGAGGGCGAGCGCAGCTCCCGAACAACTCGGGGAGGGCGAGAACTCGGGTCTTCGTAATGAGATGACCGAGTTGATGGGCGTGGTTCGGCGACAGGCCGAAGCCATGCAACGACAGGAGGAGCAGATTAAAAAGCTCCAAGATGAGATGGCGTAGCAAGCGGCTGCGGTTAGGGAGGAGAGAACGGGAGTACCTCCGGCCTCTGCTTCGGCACCGGCCGAGGAGGTGACACCGGCGCCGGCTGTGGCGCCACCGGCATCACCGATTGTAGCCGGTGGGTCGGGTACTCCTATGCCCGACTCCGAGATGGAGGATGCGGAGCGAGAGCGCGCGCTTGCGGCTCTCATGAGGTTCAAGAAGTTCAACCCGCCTATCTTTAGCGGGGAGAATGTGGATCCGTGGGATGTAGAGACATGGATCGATGCTATTGAGACGCTCTTCGAGGATCTTTATACCTTGGAGAGGGACAAGGTGCATCTCGCCGTTCATTGTTTAGAGCGATCGGCGAAGGTGTGGTGGAAAGGGGTCCGGCGTGATCGACTCCCTAGCCTACCGCCACCGTCATGGGAAGAGTTTCGGGGTATGGTGTTCGCCACCTATTTCCCCGATAGCGAGAAAAGGAAACTTCAAGAAAGGTTCCGTAAATTGAAGCAAGGGAACCGTACCGTGCGCGAGTACGAGAGGGAGTTCTCGTACATTATAAATTACGTACCGCACGTTGTTCGCGGGGAAATGGACAAGGTCGATTGTTTCGTGCGCGGACTTCGACCGGAGATCTTTAGGGCGGTGCACGCCCTTAAGCTTAAGACCTTTGCGGAGGTCTTGGACCGTGCTCTTTGGGTGGAGCACGGGAATGCATGTGCGCGCGAGGAGCGCGAGTCTTGGGAAAAAGAAAGAGAAAAAGAAAAGGGGAAGAAGCGACCGGCGGGTGGCTCGGGTGGGCAGTCTAGCTCAAAGCCACCCCCGAAGCACTCGCAGTCGCAGAATCAGTCCCGTGGGTCCCGACGGAATCGATCCAACCCAGTGCCCGATTTGTAGCGGCCCCCACCACCCTCAGCAATGTGACTATCGTGAGGGCCGGTGCTACAAGTGTGGACAGCAAGGGCATATGAGGTACAACTGCCTGATGGATGATGGCCGAGCACCGTCGTCGGCATCGGCATTTGCACCACCGAGGCAGCTCGCGGGCATCCCACCCGCAGCGATGTCGGCGGGCCGTACCCAGCCGCCAAGACCAGTGGAGGGCCAACGGCCAGTGCCCAGTGGACGAGTATTCGCCTCTCAGGTGGAGGAACCTTCTGCCCAGGATGACGTCGTGGCAGGTATTGTGTTAATTAAAGGCATTCGATGTAGAGCTTTGTTTGATACCGGTGCATCGCATTCATTCATTGCTCGATCATTTGCTATTGCACATGGTATAGAAATTATAGATGCCACGCACGCAAGAACGGTGCAAGTACCTGAACACACCTTTTGCGTACATCACGCGTGTGTAGATTGCCCCGTGAGGGTTGGAAACTGGATCATGCCAGCTGATTTGCTGGTATTAAATCGAATGAATGAATATGATTTGATCCTAGGAATGGATTGGCTCTCGAGGTATCATGCTACTATCGATTGTAAGAGCCGGATAGTGAGGTTTAGAGAACCCGGGCACAAGGAGTTTGTGTACCGTGGGTGTAAGAGTTCGCTCTTTGCGTCGATGGTGTCGACGTCACAAGCAAGGAAGCTTATTGCTAGGGGATGCATTGCCTACTTGGCGACGGTAGTGGATGACCGGAAGGAAGTGTTGGGACTTGAGGACATTCCTATAGTCCAAGAATTCCCGGATGTGTTTCCAACGGAGTTGCCCGGAATGCCACCAGATCGGGAAATAGAATTTGTGATCGATTTGCTCCCGGGTACGGCGCCGATTTCTAAGGCCCCGTACAGGATGGCACCCGCGGAACTGAAGGAATTGAAAGCACAATTGCAAGATTTAATGGACAAGGATTTCGTAAAGCCAAGTGTGTCACCTTGGGGAGCCCATGTTCTATTTGTGCGGAAAAAGGACGGTTCGCTGCGGTTGTGTGTGGATTACCGCGAGTTGAATAAAGTGACCGTCAAGAATAAGTACCCGTTACCGCGAATTGATGACTTGTTCGATCAATTGCAAGGGTCTCGGGTGTACTCAAAGATTGATTTGCAATCCGGTTACCACCAATTGAAGATCAAACCGGAGGACGTGCATAAGACCGCGTTTAGAACGCGGTATGGACATTATGAATTCACGGTTATGCCTTTTGGGCTTACTAATGCCCCGGCAGCGTTCATGGATTTAATGAACCGTGTGTTCAAACCACTATTGGATCAATTTGTGGTTGTGTTCATAGATGATATTCTTGTCTACTCTCGGAGTGAAGAGGAACATAATGAGCACCTAAGGATTGTGCTTCAAGTTCTTCGAGAGAACAAGTTATTCGCCAAATTGAAAAAGTGCGAATTCTGGATCCGTGAGGTCGCTTTCTTGGGTCACGTAATTTCCGCAGGAGGAGTATCTGTGGACCCTATGAAAGTAGAGGCAGTCAAGGATTGGCCTCGCCCAACCAATGTCACGGAGGTGCGAAGCTTTTTGGGTCTTGCGGGGTACTATCGGCGGTTCGTGGAGGGATTTTCAAAAATCTCCGGTCCACTAACGCGTCTTACCCGCAAGGGAGCCAAATATGTTTGGAGCGAGGAATGCGACCAAAGCTTTAAGGAGCTAAAGGAAAGGTTGACTTCGGCTCCGGTACTCACCTTGCCGATTACGGGGGAGGATTTTGTGGTGTATAGTGATGCATCACATCGTGGTCTTGGGTGTGTGCTTATGCAAAGAGGACAAGTAATAGCATATGCCTCTCGACAACTGAAGAGCTATGAGCAGAATTACCCCACCCACGACTTAGAACTCGCGGCAGTGGTCTTCGCACTCAAGTTGTGGAGACACTACTTGTATGGGGAGCATTGTGAGGTTTACACGGATCACAAAAGTTTAAAGTATCTATTCACTCAAAAGGAGTTGAACTTGAGGCAGCGGAGGTGGTTGGAGTTGATAAAAGATTACGAGTTAACCATCTTGTACCACCCCGGTAGAGCCAATGTAGTGGCCGATGCGCTCAGTAGGAAATCCGTGGAGAACTTCGCAATTGAGATGACGGGACAAATGCCGTTGATCAAGGAAATGGGCCGATTTGACTTGGAAGTCGTGGCCCCGGGCGTCCCCGCTAGACTTATGAGTCTCGAGGTGTGGCCGACCTTGTTGGAGCGAATAAAAGAAAAGCAATCCGGTGATCCGGAACTCCAAAAGGTGCGGGGTGCTATCGAGAGCGGGCGCGCCGGTGATTATCATGTAGATTCGAAGGGCGCAATTTGATTTCGAAATCGATTGTGCGTGCCGAAAGTTGAGGACATTCGTAGGGAGATCTTGAAAGAAGCTCACACTTCTCCCTATGCGATTCACCCGGGCGGCACCAAAATGTACAAGGACCTCAAACTACATTATTGGTGGTCGGGGATGAAACTTGATGTGGGACGCTTTGTGGCACAATGCTTAGTGTGCCAACAAGTGAAGGCTGAGCGTCGCTTTTCGGCGGGAAAACTGCAAGGATTGCCCATTCCGGTTTGGAAATGGGAAAATATCGCGATGGATTTTGTTGTGGGCTTACCTCGATCATTAGGTGGCCACGACGTGATATGGGTGGTGGTGGATCGTTTGTCAAAGTCGGCACACTTTTTGCCAATCCACACCACTTGGTCGGGGACAAGTTAGCGCAAGTCTACCTGGACGAGATTGTGCGGTTGCACGGGGTTCCGACCTCGATAGTTTCAAATCGAGATCCCCGTTTCACATCGCATTTTTGGAAAAGCTTGCAAGAAGCTTTGGGTACACGGCTCGATTTCAGTTCAGCTTTTCATCCTCAAACTGACGGTCAGTCGGAAAGGGCAATTCAGATTTTGGAGGATATGCTGCGAGCGTGTGTGTTGGACTTCAAGGGTGCATGGCCTACACATTTGCCGATGGCCGAGTTCGCTTATAATAATAGCTATCAATCTAGCATCGGTATGGCACCTTTTGAGGCCTTGTATGGAAGGAAATGCCGCTCTCCTATTCATTGGAGTGAAGTCGGCGAGAAAAGGGTCTTAGGACTTGACGTGTTGCGTGAAGCGGAGGAAAAGGTCCGCTTGGCACGCGAACGCTTATCGACGGCGCAATCTCGACAAAAGAGTTATGCGGATCGACGTCGACGAGATTTGGAATTCGCGGTAGGAGACCGCGTCTTCTTGAAAGTATCACCCATGAGAGGGGTGAAGCGATTTGGTGTTCGGGGTAAGTTGAGTCCCCGTTACATCGGACCTTATGAAGTCTTGGAGCGTGTGGGATCCGTGGCATACCGGCTAGCTTTGCCGCCAAAACTTGCGGGGATACACAATGTGTTCCATGTATCGACACTCTGCAAGTACGTGTATGATCCGGTGCACGTCCTCGAGTATGTGCCTATAGAGCTTCATGAGGATATGACTTATGAGGAATTTCCCTTGTGTATCATGGATCGCGAGGTGAAAGTTTGAGGATCCGTGAAATTCCTTATGTAAAAGTACAATGGACGAATCACGGTGAACGCGAGGCCACGTGGGAATTGGAAAGCTCGATGAAGGAGCGGTTTTCTTACCTCTTCGCTAAGTCCAGCTGAGGTATGATTTAGTTTCGCGGCCGAAACTCTCTTTAAGGGGGGAGGAATGTAGCACTTTGAATTTCGGTGCGTTGTTTCGAACTTTACCAAATCTGATGAAGTTCGGAGAGAGCCGGTGATGGCTGGTGTGGAATTGGGTTCCGAAGGTTTCGGAACATTATGGGTACGAGTGGAAACCCAGAAATCAAAGATTTCGAAGAAAAAGGACCTACTGGAGCAAAACAGCTCACGGGGTCCGGACCGTGGAAACTGGGGTCCGGCTGCGGTCCGGACCCGGATGCCACGGTCCGGACCCGAGCCAATGTCCGAGATGGGGAACGTACGGGTTCCGGACCCGGGACTAGAGGTCCGGACCCAAGCCGCGTGCTAGGTTGGGGTGCGTACGGGTTCCGGACCCTGATGCCAAGGTCCGGACCCGGCCTGCGCGCTGGTCGGTTATCAGTGCGGGGTCCGGACCCTACCCGCAATGTCCGGACCCGGCTGGTGCAGAATGCCCAGTGAGGGGTATTTTGGTAATTTCGTGGGGGATAGGCTATATATAGAGGGCTGGGGTCCCTCTCCTCATTACTCCTCCATCTTCCTCACATTCCCTCTCCCTCTCCCTCACTTTCTCTCTCTAGAGATCTCTCCAAAGCTTGGAGAAGTGAAGGATTTGACCTTGGGAAAAGCTTCTAAGGTGGATTTGGAGCTTCTTGGTGCAAGAAGAAGCTTGGGAGCTAGGGCTTTGAGGTGAGTTCTTGTGATTTAGGGTTTGAACCTAGGATTTAATCCTTTGAAATGAGGTTTTTGGAAACCCTAGGCAATCTAAACCACAAGTGGTAGGAGATTGGCCATGAAATCTAGGGTTTGGCTTGCATGCATGCAAACCCTAGGTAGATTTGGGGCTTTTGCAATGAGAGGTTCTAAAAATATTTGGATCTTCGGGAATTGTAATTGAGGCATAGGAAATCATGTTAGAACACTTGATTTCACATGTTGAGTTGAATTTAGGGTTCGTAATGAGTATCGAACCGTTTTCTTGTAGAAACTTGGGTTGAAGTAAGAACTCAAGTCTTGGACACTTAGGAGCTCGAAGAATACAAGAATTTGGAAGCTCTTGAGGTGGGTTTGTGTTTACCGAAGTGATTAGGTCACTTCCATGTCTAGGGTAAATATCCATTTAAAGATAAAATGGTATGTGTTGTGAACCCTAGAATTTGCATGTTGGCAAAGGTAAAAATCATGATAGGATGAACAAGGAGATCCTATGGCATGATGTATATTTCAAGTATAATTCAAATATTAATACTTGTTGCATGGTTGCATGTATGATTAAACCTAGTGTTATTGAACATAGGTTGGACATGAGGATTAAACCTAGTGTTATTGAACATAGGTTGGAACATGTGAGATTGAAACCTAGTGTCATTGAACATAGGTTTGACATGAGATTGGAACCTAGAGTCATGGAACCTAGGTTGATAATGAGAAAGTAAGCCTAGTATTATTAAACATAGGCGAGACTTAGTGACTTGAACCTAAGGTCATGAGACTTAGGTTGGCAAGTGAAAAATGTGAACAGCGGGATGTGCGACGATTTTGCTATCCCGGGTAGGCGACGATTTCGCTACCATGCCATGAGTTGGCCGTATTGAGACGGGATGTGCGACGATTTTGCTATCCCGGGTAGGCGACGATTTCGCTACCATGCCATGAGTTGGCCGTACCGACACGGGATGTGCGACGAGTTTGCAATCCCGGGTAGGCGACGATTTCGCTACCTCGCCTTGAGTTGGCGGTGTCGAGAGGGGATGTGCGACGAGGTTGCTATCCCGGGTATGCGACGAGTTCGCTACCCATGCCATGCGGTGGCCGTGTTGAGACGGGGTATGCGACGATTTCGCTATCCCGAGTATGCGACGAGTTCGCTACTCGAACTAGGAGGTGACGAGTTCACTCCTTCGATGTTGGAACAATTATGGTGAGACGGCGATTCCGAAACCATAAGTACATGACAAGTAAATGAACTTAGTCATTGTGAGACATAAGATGAACCTAGGAGAGAATGATAAATTATATTTCATTTGGTTGCATCCTTTATGTTTATTTACAAGCATGTAAATAATTGTTGCATAGTTATATGTGATCTAACTTATGCATATGGTGTTTCTTTGGACCTGGTGGGTCGAGCTTCTCTCTTGGGTGGCCTTACCCACTGGGAACTATGTTTATAGTTCTCACCCCACATTTTCCAGGTCCTTCCGCGAGTGAGGCGGCGGAACGAGGCAAGGGTTTGGCTATTTAGATAGCGGCCCTTCCATTTTGGTTGTATGTAGAGTTGTACCCCTATTTTTGGAATATGATAGTATAGGGGATTTACGTTCTTGTATGAATGTTGTATATTTCATAGTTTTGGAACATAATGTATGGAATGGAAAAGAAAAAAAAATAAATTTGGGACATGTATATTGTGCCATGTGATGTAATAGAAGTAGATCTTCTTTATGTTGATGCTTTCCTTGTGCAACTCTTGTACTCCGTTCCTAGTTGGAACATTGTGGATAAGCTTGTGTTGTGACGCCTTGGGCGGATAGAGAAGACTCTATCCGTTCGGCGGGTCTGGTGCATGCGCCAGTGCGGCTATCCTTTCCACCTAGTTGGTGTTTAAGGCCCGGCGGGGCGTGACAAAGGACCAGTCACACTACTGCAACATTGAGTAAGTCACTGACGAGTGACTAGACATCTAAGTGACTTCTCGCGTTGGTCACACTCGGTACCCTTGTTCTCTAACAACCACCTGCACATTCGCTCCAGTGTCTCCACACTGTTGACTCGAGACTCATCTACCCAAAAGGGAAGCGACCTGTGCACTAATCTCATCGGATCAATCACCGTCCCCGCGATGATTCATCGATCGGGAGCATTTAGGAATTAACCATCAGTGACACATGTCTCAAATTCTCAACTCTTGAGAATACATGTCATCATCTTATTAATTCCTTGGACGATTCATGGACACATACACAACATGAATAAAAATAAGAACCTATATTTATTCATAATATTTAAAGTCAAATACAAATTTATGTCCTAAAAAGAATACATGTGTCGGCCTGATTGGTTTCTAGGGCATACATCTAACAGTATCTCTTGAGCTTTTGAGGCTTTCAAGAAACCCTAAAGATGAAGTTCCAACTAAGTTGGAACCTTTAAAACCACCATGTGGAAAAACCCCCAATTTTAAACCCTAAAAACTCCAACTCAACTCTTCTCTTTCAAGTAAGAAAAATAAGGTTTAGGAAAGTTGCCTTATCTTTCCTCGAGCTTCTCCCAAGTGCCCTTATCTTTCTCCAACCTTGCTAGAAGATGGAGCCCCAAGGTCCCAATAATGGTGACCTAGGGTTTCTTTTTCCCTTTTTGAAAGAGAAAGTAGAGATAGAGTGTGAGATGGGAAATAAGGGTGAGAGAGGAGTGTTGGTCATGAAGGAGTATTTATAGAAGTGCTACTATTGTACTTAGACCCCCCAATCATTTGTATTTGCAAATAGCAAATCACTGCCTCCGTGCTATGTTTTGAGCGCCGGCCCTATCTTTCAGGTGCCCAAAAGTTCCAAGCTGCAGCTCCAAAGCCTTCAGGTATAGCATCCGAAAGTTGTTCTAGATGCCCGCCTATTCATCCGATGGGCTTTTCGGATGCTCGCAGGGCAAACTAGACACCCGATTAATTAACGAGCCAAGCATTCCTTCCTCTCGAGTTGAGCGTCCGGAAGTGGAATTGGGCCCTTGCAACGGACGCTCGCAGGACAATTCGGAAGCCCGAATGTTTAATCCTCCGTGAACCCATGTTCTCGTGTAGAGTGTTTGCTCGAATCGGGCGCTCGACCGGAGGAGTCGAAAGATTTTGGATGGCCAAAATGCTTTTCAAGGCGTCCGAAAAGTCTGGAAACCAGATTTTAAGTTCTATCGAAACTCCATTTCAATTCGAATTGAGTCCAACTTATTTCAAACTTAGTCTAAACTTTTCCAAACCTCTTTTAATCATGTCTAATATGATTTTAATTTGCACTTTGCCAATTTAGCTAAAGTTTGATGCATTATACTGAGTTTCAGTACATTACACTAATTCTTCCATTTGTAACTAAATAAATAAAACAAAAAATATATTCACTAAATGAAATAAAATAAAGACATACTAGTTTAGTCAAAATAAAGATATATTAAAACTAAAATAATTAAATTAAACAAGAAAAGTACTAATAATAAATATGTACTATATTTTGGATAGAATATTTGTAATATAAGATTATTTAATAATTTTAATAAATTTGAAGAGTAATTTTAATATTGATAATTTTAAAGAATTTTTATGCAATTAGTGGCGGGCAGCAGGGCACTTAATGTTTTATTTTTTTTATTTTTTGCATACGTTTGAAGCAAGAATTTTAAGTGCCTATTGGCAAGGGCTCAAAACCCTATTTTTTTTAATTAGTAAGTAATTTTTTTAATAAATTTTTTTTAAAAATAAATATTTCATATCACTATGAATAGGCACACATATATTTTTTATGATCAGTATACATCGACACAACCCGTCATGCATTATACTAGTAAATTTTCGATATGATTTCGTGTCACGGTATTTAAAATTTTAAATTAAAGGGTAAAAGAAAAAGAAAAATAAAAATAAAAGGCTTTCAAGAGTTGAAGCCTCCGAGTACCGCCTCCGCCTTACGTTGTCCCTCTCGCACGCGCTTGTCGAAAATTGATCCATGGCTTCTTCTCCGCTTCCTCTCCCCCCTCTAAACCCTACTTCCACAGCCTCCTTAGCAAAATCCGAACCTCCGTACAAAACCCCTCCATCCTTTTCAAAGATCCCTTCATGGGTCTCCTTGAACCCTTCTTCCTCCTCTTCTTCCTCCTCTTCCTCCTCCTCTTTCCAATCTAACCAAAACCGAACTGGGATGGTCGAGAACCTCCACCTCCTCTCCCTCTCCAAGCAGGGCCGATTCCGCGAAGCTCGCCACTTCCTCTCCTTCATGGACTCTTCCTCCATTCCCGTCAAAACCCATTTTTACGAATCCCTTTTCGATTCATGTCGATCTTGGAAATCCCTTCAGGATGGTAGATTCTTCCATCGGCATTTGCTGAAGAGGTTAGGAGGAAGAAACCCAGATGGCCCTCTCGGCGATTGCCTTCTCAAAATGTACTTGGATTGCTCAGGGCTGGATGAGGCTCGGAAGTTGTTCGATGAAATGCCCCGTAGAAGTTTGGCTACTTGGGACATTATGATATCCAACTTGTTTGAGAGTGGGCTTTTTACAGAAGCGTTTGTTATCTTTTGTGAGATGAGATTGGAAGGATTTTTGCCTGATTCAGGCATTATTGCAAGCTTATTGCGAGCATGTGTGGATGGTTTACATATTGAGCTCGGGCGGCAGCTTCATGCATATATAATTGGAAGTGGGTTGTCTCATGATGATTATACGAAAGCAGAGTTAGTTAACATGTATGTGAAATGTGGGTTTCTGGACAGTTCTATCCGCCTATTTGATCACATGGAGGAGAGAAGTGCCGCGACATGGACTACATTGATGGTTGGGTATACTCGGGCTGGAAGACTAACAGACGCATTAGCTTTGTTTTGGCAGCTGTTGTCTGAAGGTGTGGAATTGGATCAGTTTGTATTCTCCATTGCCCTCAAAGTGTGCTGCGAATTGAAGGATGACAACATTGGGAGGCAAATTCATGGATGTATCGTGAAATTAGGGTTTGATTCAGATTCTTCGGCGGGAACCCCGATAGTTGATTTTTATGTGAAGTTCGGGATGATCGATGATGCTCAAAAGGCCTTCTGTAGAGTCTCTGATCCGAATGAGGTTTCATGGAATGCTATTATGTCAGGCTATTCACAATGTGGTAGATATGAGGAGTGCATTAAGATGTTTGAGTATTTGAGGAACTGGGAAACAGCATTAAGCTCATCTGTATATACTATCCTTTTTCAGTTAGCATCTAATTTAGCTGATTCAAATTCGGGTTATCAATTGCACGCTGATGCAGTAAAGAGAGGGCTTATTTCCCAGCTCCATGGCTTGAGTGCATTGGTCACAATGTATTCAAGGCTTGGTAATTTGATTTATGCTCATAGGGCATTTGAACTTATAGCTGAACCAGACACTGTTGCTTGGACTGCTATCATAATGGGTTATGCTTATCATGGGAAGGCTTTAGAAGCTTCGGAGCTTTTCAATAGAATGATTAGTTTAGGTTTCGAGCCAAACACAGTTTCTTTTATTGGTATATTAACTGCTTGCAGTCACTCAGGTATGGTATTTGAGGCTAGAGAATATTTGAACTCGATGAATAAGGTTTATGGTATAAAACCTACCGTTGATCACTACAATTGTATGATTGATGTTTATTGTCGTGCTGGCCATCTAAAAGAGGCATATGAATTTATTAAATCTGGGTCTTTTGAACCTGATGCTATGAGTTGGAAAATACTTTTGGGTGGTTGCACTACTCATCAAAATGTTGAAATTGGGGAGATTGCTGGAGAAAATTTGCTAAAAATGGAACTGAAGGATGCTGCTGCTCATGTTCTTCTATTTAACCTGTATGCCACAGTTGGCAAATGGGCGGAGGCAGCTTTAGTAAGGAAAAGGATGAATGAAAGAGGCATTAAAAAGGAAGTTAGCTCCAGCTGGATAACAGTAAAAGGCAGGGTTCACAGATTCACCGTTGGAGATAAACATCACCCTATGACTGATAAAATATACTCCAAGTTGGATGAATTAGATAGTGCTATAAAGTTTTCACAGTCAATTAATTGCTTTAATGAGCGAATGGAGCAGCTTCTTGACCACAGTGAGAGGCTAGCTACTGCTTTTGGGCTGATATCAGTTCCTTCCAACTGTCCTATTTTAGTATTCAAAAATCTTCGTATTTGCAAGGACTGTCACTACTTTGTGAAGTTGGTATCGAAAGTTGAAAGACGTGAAATTATTCTGAGGGATACTAGTCGATTCCATCATTTTAAAGGTGGGAACTGCTCATGCAATGATTTTTGGTAACTGAGGGAGATAGAAGAAACGTATTTGATCATCGAGCGCTCCTTCAAGATATATCTTATTTCAGGGTAAGACTTGTATATTTACTAAATTATGTTTGACTGTGCTTATTTACTAACTTTATACTAGCCCCTTGAGTTTGTAAAGATCTGTTCGAACATAAAATATAAAATTGTTCATTATACTGATTATATATGCACATACAATATATTTTATTGCTGATTTTAACTTGGTGAAGACTTGGTAATCTTATTTGATGCCTAGTTAGGAACCATAAGCATGACCATGTAAATGAAGTTGGAAGTTTTCACTCGCATTCCTTTACCTGTGTAATCTAGAAGTGATCATAATTATATATTATCTACCATAAATTGCACTCAGATCTGTCTTTTTTTCCCCCCCCTGGTTAGATACTTTGATAATGGTTGGAGGTTCAATCAATTGATGGCCTAATAATTGTCAAAGGGTTTAAAAACGTAATGCATTTGCCATCATCATTTCATTTATCATTTGCAACTAGAGCTGTATTTTAAGTAATCCATTTGTTGAGCCTCTTTCTAACTACTTTCCTCCTACCTAGCAGTATTGAAAAGTTGGAAAGGACATAAATAAGAGTACCTGCCCATCCTCCTCTTCTGAGAAGTGAGAGGCTCATTTTCGTATAATGAGTTGCATCAGATGAAAATTATAGTAATGAAATGCCCAGACTTGGCAATATTATTTTTCTCGGTGCCATGATGACTTTAGGTACTTGTTCCTCTTACATAAGTTCTTCATCTAGTGATATTAATTAAGTTCTTTTGTCCTACAATCTATTAAACTATATGAATCCTCAATACTTAATCTGATGTAGCATGTTCTTCTTCTTTTGGGAGTAAATTTCACCTTCTATAATGCTTCGCATAACTGCCCCTCGAATCATGTGACGCTTTGCATGCCTTCCCACTTACTAACTGCTGGTCATTTTAAATTTCCACCCACTCACTCACTTAATATGACGCTTTGCCTTCCTATCCGTTTCAATGCAGAGTATAAATAAATAGGTTTGAAAATTGTGCCTTCACCCTCACCAGCATCTTCTCCTTGCAATAAAGGGATTAATTGCGACGTACCCTTGCCTTCCCCCTCTCTCAAGCGTAAACTTCCACCCCTCCATCTTCTCCTTGCAATAAAGGCTATTAATAAAATATTTTTAAAGAGTTAATTAATGCGATCTATTTCTCATACTTAAATTCTACGTGATGAACCCCTTAATTTTGAGAAGGTGGGGCCTTAAGTTTTTCTTTTCTTCTCTAAAAAAATTGCATTTACTATGTTCTTTCGAATGGCTTTCGTTTTTCATAATATTTACTCGCATTTACTTCGTTTTTTTTAATGGCCCTTAGCCTACCATTCATGAGAGATGAGATAAAAATTACTACCAACCTCTCCACCTTTACCCAACTCCATCAATTTAGCATTTTTCTTTAATTAATTAATCTCAATGGCCGCATGAGCTAGGTACCTTCTCTTCTTCTTTACCAAATTTTTTTGTTTAATGGTTAATTAAGAAATTTGATGATGTTTATTCTTTCTTTCTAAATGAGTATACTTTTTTTTTCCTTTATATACCATTTTTTCTGTTGTCGATTTTATATTATATTGAAGATGTAATATTTGTACTTAAATTTGTATTCTATAGTTATGCGAAAAAGGTGCTTCCTGTTCTAATAGCCCCCGAGGACGAAAAGTATCAGATCGAGAAGAGGTTGAAGGCGCTGTGGTACCATACGGAATCGTCGGCATCAACAGAGCATGCCCTAGACGAGGATGCGAAGGGGTTCGATATCTATGAATAATTTTTCTTCTCCTAAAGTTTTTTTTTGTCTTTCGTTAACTTTCGTTGAATTATAAACTTTAGCATATTTTTCATATTATTAAATTCATATTATTAAATTCAATCAAATATGCTTATATCCTTCTATTTTTTTATGTTCTATATTTGTTTATTTAATCAATAAATTTTTACTAAAAATTTTTATTCGTGGCATCGCGCGGGTATCTACATTAGTATAACATGATTGCAGTTTTAATGGAAATGAATAGATAAGCTGCTAACTTTTCCCTGTAATTTATTTGTTATGGTTTTGGTGCTTAAGAGAAGAAGAAATCATTCTTACAAGTTAGATTTAGGTGCCATGGTTTTTGTAGTTTGTAGAAACTAGTACAGTGTTCAATGCAAGTAGAAATTTAGACTAGGTTCTAAGAGGCATTAGAATGATAGGAAGAATAAGTTAATTTTGTTTATGAGTTTTCTAATTGTTCAATGAAGGCTCAAGTATAAATCAGGTTCAAGACTACTAGTGCATGTGAGAAGGGGTTTAAGACTATTCCTTGGCCCGTATCCTATCAGATCAATCTTTTGGATAACACGGTGTTAGAGCTAGTCCCTAGCTGCATCTACTTGAAGAATCCTAAGTTCAATTCTCGCGTTTACCATTTTATGGCATAAATTTCTATTTGTTATTCTACTGCCCCGTTGTTACTTCTCCAATTTCTATGTAGATAACACGTTACCTCTCCAATTTGTGCACGTACTACGTTACTACGTAGCATGATTCATTTCATTTCATCGTCCTTGTCGAAAAGAATATAGGGGACCATGCACATGAGTAAGAGTACTAAAACTATTCTTGGGCTATTTTCTACGACATCAATCTTTTGGGTAACACATAGGGTGTGTTTGGTTCAAAATTGAAACCAGAATCAGGATGGAATTAGAATGGACTTGAATCACAAATAGAATGGTGAAATCCACCCAATATATTTGGTTTAGAATAGCAATCGAAATGGGAATAGTTGATTTCTATCTTTATTGTTTGGTTGAGATGGAGGAAACTTTAGTTATCAAAAAAAGAATATTTAAACAAAATTTAAATCAACGTTTAAAATACAAAAGCAAATTTAAAATTGAGTTTTGTGCTCAAAATATAAAATTAAATTTACAATTTGGATTCAAATTGAAACTTAAATTTTAAAATTTTAATTGAAGTTTTAAAATTATATGTCACAGTTTAAAATGTAAATTTTTTAGAATAATATAAAATTTACAATTGAGTTGGTAACTCAAAATATAAAACTAGTTTACAATTTGAATTCAATTTAAACTTAAAAATTACAATTTGAACAAATAAAAACTTGAAATCTTATTCAAATTCACATTGAAATCAAAGTTCATTTCAAAATTTCAATTTTAATTTGAACCTACAATGTAGAATTTATAATTTGAATTTAGATTTGAGTACATAAATTTAAATTCAAATTCAAACCCATAACTCAAATTCAAAATGAATGATTGTAGTTAAAATTTAGTGAGTACGGCTTGTGTGTTTTCGAATGCACGGAGGCCTCCATGCTTTCAAGTTGTTTTCAATGAGATATCGGATTCGACGATCGGCTTTGTTTGACATGATTTAAATTATTGGAAACTATTTAGAAACCAAATTTCACAATTTCCGAACATCATTTGCCAAGTGATTAAAAAGTCTCAAAAATAACTATTTTAATGGCTGATGTAGCACGTTTGTAAGTTAAACGGTGTAGAATGATCCAAATTAGGTAAAATTTTAATAAAAAATTATTTTTACCATCAAGAGCAAGATTAGTATTTCCAATTTGAAATTTAAGTTTTCTACCACTATTTTTTATGAGATTTTTATTTTCAGCCATTTATTTTGAGACTATTCATTCACTAGGCAAATGAAGTCAAAAAATTATATATTTGGTTTCTAGAAAGTTCCAATAGTGTAGATCATGTCTAACGGAGCTAATCATCAAAATTGGGTGTCTCATCATCGAAAACAATTTGAATGCACGGAGGCCTCTGTGCTTTCAAAAGCACGTAAGCCTACTTCAAATTTAATTTAAGTTTATATCAAAATCTAAAATTAAAAAATCAAATTCAAACCCTAAACTTATATTTAAATTCACAATTGTAGGTAAAAAAAAATAAAACTTGATGTTGTAAAAATATAAAATTAAATTTGCAATTTGGATTCAAATTGAAACTTAAATTTTAAAATAAAATTTAAATCAAAATTTTAAAATAAAATTTAAATCAAAATTTTAAAATAAGAAGTCACAGTTTAAAATGTAATTTTTTTTTACAAGAATTAGAATTTAAAATTGAGTTGGCAACTCAAAACATAAAACTAATTTATAATTTGAATTCAATTTGAACTAAACAAATTACAGTTTGAACAAATAAGAAATTGACACCTTATGCAAATTCACATTGAAATAAATGTTCAAATTGAAATTTTATTAAAAAAATTAATTTTGTATTATTATTGAACTAAAAGTTAAAATTTCAATTTTAACTTGAATCCACAATTTAAAATTTAAACTTTGAATTTAGATTTGAATTAAGAATTTGAACTTTAAAAAATATATTTTAATTTACTTTCAAATTTAAAGTCATAACTCAAATTCAAATGCACGACTTTAGTTAAAATCTAATTTAACTTCAAATCAAAATTGAAAATTATAAATTAATTTCAAAACTTAAACTTATATTTTAATTCAAAATTTAAAGTTAAAAAATAAAACTTGATTTTATAATATATGAAATGGAATTAGGTATTTTCCAAACAAGTTTTGATTTAGCCCGAATTTAATTTTCAATCTAGTGTATTGGGTTACATTGCAAAAGGAAGTGTCTGGGGATTCCCATTCCACCCGTAAATAGGAATTGGAATAGGACTCCCTTATACCAAACAACAACAATTGGAGTCATCCGTTCTGATTCGAGAGTAAGAAAAGACAGAACTAAACACGCTTTTAAGATGATCAAATATTTTATTACAACTATGTAAAGAAGAGGTTAACTTTGTAATCTTATTCTAGATGAAAATTCTAAAACTATCATTCTGTACATTCTTATCAAAGGACAAGGGCTAAATTTTGACTAGTCTCATTTTTTTTTATGAAGATGGAATGTAGAATGGCCTGCAACAAATTTGAAGCACTTTTGGATAGAGGCCACACCAAATGGCCAATGGGTGGGCACTTTATCTTTAGGTAGGCCCTTTGATCCGATGGTACTCCAAATTCTAAGCATATGGCATTTTTCACTTAGGACTATTGTTATAGATGTTGTTGCACCCCTCTCTATTTCTAATGCGGATTATCTGACATTGGTCTTAGAGTACACGAATTGGACGAGGCCAAACCTGGTTGAAATTAAGTTAATTAAGGTCTGTTTGACGCTATTCAAACTTGAGTTTAGAAAACGACCATAACTTTGTGCTCGGTTGTCTGTTTTGGACATGCAGCCCCAATTCGGAAGCAATTTTTGGAGGCAGACACGTCGAGTGAATTGTTTTGCAATTCGACATCATTTTAAGGCCCAAATTCCATTATTTTGGCCTTCCAATCGTCAATTTTAGTTATTTTTTACTATTCTAGAAAAGTTTTATTTTATTCATTTTTTTCTTATTTGAATCTGAATTGGGTTAGAATTTTTGCATTCATCCTGGTTCGATGAGGATTACAACATAGTACGATTTTGTTTTCTTACTATTTTTGGAAAATTCTATGAAACGAGTATATATAACGGTCTAAGGGTTATGTAATCGCAGATTTTGGAGTCTAATAATATTCGTTTGCTCTCGAAAGAGATTCTTTTATCTCCTCTCTCCCCCTTTGTGCTTCTTCATCTTTATCATGTTGCTTTTACGGTTATGTCATTCTCTCCCAATCTCTCTCAATCGCCCTTGATCCCTCTCTTCTCTCTCTCTCTCGTTAATTGTTGCCCTATTATCAACGACTAATAAAAAGCATCGATCATGCTTTCTCTCTATTTGCTATTGAATTTGCAGAGGCCAGAAAGTTGACGTTTTTTTTTCTCTTTTGAAAATTTTTTTGGCTTCTTTTCCTTAGTCTTTCTCTATTTCCCCTACTTGTTGAATCACGACTCACCGTTTATTGCAGGGCGCCAAATCTGGGTGCCAAATCTGGCATCCTCCTTTCCACATTATCACGCCCTGGGTCCACAGCGGAAGCCTCGGGGTACGTCAACAGATCCGCTGTATGTACAAGAATTTCCTGCATATACGAAGCGTCCAACAAAACCTGTAGCAAAGCAATCCTAGTGGCTACAACTAGCAATTCCTAGAGTCCACAACTAAACATGTATTAGAGCAGAATATAAAACTAAACTATCAACTATCACTGTACATATAATCATACATCCACAACTCCCAAAATATAAATAAAAGCAAAGGGCCCTGGCTTTGCCAGTCTCGATGTACAGCACTGTATCCAAAAGCTATTGTAGCTGGTGGTCCCCTCTATCGCTCATGTACATGGTAGGAGATGCTAACTATGGTGCGATCGCCTTACCTCGATCAATAGTCGGCGCTGAAGGCTCTAAAAAGTAAACCACAAGAGGGCGTGAGAACCACTAAAGAGCAGTTCCCAGTGGGTATGGTCGGCGATAACCACGGTCTTCCCACTAGATCTACTAAAGGTAACAACAGAAGATATAGAGTTACAATAAGGAAATATTGAACCTCTATACAGATAAGGAAGCAATACTGAAAATGGCTAATACATGCATCAACTATAATATTGATAAAGGAATGCTATGTCATCCAATCATAACGACCGACTCATCAGTCCGATCAAGCTTGCGCCTACCTACTGTCCGGACCAGTCCGGACCACACTCTGGCTGGTGCGCCGTCAACACTTAGGCAAGTATCTCTACTATATCGCTGGCCAGCATCCGGAGCGGCAATCGAAGAGGAGCGACCCCTATCGAGTATCATAGCGCATGTCACTGTAAAGCTCAATGTGGCTCTGCAGGCTATAGTCAATGCCATGATAAAAACGATCACTAATAACTGTCCATGTGCCTTCGGCACGATTATAAGGTGTTCACTGATCAGCATGTCACAATATCAACATATATCTCATTGTTTATGCTCATAATGTCCAATGGCCCTCTCGGCCTCATCATAATACATGCAATATAAAACTCCAGTAGGAACCCAACAATCTAAGGTAACTCAACCTACTGTCCACATAGTCTATCATAGAATCATAATCACATGCATACACAATACTATCCACCCTGCCACTAACATCCAACGCTACCACATAGCGCAACAAGTATATGTACCTATATATATGTGCAGCGAAGACATAGAAGTAAGTACGCCGTTTTCGACAACACGGAACCCACCTGGATCTTTAATCCTGGAAAGGAAAGGACGTCGGAAAAGTGAGGTGCTTCGTTGCGGTTTCCTTGGCCGTACCGCAGCCACACCACCCGTAATCCAATCGAAAAATCCCACGGCGAGTTTCACGAAATCCGATTCTTAAATCATGCATGAATTTGACTACTAAATCCCAATTTCATAGAAATCCCATCAAAAACTCCTCTCCTCGAAAGTACTGCAGAAATTTCATCATAAAAATTCCAACCGGAAAATAATATTATTTTAATACTACCTCAACGTCGACGCGCCGGAAAAATCATACGCGCCCGCGTCCTCGATCACCTCGTCGAATCACCCAAGAGCTCTCCTACTTTCCCCCCTCTAAACGTACAGGGAAGAAGAAGAAGAAGAAGAAGAAGAAGAAGAAGAAAAAGAAGAAGAAGAAAAGATGATAAAGATGCACTCTGTCATCCGCTATATAGTAACAAAATGCTAAAAGGCACTCAATGTATCAAATACTCTCACCTTAGCCAAAACGCTGAGTTTCCGGCGCCTGGAATGGCGTCCGAAACCTCTCCAACAGCCTCCTTTGGGAGCTCCCTCACTGCATTGGACGGCCCGAACTTGCTGTATCTGCGCCCGGATCATTTCAAGCGTTCGAAACTTGCGCCCGAAATCCTGTTGAGTCACCTGTACACATATACCCTGACACACATCAAATCAACCCTGTCTAACTTCTGGGCTGCTACAGTGTCCAATCCGGGCGTCCCAAAAGAGGGTCCGGAACATTCGAATCCTCAGCTCACAACATCCCGGCGCCCCAAACCACATCCGGGCGTCCGGAAGTGCACCAACAAACATAGGTTGAGCTGATTTTTGATTTCTGAGTCCGTTTTTGCGTCTATTTCGCGCCAAAACGGCTCTAACACAGTCCAACATTCTAAAAGTATGCTGATTAGCAACTCACACTGCAACCTTGACTATTTGCCAAGATCCAGTACTCTATACATATTTCTTTTCTCCGAGACCCTTGAAACTTGCTAACCCTCCAGCTGTGCGCCAAAATGTCATGAGCCCCCTTTCATATGCAACGAGATGTTCTTGATTTGCCACAACATTGGTGTCTATCATATAGGTGAAGTTGCCCTAAGGCCACTAACCCTCTTGCTTTTGGCAGGCCGACGCATTGGTGGATTTCATAGATCGATGGGTTGATTACTAATGGAAATCCATCTCTCATTTTCTCATTGTTTTAAGAGTCCATACATAATAATTTAAAGGGCTCTGTCATATAGGTGAAGTTGCCCTAAGGCCACTAACGCTCTTGCTTTTGGCAGACCGGCGCATTGGAGGATTTCATAGATCGATGGGTTGATTACAAATGGAAATCTATCTCTCATTTTCTTATTGTTTTAAGCATGGTTTCAAGTGCTGCCCCGTGCCTGTACGGCATGGGGCAGCACGTACCCCAAGATGGGGGCACGGTACAGGGAGGGTCTTGCAGGAGGCACCCCGTGCCGCGATACCCCAGCGGGTATTGCTTGAGACAGCGCGATACCCGCTGCGGTATAGCGGCAAAGTAGCGTGCCGGTTTTTTTTTGTTGTGATTTGTTATTTAGGGTTTCAGAGTTGATAATAACTAAATCACACTATCCTATCGCTAATTTCTTTTTTTTTTGATTTTGTTATTCCCTTCTCTCCTTTTTCTTTAATTTAGTAATCTAATGATTCTAATCTTCTCTATTCTAGAATCTAATCTAATCCAATCTAGAATTACCTAATCTAATCTATAAAATCTAGTCAAATCTAATATAATCTACAATCTAATATAACATATATTTAAATTTATCTATTCTAATTTATAACTACGAAACCTAATCAAATCTAATCTAGAATTATCTATTAGAGTATTAAATATAAATAGAATATAACTAATTAAATTCGATTTACGTAATTCCAAATTACCTAAATTAATCTAACCTAGTTTAAAAATTCTAATCTAAAGTTACCTTATTTAATCTAATATCGAATCTAATCTAATCTATTTTATATTTAAGTTTCCTAATCTGATTTAGTCTAATATAATCTTATGAACAAACTAATGTAATTTAGAATTACTTAAGCTGTTCTATTCCAATCTAGAATTTGTAAATTAGCATAAATATAAAATAATTTTGATTTAGTATTATTAGATATATTAGAATATATAGTTGATTATAGTAGATTATATAGCCAATTTAATTTGACAATACCAGCAATATCTATACTAAAATTGTCAAAATAAATCTTGTATCTACATGTGACTATATGCTATATAATCCACCGCGACGATCTATGTGGAACTAAGCGGTCATCTCTTTATAAAGATGTAAATTTAAATAATTATTATACTTGTGAATTTTATTATTGTATTTTAATTTTTATTCTCTATGAGGTAGTTATACTTTACATATAAAAAAGTTTATCACTATATTAATTGATGAGTGTAGTAAGCTATATTAGCCAATATTCATAATTATTTTACTAAATCTTTCAAAACAATATTATAAGAGTATATGGGGATTAAAAAAAAACTAAAATAAGCTCGTGCCAAAGCGTGCCACTAGGATGTCATGCGTATCCATCGGCACGCAAGCGTGCCACGTGTTGGTACGGAGGTGTGCCAGTGTCGTATCGTACCAGGCAACAATCGGCACGCCCCCGTGCCACGGCACTTTAATCCTTGGTTTTAAGAGTCCATACGTAATAATTTAGAGGGCAAGGGAGGATGGATGGCCTATTTGCAATTGCTACAACCATCAGCCCCTTAAAGTGATTTGATTTGACTCCGAGGAGGAAAGTGGAAAATCTTTTTAGTTGGTCAGTCGATGGTAAATCTGAATTTGAGCCTCTTCTTTGTCTAATGTCTTCTTCTCTTTTTCAATTTGCTTTTACTTTTTTGCAGCTGCTTTTTGTGCTAATGTCTGCTACTAACCCAAGTTTTGGTTGTTGAAAATTTAAATCATTGTTGCGCATCTTTTCAGATTTCTATTTATGACCACATCTTCATGCATTTGAACATTCTCCATTTTTATATAAACGGCCTTGGGGAATTTTTGTTGAATTTTGTAGTTTTGAACTGCTGCTTATTGTACTGTAGGATCTCCTTGTAATGTACATTTTAGTTTACTTTAAGCTTCTTTAGTTGTTGAGAAAGGTTTCAATAATGTTTAGAAATTATTTCACTTTTCGAGGATTGGTGATGTGATTAGTTCTCCTTTTATCATTACATAACAATACTAAGTTTTCTGATTTCTATATAAAACCTAGTCCAGGCTGTATTATTACATACTAGTATTTAATGATATGGATTATTGGTGGATTTCACAGAAGAAATCCTTCAAGAAAGATCTTATAGTACTTAGGAAGCATGTTGTCTGACGATTGCTATATCATCCATATGGTGGTGTATGCAGAAAGGGCTACTCTAACCCTCAACTCAATTTCTATCTTTTACTTTTATCTATTCATTAAGATAGCTTCCGAATGATTTAAATCTGGAGCATTACTAATTATTTAGACAAAGAGAATCACAACATTTCTCTTTTTTTCTTGGAATTTATTCCACAATCAATATTAAGGGTGCGTTTGGTCCAAAATAGGAATTGGAATCGGAATGGAAATCGGACTGGACCAGCATAAAAAAATAGAATGGTAAAATCCTCCAATATGTTTGGTTTAGAATAACAATCGGAATTGGAAAGTTGATTCTTGTCTTCATTGTTTAGTTGAGATGGAAAAAATTTTGATTATCAAAAAAATAATAAAAATAAAATTTATAATAAAATATAAAAATACAAAATTAAATTTAAAATTGAGTTCGCAAATCGAAACATAGAATAAAATTTATAATTCAAATTCAAACTAAAATGTAAATATTAAAAATTTACATGTAAATTTTTAACTGATAAGCCCAAATTTTAAATGTAAGTTTTTTTTTAAAAAATTTAAATTAAAAATTGAGTAGACAATCAAAACATAAAACTAATTTACGATTGGATTCAAATTCAAACTTAAAAATTACAATTTAAATTGCAATTTGAATCCTCAAATTTAATTTAAAATTTAAAATTTAAACGTAAAATCTATTCAGACCAAAATCTAAAATTAAAAATTCAATTTCTATGTTTAAAATTTATATATTAATTAAAAATTAAAGTTAAAAAATAAATTTAATTTCAAATAAAAAATAAAAAATATAATTGAGCTATTTTCTGAATAAATATTCATTCCGCCCGAATTCAATTTTCAATTCAGTGTTCTAGGCTGAATTGGAAAAAGGGGTGATTGGCTACCTATTCCACCTGGAAGACGGAATCAGATTGGAACTCCTGCATGCCAAACACAAACGAAATTGTCCATTCCTATTCTGATTACTAGCTAGAATATTGGTTATTACGCCCTAAGTGCCTGTTTTGTGATGCTTATGATTTTCTTCTAGCTGGAGCTATCTTTAGTAGAAAGTTTGGTAAATAGAAAATACTAGGCCTTCTAATGTTATGGGAAGTTAAAATGAGATCATGAGTCTCACAAACAAAAGCCCTACGATGGTGCTTTATTTTTGGCTGTGGAGGAAAGCTGTTGGAGAAACTTTGATTTAGTACCCGTTTGGCGGGGCTTATGCTATTGCCTAAAGTGTGGCCTCGCCAAATTGGACGATTGGCAATCAAAAGCCCGTCGGGCTTCTGTTGTGACAGGCGGCGCATAGTGCGTTGAAGCGCCCTACAGCAAAAGCTCCCAAGGCGGACTGCACCACTAAACGACTTAAATGTTTTCCTTAAAAGACCAAAATACCCTCAAACAAAATAAAAAATTCTGTTAAGTCTTTTCTTAACTTCTTTTTACCTATTGTTTTGTTGAACCTGTAACTGTAATACTAAAGGGTAGAGATGAATGGGCACCCTTGAACTGTAGGATATTTGGAAATCAACTCCAGAACTTTACAATTGTGGTTGAAAGAATTTTTATTTGTTTTGATATGAATTATTCAGTCAATTAAATTTAAGAAATTTGCTAAACTAACCAATGATTTCGTAATTTTATGGCTTTAACTACTTTTGTGTGGAAACAAGTGTTATTTTTGTTTACAGTTAATAATCAATATAATTAATAGTGTCCTAGTTTTAATAAAATCTCCAACACCATAAATAATTGAACAAAATATTTTTTTCTCTATTACAATTTTAAATTTCACCTTTTATTTTATCTTAGATATTTTTAATTAATTTTTTTTATAAATTAGAAGAATAAACTTTTGGTTATTCTTTGAAGCATGTTTTAAAATATCATATTATGTCCTAAATTTGTTCTCTTTTTTCATTTGAAATTTTCTTTTGTTTTTAGATCAGAACAATAGGTATTATGGTAGTTTTAGTATTTTGTATTTTGTAGTATTTCAGTAGAATATTTGCCAAACAGTCTTCTACAGTTTACAGAACTTTTATAACAAAATCAGCCAAACACTCTACAGCTTTTTATATTAGCATTACGCAAACAGCTTAGCCAAATAGGCCCATAGTGCTTCTTGTTAAAGCACTACTCGGAGAGCAGTTTATCAATCTGCTACAACTGGGCGAAACAGGCCTAGGCCAAACAAGCCTTAATGTTTACATGACTGGGCAATTTGAAGGCCTGAAGGAATGGCTATAGTTATTATTAACCCTTACAAGGAATTGATTCGAATCATGAGAGAGGAAAGGAGAGGAGAGCTGAGTCTTGAGAGTGGAAAGGAGAGGCGACCGGAATTTCCATCTAAGTGATAAGTTGAATCTGAGCATCTTTAATTTGCTTTTTTTTTTTTTTTTTTTTTTTTTTTTTTTGCTTTTCTTAGTCGTCCGGTTTTTTTCCCTCAAAAATATGATATGTACTTTTCTATGGTAACATATATACTACGTTCTTATTTAGGAATGGCTATGTTCTTCTTCTTCCTTAGCAATGTTTGGCAAAATAAAAAGGATAATTTAAGTTAGCACCTATTTATCCCCTAATCATGAAATACCCCAAGTATTCATTCTTTCAGTATGTTATTTCTGAGTTTTTTCAGCATTCGTTGGGTTCCTTAAACTGTTGTGCATCATTTCTTTAAAAAATAATAATTTCTCGTAAGCATAGTGAAGTGGTGCATTTCAAGGTACACATCCTAAATGCGTAGCATTGTTTTTTGACAAGAACTTCCATTATCATGCATGTACGCTTGTCTGATGTTTAGTCTGAGCTTTTTGCATTATTGCTTAAGAAAAGACCCACGACTTTATAATATTTGCTATCATGACAGATCCTTATTCTGCTGCAATTGGACCGCATGACTTGGACGCCATCTATTGTTGAAATTTGGATCAAGGACCCTCTTTGTCAAACAAGATGAAAGCCCCAGGCTACTTCGTGGTGCTAATATCCTAAAACTGCTTCATCGACAGGTGCAATTTGATTTTTCTGCATTACTAGACCGAAAATTATTCGGTGTTAATTGGCAATGTCAGTTTGCTTCAATCCTTTTTTCCATAGGTTGTTGGATTTCTTTTATATCCTAAAATATGCAACTTTACTATATGGTTGTTCCTGTAGGATTAGAGTATGTCTATGTTTCAAAGAAAGAGCAGGAGATCAGAAAAGATATACGCATACTACCCAATTCTCTTAATCTAATTCTTGCTTTATTGCTTAAGAAAAGACCCATGAGTTTATAATATTTGCTATCATGGCAGATCTTTATTCTGCAGCAATCGGACCTCATGAGTTGGGACGCATTTACTGTTGAAATTTGGATGAACAGCCAGGGCAAGAGCAAAGCCCTAAACTAATTTGTTCTTGGTAATATCCTAAACTGTCCTATCTACAGCTGCTATTTGAATTTTTCTACATTACTAGAGTGAAAATTTCTTGGCATTAGTTTGCAATGTTGGTTAAGTTCAATGCTTTTTTTTGCATGTTGTTGGGTTCGTTTTATATCCTAAACTATGCAGCTTTACCATATGATTCTTCCTGGAGTATATGGTTCTTCTACCTGCTTTATACTCTGCTTAGGTTATGTTTGGATGTATGAATATTTTGTTTGATGTATATTTTTTTTGGAATAAGATAAATTATTTCTTTGGTGAAGTGTGTTTATCTTACTAAATAATGGATGTCAAATTTTTTAAGGAGCAAAAATCAAATTCCTACTCTTCAACTACGCAAGAAAATCTTCATACCGAGAAACATCCAAACAAGGCCTTAATGAAATAGATATTTCCCATGCCATATTTGAATGTCAAAATAAGATATCCAATGATAATTTATCTGATATGAAGAATTTCTTGTGTGGTTGAAAGGTTAGAAGTTTAATTTTTGCTCCTTAAGGTCTTGTTTGGATGAATGAATATCTTATTCAGTATATCTCATTGATTAACTTAAGAAATTTGTACAGTTGATTGATAAAGAGTGTGATCAAATGTTTAGAATGAAATATCATATTTGATCTTCAAATTATTTTTTGGAATAAGATAAATCATCTCTTAGGTGAACTATGCTATCCTACCAAATTATAGATAACAAGATTTTTAAAGAAGTAAAAAAAATTAAACTCCTTACTTATAATCATATTAGAAACTTCTTATACGGAATAAGCTATCCTTGGATTACTTATTCCAACATTGAAACAAGGCCTAAAAGGTCTTGATATCCATAATTTGTTAGGATATCATATTTTACTTACGAGGTAATTTGATCATGTTCGGAAGAAAAAATTTTAAGGCCGAATATGGTGTCTATTCTAGGCAGCTGGTCACACTCCTTGTATTCCAAATACTACATTCTTCTTAAGTAAATTGAGGTGATATATTGCATAAGATGTTCTTGCATCCGAACAAGGCCTTAGTGATGGAAGATATCTTTTGTCTATAAGCCATGTTGAGTTGGGACTCTATTTTATTTTGTTGCTTTTTTACGGACCATTGTGTATATATATATATATATATATATATATATATATATATATGAGTAGGGCTACTATACTCTTATGAGTATAGAGCCCTTCGTATTCATAAGTTGTTTTCGATGATAGAGCTTTTGAATCGACGATCCACACCGTTAAATATGATCTAAAACATTTGAAACTTCTAGAAAATAAATTTCGTAACTTTTCGAAATTATAATAAAGTCCATCAAGCGGGTATAAAATGAACGGTCAAAATCGAACGACTTCCTAAAAAGTGATGATCGGATACTTCAATTTAAGATCGGAGTTATTGATCTTTATCTAGATAGTGAATAGAATTTTCTATAAAAAATTCAACCGATTTCGATTCTTTTACACCGTTAAAGTAGCAAGTATTCCATACCGGCCGTTAAAAATTGTCAATTTTGATATCTTTTGACCGTAAGGTAAATGATGTCAAAAAGTTATAATTTAAATTTCTAAAAATTTTAAATGCTCTAAATAATGTTTAACGGTATGGATCGTCGATTCGGAAGCTCTATCATTGAAAACGACTTATGAGTACGAAGGCGATCGTACTCATAAGAGTATAGTAGCCGGACTATATATATATATATATATATATATATATATATATATATATATATATATATATACAAAAACAGGAGTAGTAGGGCTTGTGAAGCCAACAATCCCTAGTTCTATCTTCTCCTAACCTTCATGGTATCAGAGCACTAATTAGGGTTAAAGAAGATTAGAAGGAAACAATCAACCAAAGAGAGAGAGAAAATCAAAATAGGGAGAAGAAGGGGTAGCGAAGTGTTTGTTGGGCCCGATCGCGAATAGCTAATCCGCGATCGGGACCCTATTTTTGCCGCTCCTTCAACATTTGATTGTCGCTGCTACTGTTTCTTCCTCCGAGTCGCTGCTATTTATTCCTCTAGCTTTTCCTCTAGCTTTTCAAGAGGATCGATCTGCCGCCTTATTTCATATCCATTGACTACTAATCATCATCCGATCCTACTCTTTTACAGGTGCTACTACTTTATAGTATATTCAGGAGATGTCGTTGCCTAGTGGTTGTGGAGGAGTTAGATCAAACTGATGTTGTGTTAGCATGTACAGAATTAATCATTTGAACTTATTTCCGTCGAGTTTTATTAGCAGCTGCATTGAACAAAGGAAAAAAAAAAGAAGCATGTCAAAAAACTATTCAGAACATATGGGAAGCAAGATTGTTATGTCCTCTAAGATGGGAGTTACTTTGAATGATAACCTATCACTTCAAATCAGTCCGATCAAATTAGATGGACACAATTATCTGTCGTGGTCCTTCTTTTCATTAAAACTTGTGGACTTTATGGATATATTACATGTAGTAAAAAGAGGCCAGCAAATGATGATCCTCTCCTAGGCCAATGGGAGTCCGAAAATTCATTGGTGATGTCTTGGTTACTAAATTCAACGCAGCCGACTATAGCTCGAGGTTATCTTTTCTTGGATACGGCAACCAAGATTTGGAATGCAGCAGCTCAAAAGGTAACGAAACGCCGGTGTACGAGATAAGAAAGAAGGTACATGAGACAAAACAATGCGATATGACTATAGCCTAGTATTTTGCTGAGCTTAGTAGCCTATGGCAGGAGTTGGACTTCTATCAGGACTTTCAGGCTGATTGTCCTACAGATGCAGTCAAGTTTTAGATATTGGTGGAAAAAGAAAGAGTATATGATTTTTTGGCAGGGCTTCAAGCTGAATATGACCGACCCCATTCGAGTACAGATCCTTGGTCGTGAGCCATTTCCCTCCTTGTGTGAGACTTATGCCTTTGTGCAACAGGAGGAAAGTAGGCGGCATGTAAATGTAATGTTGCATCAAGTTTCTCAAGAAAGATCAGCTTTAGCTGCTAATGCAAATGCAAGAGTTGTGAGAGGAGGCATATTCAAGTCAGGTGATCGAAGTTCAACTGACAAATATCACCTTAAATGTGATCATTGTGGGAGGACACGACACACTCGTGCGCCATGTTGAAAACTGCATGGTCACCCAAACAGGGGGCGTGGAGGACGAAGTGGTCCTATGAGAGGTTCAGGAAGATCACAGGCCTACTAGTCGGAGATGGTTGATGCTTCTATACTTGAGAGGGCTCAGTCTAAGTCAACTACTTTGTCAGAAGAAGATGTTCAGACTAAAAAAAATTGATGTCAAAACTAGAAGCTTCTTCCTCGTCTTCTTCTTCCATTTTCAATTTTGCTTTGTCGGGTATTTCAATTAGCACCTTTAATTCCACCAAAATTAATTCACGATTCTGGCGCTTCTGACCATATGACAGGTTTGTCAGATTTTTTCTCATCTTATCTTCCTTCTTCAGGTAGGGATAAAGTGCATATTGTAGATGGATCCCTTTCTTCTGTTTCTGAAAAAGGTTTTGTAATTTGTACTTCTGATCTTACCTTGTCATCTGTATTGCATGCCCCAAGCTTTTCAAATAATCTTTTGTCCATTAGTGTTATCACAATAGAACTTAATTGTAAAGTAATTTTCTTTCTATCTCACTGTATTTTTCAGGAATTGGAGACGGGGAAAACGATTGGTCGTGGTACAATGGATGATGGCCTTTTATCTTCTGGAGGGAGAGTTAGGGACTGGACAGCATATGGCGCTTCAGATGGATAGCTCTGCTAACGGGGAGATTTATCTATGGCATTTGAGATTAGGACACCATTCTGTTAATGTTATGAATAAATTGTTTTCGAAATTATTTGAAAAATGTGATTCTCGCTTAAATGTGCTGCTTGTGAACTTGCAAAGCATACACATGTGCATCTTCCTATTAGCATTAATAATATGAGTACTTCACCATTTCATATTATTCATTCCAATGTTTGGGGTCCTAGTAGAATTTCTTCTCTTTCATGATATAAATGGTTTGTCACATTTACTGACTGTTATAGTCGCACTATTTGGGTCACTATTTGGGTTTACCTAATAGATAGCAAAAGAGAAGTGTTTTCTTACTTCCAGATGTTTCATCAAATGATTGCCAATATATTTGATGTAAAGATTAAAATTTTAAGATCAGATAATGGTACAGAGTATATTGAAAGTAACTTCCAAAAGTATTTAATTAACTATGGCATACTGCACCAAACAAATTGTGTGAACACACCAGGACAGAATGGGGTTGCTGAGCGAAAAAATAGACATCTCCTCGAAGTAGCAAGATCTCTTTTGTTTGCCATTAATGTATCAAAGGTCTATTGGGGAGAAGCTGTCCTTTCTGCAGCATACCTAAATAGAATGCCACTGCGAATATTGGAGACTTTAAAACGCCACTAGAGAAGTTGATAGGAAGTTTTGAGTATACTGTTCCACCGAAGGTCTTCGGTTGCACTTGTTTTGTGCATGACCAAGCAGAGGACAATTGATAAACTTGATCCCCGAGCCTTAAAGTGTATTTTTATTGGATATTCTGCATCGAAAAAGGGATACAATTCCTATCATCCGCCTACAAGGAAGGTATATGTAAGTATAAATGTTACTTTTAGGGAGAATAAAGCATACTTCACAGAGTTATCTCTTCAGAGGGAGAATGTACATGTTGCTAAAGAGATGAACATCAATGCTCAGTTACAATTGCCTGAACATCATGTATAGTAGATGAAAAGGAAATAGAAGGAGAGAAACTTATTAATGAGGAAGAGGAACAAAATAATGGAGAAGAGGGGGAGAAAGAAGTTAGTGAGCAAGAGAAGAATGCGGATGCAGGTCAGAGCGAAGGAAAGGATAAAGATAAGGGTTGGCGGGTTTATGCTCGAAAAGGAAGAAGAGATAATGCCATTCTACATCTATCACCCGATCAAGAGCCAACCTCGAATCCAATTCTAGTTCCACAGTCCTCCTCAACTCATGGTGAGTCACCTTCTCCACATCATTCTAATTCTAATAATGAATCTGTTGTCGATGAGCTTGATATTCCTACTCATGGTGAGTCACCTTCTTTATATCATTCTAATTCTAATAATGAATCTATTGTCGATGATCTTGTCACGCCCCGGGCCCCAGCGGAATCCCACCAGGCACGTGCACAGACCCGCCGTGTACACCAAACACCCCCTGGTGCACACAAGGCGTCTACAACAACAACAAAAGAAGTAGCAGGAGTACATCCTAAACAAGGTGATCAGAGTAAGTATACAATTCTATTGCTAAAACAAGTTTATCACAAAACTATAATCTCAAGATATACAATAAATTTTCGCTTAGAAGTACATCTTATAACACTAGGAGATCACTCCACTAAATACAACTATACACCTTTCACTCAAAACAAAAAGAAAGGCATAAGGGTCCATCTATAACATCATCGTAGAGGCTCTAGCTAGTTGCTAACCCCTCGCCACGATCCCAAGCTTCTCCCGCTGCGGAAGGCTCTGAAATAAAAATCCAACAACAATGGGGGGTGAGAACTATTAAACAATAGTTTCCAGTGGGTAAGTCGCCGAGAGTGGCGAAATACACCGCTTGGTCAACTGAGGCAAAGATAGTATAAGCTGAAATATAAAGCATAAGGCAGTAAACGATCAATAATGATTCTACTACTATCATGCCTCCAAGTGACTATATCATCTAACATGAATATGATTTTCTACTATCATATGCACAGATATATCATTTACACTAGTTTACATGCATGTCCATTTAATGCTATGAATCCTAGTAAAAATGAAACCTTCTATTATCATCATATAACCATGCCACTATACCAATCAACATGAATATAGGTTTAATACCACTATGGATGCCAATACAAATAATGACTAACATGAATGTCCAACTATGATGTATGCATCCAAATGGTGTCAAGCTAAGTAATGCCACAAGATAACAACTCACTACTATGTCCATCCACTACATATATATGCATCAACCAACTGTGATGTATTATGTCAAGTTTACTTAGATTTTACCCAATCAACGAGGGGACTTACACATAGTAAAGTCCTGGCTTGTGCCGTGCCTAATGGCCCTGTGTGGTAGTCAACATTCTCACGCTAAGAATGAGCCTTCCCCACGGCAATCCACTTCGGCGCCCAATCCCGCAACGGGCGATGAATCATCGCAAAGGCCAACTCCGGAGTGCCGGCTTGTAGGGAGCGACCCTCACAAGTATGTGCGAATGAGCACAAGGGCAAGCAAGCGTAGATCATAAGCATCGTATCCAAGGCCAACACGTCCCAATCGTCATGTCTAAAATATGGAATCATAACATCGGCTCGAGGGTCGGAACCATAACTCATATGCCATACTTGTTCTCAAATTACTTGTTGGTATATTTCTACCAATATGTAACATGTCTCTAACATGCAAATGTTCACATCTCACTCTACCAATAAGAATGGATTTATGTCACATTCATGACCCCAACGGATTACTATCATGTACTATATCCAAAGCCATGTCCAATGCATTCTACTAATGCCGTAATCGATGCATTCTACCAATGCCATAATCGATGCATCATACTAATGCCATATTCAATGCATTCAACAAATGCCATAACCGATGTATTATACTAATGCTATATTTAATGCATTCTATAAATGCCAACAAAATCATCGTTCATGATATACATATGTCATACTATATGAACCTCCACTTCATGGAGTATAGAAATCACCGTGCAAGTGATTTGCTCTCATTTAACTAGGCAAATACATGCTTTTGCCAATCACAATATCAAGTAAGTAGAAAACCCCTTTTTCATCATGTCCTAAACATGGAATTTCATTTAACGACCTAAAGGTCGAGTACTTGTCATGATGTTATCTCTAGTTGTTCAACTAAGCACAACATGCTTAACATGTTTAACTCTACATCTCGTCATCAACATGCAATAGGCCATGTTTTCTTTTCTCTACAACAAGTATATTGGTTGCCATGCAAGCTTGAACCCAATAATTTCTACTAACCCTATCATGTCTCATAAGATATTCTCATTCTTCTCTAACATGCATACCTATGTTTGCATAAGAAGAACTTGTCATCACCATACTTTAGCACATGTCATAATATGCTTGTTATCCTCATAGTCCCCTACTACATAGGGTATGCCAAATTTTATATATAACATGAATATGTCATGTATCCGAAAATTCTACAATGTCAAGAATAACATAAGTATGCATCTAATCAATCCTATAACAAAATAGGAGACATAGGGAAAGTTCACCCATTTCGGTGAGGTCAGACCCACCGGATACTCGTCGAAACTTCGTCGTTCCTTCAAACGAAGTTATCCACCAAGCTTCTCATGCCCTAAGATAATTTTTCAAGGGGTTACAAGTTTCGAACGAACACACCATAAAATTTACCAAAAATCATGAAGAAAATAGGTGAATATTATCTTAATCCATGAAAAACTTGTGTAAACTCCAAATCAACACATTGGAGCATCAAATCCAACCTACAAGAGTGTTCTACACTCTTCAATCTCATCTCAAAAGCCCTCATGAGAAAAACCCCAACATAAACCCTAGTTTTCCAAAAACTAGGTTTTCATCCCAATTTCTTGCAAAACCTACAATTAGAGGGAGCAAGAAGATCACCAACCTCAATTAGAACTCCAAACCAAGCTCATAGATGCTAGGGTTGAAGTTAAGTCCACCAACAATCCTCATTCTCCAATCCCGAGCTCCCCTCAAAGCCAAGAAGCAAGCCTCCATGAAGAAAATGGAGAAAAAGGAGATCAATCCATGCTTTAGAGGGTTTGGAGAGGAGAAATCCAAGAGAGAGAGAGAGAGAGAGAAAAACCCACCTTCATCATCTCTCTAAGCTCAGCAACAATGGCTGTGAAATGGGGTAAAGGGGTATTTATTTCCAAACAACAAAATCCACTTAAACCCCTCAAAAACCAAAATTGCAAAACTGCACGAAACTGCTTCAGTTACACTGCGTTCCGGTACCTCAAAATCAGTACCGAAACTAATTGAATCTGTTTCGGTACCTCATCTGCGTTCCTCAGAATTCGAGAGCAGAAATCACTCTATTTTGTACTGTGTTCCGGTACCCCGATTCCAATACCGGAACTAACTCAATCTGTTCATGTACTCCAAAGCCAGTACCCGTACTCAATACAAATTCTGCACCTTTTGGAGAATTTGATCTCCGGAGTTCGTTTTCGCCCTTTTTAAGCCACGAAAACACCTCAAAGCTCTCCAAACTCAATCCAAACTTTCGATATAGTATAAAGTACTATTCTCTCACTAGAACTTCGCAATTTGCTAAAGTTCAGTGTGCTACAGATCTTGATATTCCATTACTTTTAGGAAGGGCGTTAGGACCTGTACTAGTAGATATCCTATTTCTAATTTTGTTTCTTACAATTCTTTGTCACCTTCCTATAAAACTTTTCTATCAGCTTTATCCTCTGTGCCTATCCCTCAAAATTGGAAAGAAGTATTTGCAGATCCAAAGTGGAAGAAGGCCATGATTGAGAAATGAAGGCTTTAACAAAAAATAATACCTGGGAACTGATTACCTCTCCTGCTGGGAAGAGACCTACCGGTTGTAAATGGGTATTTATCGTAAAATATAAGATCGACGGAACTATTGAGAGGTATAAGGCAAGATTGGTTGCAAAAGGCTTTACACAAACATATGGAGTTGATTATCAAGAAACTTTTGCACCAGCGGAGAAATTGAACTCCATTCGAATTCTTTTATCTTGTGCTGCTAATTTTGGATGGGACATACAACAACTTGATGTCAAAAATGCATTCTTACATGGGATTTGAAGGAAGAAGTATATATGGACATTCCTCCTGGTTTTTCATCTCAAGAAACTGAATGAAAAGTGTGTAGACTAAAGAAATCACTATACGACCTAAAACAATCACCAAGGGCATGGTTTGATAGATTTAGCAAGGCTATGTTATTATTTGGGTATAAGCAAAGTAATGCCGATCATACAATGTTTATTAAATTTAAGGGTAACAAAGTTACTATTTTGATTGTCTATGTTTGATGACATTATTGTAATAGGATATGATCCTCTTGAAGAGGCAAATTTGAAGTACCTTGCTAGCGAATTTGAAATAAAAGAACTTGGCAAACTCATGTATTTTTTGGGAATTGAAGTGGCGAGGTCCGACAAAGGCATCTTTATATCTCAAAGGAAATATGTCTTAGATTTACTTCAAGAGACTGGAATGTTAGAGTGCAAACTAGGAGATTCACCAATAGAGACTAACCACTGGTTAGGAGATTTGATTGGAGAAGTAATCAACGAAGAAAGGTAGCAAAGACTTGTCGGAAGATTGATTTATCTTTCCCACACTCAACCTGATATAGCATATGTAGTTAGTGTAGTAAGCCAATATATGCATAATCCTAGATCACCACATTTGCAGGCTGTTTATCGTATATTGAGGTATTTGAAATCTTCCCCAAATCGAGGCTTGTTGTTCTCTAGAAATGACCACATGAAGATTGAAGCTTTCACAGATGCTGATTGGGCAGAGTCCCTAGACGATAGACGGAAGACTGCGGGATACTGCACCTTTGTAGGTGGAAATTTGGTCACTTGGCGCAGCAAGAAACAAACTGTTGTTGCAAGATCAAGTGCTGAAGCAAACTATAGAGCTATGTCTCATGGAGTGTGTGAGCTGTTATGGCTCAAAATGTTTATGCAAGAAATTAGAATAGAAGGAAAAGGATCATTGATACTATATTGTGATAATAAAGTTGCAATTAATATCGCTCACAATCCTGTGCAACATGATCGAACAAAGCATATTGAGGTTGATAGAAACTTTATTAAGGAAAAGATGGACAAGGGAATTATTTGCATGCCATTTGTCAAGTCCAAAGATCAAGTGGCAGAAATTCTGACAAAAGGGCTCAGTAGTGTTATATTTAATTATTTTGTCCACAAAATGGTCATGAGAAATATCTATGCTTCATCTTGAGAGGGATGCTAGGAGTGTGAATCGTTTGTCTTCGAGCATATTTTGATATTGTATTTTTAATTTGTTAAAAATTATATAAAATGTCACGCCAAGCGCGACCTGCGTGGAAAATTTTGATTTCAACTTCTATTAAATTCACAAATTTTATCCCATATTCATTCCAAATTTCGGTAAACTCCTCACAAGTCTAAATTACATTTGAGTCTAACTTTCGAAGAGTCAGGTTTTACACAAAAGACCGATAAATTACAAAATCTTACAATAAAAATCTTGAGTTCTATATCACTCTCCCTTTTAAAAAAATTTCGTCTCTAAAACTTGATTGCATATTTTCCAATCATAAACAGGTCATTACTCCTAGAAATCGATAGTTGCTCTAGTTGCATAGGTAGCAAATCATCCATTAGGATTCCTGGGTCACTAGACCAATCAAAAATCAATGATCGATATCCGACCTTTTGGTCCTAAACAGCCATTGCCTCAAAGGGCGTGCTCACAGCATATATCACCTATCGGGTCGTGCTATCTGCATCCATCACCCATCAGGTCGTGCTTCCAGCATCCATCATCCCTTCGGCAACCAATGTCACCCAACCTGTCGACAAGATCCAATTATATAACTTTTGGAACAATTTTGTGTCTTATGCGCTCTAGGAAGATAACTATAAATCCTCACCGGACAACTGACGGTTCTCTTTTCACTTAGTCCTAAACACTAATATCCCTTAACCTGATCCAACGATTGGAGCCGAAGAGACAACTAAGAATGTAAATACACACTATGTGTTGTAGATAATTGAACCAACTCATATAGGGTAACACAACTAAATGTTCTTCTTATTAATCTACACATGTATCGGTAATTAAGCATAAATTTTAAGTCTATAATGAATATACTTATGCAATACGAATCATAAGTAAAATTGGGTGTAAACAAAAGGCCAGTATGCGTAGTGGTTATACCTGCAAAAAACGTCGTTGGATGTGTCCTCCCGTCGGGTCGTAGCATACACCCGACCTCCCAATGCCTGGCGCGCCCCATCACTCTGGCTTGAGACTAAGGGGCGCCCGATGAGGCTGCAACAGGCACATTTACTGGATTCTATTAAGGAGTGAAAGGAACGGAAGCAATTGACTGTGCTATATTCGATCTTTGGGAATAGTTGGCCTTAATGTTCCCCTGCTGCTCGCACTTATAATACCTGCTGTCACGCTGCAAATAAGAGGTTACCCGATGGGAAGCCCCAAGAATCATACAAGTAGGTGTTTCCTGTTGTTGGCTACTGGTCCGATCACTTCTATCAGATGATTGGGATCGGTTGTGTTTGGGTGATTTGATGCTGCCGGACTGACCACCCCTACATCTCAAGTGGGGTCTCTTCTCGTCATTTCCATTGCTGGCAGCCTCCTGCTCAATGCTGGCCTCCTCAATATAATTCATAATCGATAAGGCCCAATCCAGACAATCATCAGAAGTCGCTATCTTGAGCGAGGACAGCAAACATCGAATATTTGGTCACAGGCCATTGGAGAAAAGTTTGACCTTGTGTCTCTCATCACGGACCATGTGAGAGATCAAGCCAACGATACGAGAACTTCCGCTAATGCTCCCCCACGGTCTGATTTCCTTGTCGAAGGCTTTTTCAACTAGACTCTCCTTAGTACTGTCCTTGAAGTGGCGTTTGGACAATAACTCCTCGAATTCTTGCCAGGAGGGATACGGCATCATCGCATAACAGCCTCTCAAGAGTCTTGACCACCAGCAATTGGCCTCACCCTCCACAAATTAGAGTAGCTAGGGGGACCTCATCTCGCTCCTCGGTGTACAGGTATTGAAATAGTTTCTCTAAGTGATTGACCCATTTCTCCACTACCCAAAGGTCATCGCTATCTTCGTCAAAGGCTAGTGGTTCGAATTTCTTGAACTCCACCAGAACACCCCTAGCACGGGCTAGCTCCGCCTAGACTGCCTCCTCAGCACTGGTGGAAGCCACTGATCCAAAAGGAAGGGAAGTCGTCTCGGTGGCTACAACCACTGGGACGACTGCAGCAACAACCACTAGTGTAGCTCCCGCCGTTGTGGTAGCGGCAGCACCAGTCACCACGGATGGTGCAACATCAGTGGAAGGGTTGACGGGCCTCCAAGTTCCTGGAAAAGTGGTGGGGCCAGTGCGGTACCAGCAGTCACTTGTTATTGAGCTATTTGTTGGACCAGGCCAGCTAATGCCATCAGCTGCTCCTCAAATCGCTGCATGCGATGAGATCCCTCTGGCTTATCAGTACTATCACCCCCACAGTCAGCACTGCGCCCACAATTAGCCCCATACCTATGGCCACCACCACTACCAGAGTGAGTACGAGCCATAATAACCAGAGTTAGGACACAACCCAACTCGGCACAATAAAACTCGAGTTCCTAACCCCGCAATTCCTTGCACTCTCGCATGTCATACATGTCTTAGGTCATCGTAGGGTCCAATCCTAATCATCCTAAGAACTCAATCTACGCTCTGATACCAAATTAATCTGTCACGCACTAGTTTCATTTAGAAAGGTTATTTTCTTAAAAAGCCCTAGAAAGTTTTTTTTTTTTTGAAACCAGATGCAGCGGATACTCATTTTAAACATACTTATAATCTGGCCCAAGACGCGACAGATCTGCCATACACACATAGTTTTTCTTGTCCACATAGATGGAGCTTTCCCTGTACGTGCACGGCGTGGGGATACAAAGTATACACAAAAACAGTCGACGATATACATATCCTATAATAATTAATTAAAAGTACGGAATACAACTACAACTAAACTAAAATTATATAAGAAAACTACCGCTAACTAACTAACTATTAATCTAACAGATAGATCAACAATGAGAGATAACAAGAACACTAGAATAATAGGTAGACAAAAGTAAACGGGAACTACGACTCCGGTAAGTACAATGAGTCGATGAGGGCAAACCGAACCTACTGGTCAACGAGGATAAAGAACTGCAATAAATAGAAGTATAATTATAACAACGATAAGATCCGGGTAACTGAATCATAATCTGATAAATGAGTTAAGAGCTATAGTAGTTAGAACAAGTAAAGGCATGATATCAATGTAGTGTAATAGAATCATAACTGTAGCAGAGTAATCTTACTACAATACAGATAAAATCATAGTATATATGTCAAAATAATGAAACTGATCTCCGCAATTGTTATATTGAGAGTAAACAAAAGAAATGTCTCAAGTCATAACTATATCCTTATACTAAGAGTAAACAAAAGAAATATCTCAAGTCATAACTATATCCACAAAGCTATAGTTCACCAAGTTACCTAATTATTGTCCGCTCTCATAGAATCTTGGGCGACTCTTTAATCAACTGTGAGATGACGATATGTGATTGTGCGCCAACCAACTAGTAAAATGCCAAATAACCCAATCAATGCCTGTTATCATAGGATCTTGGGCTGCCCGTTATCAGATGATCTTGGGTAAGCGTGCTATTCGTTATTATAGGGTCTTAGGTAAGCGCTAAGCAGCTGGCACAACCATATCTAACTGATCTAGGCTCGCGGGTCGAATTCCAACCACTTTTTCAAAAAAAGAACACCTTCGGCCACGGAGTGGATCAGACCACCTCGCCGGCTGTGTTGACGAAATTTGCAGCAGTGTCAAATGCGACATGATTAAATACAGTAGTGTCCAACATCAACATGCAACTGAGGAAACTCCTAAGGAGTGTCTGCGAATCTACACAAGGTCTAATATTATATGTATATGTCCAACAATACAAAATGCATTTAGGCTCTACATCTCATGTAATCTTGCAAAACTGTAACTACCCGACCCACTGGCAATAATAACTCGTTGGGCCAAAACCATCGGCCCAAAATGCTTAAGCCCAGTTACTATTACTAGTATGTCCGTCACTTATAAAGACATCACACTCTCCCACATTATCCGTAGTGGGACTATTGGGGTGTCACATACTCCTCTTATTTAGGCCCTAACGTCCTCGTCAGCCCGGTCCAATCACACACATAGCCCCAGATTCACCAGGCGATGTGAGATCTATCTCACACTCCTGCCTGGTTATCAGGCTCTGATACCAAATGTAACGACCGGACTCGCTAGCAATAATAACTCGTTGGGCCCAAACCACCAGCCCAAATTGCTTAAGCACAGTTATTATTACTAGTGTGTCCGTCACTTATAAAGACATCACACTCTCCCACATTATCCGATATGGGACTATTGGTTTGTCACAAAAACAATCCAACATATATAAGTAAACGAAATGTATGGAATAACCAAAGTAAATCAACATGAAAGGTAATCCAACATATATAAAACGAAATGTATGGAATAACCAAAGTAAATCAACATGAAAGGTAAGTAGTAAAGAGCTTGTGAAGTAGGTAGAAATAAAGTGAATCATGGTATAATAAGCATAGGAAAGGAAAACCACTAAGTGACTACATTACCAACTTTGGATCGAAGCACCCACCTAATCCAAAGAAATCAAACACACACTTCCTGCTAAGTGATCAAGATATCGCCTCAACCTATGTCAGACATAAATGATCTAATCCACCCTTAAGCGGCTATCTACCGACGGCAATGCATTTGATGCGTCGTTTCCCGCAAAACGACCCCCAAATCCCTCCGATTTTTGCACTAGTTACACAATCGACTCAACCAACAAACACAATTCTTACAACTCCTAACGTTGCTAAAAAAACACCATTTAAGGTGTCGAGACAACAACACATGTGCGACAGAGAGGTTACCGACACCAAACTACGCTGTAATGGGTTCTAACACACGCCAAATTTGGCATGAGAACTAGCGGGACAACAAACATGTGACCTTCGAAATGATTTTTACACATTCCGACGCTTACATGCACAAATAATACGCTGTAACAGTGGTTTTCCTCTCCGAAATGCCCCAGAAGTACCGTTTTCGATATCGGGATAGCATACAACCTCTCAATCAGCCTCCAGAGTTAATTCCGCTTGGAAAGTGATTAAAAAGGGTCCTGAGCAGTGATCCGTCGGAGGAGGAAGCAATGCCGCAGCGCCTCCCCGATGGATATCTAAAACCAAATGAGAGAAGAAAAAGGAGACGAAGAATATATTTTTATGTGGAAGAGTTTCTATATTTACTCTCTAACTGGAATGCCTTTATAAGAGCCAATAGGCCCCTATTTATAGCCCTTAGGCTTACAAAAGATAAGAACAAAATATTTAAAAATAACAACTTTATTCTTATCCAAATTGGCTTTATCCAATTTGGTTTAACAACCTGATCCATCTAAAACTATCTCGATCCTTATCCTAACCGAAGTAGTTGTAACTGCCTCCGCCTATCCTCAATGGTTGAGACTTATCCGGAATACTGAAGTAGTTGTAACTGCCTCCGCCTTATCCTCAATGGTTGAGACTTATCCGGAATACTGAAGTAGTTGTAACCGCCTCCGCCTATTCTCAATGGTTGAAACTTATACGGAATTTTTGATCGTCCCGGATCATGGCTCCCCAATTTTGAGAGGAACCAGCACCTGCTGGATCTAGAACTGCAAGCAAGGAAACTGAGTTTCTCCAGCTTCCCTTGTGAACCACTTAGCGGCACTTGGCTTTTGACCTTTCCGTCCAATACGGAAGGCTTCACATTCACCTTTGCGTGTCGTTGTGACCTTGCGTTCCAAAATAGTATCCTCAGCTAGCTGCTCTTCACGTTCTACCACGAGATCCTCCATGGGTGGCAGTACTTCTCCGGGCTCATCGTCTAGCATTGACGGCTCGAAGGACTTTAGATTCTCGATATTGACGACCGAATACATATTCATGTATGCGGGTAGCTCTAGTTGACACGCATTCTCACCAATCTTGCGCACGATCTTGAAAGGTTCATAGCGGATGGGCTTAAGCTTCTTACCCTCGCCTTTCAAGCGCTCTTTGCTGAGATGGAGCCAGACTAGATCACCATCTTGGAAGTCGCCTTTCACCCGATGTCGGTCATGTCGTTCTTTATACTTCTGCTGAGATTTTTGCAGTTGTTGTTCCACTTCGCTATGCACTTTCTGAATACCCTCTAAGAACCGTTGTGCCTTCGCCATTTCACTTTCTTCCTTGGTGGTCCGCGGTTGCTCGACCGTGAACGCCAAGTCGAAAGGGTTGGGTGGTAAGTAACCCAAGCACACCTCAAAGGGAGATTTGCCAGTGGAACTGTGTATAGCTCGATTGAAGGCGAACTGTAGGTATGGAAGGCTCTCGTCCCAAGTCTTGGGATGTCGAGCGTTATATCCTCGCAGCAGATGTACAACTGTCCGGTTGACCACTTCTGTTTGCCCATCGGTTTGAGGATGGAAAGCCGTACTCCGTTATAGCTTTGTGTCCATCATGGACCACAAAGACCACCAAAAGTTGCTTAGAAAATGGCTGTCACGGTCAGATACAATCAAGCTTGGTAGCCCAAAATGTGTCCAAACGTGTTAGAAGAACAGCCGAGCAGTTTCCTTGCCGGTGATTGTCTTCTTGCACGGCACAAGTACTATCAATTTGGAGAACCGATCGACCACCACGTAAAGATAGTCGTGTCCCCGTCGGGTCCTCGGAAGGCCTCCTAAGAAGTCCATTGAGATACTTTCCCAAGGACGAGTCGGCACCGGAAGAGGAGTGTAGAGGCCCACCTTTCGATTAGCGGGTTTGGATGTACAGCATAAAACGCATCCCTTCACAAATCGTGCCACATCGTTTTGCATGTGAGGCCAATAGACATAGCGCAGGAGATTCTGCAAGGTTTTGTTCACCCCAAAGTGACCTGCCACCTTCGAGGTATGGGCTTCTCGGATCCACCGTGCTCGATTACCATCTCTAGGCACACATAGTAGTGCACCTTTGTACAGTAGACCTCCTTGCAAGACAAACTCAGTAGGTTGTCCTGCTTCGATGTCAGCCAGCGCCACTCGAAAATCTGAGTCTTCTGCATACAAACTGGCATAGTCATGAAAATTTGGCTGAATCTGTATTAATGTCGTCAAGCAAAGTGCTGCCACCGGTGGTCGTGATAGCATATCAGCCAGTTTGTTGTGAGCACCTTTCTTGTACTTGATCACCAGATTGAACTGCTGCAAGTACGTCATCCACTTCATGTGCCGCGCCTGTTGCAATTTGGATTGCGTTTGGAGATACTGAAGTGGGTGGTGGTCTGTGTGCACCACTGTCTCCTTGCCTAGGAGGTAGATTCGCCAATGCTTTACTGCCTGGTGTAGTGCCAAGAGTTCCTTGTCGTAAGTCGGGTAGTTCTTTTGAGCTCCTTGAAACATCTCGGAGTAGTATGCCACAGGCCGACCGTCTTGCATCAAGACAGCCCCCATAGCATATCCCGACGCGTCCGCCTCCAACTCGAAAGGTCGTTGCAGATTTGGTAGGGCAAGGACAGGCGCCTCGCATATCTTCCATTGCAAAAGTTGAAATGTGTCCTCATGTTTCGAACTCCATTCGAATTTTTGGTTGGTTTTCGTTAGTGCATGTAGAGAGGGGCAGCAAGGACAGAAAAATACCGGATAAACTTTCGGACATATTGATAAGCGCCCATGAAGCTCCGCACTTTCGTCACATTTTTGGGCCGAGGCCACTCCTTGATGGCCCTGACCTTGTCTGGGTCGATCTGAAGCTCGCCGCCGCCCACCACGAACCCGAGATACACCAGGCTTTGCTTGCCAAACTCACACTTTTTAGGTTTAAGCGGAGTTGGTGTTTCCTCGAGCAGTATGAAAACCTTCTCGACATGGGCCAGATGCTCCTCCCACGATCGACTGTAGATGAGGATGTCGTCAAGGTAGACAATCACGAAGTCATCAAGAAAGGGGCGTAGAACGTCGTTCATCAGCCGCATAAAAGTGGCCGGTGCGTTATAAAGGCCGAACGGCATGACGAGCCATTCAAACAGGCCTTGTCGCGTCTTGAATGCGGTCTTCCAGGTGTCATCCTCTAGGACCCGAACCTGATGATAGCCTGACTTCAGGTCCAGTTTGGTGAAGTAGCGAGCATGCTTCAGTTGGTCCAAGAGATCATCGATCCGCGGCAAGGGGTATCGATTCTTGATGGTGATTTTGTTGAGGGCGCGGTAGTCGATAAACATTCGCCACCCGCCATCTTTCTTTGGCACCAACACGATCGGGTAGCCACAGGGGGAGCTACTTGGTTTGATAGCACCACTCTCGAGTAACTCGGTCACCTGTCGCTTTATCTCCTCATTCTCCACTACCGAATTTCGATACATGCTGAGATTCGGTAACGGAGCGTCGTTGATCAATTGGATCTCATGTTCCACGGCTCGTTTTGGTGGTAGTCCCTGAACTTCTCGGAACAGCTCCTGATGCTCGCCTATCAGCCTGGCGACGTCGTCCGTTCTCTCTTTGCATGCTAGGCTCAATACCTTGCTGTTTGCCTCCTCCGATTCAACTGGCCAAATGACCAGTAAGGCAAACTTTTGACAGGCATTGATCATCCTCTTGGCCTGGCAAGCGGTTACCAGGTCTACAGTTGTTGTTGACGGTGGCTCTGTGGTGAACAAAAACTTTTGTCCATCCTTAATGAATTGATATTGCTGAGGACGACGGAAGATGATAGCGTCGCGGTCCCATAGGTAGGGACTGCCAAAGATGATGTTGCAAATGTTCAGCGGCACAACCTCGCACACCATTTCATCGATGTAGATGCCAGTCACCGCAAACTTCACCTTGCACTGGCGATCGATCTTCATCTCGATGTTGCTGTTGATCCACCCCAATGGATATGGGTGTGGGTGTGGTGTAGTCGACAAACCCAGTTTTTGAACTAGGTTCTCCGAGATCAAGTTCTTTTGGCTGCCGGGATCGATAATAGCATCGACCACCTCATTCTTGACTTGAACTCGGAAAGTGAACAACTCCTCTCTCTTATCAGTCGGATTTGACGGGCACAGGCTTGTCTCCTTCTTCATAGCCATCAGAGACAAGCTAGTGTCCGCTTGATCAATCCGTCCGATTAAGGTAGGAGCATCACTTGTCGATGTTGCCGTTGTCGTTGCCGTTGATGTTGTGCGTCTGCCACGATCGTCCTTCTTCTTCGGTCTCAACTCTGGATGGAGCTTCCAACATCGATCCTTGACATGTCCTGTAATTTTACAATGATCATAGTACAAATCAGGATCAGAGGGGCCCTTCTTTTTAGAGCCCTTCTTTTTGGCCTTTTTGAAGCCCTCGGCAGACTCCCTAGATGGCTTCTCCCCACCAGACAGTTTATTCTTCCGCTCGATCGCCATGGCTGTTTGGTTTGCCGAGGCGATATCACGAACATCGAAGAGGCGGAGCTCATCATTGATACGCTCCTGTAGGCCGGCGGTGTATTTGCAAAAAATCTATGGATCGTCAAGGGAGATACCAAGCGCCAATGCTTGGCGCCGGAAGTCGGTGGTGTAGTCCTGCACGGTCTGGTCGCGCCTTTGGCGCAGGACATGCCAGCGCTTCCATCGCTCTTCTTCATACCCCATAGGGTAGAATTCCTGACGGATCAGTCGTTTAAACTGACTCCAGGTAAAATCCTCATTGATGGAAGTTTGGAGAGTGGCCTTCCACCAAGTCAATGCATGACCTACAAGTTTTAGTTTTGCGAAAATTACCTTGTCCGCGCTACTATAGTTGTAGAGGTCGAAGTACATCTCCAGTTGGTCGAGCCAGGCGTCCAACTTTTCAGCATCGACAGCGCCATCATAGTTGGGGATCTCGACCTTGGCCTCAACCTTGAACGGTTGTGACCTTCCTTCTGCAAGCGACGGAGCTATGCTTCCGTCATCGTCAGAGTCGTCGTCGTCTCGCGCACCCGAGGTACCCTCGGCAGCGCCCTTCATCGGCGTCACATGCGCCTTTGGAGGAGTTCCTGAGAATCGACCGCTCTTTTCCACCGGTATTGCCGATGGTGCTGCAGATTGGGCCTTGATCCAGTCTAAGACGGTCTTCATGTCGTCAGACAACGTCGCAACCTTGGCGGCAAGGTCGGCCGGTGTCGCTATCTGCTTGTCTGCAGACATGGTAGGCGGGCTCTTCGTTTTCCTACTCGATGGCCTGCGGAAGATGTCGAGGACGGAGAGTTGTTCGCCGGTAGTTTTGTAGATGCTTCTGGTTCGCACCATACACCAGGGTCTGGCGCTCTGATACCACTTGATCCGTCGGAGGAGGAAGCAATGCCGCAGCGCCTCCCCGATGGATATCTAAAACCAGATGAGAGAAGAAAAATGAGACGAAGAATATATTTTTATGTGGAAGAGTTTTTATATTTACTCTCTAACTGGAATGCCTTTACAAGAGCCAATATGCCCCCTATTTATAGCCCTTAGGCTTACAAAAGATAAGAATAAAATATTTAAAAATAACAACTTTATTCTTATCCAAATTGGCTTTATCCAATTTGGTTTAACAACCTGATCCATCTAAAACTATCTCGATCCTTATCCTAACAGAAGTAGTTGTAACTGCCTCCGCCTATCCTCAATGGTTGAGACTTATCCGGAATACTGAAGTAGTTGTAATTGCCTCCGCCTTATCCTCAATGGTTGAGACTTATCCGGAATACTGAAGTAGTTGTAACCGCCTCCGCCTATTCTCAATGGTTGAAACTTATCCGGAATTTTTGATCGTCCCAAATCAAGCAGTGATAAGCTCAACCGAGAATGCCCGACAAAATGATTTGGCCAAAAAAGGCCTATTTTTGATTTACTGTTATCGGTTTCGGTAATGGAAAGTGTGCGAGGTATATGCTCAGCCCAAACATGTTCCAAACTATTCATTTAAAGTATTCGAACAACAGTAAGTGATTATGCACTCACATGGCCAACGGGAAGCAAAAACAAGCTTTGAAAGTTCCAAATAATGCTGATTACAGCTATGGGACAACACGCGCGTAGAATCCAATTTCGGTGGACCCTAACTTACCAAAACACAACCATGGGGTTCGAACACTGGCCTCTAGCCAGCAAGAGGGTCCTCCTAGGTGTTCTGACTAGAACCAATAAGGATTGATCCACCAAAACCTACCAACAACATCGACAACACACCTACTATAAAATATAATGACGAAAAATATAGTTTAGAGTGATATCGAAGCTTCCCACATTCAGGAAGTCAAACCATAGGGTAATTAGATAGCGACGCGTTGTTGGTCACCGTGCTTATGCTCCGGGACACCAGAAATGATCGACAGCAACAAGTAATCTCGGATCAGGCTGCAAGCGCAACCTCTTCTGGAGTGCTACTTCAAGATCCAACACCTGCAATAGTTTCTGGCTGTGCGTAAGGTGAGCAAGGGCCTGAGAGGGTGCTGGGGGGTGTCGTTCTCACCAGAGAGTGGCTAGGGCGGTGCTGGAAGGTCGCATTTGGAGTTGTCGGCTTGTAGGGAACCCGCAACCTGGAGCTGTAGTGTTCTGAAAAAATATTATTTTTCGGAATGATTACAGTTCGTGAATTAAGAAACACGTCGGAAAAGTGTCGGGACAACTCGAAATTTATTTGAACGCAAAATTGGTACTGCAAATAATTCCGAAGTACTATTAATTTCAGCTGGAATACTATAAAGAATTATGTTGGGGTTTAGGCTCAACTTACACCTCCAACTACTCCTAATTGGAGAGTTTGGAGTGTAGTGCTAGCTGAGATCATCTCTCTCCCACTCTCATTTCCTTCTCCCTCACATTCTCCTCCTCTTATTACGTTTCTTCTTCCTTTTTCTCATCTCCCCTTTTCTCTTATGCTGCCTTCTCTCCCTGCAGATACTGTAGCAGCAGCAGCAAACAATGGCAGCATAGCTCCCTTCGAGTTCTTCTTGGTTTTGGCTGGTGTTTCGAGGCTTTGGACACTTGGAGAAGTTCATATGCTGGTAGATCTTGAAGTTGTGAACTAGTGGAGTCATCTAATTCACCAAATCTTCAGGTATTTTTGGGTTAATTGAAGTTTTGGTGAAAGTTGCTGGTTTTTGCTTGAGCTGAAGTTTTGATGGGTTTTCTTGATTTCTCTCTTTGATATGAGCTTTTGAATTGTTGGAAGTGATCCTAACTTCAGCTAGAGCATGTGGGAACTTCGTTTGGACTGAATTGAAGGTTAGTTTTAAGTGAATTTCTATTTTCATTGAGTTCAACCGAAAAATCAGATTTTGAAGGATAATGTTCTTGAGTTTTTATCATTCTTGGACTATAATTTTGCGGTGACTATGAAGTTTTTCTGATGGAATAGGAGCTTATTCACACCCGGGAGTGTGGGGCATCTTTTCTGGGCCTTGGCCACCTTTGTGGGCTGGTGTAGCCACGGCAACAGCAGCTGGAACACAACTTCAGAACCAAAAACTGCAGCTGCCGGCAGGTTGGCAACAGAGTAATTGGGGAAAAGGAAGCCAAATTGGAGGGGTTTTGATACTCCAATTTCGAAATTGAAGGATGCATTTGTGTAAGGGGATGTTGGGATGTTGTCCATACCTTTCTTGAGCTGAAAAGTCAGGTTAGTAGCTCCAATTTTAAAGTTGATTGCAAATAGCGCTAAATGCTGATTTTTGGACTGAATTGCGTCAACCTTGGATTTTGATAAAATCCGTTTGAATTTCTTCTAGGAGCTAAGTTTTGGAAGGTTTGGAATTGATCTTGACTTTATCCTCTAATAGCTAAAATCTTGCTTGGACCAATTTGGAGGTAAGATGAGTGAGAATTTTAGTTTTTATTGAGGTCGAAAACCGAAAAATAGTTTTTACGCTGAAGCTGAATTCTTGACCTCTATTTCTTAATTGTGATGGAATTTTGTGATAAATTGTGAATTTTTCTTGTAGTGCAGAAACCATAAATCACTCATGGATTGCCTCCTATGTTAAAAAATTGTGTGCGAATAAGCGCAGCAGAAAGGAAAATCAAACAAATTTGATTTTAAAAATTTGAGATCCGATCTCAAAAACTACGCAAACAGGATCCCTAATGTTGTTTAAGATTAAAGAAAAAGGAAGATCTAATCTTCACCTTTGCGCGGGTAGATCTTTACCGCAATCTGATGATCGTGGAATTGGTTCTCTTGAAGCCGCACAAGCGTCCGGCCTCTAAGGAGCAGGAATCCTTCTTGCGCTGGTAGAGCTCACTTCCATCGGTCATCGAGAATAGACAGAAAAGAAAAGATTCGTTTCATTCCCCGCCGGAATTCCTATACGAGTTGCTTGCCCCGGTGAGGAGAATCAGCGAGTACCCACATCGTTAGCATTTTGCCTTCCTCGTCTGCGACCCCCTATAGCTTTTGGAATACCGACCGCGAAACCGTGGTGGATAGAGTACCTTCCACCCCAGATCGTTTAAAAACATGGCATTAAAAATACCCCTCGATATCCCCATTTTCACACCTCACATATGCTCGTTCACGCTCACTCACACGTGTATCCCAAGCAATATAAACCATTGCTCCCTTTCACAAAGACAACAACAATAGCAGGGCACAACCCCGTGCAAACACATACTCTACCCGATTGTTCTCAATCGGCGATGTAGTACATTGGATTTTACTATATATGCAAGTGTAAATAAAAATAGTGTGAGATACTATTTTATTGGACTAAGAGAAGTAAAAGATAAGTCAGAAATGACTTGTGCTGAAATTGAAATGTGTTAGAGATAAAAAGGGTAGAATGGTCTTTATGCTTATTATGTATATATATATTGATTGAGTTTATCAATAAACCTAATTACCTTTTGACGGTTTAACATGGTATCAGAGCCACCCTAAACCTAAACCCTAACCCTAGCCGCCGACCACCACAGAAAACCTAAACCTAACCCTAGCCGCCAGCCACCACCACCATCAACCTCGCCGGCCACCCTCGCTCAGCATCGCCCAGGCCTGGGCGACCTCGACCGGGGGTCGCCAGCGTCCCCACGGGCTGACGACGTCAGCCCAGTGTCGCCCAGGGCCGGCGACCTTAACTTTGGGGTCGCCCGTTGCCATTGATGTCGATTGGGGTCTCCCGTTGCCATTGATGTCGATCCTGTTGCTGCTGCTCGGGCCTTGCCTGTGAACCCATCGCTTGCTGCTCGGGTGTTCCTGATTGCTGCTGCTGCGCGGGTGTTCCTGATTGCTGCTGCTGTGCGGGTCATTGTGTTCCTGCCGCTCGGGTCCTGTTGCTGCTACTCCGGTCATTGTCCCTGCAGCTCGAGCTTTTGCAATGGTCTTGTTGGTGAACCTGACTCATTGAATGGTGTGTTGCTGATGCTGTGCTTTTGCTCTCGGATTGGTGACTCGTTGAATGGTGTGCTGCGTATTCGAGGCTTGATAGTTATAAATTACAATGGCCGCTGTTGATCCTGAGAAGAGTGGTACCACGACAACTGAGGTAATTTCTTCTTCGTCGTCTCGAATTACTGATAAGAAACTTGAGGGTATTATTAACTTTCAACAATGGAAGAAGATTGTTAAATTCGTCTTGACGGGAAGAAATCAACATATACACTTGACTGGAACTAAACCTACTAATGATACAAATTGGGATGTCATTGATGCACGTATTATGGGCCAGCTTTTGAATTCTATGGAGAGTAATGTTGTTGACTTAGTAACTCACATTGACACTGTCAAGGAGTTATGGGAGTATTTAGATGTACTGTATTCTGGCCAGAACAATCTTTCTCGGATATATGAACTGTCACAGGAGTTTCACCGATCTGAGAGCAAGGAACGTTCCATTGATCAATACTTTGCTGATTTTAATAAAATGTATGAAGAGTTGAATGCTCTTCTTCCTATTTCTTCTAATGCTGAACAGATGCGACTCCAGAGGGAACAATTGGCTGTGATGAATTTTCTCGGGGGTCTTGGTCCGGCCTACGATGCAGTTAGGTCTCAAATTCTTGGAGGAGAGACTATTGCATCGCTTAGGGATACATATGCTAGAGTTCTTCGAGTATCCCGTGGTTCCTCTCAAAGCACTGCATCTATTGTTGATAGTTCAGCTCTTGTTTCTCAATATCGAACTGGTGGAGGTAGGGGTGACGAAAATCGTGGAGGATATAGTGGCCGTGGTGGCCGTGGTGGACGAAACACAGGATTGGGAAGGATCCAAGGACAACGACCGCCTTATGGACAGCCCCCAACCCCTACTGAGAGCTCAGGGGCTATTCGGACTTGTCATTATTGTGGAAAACCTGTCACATTCAGAGATTTTGCTACAAGTTACATGGTCGACCAGGACAACAGCAGCAGTTTGCTAATGCCGCATCCAACGCTGACTCTCTGTCCTTATCACAGTCTTCTCAAGGCAATGTAGTGGTTATGTCTGATGAGGAATTTGCACGTTACAACCAGTCTCAAATTTCCAAGCCTACTTCTTCCACTGCTACTTTAGTCCAGACAGGTAATGCCACTGCATGCATTTCAGCTAGTTCCCGCCCTTGGGTTATTGATTCGGGGGCTTCCGATCATATGTCCGGTCTTTCAGGTATATTTTCTTCTCTTACTTCATCATCTTCTACTGTTACGTTAGCTAATGGTTCATCTTCTCAAGTCAAGGGAGTTGGTACAGTTCACCCTAACCCCTCTTTATCATTATCCTCAGTACTTTACATTCCAAACTTTCCCTTCAATCTCATGTCGGTTAGTAAATTAACAAAACACTTTCAGTGTTCAGTGACCTTTTACCCCGACTCTTGTATTTTTCAGGATCTGGCTATGAAGAAGACGATTGGTAGAGGACGAGAGGTCGGGGGGCTGTATGTGCTTGAAGATGCTCCTTCCATTGCTTGCCCCAGCATTGCTTCTCTTCATCAGATTCATTGTCGTCTTGGACATCCTTCGCTACACAGTCTTCAAAAGTTGGATTCTCGCTTTCGGTCTCTTTCTAGTTTAGAGTGTGAGTCATGCCAACTTGGTAAATTACATCGTGTTAGTTACCCTCCTCGAGTCAATAAAAGAGCAGAATCTCCCTTTTCTTTAGTTCATTCAGATATTTGGGGTCCTTGTCGCCTGGTTTCTAATTTGGGTTTTAGGTATTTTGTTACTTTTGTGGATGATCATTCCAGAGTTACTTGGTTATATTTAATGAAAAGTCGTTCAGAATTGTTTTCTATCTTTCGAGCCTTTATTTCTGAAATTTATACTCAATTTGGTGTGCGTGTCAAAGTTTTGCGTTCCGATAACGCTAAAGAGTATTTTTCTGCACCTTTCTCTACCTTTATGGCTCAACGTGGTATAATTCATGAATCTTCTTGTCCCGATACACCTCAACAGAATGGTGTAGCTGAAAGGAAGAATAGACATTTATTGGAAGTCACCAGGTCTATGTTATTCGAGATGAAGGTTCCTAAAACCTTTTGGTCTGATGCTATTCTTACTGCATGCTACCTTATTAATCGTATGCCTTCTTCTGTTTTACGGGGTGGTATTCCTTATTCTACTTTATTTCCCAATCAACCTTTGTTTGCCTTACCACCCCGTACTTTTGGGTGTGTCTGCTTTGTTCGTGATCATCGACCTGGGGTATCTAAACTTGATCCCCGAGCCATTAAATGTCTATTTTTGGGCTACTCTCGTACTCAGAAAGGATATTGTTGCTATTCCCCAACCTTGCGGAGATATTTTATAACTGCTGACGTTTCCTTCTTTGAATCTACTCCTTATCGTGAGGATCCGATTACTGTCTCTGAGATGGATGAAGACTTACATGTGACTATCATTCCGGCACCTACTCCACTTACCTCACCTGTGTCTGCCCAAGAACCTCCACCTATCAAGGTTTACACTCGGCGTTCTCGCACAGCTACAGATCCCCCCAATCCTCCCGCCACTACTGCGTCATCTTCAGCTCCAGATCCACCTTTCGTTGATGCTCCGGTAATCTCTGATCTTGACATCCCTATTGCCTATCGCAAAGGTATACGCACCTGTACCCAACACTCTATTGCAAACTTTGTCTCGTACAATTCTGTATCTTCTTCTTTTCGCTCCTTTTTATCCACTGTTGATCAATATCCTGTTCCCAAGTCGGTCGCTGAGGCATTACAGAGCCCTGGCTGGAGAACAGCTATGGAAGAAGAATTAAGGCATTGGAGGTTAATGAGACGTGGGACTTGGTACCTCTTCCGTCCGGCAAAACTGCTATTGGTTGTCGATGGGTCTTTACGGTGAAAGTTCATCCTGATGGTTCTCTTGCTCGCTTGAAAGCAAGGCTTGTTGCGAAAGGGTATGCTCAGGTGTATGGGGTTGACTATCTAGACACTTTTTCTCCTGTTGCTAAGCTTACATCTATTCGCATTTTGATCTCTCTTGCTGCTACATATAGATGGTCCTTGTTTCAGCTTGACGTAAAGAATGCTTTCCTGCATGGAACTCTTGATGAGGAGGTGTATGTCGAGTAACCTCCCGGGTTTGTTGCTCAGGGGGAGTCTGATGGCTTGGTTTGTAAGTTAAAGAAGTCATTATATGGTTTAAAGCAGTCTCCACGAGCATGGTTTGGAAGATTCTCTGAGGCTTTACTCTTATTTGGATTATCTAGATGTGAAAATGATCATTCTTTCTTTTATAAACAATCAGGGAGAGGCAGGTTGTTCTTGATTGTGTATGTTGATGATATTATCATCACCGGAGATGACACGACTGGCATAGCTGAATTAAAACTCTATCTTCAGCAATAATTTCATACCAAGGACTTAGGCAAGTTGAAGTACTTCCTAGGAATTGAGGTGGCACAGTCAAAGAAAGGTATTGTCCTATCACAACGGAAGTATGTCCTAGATTTGCTCACTGAGACAGGTATGTTGGGGTCAAAACCTATTGATTCACCTATGGAACAAGGAGTTAAACTGGTAGCTGATGGAGGAGAAATTCTTGATACTCCTGAGAGATATAGAAAATTGGTAGGTAAGCTGAATTATCTCACGGTTACTCGACCAGACATTGCCTTTCCAGTTAGTGTGGTAAGTCAGTTTCTATCTTCCCCTCGTACGTCTCACTGGGATGCAGTTATTCGAATCTTGAGATACTTGAAGAAGGCTCCAGGTAAAGGAATTGTTTATCAAAATCATGGTCATAGTAGAGTTGAAGGATTCTCTGATGCTGATTGGGCAGGATCGCCAGATGATAGAAGATCAACTACTGGATATTGTACCTTGGTTGGAGGAAATCTAGTATCATGGAAGAGTAAGAAGCAGAATATTGTTGCTCGTTCTAGTGCCGAGTCAGAATATAGAGCCATAGCACAAGTGACATGTGAATTGATTTGGATTCAACAGCTTCTGACTGAATTAAGCTTTAAAGCTTCGGAGCCTATGCTTTTATGGTGTGATAACAAGGCAGCAATACATATAGCTTCCAATCCTGTATTTCATGAGAGAACTAAACACATCGAGGTTGACTGTCATTTTATTCGAGAGAAGCTCCAGAGCGGACTGATTCTTCCCAGTTATATTAGGACTGGTGAACAACTTGCAGATATTTTTACCAAACCTCAGGGTAATGGGAGAATAGGATATATTTGTAACAAGCTGGGCATGATTGATATTTATGCTCCAGCTTGAGGGGGAGTGTTAGAGATAAAAAGGGTAGAATGGTCTTTATGCTTATTATGTATATATATATTGATTGAGTTTATCAATAAACCTAATTACCTTTTGACGGTTTAACAAAATGGAAATATGTGATTTGAAATTTTCTGTAGGGAACATGGCTTACATTTCAGCTGAAAAATTTACAGTGTCGAAAAAATTATGAAAAATTGAGAATTTGTCGAAAATATTTTTCTAAGGCCATCTTTAAAGTTTCATGTCATTCGGGTACCAGAGCAATGAAAACAGAGTCTGACTGCAATCTGATAAAGATTCTAGTCGGTAGAGCTTTCGGCGATAAAAAATAATCCAAAACAGAAAAGTTAAGATTACGTACTTCTGATTGATTTTAATGGAGTATGTACATAAAGTTTGAGCACAAAGGGACATTCAGAAGGGCTACAATTGAATGTATCAGATCAGAATGGGACTTAAGTTAGAATTTTTGCTACCTAAGGGACCTATTGGCATGCATATTGTTGCATTGATTAGTGGGATTTCACTAACCCAACAGGCGGCCATGTTCATCCTTATCCCCTCCACAACCTGTACGTAGAGAGAGAAAGGGAAAGAGAGGAGGAGATGAAAAAGAAGAAAAAGAGTGGGTTTTAGTGCCATTTGACGAGCCGATCGAAATACCGCGCGCGTGATTTTTGCCGTTTCGACACTCGGGTTAGTATTATAATCTTATTATCTTTTCTTTTTGATTCTTTTAAAGGATTCTTGATAACATGATGTAGAGAAAGATGTTTTGATGGATTTTTGTAGAAATTGAGATTTTTTAGAACCCAAGATGATTCTAACTTAGATAATCAAAGAAAATTGGGAAAAATTGTGTTGTATTTGGAGAAATGGATTTTTAAGTTTAGAACTAAGGGTTTTTGTCCCTATGAGATTTGGAGCTAAATTGACCTTATAAATCTCTGATTGAAGGTTAGAGAAATACGAGGGGCAACGTTAATTTAGACTACGATGAGGTCTCGGCGATCGATTGGAAAAATCGAGCCGATTTTGAAGATTTGTTTCCGTTAGTTGCCGAAGTATGCCGAAACGTCGCGGAAACTCAATTGCTTAGAAATACTAGCAATTGGTAAATAACTGAGGTGGGTGGTGCTCTCCGAAATGGTTGGATTTCTCCCTATGTCTAAATCCTTCTCCCTGCTATATTATGTATGTATGCATTGGATATGATAAGATTCAACTTATGTATTTCTTCCAGAAACTTACATGCCTCCTAACATAGATTTGAGTAATTATGATGGTAAACTTGGAACTTAGGATGCATGAACTTAGTACCAAGTGAACCCTAGTGATGTGTTGAATTGGTAATGAAACTGGTGGTTTGGACATAGAGAATAAAGTATCATCATGACGTTGAAAATGAACTTGATGATGGAATATTTGATTGGGTATGATTGTTAAGCATATAAAGGGCATGGCATGAGTTGAGAAACTCTCAATTGTGAATGTGAAATTAGGTCATTGCATGTGCTAGTTGGGTACCATAGTTGCATGTACCATGAAACATTGCATGCAATCCTTGTTCACATCTTGTGTTGTATGTATGTCTCATTGATGCACACAACACGAGCTGAGTGAATCTCTAGTTAAGTGGAGGAATTGGGTCGGTGCATGTGTAGTGTGGCAACTAGTGTTAAGTATTGTTGAGCATGTGAGGGATTGAAATAGATCCTCTGGACCATGCTAGGGATTGAAAGTGATCCCTTGATGTTGTCATCGTGGTTAGTGATGAGTTCTCTTGGTTGAGAGAACTAGATCATACTTACATAGTTTGTTCGACTTCTGGTGGTCGCGGCACCACAAGCAGTGAGCTCCGAAGTATCATGTATGGGTTGAGCGGCTTTCTCCCCAGCAGATGGCCCTAGATTTGTGATTGTCCCCGTGGGCCCTGGTAATGTGAGTTGGCTTGACTTCGAGTGAGCCGGTGCGATTGGGTCAAAGAGAAAAGAGACGGATTGATTGATCATATTGTATCCTGTGCCCTATTGCATTTGTTGCATCCTGTGGAGAGAGTGAGCATTGTGGAGTCACATGTTGGGTGACGGGTCGATCATGCTACCTTTGCGAACAGCCTAAGGTGGGTGACGGAGCGGTGGAGCTAGTCCCCACCCGGCTGAGAGCGGTGAGTTGGACTTGGTCTTGTGGAAAGCTCCTAATTGGGTCGAGAATGAATTGGGTCAAGGGTAAGTAAAAGAGCACTGTTGAGCATATTGGACCATGAAATTCATTCCCTGTTGTTGTAAAGCCATAGTAATGAGCATTGTTGTATGATGTATATCTAGTAGTGTTAGGCTATATGTTCAGTTACTTTTCTATCGTACTGGCTTATTTCCTTTCATATTACTATGCCTGATTAGACCTAGTGGAAAAGTCGGCGAGGTTAGCAGCCGAACCCACTGCGAACTTCTTTTAGTTCTCACCCCCTTATTTTGCAGAGCCAACTATGAGCGGAGCGGCACCGGACCGAGGCGTGGGCGTCGCGCCCTAGATAGCAGGGTCACCAAGTGTAGGTCACCCTTGTACAAGTAAAAGTATGTAAAGGTACTTTAGAGATGGAAATGTAACTGAGAGCGAAATTGTATTTTGAGAGATGTAAGTATGTAATTGGTATAAAAGTTGTGAAATGTATGTAAAAATGTGAATGTTCCAATGTTGTAATAGTTAGGTTTATATTCTCGCTCTTGTGATATGCCTCGTGCAAAACTGTGTTATATTATTTTTTTCTTGGTGAAATTCAATATATTGGTTTTGTTTACGCCTTGGACGGATAGGAAAAACTCTATCCGTTCTGCGGGTCTGTGCACGCGCCCGCGTAGCCTCCGCTGTGCATTGGTGCGGGGCGTGACAGATTGAGGTGGTATCAGAGCGAGAATGAGTCCAGGAGGACCTAGGAGACCTTAGGATTGGTGGCCTTAAGGACTTAGGCACGAGAGTGAGTGGATGCAACTTATGGTGAAAGTGAAATGATTGGGTCAGAGTATGTCTCCAATAGCATTTTGGAGGCGGATTGAAGGTGTTGCAACTACTCTATTTAGATGATCATGTTGGCTGCAGACAACATGATGTCGAAAGTAGAGTAGGGGTACCCTATTTCTTTCGCTTGATTGGGTCGACTATCATGTGCGACGGATCAAATTCGATTGTTGGGTCCCCTAGGTACGCATGTTATCCCTCGAGTGATGATCAATAGATATTGGACTAGTCAGCCTTGTGGTGCAGAAGCTCAAATGCAGGAGCGCACCCACCGGTGAAGAGTGATGAAGCAAAGTTGCTTGGTGATTGTGGCTAACACGAATAGAGTTGAGGCATAGTGCGCTCGAATGTAGAGTTGCTGTGGGGCACGGATTGAAGGTCCAACCGATGAGGGTTCGTCGGCAGTAGCACTTGGGCGTTAGCCAAGTGTGAAGGGAGCCGAGGACCACTTGAGGGATTGGTAGTTCCTTCAGGGTGCCTAGTGGTCGGTATATGATACTCAGCAGAGCGAAGCCTCGAGTCAAAGGAACGCGAGCTCGGTACGCGAGTGTTCAGGCCATGTTGAGAATCTTCTCATGAGGTGAAGTTTCGGGTAAGCACCTAGAGGTTGGATGGCAGTAGTATATTGTCAGAAGCGTTTTGGTCACGTGGCGATAGTTTGAGGGCACAGCTTGGGGATTACTCGTGCCTGGACCATGAGAGGACTGTGGGCGTGGGGCCTTAGGGACAAGCGCAGTCAGTATCATGTGATAGCAGCCCAAGACCTGAGGGGTAGGGCTTGGCTAGGATGTATGGTCGGGGCGGTAGTCCAAGCGATGACCCAGAAACGTGGAGTGCCACGTGTGGAACTGTGAAGTTGTTAGTACACCCACAGAGTAGATGCACGGCCATAGGATTGGTGAGGGTTTGGGATTTAATTACTTCTTGTTGGAGTATCGATGCGAAGTTCCAAATGGGGACTCCACCATGTGATGATTGGGTCCGCATATGTGAATGAGATATATTGCTCGACGTTGAGTCAGATCGTAGGCTATAGGCCTACGAAGGATTATTGTCGATAGACCTTTTTGTGGCAATCTGGATTAAATAGATTAGCCGAGGGCTCCTATAATAAGAGCGTTAGTAGTGTGTGGAAAAGTTGAGGGTATAGACCAAAAGGGGCCACGGCTCGGTCATGCCACTTGCCGGATTGGTTGACGCACCAGACTATAGAATCTAAAGCTATCGAGGAAGCAGAATCGGAATTACAAACATGGGGTTCGTACTCTTAGTAAGAACGACGTGATGCCAACCTGTGGCATGTGGAGGTAAAGGAACGTGCTTCTTGTGAAATGCTGGGATCGATAGTGGAAGCCATGTGCCAAATGGGGATTATGTAGTACACTGAATTTCAGTGCATCGTACTGAACTTCTACAAATTGTAGAGTTCTAGTGAGAAAATGGCATAAGAGGCTATATGTGAGGCTTTGGCCAAGTTCGGGACTTGTGCGAAGTGTTTTCGGCGCAAAAGAGGCGTGAAAACGGACTTCGATAAGTTAAAACTGCAGAATTGGTGAAGTCTGCACTGGATTTCGGTATGTGAATTCTAATACCGGAATTGGAGCTTGGTATACCGGTATGTGAGACAGTATACCGGAATGCTGTGTTAAACCGAGAAACCCAGCTCTCGGGTTTGCGGGATTTCTCGAGGTATACCGGTATGTGAAATGGTATACCGGTATGTGATGGTCGAAACAGTGAGCTCTGCTCTCGGGTTCTGCGGAATCCCTGAGGGTATACCGGAATTAACCCCCGTATACCGGTATGCAAATGGGCATACCGGTATACAATGCCCAGAGTTGGCTGGGTGTTGTGTTTTATGTGGAGAGGGGCATTTTGGTCTTTTCACATGCCATGGGGTATTTGAAAGGCTGGGAACACTCCCCTTTCACAGAGCTCCTCTTCCCCAACACTCCTCTCCCTCTCCTCTCACTTTCTCTCTCTAGAGATCTCTCCAAAAGCTTGGAGAAGTGGTGGATTGATCTTGGAGAAGGCTTCCAAAGGAGAAAGGAGGCTTCTTGGTGCAAGAAGAAGCTTGGAGATTTCGTGATTAAGGTTAGTACCTCACGTTTTGGGTCCAAACCTTGGATTTCATCATTTGAAATGAGGTTTTTGGGAACCCTTGGCAATCTAGATCACAAATGGTGGAAGATTGGCCACGAAATCTAGGGTTTGGCTTGCATGCATGCAAACCCTAGGTAGAATGAGGGCTTTTGCAATGAAGGGTTCTAAAAATATTTGGACCTTCGATAATTGCAATTGAGGCATAGGAAATCATGTTAGAACACTTGATTTCGCATGTTGAGACGGATTTAGGGTTCGTAATGAGTAACGAACCTTTTTCTTGTAGAAGCTTGGGTTGAAGCAAGAACTCCAAGCTTGGACACTTAGGAGCTTGAAGAACACAAGGATTTGGAAGCTCTTGAGGTGGGTTTGTGTTTACCGAAGTGATTAGGTCACTTCCATGTCTAGGGTAATTATCCATTAAGAACAAAATGGTATATGCATGTGAACCCTAGAACTTGCATGTTGGCAATGGTAGAAATCATGATAGGTAGAACAATGAACTCCTATTGCATGATATGGACATCCAAGTATAATTCAATTATCTATACTTGTTGTATGGTTGCATGTGAGAATTTAACCTAGTGTTGTTGAACATAGGTTGGAACATGTATGATTAAACCTAGTGTCATTGAACATAGGTTGAAACAAGTGATATTTAACCTAGTGCCATTGAACATAGGTTGGAATATGTGAGAACTTAACCTAGTGTTATTGAACATAGGTTGGACATGGAATTGGAACCTAGAGTCATGGAACCTAGGTTGAGAACGGGAAAGTAAACCTAGTGTTATCAAACATAGGTGAGACTTAGTGACTTGAACCTAAGATCAAGAGACTTAGGTTGGCAAGTAAGTAATGTGAATATCGGGATGTGCGACGATTTTGCTATCCCGGGTAGGCGACGATTTCGCTACCATGCCACGAGTTGGCGGTGACGACACGGGATGTGCGACGTTTTTGCCATCCCGGGTAGGCGACGATTTCGCTACCACGCCATGAGTGGGCGGTGTCGAGTTGGGATGTGCAACAAGGTTGCTATCCCGGATATGCGACGATTTCGCTATCTATGCCATGTATTGGCGGTATTGTGACGGGGTAGGCGACGATTTCGCTATCCTGAGTAGGCGACGAGTTCGCGACTCGAATTGGAGGTGACGAGTTCCCTCCTCGAATGTTGAGACAATTATGGTGAGACGGCGATTCCGAAACCATAAGTAAATGACAAGTAAAAGAACTTAGTCAATGCGGAATATAGGATGAACCTAGGAGAGAATGATAAATTATATTTCATTTGGTTGCATCCTTTATGTTTATTTACTAAGCATGTAAATATTGTTGCATAGTTATATATGATCTAACTTATGCAAATGTGGTGTTCCTTTGGACCTGGTGGGTCGAGCTTCTCTCTTGGGTGGCCTTACCCACTGGGAACTATGTTTATAGTTCTCACCCCACATTTTCCAGGTCCTTCCGCGAGTGAGGCGGCGGAGCGAGGCAAGGGTTTGGCTCTTTAGATAGCGGCCCTTCCATTTTGGTGATGCATAGAGTTGTACCCCTATTTTGGACTATGATAGCATAGGGTAATTTCATTCTTGTATGAATGTTGTATATTCCATAGTTTTGGAACATGATGTATGGAATGAAAGTGGAAGAAAAGAAAAATTTGGACATGTATATTGTGCCTTGTAATGTAATAGAAGTAGAACTTCTTTATGTTGATGCTTTCCTTGTGCAACTCTTGTACTCCGTTCCTAGTTGGAACATTGTGGATAAGCTTGTGTTGTGACGCCTTGGGCGGGTAGAAAGGACTCTATCCGTTCGGCGGGTCTGGGGCATGCGCCCGTGAGGTTATCCTTTCCACCTAGTTGGTGTTAAAGGGCCGGCGGGGCGTGACAGATTATGTCCCGGAATAAGTAAGTGCTTGAGAACGTGCCATCTCATTGTGGAGCTGGAGGTCTACACGTGGTAGAATCCAGTCATAATGAGAGGAGACACCAGATGAGAATTGCTTGTGAGCAGTACAGGAGAATGAATCAAAATAGGCTCCGGAATAGAGTAGTAGGTGTGAAGAAAGAGTCGTACTGTAAGACGTAGACTCTTTAATGGGCCAATTGATGGGCCTGTTAAGTAGAAGGATTTGGAGTGTCCGTCTGGATAGTACCAGTGCTAGCCATGGGCGAAGTTCGCCTACGATGAAGATGCTTGGAGTGGGGTATGAAGTGACACCCTAGGGGCCTATGGAATGGGCGAGGATCTGCCCTGTTGTATTATGGTGGTGGTGGATCATTCGACTAATTGATCGTTCCAGGCCGATCCACACACGAAGTGGAAGGGCAATTCCGACCTAAGAGATTTCACTATGAACATGCATTGTGATGTTAAGAGGATAGACCTTGCAGGGGATTTACTACACAGCGAAGTTAGTGTAGTTGCACATCAATGGTAATTGACGATGCAAACCCGAAGGAAAGCTGTGCGAATGAACGTCAACGGGATTGGAATTGCAATTGGAGACTACGTTCTCTTAAATATGCCTATATGAGAGGTGAAGCAGTGTGGAGTGCGGGGCAAAAGCTAAGTCCCTGATATGACGCCCTATTCATGTCCTCTGTTATGAGCTGCGTGAGCTGCAAGAGGGTATGTCATATGAGGAGTTCCCGGTGTGTATTCTAGCTCCCGAGGGGAAGGAACGACTGAATCGTGTAATTTCATGTGTTAATGTTCTGTGGAGCAATTATGAAGAACAAAAAGGCCACATAGGAACTCGAAAATATGATGTGAGAACAAAATCCTCACCTCTCCGATCAATCGAGCTGAGGTGTGAATCTGAATTTCGCGGACGAAACTTTCTTTAAGTAGGGTGGAATGTAGTACACTGAATTTTACTATATATGCAAGTGTAAATAAAAATAGTGTGAGATGCTATTTTTATTGGACTAAGAGAAGTAAAAGATAAGTTGAAAATGACTTTGCTGCAATTGACATGGAAATATGTGATTTAAAATTTTTTGTAGGGAACATGACTTATATTTCAGCTGAAAAATTTACTGCATCAAAAAATTATGAAAAATTGAAAATTTGTCGAAAATATTTTTCTAAGGCCAGATTTAAAATTTCATATCATTCGAATACCCGAGCAATGAAAACAGAGTCTAATTGCAATCTGATAAAGATTCTAGTCGGTAGAGCTTTCGGCGATAAAAAATAATCCAAAACTGAAAAGTTAAGATTACGTACTTCTGATTGATTTTAATGGAGTCTGTACGTCAAGTTTGAACGCAAACAGACATTCAGAAGGGCTCCAATTGAATGTATCAGATCAGAATGTGACTTAAGATATAATTTTTGCTACCTAAGGGACTTCGATAAATTAAAACTGCAGATGTTGTAAATTCTGCATTTGGATTCCGGTATGTGAAGCTCATACCGGTACTGAAGTGATTAGTACCGGTATGTGATGAGTATAACGGAATGCCATGTTGAAACCGAAAACCCAGCTCTCGGGTTTTGCGGAATTTTTCGGAGAATACCGGTATGTGAAGAGGGATACCGGTATGCGATGTTCGAAACAGTGAATCCAGCTCTCGGGTTCTGCGGAATCTCCGAGGTATACCGGAACCAACACCCGTATACCGGTATGCATATGCACATACCGGTATACAATGTCCAGTTTTGGCTGGTTGAGAGTGTTAAGTGTGGAGAAGGGCAATTTGGTCTTTTCACACTCGTGGGGGTGTTAGAAAGGCAGGGAACACCCCCCTTTCTCAGTCACCTTCTTCTCCATTTCTCCTCTTCATCTTCTCTCACTTTCTCTCACTAGAGATCCCTCCAAAGCTTGGAGAAGTGGTGGATTGGAGCTTGGAAAAGGCTTCCAAAGGAGAAAAAGAAGCTTCTTGGTGCAAGAATGAGCTTGGGAATTTCGTGATTAAGGTTAGTACCTCACGTTTTGGGTTCAAACCTTGGATTTAATCCTTTGTTATGAGGTTTTTGGAACCCTTGACAATCTAGATCACAAATGGTGGGAGATTGGCCATGAAATCTAGGGTTTGGCTTGCATGCATGCAAACCCTAGGTAGAATTAGGGCTTGTGCCATGAGAGGTTCTAAAAATATTTGGCCTTCGGGAATTGCAATTGAGGAATAGGAAATCATGTTAGAACACTTGATTTCACACATTGAGTTGATTTAAGGGTTCGTAACGAGTAACGAACCGTTTTCTTGTAGAAGTTTGGGTTGAAGCAAGAACTCAAGGCTTGGACACTTAGGAGCTTGAAGAATACAAGGATTTGAAAGCTCTTGAGGTGGGTTTGTGTTTACCGAAGTAATCTAGGGTAATTATCCATTTAAAATAAAATGGTATGTGTTGTGAACCCTAGAATTGTATGTTGGCAAAGGTAAAATCATGATAAGTAGAACAATGAGCTCCTATTGCATGATGTATATTTCAAGTATAATTCAATTATTGATACTTGTTGCATGGTTGCATGTATGATTAAACCTAGTGTTATTGAACATAGGTTGGACATGAGGATTAAACCTAGTGTATTGAACATAGGTTGGAACATATGAGAATTGAACCTAGTGTCATTGAACATAGGTTGGATTATGTGATAATGGAACCTAGTGTCATTGAACATAGGTTGGACATGAGATTGAAACCTAGAGTCATGGAACCTAGGTTGAGAATGAGAAAGTAAACCTAGTGTCATTGAACATAGGTGAGACTTAGTGACTTGAACCTAGGGTCATGAGACTTAGGTTGACAAGTGAAAAGGTGAACAATGGGATGTGCGACGATTTTGCTATCCCGGGTATGCGACGATTTCGCTACCTATGCCATGAGTTGGCGGTGATGATTGGGATGTGCGACGATTTTGCTATCCCGGGTATGCGACGATTTCGCTACCTATGCCATGAGTTGGCGGTGATGATTGGGATGTGCGACGATTTTGCTATCCCGAGTATGCGACGATTTCGCTACCTATGCCATGAGTTGGCGGTGATGATTGGGATGTGCTACGATTTTGCTACCCCGAGTGTGCGACGATTTCGCTACTCAAACTAGGAGGTGACGATTTCACTACTTGAATGTTGGAACTATTATGGTGAGACGGCGATTCCGAAACCGTAAGTAATGACAAGTAGTTAAACTTAGTCAATGTGGAATATAGGATGAACCAAGGAGAGAATGATAAATTATATTTCATTGGTTGCATCCTTTATGTTTATTTACTAGCATGTAAAAATATCTTGCATAGTTATTTGTGATCTAACATATGCATATGGTGTTTCTTTAGACCTGGTGGGTCGAGCTTCTCTCTTGGGTGGCCTTACCCACTGGAAACTATGTTTATAGTTCTCACCCCACGTATTTCAGGTCCTTCCGCGAGTGAGGCGGCGGAGCGAGGCAAGGGTTTAGCTCCCTAGATAGCGGCCCTTCCATTTTGATGATACTTAGAGTGTACCCCGAGTTTTGGACTATGATAGCATACGGAATTTTCATTATATGTATGCCACTTGTATATTCCATAATTTTGGAACATAATGTATGGAATGAAAATTCTCATGCCTCCCTGCTGTCCAAAGATCCATGCAAATCCTCCTCCATGCGTGCTCACTGGTCACAACAGCGAGATTAAGGTATCGCGCCCGAAGTTCATTAATTTTGTTCTTTTTTGCATTTGTTTAGAATTTTTTTGCTGTAGATCGCAATCGGATGGCTGATGCATCGGATCTGGCCAAAGGTCTTGGCCAAGGTCTTTGCTAGCCGTAGGTGTGCTATAGGGCCTAACAACCATAACTTGCATTGCCGAAAGCCTCCAAACATCGGTTTTGGGCTGGTGTTGCCCGACACCAAAGTTTGGTGTAAACGGCAGTTTTCGAAACATTCAGGGCTGATTTGGGTGAGCCGCTACTTGTATCTAGTTGGGGAAGCATTCTTGCTATCCTGTAGCATCCCACAAGTGTGAGCATGGCATTGATTAAGCCCATAGGGGCTGAAGTGCGCTTGTGATGTCCTGTAAAGCAAAATTAGTGAATTTCGGGACTTCGACAGCTTTCTTTCATAATGACCATCCAGCTGTCACTCCCCGGGTTGCAGCCGCACTTGGGCTCGCCAATTGACCCGCTGCATACATAGGAAGCCCTACATATACGAAGGGAAAGAAGTACCTATACACAATACAAGAGCTACTACAAATAAATACTAGAGATGAAATAAAACTGCTAAAAGCTAATACATAGTCGAAAACTCAGCCACTATCGGGTCATCCACTATCGCAATCAGCACAGGAAGGGGACGTTAACTAGCTCGTGACTGTCACGCCCCGACACCGCCACTTTGGTTGGTTCGGGCACGTGCACAGACCGCCGAATGGACAGAGTTTTTTCTACCCGCCTAAGGCGTAAACAATATCATGTATATCAAGTTTTACCCAGAAAAAACAACAACATAACACGAATTGCGCGAGGGCATACTACAAGAACGAGAGAGATAAACTGAACTAAAACAACTTAAACATTTATAATTTACACACATTCATTCTCTTTACACAATTTACATTTTTCATCTTCCAAATAAAATCTCTACAAGTTCTCTCAAAAGGTAAATGCACATCAATACTGTACAAGGTAAACTAGTACTCGGAAGTCCACTACCTAGGGCGTGATGTCGTTGCCGCGATCCTGCGCTGCCGCGCTCGGTGAAAGCTCTGCAAAACAGGGTGTGAAAACTAAAAGAAGTTTTCAGTGGGTTCGGCCACCGACCCAGGCATCTTTCCCACTAGGTCTAATCAGGCATAAGTAGTAAAGGAAATGTAGGTACTATGCAACTATACTATACAACTGAAACAAACTATTGTGCCTCTGCAAAATGAAACTAGGTAAACAATAAATGCTACTATGCTCATGATGCTTACCATTTCTACCTTTCGACCCAATCATACTAGCTCACCTCGAGGTTGAGCCCACTCACATTACCAGGGCCCGCGGGGACAATCGCCAATCTAGGGCCGTCTGCTGTGGAGATAGTCGTTCAACCCATTAGTGTGAACTCAACATATGAATTCACGATGCTTGGTAAGTTTAAATAATCTTGATGATGATTTATGAACATTTACAAGTGTTTGGAAGACATTAGAATAGATAAAAATTGATTTAAAATATAAAAAAATGAGTTTTTCAATTTTCAGGATCTGGACCCTAAGGTGAGGTCCGGAACCCGTACGCCTCCCTGGCTGTCACGCAGGGAGGGTCCGGACCTTGAGGGCTGAGGTCCGGACTATGAAATGCTCGAGAGTTTCAGAGTCCCGACCCTGCATCCAAGGTCCGGACCCCGACCCGTCGCAATTTTTTGAAACTATATTTTTTCAATTCTACTCTGATTCTAATATCTCCCAAACCTATAAATAAGATGGTAGATTTTTTAAAATCAGTTTTGCAATTCTTATTTGATTCGAATTGCTTCCAAACCTTTTTAAAATCAATTTTTAATCCTAGTCTATTTCGGATTGCTTCCAAACCTTTTTAAAATTTGTTTTCAATCCTAGTCGAATTCGAATTACTTCTAAATTTATAAATAAGATGTGGGGATGTCTCTAAAACGTGGTTAAGCATAGAATACCTTTTAGAAACCCTAGAAGCTTGTAGGTAGCCGTTTTCCTCATCTTCTACATCAAGCTTCTCTCAAATTGATTCATGGTGCCCTAAATCTTTAATATTCTTTTAGAATCAATTTGAGAATTGCTTAGAGATTATTTTCACAGATCTTTCATGATATTCTAAGCAATAAACCATCATCAACTTTATTGTTCTTGCTCCGGACGGAGTGCGCTCGTGGATTCGAGGGGGCGTCGTGGATTCGAAGTTGGGCGTCTCGTGGATTCGGGACGTGGCGTTCGTGGATTCAGACGTGGGGCGTGGACAACCCGGTGGCGTGCGCAAGATCCAAAGAAGATAAAGTAAAGGTTGAGTCCGTGGAGTCGGTAATCACCTTGTAATCTTTTATTTCTTAGTGGATTGTTATCGCGTGTTGGTCCCGTGTGTTTTTTACTCCTAGTTAGAGTTTTCCCATGTAAATCTCGGTGTGCTATTTTTATTTCCGCGCTTATTTTATTGCATCGAATTTTGTGGTTTGGCCATTATACCTATTCACCCCCCTCTAGGTATTGATAGTATCTAGATAGATCCTAGGGCTCCCCCGTAACTAACATGGAATGTGAGCAAGTACACTTGGCAAATTTGTACTCTTAGGACATAATAGAACGGCCTTATGAGGTTTCAATCTTCGTTCGTTTCAATATGAATATGTAGTTCTTGCAAATTTGCACTCTTAGGGCATACTTGAACGTCCTTATGAGATTTTCAATCTTGGTTCGTTTGAATGTAAACATGTACTCATTGCAAATTTGCCCTCTTAGGGCATAATTGAATGGCCTTATGAGGTTTCAATCTTGCTTCGTTTGAATGTGAACATGTACTCGCTGCAAATTTGCGCTCTTAGGGCATAATTGAACGGCCTTATGAGGTTTCAATCTTGATTCGTTTGAATGTGAACATATACTCGTTGCAAATTTGCACTCTTAGGGCATAATTGAACGACCTTATAAGGTTTTCAATCTTGGTTCGTTTGAACGTAAACATGTATTGTTGCAAATTTGCGCTCTTAGGGCATAATTGAACGGCCTTATGAGGTTTCAATCTTGGTCCGTTTGAATGTGAACATGTACTCGTTGCAAATTTGCGCTCTTAGGGCATAATTGAACGGCCTTATGAGGTTTCAATCTTCATTCGTTTGAATGTGAGCATGTACAAGTTGCAAATTTGTACTCTTAGGATATAATTGAACAGCCTTATGAGGTTTCAATCTTCGTTTGTTTGAATGTGAATATATATTTGTTGCAAATTTGGACTCTTAGGGTGTAATAAAATGGTCTTATGAGGTTTCAATTTTCGTTCGTTTGAATATGAACATGTACTCGTTTAAAATTTGCACTCTTAGGGCATTATAGAATAGTCTAACGAGGTTTTAATCTTTGTTCGTTTGAACGTGAACATTTTTTCATTGCAAATTAACGCTCTTACAGCAGTATTGAATGGTCTTATGAGATTTCAATCTTCGTTTGTTTGAATGTGATCAAGTACTCTTGGCAAATTTGTACTCTTAGGACAATAGAACGGCCTTATGAGGTTTCAATATTCGTTTGTTTCAATATGAATATGTAGTTGTTGCAAATTTGCACTCTTAGGGCATAATTGAACGTCCTTCTGAGGTTTTCAATCTTGGTTCCTTTGAATGTAAACATGTACTCGTTGCAAATTTGCCCTCTGAGGGCATAATTGAACGGCCTTATGAGGTTTCAATTTTGGTTCGTTTGAATGTGAATATGTACTCGCTGCAAATTTTTGCTCTTAGGGCATAATTGAACGGCCTTATGAGGTTTCAATCTTGGTTCGTTTGAATGTGAACATATACTCGTTCCAAATTTGCACTCTTAGGGCATAATTTTACGGCCTTATGAGGTTTTCAATCTTGGTTCGTTTGAATGTAAACATGTATCGTTGCAAATTTGCGCTCTTAGGGCATAGTTGAATGGCTTTATGAGATTTCAATCTTGGTTCGTTTGAATGTGAATATGTACTCGTTGCAAACTTCAAATTTGCACTCTTAGGGCATAATTGAACAGCCGTATGAGGTTTCAATCTTCGTTTGTTTGAATGTGAACATATATTTGTTGCAAATTTGGACTCTTAGGGCATAGTAGAATGGTCTTATGAGGTTTCAATTTTCGTTCGTTTGAATGTGAACATGTACTCGTTTGAAATTTGCACTCTTAGAGCATTATAGAACAGTCTAACGAGATTTTAATCTTTATTCGTTTGAATGTGAACATGTATCGTTGCAAATTTGCGCTCTTAGGGTATAATTGAACGTTCTTATGAGGTTTCAATCTTTGTTCGTTTGAATGTGAACATTACTCGTTGCAAATTTCGCTCTTAGGGCATAATTGAACGGCCTTATGAGGTTTCAATCTTGGTTCGTTAGCACTCTTAGGACATAATTGAACGGCCTTATGAGGTTTTCAGTCTTGGTTCGTTTGAATGTGAACATGTACTAATTACAAATTTGCCCTCTTAGGGCATAATTGAACGGCCTTATGAGGTTTCAATCTTGGTTCGTTTGAATGTGAACATGTACTCGTTGCAAATTTGCGCTCTTAGGGCATAATTGAACGGCCTTACGAGGTTTCAATCTTGGTTCGTTTGAATGTGAACATATACTCGTTGCAAATTTGCACTCTTAGGGCATAATTGAATGGCCTTATGAGATTTTCAATCTTGGTTTGTTTGAATGTAAATATGTATCGTTGCAAATTTGTGCTCCTATATATATATGGCACAACTCAAAAAGAAACTATCTCCAGTAGGGTCCTCCTCTAGGAACAACAGGGACAGGTAGGGATCTAGCTCGCGACTCCCTTACCTCGATCCGCCGGAACAAGAACAGCAGCCGCAACAGACGAGGGCTCTGCAAGAAAAAGTGGCAACAATGGGTGTGAGAACTACTATAAAAAGAAGTAGTCCTCAGTGGATACCACTACCGACCTCAACGGTCCACCCACTAAGTCTACGAGACTAACAGTATAGCTGGTAGGTATAGAACAACAAAGTAAGCTGGAATAAACTCTACAGCTGTAATGCCACTACCCTACCACTATCCAAGTCAAACTCTCAAGTAAGCATCACCAAAGTGAAAAGTCACCCCTGACCCAATCTAACGGAACTGCCCAAACGGGCTCGTCAAGCCAACTGCCTAGCCACACCGCACACTACCATAAAGGGTAGCCGGTCCAAATACCAGATCCAACTAATCTGTAGCGACATCAAGGCAAAAGAGGCCTCACTCCGAAGCGGCACTCGGGGGAGCTACGCAACCGAGTTAAAAGCGTATCTCTGTCGAGCACAAACAGGCTCCGACAGGCTATAATCAAAAGGAAAGGGGTCAAATTGGTCAAAGACTCCAAGCTCTCGTGCCCTCAGCACAAACAGAAGCTAAAACAAGAGTCTGGGTCGACCGTCAACCCCGACGGCACCCGATAATACAAAACAGCCTAACCCTGCTGTAAATACAAGCTCGGCATCCCAGCACGAGCGTAAACTCGTCCTACAACGAACTAAGTATCCACCTCGCACTAACAGCGGTGATACAAGAATAGAAACGGCTCCTAGAGCTAAATCTGATAATAGTTCGAAAAGTGACGGTTGTATGTTTGCGAGTTTTCTCCTAAGTCAATTTCCAGTTCAGCATGTAAAGTCATGTCTATATATATCAATTTATGCTCCAAATTCAGATTTCATATTAATACATGCAAATTCATGAATTCGAGCTACTAACATGATCAAACAAATAATAAAACAGCATGCTGCACTCTCAAAGGAAACATTAACCCACCTCAAATGCTATCCAACAAAGGCTAGGAGTCGAGTGGAAGGCCTCCAAACAACACCGGCTGAAATCGAGCTCAAAACTGCAACCTCGAGATTCGGACCCACCTGCTCAAGTTCTGGGCGCCCAGAACATCGGCCCAGAACTGCAGCCTGGCAGCACGACCAACATGAATTCAACATGCAATAAAATCCAAATCCTAAGTTCGAATGCAGTGAAATTTGGTTCAACTCACCAGTAGAGGCTCAAGAATACACCCTCCAAATTTCAACCAAAACGGAGTTCGACTCGATGTCCAAAAGGCCCCCACACAAATTCGGATTCACTACTGGACCCTCCTGCACATGGATCCAGAAATTCCAGCAACTAAGCAAACAACACACTAAGCAAGAATTCTGGAATTCCAACGAATCTAGCCCATGGGAAAGGGTCACAAACCTCTCAAATACAGTGATGGAACAATCCAAAACCTCTCCAAGGATCCTCACAAAGATCTGGACTCACAAATCCAAGAAATCCATCAATTGACCCAAAAATTCAGCACTTAAGCAAATACTCAAAATCTGAGCTAGAACTCACCTTTGAATCCTCAATTCAGGTGCAAAGAACCTCCAAACCAGCAAGGAAAGTGGAAGGACCAAACTTCACTTCGAAATTCCAGCTCCCAAAAGATTTGGATCCATAAGATCAAAGGAAAATCCAAGTTTCAGCTCAAGAACACAAGGGGTCCAGTAAAACATCAACAGTAGCTTACATACCTGTTCAAAGTGCGATTGGAAGGATTCCACGTCTTCCTCTACGAGTCCTCTATCCAACAAACCACGTTTCGTGGGATTTGGACACTCCCACACTGCACACGAGCACGAACACCACAAGTTGACGTTGCAGTTCTGCAGAAATTCAGGGTCTTCAATGGAGAAAGGTGGAATTTGGGAGGAAATGGAGGCTATCCTTGCAAAATTCCAGCTTCACCATGAAGAGGGGAGAAAAAGCCTCAGGGGAGGTCGTCCACATCCTTTATAGACAAAGGGTTTCGGTGCAATAAGCCTCAAGAACAGAATTGCTGCTAACATGTCCTCAGCAGAAATCCACACATTCGGGCGCCCGAAACCCAAGAAATGGGCGTCCGGTTCTTCAGCCTGCACAAACTCAAGCATCGAACTCTCCGCCGCGGTCCGGTGCGCCCTAACCTGGTCCAGCGGAGTTCACCAACCAATCAACACGTGTCAAGCGGATCGATACTCACGAGGTAGGATTTTCGGACTCACTTTCCGGGCGCCCGATACTGGATCCGAAATGACTTAGCAGTTTTAGAAAACGAGCACTGAACATCTGGGCGCCCAAAACATAGCTTTCGGGCGCCCTAAAGTTCCTACGCCCAAAACTTCAGTTTTGGCTTACTTCGGTGCTCCGAGTCCGTTTTTGCGTCTATTTGACGCCGAAACGACTCCGACTTGTCTCGACCTTCTACAGAAGCGTCGAACAGTCTAGGATACTACAATCATTCCGTCAGTTAGGCCCCATGGGTACTACATCCTTCCCCCCCTACGGAAAGTTTCGTCCTCGAAACTTAAACTCATACCTCAAGAAGGCAGCTCGAAAAGGTAGGGATAGGATTCCCGCATCACCGCCTCCGGCTCCCAAGTCGCCTCACGCTCCTCGTGATTACTCCACTGCACTTTCACGTACGGTATGACTCGGTTGCGCAATTCTTTCGTCTCACGAGCAAGAATCCGCACCGGTCGCTCCTCGTACTGCAGGTCTTCAGCCAACTCAAGTGGGGTGAAGTCAATAACGTGGGAGGGGTCGAACACATATCTCCTCAGAGCCGAGACATGAAACACATCATGGACTCCAGAAAGTCGCGGTGGTAGGGCAATCCTGTACGCTACCGGCCCCACTCGCTTTAACACCTCGAACGGGCCAACAAACCGTGGACTGAGCTTTCCACGAACTCCAAAACGGCGAATTCCCCTGGACGGCGAGACTTTCAGAAATACATGATCTCCAATCTGGAACTCCAAGTCTCGTCTCTGTTACGGATTTTATATTGGCATATTTCGTGAAGTGAGTCGGAGTCTTGAAGGTTTAACGAAGAAGAAACGAAGTTTGAAGACTCGCAGACTCAACGTATGAATTCACGATGCTTGGTAAGTTTAAATAATCTTGATGATGATTTATAAATATTTACAAGTGTTTGGAAGACATTAGAATAGATAAAAATTATTTTAAAATGTAAAAAATGAGTTTTCCAACTTCCAGGATCCGGACCCTGAGATGAGGTCCGGAACCCGTACGCCTCCCTGGCTGTCACGCAGGGAGGGTCCGGACCCTAAGGTTGAGGTCCGGACCCTGAGGGCGGAGGTCCGGACCCTGAGGGCTGAGGTCCGGACCCCAGAGTGTTTCGCAGAGCGGGTCCGGACCCTGTTGGCTGCGGTCCGGACAATGAAACGCGGAATTGTTTCCGGGTCCGGACCCTGCGATCCAAGGTCCGGACCCCGACCCGTCGCGAAGTTTTGGAAAGTTGTTTTTTCAATCCTACTCTGATTCTAATGTCCCCCAAACCTGTAAATAAGATGGTAGATTCCTTAAAATATCTTTGCAATCCTAATTTGGTTCCAAACCTTTCTAAAATCAGTTTTGCAATCCTAGTCGAAATCGGTTTGCTTCCAAACCTTTCTAAAAACTGTTTTTTAATCCTAATCAATTTCGGATTGCTTCTAACCTATAAATAAGATGTGGGGGAGTCTCTAAAACGTGGGTGAAGCATAGATTATCTTTTAGAAACCCTAGAAGCTTGTAGGTGACCATTTTCCTCATCTTCTACATCAAGCTTCTCTCAAATTGATTCATGGTGCCCTAATTTCTAATATTCTTTTAGAATCAATTTGAGGATTGCTTAGAGATTATTCCCACAGATCTTCAATGATATTCTAAGCAATAAACCATCATCATTGTTATTGTTCTTGCTCCGGACGGAGTGCGCTCGTGGATTCGAGTGGGCGTCGTGGATTCGACGTGTTGAAGGCTTTGTGGATTCGAAGTTGGGCGTCTCGTGGATTCGAGGCGTGGTGTCCGTGGATTCGGACGTGGGGCGTGGACAACCCGTTGGTGCGCGTGATCCGCTGAAGAGAAGGGAGAGGTTAAGTCCGTGGAGTCGGTAATCACCTTGTAATTCTTTACTCTTAGTGGATTGTTTTTTCGCGTGTTGGTCCCGTGGGTTTTTCTCCAAGGTGGAGTTTCCCACGTAAATCTCGGTGTGCTGATTTTATTTTCCGCATTACTTTATCGCATTGAGATTTGTGATTTTTGTTTATACACCTATTCACCCCCCTCTAGGTGATTGATATACTCTAGTTAGATCCTAGGGCACCCCCTATCTTTCAATTGGTATCAGAGTGGGATCTAGATTTATCTATCATTATGGGTGAAAAAGGTAGTAATATTAGTCGGCCTCCTCTATTTGATGAGAGCGAAGAAGAGTCGGACGAGGAAAATCTCGTAGTGGCGTATCAACAACTTTTTAAGCAATCAAAGAAGATGGCTAAGTACAATAAGAAGTTGAGGAACCGTCTATTGGAACTTGAGGATGAAAATAAAATGTTGAAGACCACAACTAAAGCTCTTGCGGAGGAAAGGGAACAAATTTTGAAGAACAATAAGATCCTTCAAGAGAAGCTCAACCAATCGGAGATAACGGTCAAATAACATCAAGAAAAGGTTGGCTTTCTAGAACTACAATACAAGAAAATTCATGTTTCTAATCAAGTCTTGACCAAACAAGTCCATCAACTCAAGTCCGACATACAAAAATTCTCCTCCGGTTCAAAGAAACTTGATGATATGCTCGGATTGGGTCAAACAAGCAAACTTGGACTTGGATATGAGCGGACATTTGTTGAGAAGATAAAAAATTATATTCCCAAAGTCTCAACAAGTGTAAAAGAGAAAGTATGCCATAGATGCGGAAAGAAAGGACATATCAAGAAGACATGTCATAAAAAGAAAACTCAAGTGGCATCTTCTAAGCATCTATCGGCATCTTCCATTACTCGACAACCCCCACAGTTTCAAAAGCAACATCAAAAAGGTCGAGTACCCAAGGTCAACCGAAAGTCAAAGCCACAACACTTAAATACGCCAAAGCGGAATGCGGTGGTAAGACCCACGGTTGATCAAAAGTCAAAACAAACCGTGCCTAACGTCAACAAATCAAGACAACCAACAATCCGACAAGTTTGGATTCGGAAAGGTGATATCTTTCCTTCTCTAAAGTTTTAATTTGTTTTTGACTTAGTGTAGTGCTTTGATCGGTTTCTATTGCATATCTTTTGTTTATTGCATTACACGTTTTGGTGCTTTCATTGTTACGATTTTTAGATTCTTTGAATGATTAGAACATTAAATAGTGCATTGAATATCAATAGGTTCACTTTCATTCACTCCTAATTAATCTCATATTAATTATCGGTTTTACTTTATTTTCATTATATTTGAAGATAATTTATTATGAGAATTCTTAATACTTATATTCATCAAATTTAGGCAATCATGTGTAATCTCTAGGAGCTTAACCTATCTCGGTTGTGTGTGTTGAATTTGATAAATAGTCATTCTCTTATGGACTAAAATTTGTCACATGTTCTTTCAACTAAGAGATTGCATAAGCGAGGGGGAGTTATTATTATAAAATTGCTCATATGCTTTGAAAGATGTGGAAAGAGTTACATCCTTAAAGGAGTGTGAAAACTACCACCACATGGAGGAAAGAGCTACCACCCCGGTCGTCCGGTTAGTGTGTGCAGCTACCACATGAGAATTAAATTGCATATCCGAAAAAAAAATATATAAGTGCAAAAGTATGCAAAAGGAAAAAGTCACAAAATTTTATTTTTCGGAGTTATAAGGTGGTCCACATACATAAAAGATGCTCAAAGAGCCACCCCCTGTGCGATATTTGTTTTATCTCAAATTTGAATGTTTATGCGACAATTTATGTCTCTTTGATGAATCCCTTAAGTCATCTTCATAATCCGTTTACATCTTGATAGCTTTTGAGCCTTTAGATTATCTTTGATGACTTATTTTTGAAGTTTATATGAATTAAGAAATCGGATAATATTTTATCTACATTATGGTGATTGTGTAGTAAAATTCTTAATTCTTATGAAATTAATAGGGATTGAAAGAAGTCAATGTGAATTTATACTCCTCATGCACTAACAATGTTTGACGTTTTTAATACAAGTGGTTTCAAAATTGAAAAAGCTTTAAACTTGTATTTTGATTGATTTCTCTCGAACTTCTCTCTATTTTTGGTGTTTTTCCTTTGGCAATTTTTGACAAAAAGGGGGAGAGAGGTAATGATGACTTAGACGCATAAACAAAGGAGGAGAGATTGCATGAACAAAGGGGGAGCAATTTTGATATTTTTTCTAATAACTTTGTTCGTGGAGAATGCAAATTTTTGCAGGTCTTTCAAGACTTCAAGACTCCATGTTTGTCTAAGTCATAGAGTTTGTCTAAGTCATAGAGTTTGTTTTAGGAGTTACTAAATTGTAATTTTAAATTTCATTTGGATCTTTCACGCGAGAAGTTCATTGTTTTGGTGATGGCAATGAGTTTCATTTTTTATGGAGAGATGAGCATCGTGAGTGTTTTATGTAATTTTGAGTTTTGTCACGAAATTGCCAAAGGTGAGATTGTTACGGATTTTATATTGGCATATTTCGTGAAGTGAGTCGGAGTCTTGAAGGTTTAACGAAGAAGAAACGAAGTTTGAAGACTCGCAGACTCAACGTATGAATTCACGATGCTTGGTAAGTTTAAATAATCTTGATGATGATTTATAAATATTTACAAGTGTTTGGAAGACATTAGAATAGATAAAAATTATTTTAAAATGTAAAAAATGAGTTTTCCAACTTCCAGGATCCGGACCCTGAGATGAGGTCCGGAACCCGTACGCCTCCCTGGCTGTCACGCAGGGAGGGTCCGGACCCTAAGGTTGAGGTCCGGACCCTGAGGGCGGAGGTCCGGACCCTGAGGGCTGAGGTCCGGACCCCAGAGTGTTTCGCAGAGCGGGTCCGGACCCTGTTGGCTGTGGTCCGGACAATGAAACGCGGAATTGTTTCCGGGTCCAGACCCTGCGATCCAAGGTCCGGACCCCGACCCGTCGCGAAGTTTTGGAAAGTTGTTTTTTCAATCCTACTCTGATTCTAATGTCCCCCAAACCTGTAAATAAGATGGTAGATTCCTTAAAATATCTTTGCAATCCTAATTTGGTTCCAAACCTTTCTAAAATCAGTTTTGCAATCCTAGTCGAAATCGGTTTGCTTCCAAACCTTTCTAAAAACTGTTTTTTAATCCTAATCAATTTCGGATTGCTTCTAACCTATAAATAAGATGTGGGGGAGTCTCTAAAACGTGGGTGAAGCATAGATTATCTTTTAGAAACCCTAGAAGCTTGTAGGTGACCATTTTCCTCATCTTCTACATCAAGCTTCTCTCAAATTGATTCATGGTGCCCTAATTTCTAATATTCTTTTAGAATCAATTTGAGGATTGCTTAGAGATTATTCCCACAGATCTTCAATGATATTCTAAGCAATAAACCATCATCATTGTTATTGTTCTTGCTCCGGACGGAGTGCGCTCGTGGATTCGAGTGGGCGTCGTGGATTCGACGTGTTGAAGGCTTCGTGGATTCGAAGTTGGGCGTCTCGTGGATTCGAGGCGTGGCGTCCGTGGATTCGGACGTGGGGCGTGGACAACCCGTTGGTGCGCGTGATCCGCTGAAGAGAAGGGAGAGGTTAAGTCCGTGGAGTCGGTAATCACCTTGTAATTCTTTACTCTTAGTGGATTGTTTTTTCGCGTGTTGGTCCCGTGGGTTTTTCTCCAAGGTGGAGTTTCCCACGTAAATCTCGGTGTGCTGATTTTATTTTCCGCATTACTTTATCGCATTGAGATTTGTGATTTTTGTTTATACACCTATTCACCCCCCTCTAGGTGATTGATATACTCTAGATAGATCCTAGGGCACCCCCTATCTTTTAGTCTCCTAGTATCCGCATAGCTCCTCTGTCGACTCTGGGCGGTCTCAAGACGTCGTCGAACCATCTTGACCTTCTCTTCCGCTTCCAACAGGATATCGGGACCCAAAGTCTTCCTGTCACCCACATCACTCCTTTTCATCCTCGCCTCTTGTCGACGTGCGGCATCGGCTTGCTGTTGAGCCGCAGTCGCCTGCTGTGCCACTAGACCCGTCAACATCGTCAACCGGTCTCTCAACTCACGGACCTCGCTGGATCCGGAGGTCACAGAGGTCTCCACTTCCTCTGCGTCGGCTGCCGCGGCCATCTCGGGCGATTGAGAATGAGTAGTCGGCATTACAAGCTACAATAACATAGAATGCGCAAGTTAGAAAAACTTACGCTAACGGAACCCCACTCAAATAATACAAATCCCCAATCATGCGAAAGTAAATGAAGTGAGCTCCTAACTAACTCCCGATGTCACGTTGTCGGCCGCCAACGTGACCTCCTAAGAGTTAGGTGTCACACACTTCGATCAAACTCCAACTACTTGGAGATAAGGACACAACCCAATTGTGTTACTTTCGCCATAGTCAAAGACAATCTCGTCTCTCGCGAGTCTAAGTCCTATAGTCCAACCGGCCTAAGGTTTTCTAGGTCCACAATGACTTAACCCTAGGCTCTGATACCACTATAATCTGTCACGCCCCGGGGCCCCAGCGGAAACCCACCCGGGCGAATGCACAGACCCGCCGTGTACACAAGTAGCCCAAATGCACACAAGGCGTCTATAACAAACGTGAAAGAAAGGAATAAAGCAACAATCCTATCATGATAATCAGAGCATTACCTACTAACAAAGTAAGGTCTCAAGGTGAATATACAAAATACAATAAAGAGTAAAGCCACAACATAAGCTAATACAACAATACTCCCAAAAAGGGGCATAGGGTAGTCTCTACAAAAGTGGTCGATACAAAAACCCTCCCAAATAAAAATACAAGAAAGGTGCTCCACCTAGTCGCTAGCTCCCGCACGTACTAGCTAGTCGCAACGCCCTTGCCGTGATCCCTAGCCTCTCCCGCAGTGGAAGGCTCTGAAATAAAACAACAAACCCCAGGGGGATGAGAACTATTATTCAATAGTTCCCAGTGGGTAAGCCGCCGAGAGGAGCGGAGTACACCACTAGGTCAACTGAGGCAAAGTAAAGGTTAGATACAGGTAAGCATAATTATAATTTAAAATTCAATGCTACTATGCCTCAAGATGTAATATTAAAAACATGAACTATTCTACTCATGTACATGTGTAAGTATGCGACGTTTCACCTCTTACTATATGAATGTTCACTTTTGCATATAACCATAAACATGTAGTCATAAAGAATACAATAAGGGGATGTTCACTTGTGCCGAGCCTAATGGCTCCGTGGTAGTCAACACCTTCACGCTTTGGTGAGCCTTACCCACGGCGGTTCCATTTCGGCGCTCTCTATCACACGGGCGAAATAACTGTCGCAAGGCCAACTACGGAGTGCCGGCTTGTAGGGAGCGACCCTCACAAGCATGTGTAAATGAGCATCATGGCTAACAAGCAACAATCAACCACATAATATCACTCGTCATGTCTAAAAACATGGAATACCAACTAATGTCCAATTCTAGATCATAATGTCAAACTTGTTATTCACCTAAGGGGAATGTCATAAGTTTAACTTCACTTCATGATCTTAACAAGCTATATGTCATATACACGCTACAACTAGTCCAAAAAGTTAAGTGTCAACGAGTATTTTCAATTCCATTGTCCATCTAATATCACACATGTCTCTACTCATTTAAGTAAGCATTTCAACAAGTACATAAGTGAAATATTCTATTCCCATAGCCATTCATGATGCACTATGCATAAAAACCATGCGAACTTCCTACTACATAGGATACATAATTTGCATATATATAGCACATGAATAATATGCATTCTAAAATTCTACCATGTCATAATTAGTATGAATATGCACTAATTTAAGCTCTTAAGCTAAAACGAAGACATAGGGGGAGTTCACCCATTTCGGTGAGGTCAAACCCACCGGAGACTCTTCGAGACCTCGCAGTACTCGAAAACAAAGTTGCCCCCTCGATTTCTAGCACCCTAAAGAAGATTTCTATGGGGTTAGAAGTGTCGAACGAACATTTCGAAAAATGCCATGATATAAGAGGAAAAAATGTGGAATTACCTTAGACCAAGAATCTCTTGTCCAAAACCCAAAGGAAGTTAGGAAGCTTCAAATCCAACCTAACATAACATTCTACACCCATCAATTCCCATCCAAAAGTCTAAAATCAAGAAACCCTAAAATAAACCCTAGGTTTACCATTCTAAGGTTTCATCAACAAAAACCCAAATTAAACTACAAAAGAGGGTTTACAAGAGGAAGACTCACCTCTTTAGAGCTCCAAACAAGGTCCAAGGATGCAAGGGTTGGAGATAAACCTCAAACAACCTCTCCTCTCCTCCACCACGTTCTTCCAAGAGTAAGCTAACAAGCTTGAATGCAAAGGAGAAGGGAAAAGGGATCATACCCTTGGTTCCATCACCATGGAAACAAGAAATCTAGAGAGAGAAAGGGAGAGGAACCTACCTCTTTTCTCCTAAGTCCTTAGCACAAAATGGCTGTGAGGGGGTGAGGGTTACCATATACTAATGTAACAATTGCCCTAACACCCCTCCAAAACCCAAAAATAGCAAACTGCACAAAACAGCAGTTTCGGCACTGTATACCGGTATGCGTATGGGCATACCGGTATCTGGCCAGAAATCCCGCAAACCCGAGCCTCGGCCAAGCAGGCCACGCAACAGGATTCCGGTATGCAAATCCCAGTACCGGTACTAATCACTTCAGTACCGGTACACGAATTGCACATACCGGAATGCCAGCCCATTCCGGTATCTCCAGCGGGATTCCGCAGAACCCGAGAGCTGCGCAAACCAGTTCTTCACTGGATTCCGGTATCCCAAAGTCACATACCGGTACGCAATGTCAAACCTTCAGTTTTTGCAGAATTTGACTTTCGGAGTCCGTTTTCGCACTTCTTAAGTCCCGAAAACGCTCCCAAGAGCTCGAAACACAACCAGAACCTCCAGATTAGCACGAAATACTAATCTCACACTAGAACCTTGCGAATTTGCTAAAGTTCAGTGCACCACAAGAACTCACCTTTGAATCCTCAATTCAGGTGGAAAGAACCTCCAAACCAGCAAGGAAAGTGGAAGGACCAAACTTCACTTTGAAATTCCAACTCCCAAAAGATTTGGATCCATAAGATCAAAGGAAAACCCAAGTTTCAGCTCAAGAACACAAGGGGTCCAGTAAAATATCAACTGTAGCTTATATACCTGTCCAAAGTGCGATTGGAAGGATTCCACGTCTTCCTCTACGAGTCCTCTATCCAACAAACTAAGTTTTGTGGGATTTGGACACTCCCACACTGCACACGAGCACGAACACCACAAGTCGACGTTGCAGTTCTGCAGAAATTCAGGGTCTTCAATGGAGAAAGGTGGAATTTGGGAGGAAATGGAGGCTATCCTTGCAAAATTCCAACTTCACCATGAAGAGGGGAGAAAAAGCCTCAGGGGAGGTCGTCCACATCCTTTATAGACAAAGGGTTTCGGTGCAATAAGCCTCAAGAACAGAATTGCTGCTAACCTGTCCTCAGCAGAAATCCACACATTCGGGCGCCCGAAACCCAAGAAGTGGTTGCCCGGTTCTTCAGCCTGCACAAACTCGAGCATCGGACTCTCCGCCGCGGTCCGGTGCGCCCTAACCTGGTTCGGCGGAGTTCACCAACCAATCAACACGTGTCAAGCAGATCGATACTCATGAGGTAGGATTTCCGGACTCACTTTCCGGGCGCTTGATACTGGATCCGAAATGACTTAGCAGTTTTTAGAAAACGAGCACTGAACATCTGGGCGCCCAAAACATAGCTTCCGGGCGCCCTAAAGTCCCTACGCCCAAAACTTCAGTTTTGGCTTACTTCGGTGCTCCGAGTCCGTTTTCGCGTCTATTTGACGCCGAAACGACTCTGACTTGTCTCGACCTTCTCCAGAAGCATCGAACAATCTAGGATACTACAGTCATTCCGTCAGTTAGGCCCCAGGGGTACTACATGGAGGTGACGATTTCACTCCCTAGAGGTTGGAACTATTATGGTGATGCGGCGATTCCGAAACCATAAGTAAATGACAAGTGGTTGAACTTGGTCAACGTGAGATATAGGATGAACCTAGGAGAAAATAAAAATTGACATTTTATTTGGTTGCATCCTTTATGTTTATTTACAAGCATGTAAATAATTGTTGCATAGTTATTTGTGATCTAACTTATGCTTATGGTGTTTCTTTGGACCTGGTGGGTCGAGCTTCTCTCTTGGGTGGCCTTACCCACTGGGAACTATGTTTATAGTTCTCACCCCATATTTTTCAGGTCCTTCCGCGAGTGAGGCGGCGGAGCGAGGCAAGGGTTTGGCTCTCTAGATAGCGGCCCTTCTATTTTGGTGATACATAGAGTTGTACCCCTAGTCTTGGACATTGATAGTATAGGGGTTTTCATCAAATGTATGCAACTTGTATATTTCATAATTTTGGAACATGATGTATGGAAGTGAAAGAAAAGAAAAGAAAATTTGGGCATGTATAAATGTGCAAATGTGTTGTAATAAAAGTAGAACTTCTTTATGTTGATGCTTTCCTTGTGCAACTCTTGTACTCCGTTCCTAGTTGGAACATTATGGATATGCTTGTGTTGTGACGCCTTGGGCGGGTAGAAAAGATTCTATCCGTTCGGCGGGTCTGGGGCATGCGCCCGTGCGGCATCCTTTCCACCTAGTTGATGTTAAAGGCCCGACGGGGCGTGACACTGGTTACCACCAATTGAAGGTGAAGGCCGAGGATATTCCCAAGATGGCTTTTAGGAACCGGTACGGGCATTATGAGCTTACGGTGATGCCATTTGGATTGACTAATGCCCCTGCCGCATTTATAGATTTGATGAATCGAGTGTTTAAGCACGTTCTTGGACCGTTTTGTGGTGGTGTTTATTGATGATATCCTGATCTACTCTCGGAGTGATGCTAAGCATGAGGAGCACTTGAGGATAGTGCTGCAACTTTAGAGGGAGAAGAAGTTGTATGCCAAGTTAAAGAAGTGCGAGTTCTGGCAGCGAGAGGTAATTTTCTTGGGCCATGTGATTTCAGCCACTGGACTGGCGGTGGACCCGCAGAAGATTGATGCTGTACGGGATTGACCCAGACCGACGACGGTTACCGAGGTGAGGAGTTTTCTTGGATTGGCTGGATATTACCGTCGAATCCTCGTTCGTTCGAATCTGAGCATGTACTCGTGGCAAGCTCGCACTCTTAGGCGTAATAGAACGCTCGCTCTCATGGGGTTTCAATCCTCGTTCGTTCGAATCTGAGCATGTACTCGTGGCAAGCTCGCACTCTTAGGGCGTAATAGAACGCTCTCATGGGGTTTCAATCCTCGTCCTCGTTCGTTCGAATCTGAGCATGTACTCGTGGCAAGCTCGCACTCTTAGGCGCTTAGGAACGCTCTCATAGAACGCTTCAATCTCATTCGGAATCTGAGCATTCCGTGGCAAGCTCCTCTTTGTAATAGAACGCTCTCATGAGGTTTCAATCCTCGTTCGTTCGAATCTGAGCATGTACTCGTGGCAATCTCGCACTCTTAGGCGCAATAGAAACGCTCTCATGGGGTTCCAATCCTCGTTCGTTTCGAATCTGAGCATGTACTCGTGGCAAGCTCGCACTCTTAGGCAAAATAGAAAGCTCTCATGGGGTTTCAATCCTCGTTCGTTCGAATCTGAAATCTGAGCATGTACTCGTGGCAAGCTCGCACTCTTTTTGGCGTAATAGAATGCTCTTTTGGGGTTTCAATCCTCGTTCGTTCGAATGTGAACATGTACTCGTGGCAAGCTCGCACTCTTTGGGCGTAATTGAACGCTCTCATGGTGGTTCAATCCTCGTTCGTTCGAATCTGAGCATGTACTCGTGGCAACCTCGCACTCTTAGGCGTAATAGAACGATCTCATGGGGTTTGAATCCTCGTTCGTTCGAATCTGAGCATGTACTCGTGGCAAGCTCGCACTCTCTTTGGCGCAATAGAACGCTCTCATGGGGGTTTCAATCCTCGTTCGTTCGAATCTGAGCATGTACTCGTGGCAAGCTCGCACTCTTAGGCGCAATAGAAAACGCTCTCATGGGGTTTCCAATCCTCGTTCGTTCGAATCTGAGCATGTACTCGTGGCAAGCTCGCACTCTTTTGGGCGTAATAGAACGCTCTCATGGGGTTGCAATCCTCGATCGTTCGAATCTGAGCATGTACTCGTGGCAATCTCTCACTCTTAGGGCGTAATAGAAAGCTCTCATGGGGTTTCAATCCTCGTTAGTTCGAATCTGAGCATGTACTCGTGGCAAGCTCTCGCACTCTTTGGGCGTAATAGAACGCTCTCATGGGGTTTCAATCCTCGTTCGTTCGAATCTGAGCATGTACTCGTGGCAAGCTCGCACTCTTTAGGCGCAATAGAAAGCTCTCATGGGGTTTCAATCCTCGTTCGTTCGAATCTGAGCATGTACTCGTGGCAAGCTCGCACTCTTAGGCGCAATAGAAAGCTCACATGGGGTTTCAATCCTCGTTCGTTCGGATCTGAGCATGTACTCGTGGCAAGCTCGCACTCTCTTGGGCGCAATAGAACGCTCTCATGGGGTTTTCAATCCTCGTTCGTATCGAATCTGAGCATGTACTCGTGGCAAGCTCGCACTCTTAGGGCGTAATAGAACGCTCTCATGGGGTTTCAATCCTCGTTCGTTCGAATCTGAGCATGTACTCGTGGCAAGCTCGCACTCTTTGGCGTAAGAGAAAGCTCTCATGGGGGGTTTCAATCCTCGTTCGTTCGAATCTGAGCATGTACTCGTGGCAAGCTCGCACTCTTTAGGGCGTAATAGAAAACGCTCTCATGGGGTTTTCAATCCTCGTTCGTTCGAATCTGAGCATGTACTCGTGGAAAGCTCGCACTCTTTGGCGTAATAGAACGCTCTCATGGGGTTTCAATCCCCGTTCGTTCGAATCTGAGCATGTACTCATGGCAATCTCGCACTCTTAGGGCGTAATAGAACGCTCTCATGGGGTTTCAATCCTCGTTCGTTCGAATCTGAGCATGTACTCGTGGCAAGCTCGCACTCTTTGGGCGTAATAGAACGCTCTGATGGGGTTTCAATCCTCGTTCGTTCGAATCTGAGCATGTACTCGTGGCAAGCTCGCTCTCTTTGGGCGTAAAAAAACGCTCTCATGGGATTTCAATCCTCGTTCGTTCGAATCTGAGCATGTACTCGTGGCAAGCTCGCACTCTTTGGGCGCAACAGAACGCTCTCATGGGGTTTCAATCCTCGTTCGTTCGAATCTGAGCATGTACTCGTGGCAAGCTCGCACTCTTTGGGCGCAATAGAACGCTCTCATGGGTTTCAATCCTCGTTCGTTCGAATCTGAGCATGTACTCGTGGCAAGCTCGCACTCTTTGGCGCAATAATAGAACGCTCTCATGGGGTTCCAATCCTCGTTCGTTCGAATCTGAGCATGTACTCGTGGCAAGCTCGCACTCTTACGGCGTAATAGAACGCTCTCATGGGGTTTCAATCCTCGTTCGTTCGAATCTGAGCATGTACTCGTGGCAAGCACGCGCTCTTTGGGCGCAATTGAATGCTCTCATGGGGTTTCAATCCTCGTTCGTTCGAATCTGAGCATGTACTCGTGGCAAGCTCGCACTCTTAGGCGCAATAGAACGCTCTCATGGGGTTTCAATCATCGTTCGTTCGAATCTGAGCATGTACTCGTTGCAAGCTCGCACTCTTTGGCGTAATAGAACGCTCTCATGGGGTTTCAATCCTCGTTCGTTCGAATCTGAGCATGTACTCGTGGCAAGCTCGCACTCTTAGGCGCAATAGAACGCTCTCATGGGGTTTTAATCATCGTTCGTTCGAATCTGAGCATGTACTCGTGGCAAGCTCGCACTCTTTGGGCGTAATAGAACGCTCTCATGGGGCTTCAATCCTCGTTCGTTTCGAATCTGAGCATGTACTCGTGGCAAACTCGCACTCTTTGGGCGTAATAGAACGCTCTCATGGGGTTTTATTCCTCGTTCGTACGAATCTGAGCATGTACTCGTGGCAAGCTCGCACTCTTTGGCGCAATTGAAAGCTCTCATGAGGTTTCAATCCTCGTTCGTTCGAATTTGAGCATGTACTTGTGGCAAGCTCGCACTCTTAGGCGTAATAGAACGCTCTCATGGGGTTTCAATCCTCGTTCGTTCGAATCTGAGCATGTACTCGTGGCAAGCTCGCACTCTTAGGCGCAATAGAACGCTCTCATGGGGTTTCAATCCTCGTTCGTTCGAATCTGAGCATGTACTCTCGTGGCAAGCTCGCACTCTTTGGCGCAAATAGAAAGCTCTCTCATGGGGTTTCAATCCTCGTTCGTTCGAATCTGAGCATGGACTCGTGGCAAGCTCGCACTCTTTGGCGTAATAGAAAGCTCTCATGGGGTTTCAATCCTCGTTCGTTCGAAATCTGAGCATGTACTCGTGGCAAGCTCGCACTCTTAGGCGTAATAGAACGCTCTCATGGGGTTTCAAATCCTCGTTCGTTCGAATCTGAGCATGTACTCGTGGCAAGCTCGCACTCTTAGGCGCAATAGAACGCTCTCATGGGGTTCAAATCCTCGTTCGTTCGAATCTGAGCATGTACTCGTGGCATGCTCGCACTCTTTGGCGTAATAGAAAGCTCTCATGGGGTTTCAATCCTCGTTCGTTCGAAATCTGAGCATGTACTCGTGGCAAGCTCGCACTCTTAGGGCGTAATAGAACGCTCTCATGGGGTTTCAATCCTCGTTCGTTCGAATCTGAGCATGTACTCGTGGCAAGCTCGCACTCTTTGGCGTAAGAGAAAGCTCTCATGGGGGGGTTCAATCCTCGTTCGAATTCGAATCTGAGCATGTACTCGTGGCAAGCTCGCACTCTTTGGGCGTAATAGAAAGCGCTCTCATGGGGGGTTCAATCCTCGTTCGTTCGAATCTGAGCATGTACTCGTGGCAAGCTCGCACTCTTAGGGCGCAATAGAAAACGCTCTCATGGGGTTTCAATCCTCGTTCGTTCGAATCTGAGCATGTACTCGTGGCAAGCTCGCACTCTTAGGGCGCAATAGAACGCTCTCATGGGGTTTCAATCCTCGTTCGTTCGAATCTGAGCATGTACTCGTGGCAAGCTCGCACTCTTTTGGCGCGTAATAGAACGCTCTCATGGGGTTTCAATCCTCGTTCGTTCGAATCTGAGCATGTACTCGTGGCAAGCTCGCACTCTTAGGCGTAATAGAACGCTCTCATGGGGTTTCTATCCTCGTTCGTTCGAATCTGAGCATGTACTCGTGGCAAGCTCGCACTCTTTAGGCGCAATAGACCGCTCTCATGGGTTCCAATCCTCGTTCGTTCGAATCTGAGCATGTACTCGTGGCTAGCTCGCACTCTTAGGCGCAATAGAAAGCTCTCATGGGGTTTCAATCCTCGTTCGTTCGAATCTGAGCATGTACTCGTGGCAAGCTCACACTCTTTGGGCATAATAGAAAGCTCTCATGGGGTTTCAATCCTCGTTCGTTCGAATCTGAGCATGTACTCGTGGCAATCTCGCACTCTTTGGGCGTAATAGAAAGCTCTCATGGGGTTTCAATCCTCGTTCGTTCGAATCTGAGCATGTACTCGTGGCAAGCTCGCACTCTGAGGCGCAATAGAAAGCTCTCATGGGGTTTCAATCCTCGTTCGTTCGAATCTGAGCATGTACTCGTGGCAAGCTCGCACTCTTTGGGCGTAATAGAACGCTCTCATGGGGTTTCAATCCTCGTTCGTTCGAATCTGAGCATGTACTCGTGGCAAGCTCGCACTCTTTGGGCGTAATAGAACGCTCTCATGGGGTTTTAATCCTCGTTCGTTCGAATCTGAGCAAGTACTCGTGGCAAGCTCGCACTCTTAGGCGCAATAGAACGCTCTCATGTGTTTCAATCCTCGTTCGTTCGAATCTGAGCATGTACTCGTGGCAAGCTCGTACTCTTTGGGCGTAATAGAAAAGCTCTCATGGGGTTTCAATCCTCGTTCGTTCGAATCTGAGCATGTACTCGTGGCAAGCTCGCACTCTTTGGCGCAATAGAAACGCTCTCATGGGGTTTCAATCCTCGTTCGTTCGAATCTGAGCATGTACTCTCGTGGCAAGCTCGCACTCTTTGGGCGTAATAGAAAGCTCTCATGGGGTTTCAATCCTCGTTCGTTCGAATCTGAGCATGTACTCGTGGCAAGCTCGCACTCTTAGGCGCAATAGAACGCTCTCATGGGGTTTCAATCCTCGTTCGTTCGAATCTGAGCATGTACTCGTGGCAAGCTCGCACTCTTAGGCGCAATAGAAAGCTCTCATGGGGGTTTCAATCCTCGTTCGTTCGAATCTGAGCATGTACTCGTGGCAAGCTCGCACTCTTTGGCGCAATAGAAAGCTCTCATGGGGTTTCAATCCTCGTTCCTTCGAATCTGAGCATGTACTCGTGGCAAGCTTGCACTCTTAGGCGCAATAGAAAGCTCTCATGGGGTTCCAATCCTCGTTCGTTCGAATCTTAGCATGTACTCGTGGCAAGCTCGCACTCTTTTTGCGTAATAGAACGCTCTCATGGGGTTTCAATCCTCGTTCCTTCGAATCTGAGCATGTACTCGTGGCAAGCTCGCACTCTTAGGCGCAATTGAAAGCTCTCATGGTGTTCCAATCCTCGTTCGTTCGAATCTGAGCATGTACTCGTGGCAAGCTCGCACTCTTTGGCGCAATAGAAAGCTCTCATGATGGGGTTTCAATCCTCGTTCGTTCGAATCTGAGCATGTACTCGTGGCAAGCTCGCACTCTTAGGCGTAATAGAACGCTCTCATGGGGTTTCAATCCTCGTTCGTTCGAATCTGAGCATGTACTCGTGGCAAGCTCGCACTCTTAGGCGCAATAGAAAGCTCTCATGGGGGGTTCAATCCTCGTTCGTTCGAATCTGAGCATGTACTCGTGGCCAGCTCGCACTCTTTGGGCGTAATAGAAAAAGCTCTCATGGGGTTTCAATCCTCGTTCGTTCGAAATCTGAGCATGTACTCGTGGCAAGCTCGCACTCTTTGGGCGTAATAGAACGCTCTCATGGGGGGGTTTCAAATCCTCGTTCGTTCGAATCTGAGCATGTACTCGTGGCAAGCTCGCACTCTTAGGCGCAATAGAACGCTCTCATGGGGTTTCAATCCTCGTTCGTTCGAATCTGAGCATGTACTCGTGGCAAGCTCGCACTCTTAGGCGTAATAGAACGCTCTCATGGGGTTTCAATCCTCGTTCGTTCGAATCTGAGCGTGTACTCTCGTGGCAAGCTCGCACTCTTTGGCGCAATAGAAAGCTCTCATGGGGTTTCAATCTCGTTCGTTCGAATCTGAGCATGTACTCGTGGCAAGCTCGCACTCTTTGGGCGTAAATAGAAACGCTCTCATGGGGTTTTCAATCCTCGTTCGTTCGAATCTGAGCATGTACTCGTGGCAAGCTCGCACTCTTTTAGGCGCAATAGAAAACGCTCTCATGGGGTTTCAATCCTCGTTTCGTTCGAATCTGAGCATGTACTCGTGGCAAGCTCGCACTCTCTTTAGGCGTAATAGAAACGCTCTCATGGGGTTTCAATCCTCGTTCGTTCGAATCTGAGCATGTACTCGTTGCAAGCTCGCACTCTTAGGCGCAATAGAACGCTCTCATGGGGTTCCAATCCTCGTTCTTTCGAATCTGAGCATGTACTCGTGGCAAGCTCGCACTCTTTGGCGCAATAGAAAGCTCTCATGGGGTTTCAATCCTCATTCGTTCGAATCTGAGCATGTACTCGTGGCAAGCTCGCACTCTTTGGCACAATACAACGCTCCCATGGGGTTTCATCCTCCTCGTTCGTTCGAATCTGAGCATGTACTCGTGGCAAGCTCGCACTCTTTGGGCGCAATAGAAAGCTCTCACGGGGTTCCAATCCTCGTTCGTTCGAATCTGAGCATGTACTCGTGGCAAGCTCGCACTCTTAGGCGAAATAGAACGCTCTCATGGGGTTTCAATCCTCGTTCGTTCGAATCTGAGCATGTACTCGTGGCAAGCTCGCACTCTTAGGCGCAATAGAAAACGCTCATGGGGTTTCAATCCTCGTTCATTCCAATCTGAGCATGTACTCGTGGCAAGCTCGCACTCTTTAGGGCAATAATAGAACGCTCTCATGGGGTTCAATCCTCGTTCGTTCGAATCTGAGCATGTACTCGTGGCAAGCTCGCACTCTTTGGGCGCAAATAGAACGCTCTCATGGGGTTCCAATCCTCGTTCGTTCGAATCTGAGCATGTACTCGTGGCAAGCTCGCACTCTTTGGGCGCAATAGAACGCTCTCATGGGTTTCAATCCTCGTTCGTTCGAATCTGAGCATGTACTCCTGGCAAGCTCGCACTCTTTGGCGTAATAATAGAACGCTCTCATGGGGTTTCAATCCTCGTCGTTCGTTCGAATCTGAGCATGTACTCGTGGCAAGCTCGCACTCTTAGGCGTAATAGAACGCTCTCATGGGGTTTCAATCCTCGTATCCTCGTTCGTTCGAATCTGAGCATGTACTCGTGGCAAGCTCGCACTCTTAGGCGTAATAGAACGCTCTCATGGGGTTTCAATCCTCGTTCGTTCGAATCTGAGCATGTACTCGTGGCAAGCTCGCACTCTTAGGCGTAATAGAAACGCTCTCATGGGGTTTCAATCCTCGTTCGTTCGAATCTGAGCATGTACTCGTGGCAAGCTCGCACTCTTTGGCGCAATAGAAAGCTCTCATGGGGTTTCCAATCCTCGTTCGTTCGAAATCTGAGCATGTACTCGTGGCAAGCTCGCACTCTTTGGGCGTAATAGAAACGCTCTCATGGGGTTTCAATCCTCGTTCGTTCGTTCGAATCTGAGCATGTACTCGTGGCAAGCTCGCACTCTTTGGGCGTAATAGAACGCTCTCATGGGGTTTCAATCCTCGTTCGTTCGTCGAATCTCGATCTGAGCATGTACTCGTGGCAAGCTCGCACTCTTTGGGCGCAATAGAAAGCTCTCATGGGGTTTTCAATCCTCGTTCGTTCGAATCTGAGCATGTACTGTACTCGTGGCAAGCTCGCACTCTTAGGCGGCAATAATAGAACGCTCTCATGGGGTTTCAATCCTCGTTCGTTCGAATCTGAGCATGTACTCGTGGCAAGGTCACCGAGCACACTTGGGCGTAATAGAACGCTCTCAATACCACTCTCATGGTTTATCAATCCCGATTGCTTACCGAATCTGATATTTACTCGGGAAGCCGCACTCCTAGGCGTAATAGAACGCTCTTCCTCATGGGGTTTCAATCCTCGTTCGTTCGAATCTGAATCTGAAGCATGTACCTCGTGGCACAAGCTCGCACTCTATGCCGTATTAACAAAACGCCCATGGGGTCAATGTCAATCCTCCGTTCGTGTCGAATCTGAAACATGTACTCGTGGCTAGCTCGCACTCTTTGGGGCGTAATGGAACGCTCTCGATGGGGTTTCAAATCCTCGTTCGTTCGAATCTGAGCATGTACTCCGTGGCAAGCTCGCACTCTTAGGCGTACTAAAACGCGCTCATGGGGTCAATCCTCCGTTCGTGTTTCGGAATCTGACATGTACTCACTGTGGCTTAGCTCGCACTCATTTTGGGCGTAATAAGAGACGCTCTCGAATGGGGTTTTTTCAAATCCCCTTATCGTACTCGAAATACTGAGTCATAGTACCCCTCGAGTGCGCAATCCACGTGCGCACGTCTCTATTACAAGCGTCGTATGGGCGTCACGCGAAAGCGGCCTCCTCAGATGAGGTTTCAAATCCACAGTTCATCTACGATTATGACACATGTTAGCTCTCGAAAACCATCAATGAGACCATCCGTTACCAGCGACGCTGTCAACGCTCGAGGCGCAACTCATTATGAGACTTAAAATAGATACGCTCCCTCTACCCGCGGGCTCCATGGTCGGAGTCTTAGGCCTATCTCCATTGCCCGTTCCCAACGGCGTACCCCCTATGCACAGATCGTTCGAGAGAACTGAGCATTTAACGTCGTGGCCAGGAGCTCGCACTTCTGTTGGGCCGTAAAATACGATCCGCTTCTCCTCAAGTGGGTTTCAAATGCCAACTCGTTCGTTCGAATACAGATCATGAGACTACCTCCGTGGCAAGCTCGCACAGCTCATATCGGCGTTAATAGACAGCACCGCTCCTACATGGGGTACTGGCAATTCCTCGTTCGTTCGAAATAAACAATTACTCGGGGCAGCTCGCACTCTTTGGAGCGTAATAATAACGCTCTCATGGGGTTTCAATCCCTCGTTCGTTCGAATCTGAGCATGTACATCGTGCAAGCTCGCACTCATTAGGCGTAAATTCGAACGCTCATCAAATGGGTTTTCAAAATCCTCGTTCCGTCTCGAGAAAATCTGAGCATGATAACTCGTGAGCAAAGCTCGTGCACTCTTTTGGGGTCGTAATAGAAACGCTCTCTGATGGGTTTCAATCCTCGTCGTTCGAATCTGAGCAGCATGTCACTCGAGTGGCAGCTCGCACCCTTAGGCGTAATAGAACGCTTCCTCTCATAGGTGTTTTCAATCCTCCTATTCGTTCGTCGAATATGGAGCATGTACTCATGGCAAGCTCGCACTCTTTGAGGGCGTAATAGAACACTATCATGGCGCCGTATCCGACATCCGGCACTCGTTTGCTCGAATGCTGACATGAACCTCTAACGTGCGAGCTTCAGGAACTCTTTGCGCGTTGATATGCGAATGCTGTAGCACGGGGTATCAATCCTACGTTTCGTTCGAGACCGGAGCATGTATCACGTATCAGCGCTCGCACTCTTAGGCGTAATGGAAATCGATCTCATTGGGTTTTCTATCCTCGTCTTCTGTGTGATGCGCGAAATCTGAGAATTTACTGCTGTGCTGTATGTTCGCACTGTATGGGCGTAACGCAGTAGGCTCTAAGTTGATCGGTTCACTTCAGATCGCTCGTATCGATGTCGATAATCTGCATCTGCATGTGGTCGTGGAATAAAGCTCGCACTCATAGTTAGGGCGTAATAGAAGGTATCTTTTGCCGCGGTTTCAATTGTCAATACCTCGATCTCCGGTCGTGTCGAATCAGCTGCATAGGATCACTTGTGGCAAGCTCTCACTCGTAGCGCGCGAGATTATGACTTGGCGACTCCGTCACCTCATGGGGTTGTCAATCATAATCCTCGATATGGTTTCGAATCTGAGCATCGTACTCCGTGGCAAAGGGGGGGGGCCCCCCCTTTTTAGCTCGCACTATTTGGGCTCCAAGTTAGCTAACGCGTGGCTCCATAGGGGTTTCAGTCTGACGTTCGGTCGGGCATCTGAGCATGTACTAGTGTACAGGTGACTGCGTGATGCGCAGTTGGCTCCTTAGCTAATAGAACCGCTGCCGTCGTTTCTCTGGATATTGCATGTATTATGTGTGTGAACATGTTTCAGAAGACTACGCTTCTTGTGGAACTCACATGGTTGTGTTGTCAGTAGTCCGTCGCTTCGATTCGAATAAAACATGAGCATCCCGAATCTACGTGAGCTAGCTCTGTACTCAGTTGGTGATACATGGAATGCATCTCATGGAGTTTCAAATCCTCGTTTCGTAATGTCGTATTCTGAGCCATGTACTTGTCTGCAACCAGGTCCCGCACTCTTTAGGCATCATAGATACGCTACTCAACGGGTTTAATCGCACTCGTTGAAGTAAGTCTTCAAAAAAAAATTAGCATAGTAACGCCGTGTGCCCGAGTGCCTGTGTCACATCCTCGAGTTCGTAATGGTACGAACGCTAATCTTGGGTTTCAAAAATCCTCGCTAGTAGTCGACATCTGACCATAGTACGCTGTGGCGAAGCAGTTCGCGCCTCGCGCTTTGGACCGCACGTAATAGATATGAGCAGCTGTCTGCATTGGAGGTTTGCCACAGTCTATCCGTACGTTGGTTACGAATCCCTGAGCATGTAAACTCTGGCAAGCTCGCACTCTTAGAAGGCCGGTAATAGAACGCTCTCATGGGGCATCAATCCTCGTTCCGTCGAATCTGAGCATCTACTCGTGGCAATGCTCGCACTCTTTGGGCGTATATAGAACGCTCTCATGGGTTTCAACAAATCCTCGGCTTCGTTTCGAATCTGAGCATGTACTCGGTGGCAAGCTCGCACTCTTTATGGATCGTAATAATAGAACGCTCTCATGGGGATCCAACCAGGTCAACCTCGTTCGTTCGAATCTGCGAGCATGTACTACTCGTGCAATCTCGCACACTCTTTGGGCGTAATAGAAACGCTGCTCATTGGGTTTCAATCCGTAATCCCCTCGTACATCGTATTGAGCATGTTGAACTCGTGGCAAAGATAATACTCCGTAGGCATACTATATCAATAGAAACTCACCGGGTTCCAATCAATCCTCGATTCGTGTTCACGAATCTGCTATGTAACTGGTGGATAAGCTCGCACTCATTGGGCGTAATAACGCTCGCGATACGATTTCAATCCTCCCCCCGTTCGTTCGAATCTGAGCATGTATACTCGTGGTCAAGCTCGCACTCTTAGGCGTAATAGAACCCCAATCAATCTCCCATCCCGGGCCCCCAGTCCCGTACGTTCCCGAAACTCTAGAGCATTGTTGACCTATCGTGTGCACGAGCTCGCACTCTTTGAACGGCGTGATGGAAAACGCTCATCATTGGGACGGTTTTCAATCCTCGTTCGTTCCATGAGCATGTGTTGAATATCGTCAGTGCATGTAGCTCGTCAAAGCTCGCAACTCTGTTAGTGACGAGTTAAGCTATAGAACGCTCTCACACCACTGAGTTTCAATTGCTCGTATGCGTTCGCATGTCATTGACGTTCAGCAACAGTTACATGATGGCCAGCGTCGCAAGACTCTTCTATGGGCGCTTAATAGAAACGCTCTCATGGGGTTTCTAATCCTGTGTTTTTCGGTCGTACTTCGCAATTACGAATCTGAGCATGTACTCGTGGCAAGCTCTGCACCTCTTTTTAGGCCCCGCCATATAAAGAACGCTCTCATGGGCTTTTTTCAATGCCTTGGTGTAGTGTCGAAATCTGAGTCATGTACTAGTGGCAAAGCGCTCCTCGGTCTCTTCTTAGTGGGCGTAACTAGAATGCTTTCTCCATGGGTCAATCAATTCCTGTTCAGATTATTTCGAATGATGTGCACTGTGTTGTACTCATGTGGGCAAGCATCGCAACTTCTGTGGGCGTGAAATAGAACGCTATACATGGGGGGCTTCAATCCCTCTCGATTCGTTCGTATAGGAGCTTGTACTAGTGGCACGCTAGCACTCTTTTCTTGGGGCGTATACAATAGAGACGCACTCAGTTGGGTTTCAATCCTCGGTCGTCTGGTTCCTCGGAATTCTGGAAGGCATGTACTCGTTGGCATTAGCTTCGCACTCTTTTGGGCCCCGTAATAGAACGCTACTCTCATGGGGGGCTTCAATCCTCGTTTGTTCGTATTCGAATCTGAGCATTGTGTACTTCGTGGCGATAGCTCGCAGCTCTTTGCTTTGCGTTAATAGAACGCTCTAATGCTGGGTTTTCAATCCTCGTTCGCTTGTCGAATCTGAGCATGTTACTACGAGGCATGCTCGCCACCCGCACTTTGGAGCGTACAATGAGAACCGCTACTCTAATGGGGTTTTTCAATCCTCGTTCGTTCGAATGCTGAGCATGTACTCGTGGCAAGCTCAGCACCTCTCTTAGGGCGTAATAGAAACGCTCTCATTGGGGTTTCAATCCTCGTTCGTTGTGCTCGAGATCTGAGTCATGTACTTGTGGCAAGCTCTGCGACATCTTTAGGGCGTAATAGAACGCCTCTCATATGGGCGTTCTCAATCCATCGTTCGTTCGAATCTGAGCATGTACTAGTGGCAGAGCCCGCACTCTTTTGGCACAATAGAACGCTCTCATGGGCTGTTCTCAATCCTCGTGTCGTGTCGTAATCTGAGCATGCCTACGCGTGGCAAGCCCCGCACTTCTCTTAGGACGTAATAGAATGCCTCTCATGGGATTTCAATCCTTCGTTTCGTGTCGAATCTGAGCATGTACTCGTGGCAAGCTCGCCTCTATTGGGATCTAAATAGAAAACGCGCTCTCATGGGTTTCAATCCGATCGTTTCGTTAGAATCTGGGGCGTGTACTCGTGGCTTAAGACCTCGCACTTCTTTGAGTCGCTAATTTAGAAATGCTCTCATGGCCCCCCCCCCCCCCATCCTCAATCAAAACAATAATCCCCCCCGCCCACCAGTGGCCCCACCTAGCACGCCTTGGGTGCTTTCTAAAAAAAAATGGCATGGTGTTTTTCGATATCCTCGTGACGAAAAGAATTTTGTGCATTTTGAACTTCGTGGCAATGCCCAGCAATCTTTATTGGCGTAATAGAAAATCGCTTCATGGGGTTTCAATCCTCGTTCGTTCGAATACCCCCCCCATTTGTAGGTGTGGAAACAAGAAAAAAGTAACTAGGAACAAAACATAAAAAAAAATTTCCAAAAAAATCAAAAAAAAAACAAAGTTTGAAAAAAAAACAAAAAAAAAATTTCAGTCTGCGTCAAAAAAAAAATGGTACGAAAAAAAAAAAGAAAATTCAATGTATGTGGTACGCCCCCCCCACCTCGCACTCTGGGGGCCCATTACACCCTTATCAATGGGGGCCCCGGGCACCTCCCGTATGATCGGTTCGAAAAACATGGAGAGCAATGTACAAGTTACAAATCCCGCGACTCTTTGGGAGGGCAGTAAATTAGAACGGCTGTCTTATGGGCTTCAATCCCTCGTGCGTTTTGCTTTTGTTTTTTGAGCATTTTTTTCTTGACTTTCGAATCTGAGCAGCATGTTTGGGCGTTTTAGTTACAGCTGACTCGATGACGTTGGCTTTTGTGTCCTTGTTCGATCGAATTTGGGGTTTTTTTTTTTGCCCAAGCTCGCACTCTATTGGGCGGAACTTTTTTTTTGAAAGCTCTCATAGGGCTTTCTTCATTCCCTCGTGTCGTATCTCGACAATTCTGAAAGCATTTTTGTTGTTACATCGAGGAAAGATCGCACTTCTTTTGGGCGTTAATGGAACGCTCTCATTGGGGCGCTTCAATCCACGTTCGTTCGAATCTGAGCATGACTCGTGAGGAAAGCTCGCAGCTCTTTCGAAGGGCGTGATAACTATGAACGCTCTCACGGGGGTTTTCAAAAAATCCATCGTTCGTTCGTATCTGTGCTGTACTCGTTGCCCAGCTCGCACCCCTTTGCGCGTTAATAGAAACTATATCATGGTGGTTTTCAATCGTCGTTTCTTTCTTAATCTGAGCATGTACTCGTGTCAACTCGCAACTCTTAGGGCTAAGTCAATAGAACGCTCTCTTGGGTTTGAGCAATCCTTCGTTCGTATCCAATTGAGGATTGTTACTCGTGTGCAAGGCTCGCACTCTTTAGGCGCAATAAGATGCTTACTTGTCATGGGGTACATCCTCTCGTATTACGTGTTCGAATCTGAGGCATGTACTCGTGGCAAGCTCGCACATCCTTTTATATCTTGGGCGTAATAGAACGCTATCTTGTAGAACGTCTTCATTCTCTCGGCTCGGTTCGAATTGAGCTTGTACATCCAGTGGCAAGCTCCACACTCTTAAGGCGCGTAATAGCGAAACGCTCTCATGGCGGCCCCCTTTCAATCCTCGTTCGTTCGTGGGGATCGAATCCTGCAGCATGTACTCGTGGCAAGCTCGCACTCTTTGGGCGTTAATTAGAACCGCTCTCATGGGGGCTTGTCAATCCTCGTTCGTTCGCGTAAAGAACTGAGCATGTCGACTCGTGGCAAGCACGCAAACGACACTCTTTGGGCGTAAATTAGAAAGACGCTCTCATGGGGTTTCAATCCTCGTTCTCAGTTCGAATCTAATCGGCAGCATGTACTCGTGGCTCAAGCTTGCACTGGCTTTTGGGTTAAGTAATAGAACGCTGCTCATGTAGGTTTCAATCCTCGTTCGTTATTCGAATCTGAGCATGTACTCGTGGCCAAGCTCGCACTCCCTTCTTAGGCGAAATAGAACGCTCTCATGGGGTTTCAATCCTCGTTCGTTCGGAAAATCTGAAGCATGTACTCCGAGGCAAGCTCCCGCACTCGTTGCCAATAGAACGCTCGTCATGGGATTCTGAAGTTCCTCGTTCCGTTTCGCATCTGTTGCATGTACTCGTCGGCATTCTAGCACTTCTTTGGGCGCAATCAACGCTCTTGCATGGGGGTTTTCAAATCCTCGTAGTCCTGTTCGAATCAAATAGAAACTGTACTCTTCTGGCATACTCTGCATCTCTATTGGTTATAATAGAACGCTACACATGCGTGTTACATTCCACGTTCGTTCTATCATGAGCATAGTACTCGTTAGCAAGCTCCACGCTTGTATCAAAGAACGCTCTCAAGATGGAGGCTTTTCAATCTTTCCTTAAAATCAGACGCATTACTCGTGGACAAGCTCGCAATGATATGGGCGTAATAGAAATGCTCTCATGGGATTTCAAATCCTGTTCGTTCGAATCCTGAGCATTACTCGTGGCAATCTCGGACACTCTTATCGTGCAACTAGAACGCTCTAACATGGGGTTTTCAATCCTCGTTCGTTCGAAATCTGAGCATGTATCGTGGCAAGCTCGCACTCTATGGGGGCGTATAGAACGCTAATCATGTTACGTTTCAATCCTCGTATCGTTTTTTTGAATCTGAGCATGTACTCCGTGACTAAGCTCGCACTCGAATTAGGTCTCAAAATATAATGCTCTCATGGGGTTGCAATCATCGATCTGATTTGGTTCGAAATCTGAGCATGTACTCGTGGCAAGCTCTCACTCTTTTGGGCTCCGTATAATGAATGAAGCTCTCAGGGTGTTTAAATCACCCTCTTCGTTCGAATCTGAGCATTGTACTCTCGTGGCAAAGCTCGCTCTACTCTATGGCGTAATAGAAAGCGCTCTCATGGGGTTTCATCCTCGTTCGTTCGAATCTGAGGTCATTGTACTGCGTGGCCAAGTCTCCGCACTCCATTAGGCGCATACTAGAACGCTCTCATGGGGTTTCAATCCTCGTTCGTTCGAATCTGATGACATGTACTCGTGAGCAAGCTCGCACTTTCTTTTGGGCGTAATCTCGAACGCTCTCATTGGTTTCAATCCTCGTTCGTTCGAATCTGAGCATGTAACTCGTGGTGCAAGCTCGCACTCTTTGGCGTAATAGAACGCTCTCATCATGGGGTTTCAATCCTCGTTCGTGTTTCTATCTGAGCATGTACATCTGTAGAGCCTCGCTACTCTTGATGGGCGCAATTGAATGCTCTCATGGGGTTTCAACCTCGTTCGTTCGAATCTGAGACATGTACTCAAGCTCGCACTCTTTGTGGTAATAGAAGCTCTCATGGGGTTTCAATCCTCGTTCGTTCGAATTTGAGCTTTTTAGTACTCGTGAGCAAGCTCGCACTCTTTGAGCCTAATGGAACATCTCTTCGCTGGGGTTTTTCAATCCTCGTTCGGTATCTAATCTGAGCATTGTTACTCGTTGGCAAGCAAGCTCGCTCTCTTTAGGCGTAATAGAACTCTCGCTCAGAACATGGGGTTTCAATCCGCGTTTCGTTCGAATCTGAGCATGTACTCGTGGCAAGCAGCTTCGCACTCTTTTTGAGGCCTAATAGAGAACGCTCCCATCATGGTTTCAATCCTCGTTCGTTCGAATCTGAGCATGTACTCGTGGCAAGCTCGCACTCTTTGGCGTAATAGAACGCTCTCATGGGGTTTTTTCAATCCTCGTTCGTTCGAATCTGAGCATGTACTATGGTCGTAGGGTGCTCGCACTCTTATTAGGGCGCAATAGAACGCTCTACATGGGGTTTCAAAATCCTCGTTCAGTTCGAATCTGAGCATGTACTCGTGGCAAGGCTCGGCACTCTTTGGGGCGCAATAGAACGCTCTCATGGGGTTTACAATCCCGTTCGTTCGAATCTGAGCATGTACTCGTCAGCACAAGCTTCGCACTCTTTGGGCGCAATAGAAACGCTCGCTCTCATGGGGTTTCAATCCCTCGTTCGTTCGAATCTGAGGCATGTACTCGTGGCAAGCTCGCACTCTTTGGGGGCGTAATAGAACGCTCTCATGGGGGTTTCAAATCAATCGCCTCGTTCGTTCGAATCTGAGCATGTACTCGTGGCAAGCTCGCACTCTTTTTGGCGTAATGGAATCACGCCTCTCATTATGGGGTTTTCAATCCTCGTTCGTTCGAATCTCTGTTCAGAGCATTGTACTCGTGGCAAGCTCGCAACTCTTTTTGAGGCAGGAGTAATAGAACGGGTTACTGCGTCTCACATGGGGCTTCGCAATCCACGTCTCGCATCGAATCTGAGCAGTGGCTGTACTCGTGGCAAGCTCGCACTCTTAGGCGTAATAGAAAGCGCTCTCATATTTGGGGTTTCAATCCTCGTTCGTTCGAATCTGAGCATGTACTCGTGGCAAGCTCGCACTCTTTGGGCGTAATAGAACGCTCTCACAATGGGGTTTCAATCCTCGTTCGTTCGTATTAAACGAATCTGAGCATGTACTTCTGGCAAGCTCGCACTCTTTTGGGCGTAATAGAACGCTCTCAATTGGTGTTCAATCCTCAATCCTCCGTTCGTTCGAATCTGAGCATGTATCGTGGCAAGAACTCTTTGGCGTAATAGAACGCTCCCTCATGGGGTTTCAATCCATCGTTCGTTGATGCGAATCTGAGCATGTAAGCTCGTGGCAAGTTGCGCACTAACCTTAGGGGCTAATAGAACGCTCTCATGGGGCTTTGCAATCCTCGTTCGTTCGTTTTGTTTCGAATCTGAGCATGTACTCGTGGCAAGCTCAGTCGCACTCTTATGGGCGTAATAGAAACTCTCATTGTCATGGGGTTTCAAAATCCTCGTTGTGTTTCGAATCTGAGCATGTACTCGTGGCCAAGCCTCGCACTCTCTTTGAGCGTAATAGAACGCTCTCATGGGGTTTCAATCCTCGTTCGTGAGTCTTTGAATCTGAATCTGAAGGCATGTACTCGTGGCCAAGCTCCTCACTCTTATTGCGTAATAGAACCTCAATTTGGGGCAACGATTCAATCGCCTCGTTCGTTCCTCTGAGCATGTACTCGTGGCAAAGCCGCAATTCTTTTGGCGTAATAGAACGCTCTCTCTGATTTTTCAAAAGTCCCGAGCGTTCGTCTTACATCGTACGCTCGCGATCAACAGTCTCGCACTCTTTTAGGCCAAATAAGATAGAAAGCGCTCACATGCCAGACTCCTTTCGTTCGTAATCTTCTGAGCATGTTCGTGGTCATTCGGCGCACTCGTGATGGCGCTAATCTCGTTCATGCGGCTTCCCCATCCTCCGTTCGTCAATTGAGAGCGCCATGAATTGTGGCAAACTCGCACTCTCATGGGGCGTTAATGCAAAGCTCTCATGGGGTTTCAATCCTCGTATCGTTCGAATCTGAGCATGGTGTACTCGTGGCAAGCTCGCACCTCTTAGGCGTAAATTCTGAACGCTCGATTCATGGGGTTTCAATCCTCGGGGTCGTTCACGGTTCTGAGCATGTAACTGAGCATACTCTCGTGGCAAGCTCGCACTCTTTGGGCGTAATAAACGCTCTCAATGGGGGGTTTTCAAGTCCTCGTTCGTCGTTTTGCGTTATGGGTTCGAATGCTGAGCATGTACTCGATCTCGGCGCAAGCTCGCAACTCTTTGGGGCGTAATAGAACGCTCTCATGGGGTTTCAATCCTCGTATTCGTTTTTATCAATCTGAGCATCTTACGTGGCAAGCTCCTCGCACTCTTTGGGCAATAGAAGCTCTTCAAGTGGGCTTTAGAAAGCTCGAGTCTCGAATCATTCCATAGCATGTACTCGTATCGGCAAACTCAAACTGTCTCTTTCGGCGTAATATAGTGAACGGCGTTCTCAGAGGGGTTTCAATCCTCGCGTTCGTTCGAATTCTGAATGCATGTACAATACTTCCCCCCCTGGCACAAGCGCTCCGCACTCTTTAGGCGCAATAGAACGCTCTCACCGTGTGGTTTCATGGCGGGTTTGCGCTATCCAGTCGAATTGTCGGGCAACATCGAGTCTTACCGAGAATCTGAGCATCCATACTTTACGCACGTCGTGGCAAGTACTCGCAACTATGCACTTTGGGGCGTAATAGATTGAACGCTCTCATGGGGGTTTCAATCCTCGTTCGTTCGAAATCAAGCATGATGTACGATACTCGTGAGCAAGCTCGCACTCTTTTTGAGTCAAATTAGAAACGCCCTCGCTCTCCTCAACTGGGTGTTTTCAATCCTCGTTCGTTCGAATCTGAGCATGTATCGTCCTCAAGCTCGCACTCTTTGGCTCTTCAAATAAACGCTCTCATGAAAGTTTTCAATATCGTTCCTCGGTTTTTCGTCAATCTGAGCATGTACTCGTGGGCAAGCTCGCACTCTTTGGCGTCATAGAACGCTCTCATGGGGATTTCAATCCCTCGTTCGTTCGAATCTCGAGATCTGAGCATGCGTACTCGTGGCAAGCTCGCACTCTTTGGCGCACGCCTCATAGGAACTTCGCTTGTACATCATGGGGGTTTCAAATCCTCGTATTCGTTTCGAAATTCGAATCTGAGAGGCATGTACTCGTGGCAAGCTCATCTTTAGTGGCGTAATAGAACGCTCTCACATGGGGTTTTCAATCCCTCGTTGCGTTCGTTCGAATCTGAGCATGTACTCGTGGCAAAGCTCGCACTCTTTAGGCGCAATAGAACGCTCTCATGGGTTTTCAATCACTCGTCGTTAATCGTTCGAATATGATCCACTGAGCATGTACTCGTGGCAAGCTCGCACTCTTTTGGCGAATAGAACGCTGCTCTTCATGGGGGTTTCCCATCCTCATTTTTGACGTCGAATTTGAGAGCATGTTCTCGTGCAAGACTCGGCACTCTTAAGGCGTAATAGAAATGCTCCATCATGGAGGAGGGTTTGAAAATCCTCGTATCGTTCGAAATCACGCAATGGCATGTAACTTCGTGGGGGCTCGCCACTCTTTGGCGTAATTAGAAACGCTTCGCAGTGGGAGTTTTTTCCTCGATTCGTTCTTCGTCTGGGCTGAGCTGTACTCGTGGCAAGCTTGTCGCTCGTATCTTCCCCATAAACCTCATCAGAATGGTAAATTCAATTCCCTACCGTTCGGCAAATTTCTTTCCGGACAAGTTGTTGTACAAAAACAGTCGCAGACTGCTTAATCCTGGCAATCAATAGAAACTCTCATTCAATCCCTCGGTGGGTTCCCGAAATCTGAGCATGTACTCGTGGCCCAATACTCCCCTATTAGGGCGCGTAAAAGAACGCTCTCATGGGGTTTCAATCCTCGTTTCGTCACTGAAATCGACTCCCATTGTATTCAGGGCAAAGTACTCCACTCATTGGCATAATCGAAACTCATGGGTTTCAATATTCCAGTTCATTCGAATCGCTGCAGCATGTACTCTCGTGGCAAGCTCGGGACTTGATTTGGGCGTGTAGAACGCTAACATGGGTTTATCCTTTAATCCATCAAGTGTCGTTCAATACTTACTCATTTTACTCCCCTGGCAAGCTACTAAATCTGACGTTAGGCTTAAGAGAACGCTCTCTCATGGGGTTTAATCAAACCTCGTTCGTTCTCGAAATTACTGAGCATGTTTTGTTGACTCGTCCAATCCAAGCTCGCACTCTTTGGGCGTAAATCTAAACGCTCATCCTGGGGACTTTTCAAAAAGTTTCAATCCTCGTAGCGTTCTCGAATCTGAATGTACTACTGTGGCAATGTTCGCACACTAGCTTTTAGGCGTAATTTGAAAAGCTCTCGGGGTGGCAACATGGGGTTTCATTCAAATATCCGTCGTTCAGTTATGTGAATCGAATCACTGAGCCTTGTACTCGTGGCAAGCTCCCGCACTCTTTGGGCGTAATTGAAACGCTCTCATGGGGTTTCAAATCCTCGTTTTTTTCGTTCGATATCTGAGCGAGCATGCTACTCATGGCAAGACTCTCACTCTCGTTTTGGATGGTAGGTACCGGAACACAAAGTTCGTACTTCAGACCGGGCAGATGGGGTTTCAATCCTCGTAAACAGTTCGAGAATCTGCGAGCAGTTCTCATGGCAAGCTCGCACATTTTGGGCGAACACTAGAAGCGCTCTTCATGGGAGGTTTAATTTCCCTACCTAGATAATCGTTCGAATCTGAGCATTATCCTACTCCTGTAGGCAAGCTCGGCACTCGTCTTTGGCGTAATAAACGCTCTCCAAGGGGTTTTTTATCCTCGTTCCAAACGTTTCTGAGCATGTACCTATAAAACCATGGCATAGCTCGCACTCTTTGGCGTAATAGAATCTCATCTTTCACTGGGTTTATACAATCCCAATCATTCGTTAAAGCATGTCTCGAGCTCAATCGTGGCAAGCAAAAAGCTCGTATTCACTGGCATCTCGTTTTGGGCGTTTGGAGCTAGAAACTTAGCAGAACAGCTTTCATTGGGGTTACTCTAATCCTCGCCTTACGTCAGGCTCGAGATTCCCCTCATATTTCAATGATGGGCATTAGCCTTTACGAGGCTTCTTATACAGTAGGAAAAGGCAACTCATGGGGGTTCAATCTATCGTCGTTCGAATCCTGAGCATGACTTAACTCGTCGGAAGTGTTTAGCACGGGGCGTGGAAACCCCAGAGTTATTAAAAGCTCGGCAACCTCTAGTGGCACTCACATTCTTAGGGCAGTAATAGATACGGCTCTCATTGGGGATTTCAAATCCTCACGTTTCAGTTCGAATATGAGCATGTACTCGTGGCAAGCTCGCACTCTTTGGACGCAAGTAGAACGCTCTCAGATGGGGGTTATTCCAGCATCCTCGTTCGTGTTCGAAAATCTGAGCATGTTACTCGTGTGGTCAAGCTCAGCACTCTCTTTGGGCGTAATAGAAATTCGCTCACAAGAATGGGGTTTCAAATCCTCGTTCGTTTCGAATCTGAGCATGTGGCATGTACTCAGTCGGGCCAAGCTCGCACTCCTTTGGGGCGTAATATCTCGCGAATACAGCTCTCCATGGTCGGGGTTTCAACAATCGCCTCGGTTCAAGTTCGCAGTCTTATCGGCCTATCTGAGCAGTGGTAACTCGTGGCAAAGCTCTCGCACTCTATTGGTAGTAATAGAACGTAACGCTCAATAGGGTTTCAATCCGCGTGGGGGAATTCAGCAGCATGGTACTCCCGTGGCAAGCTCGCACTCTTTTGGCGTAATATAGAAAAACGGCTCTCATGGGGGTTCAATCCTCTCGTTCGGGGTCGGAATCTGAGCATTACTGAGCAAGTCGAACTCGTGGCATGTAACTACAAGCTCGTCGGGGAAGCCACGCAACTTCTTTGGCGCGTAAAATAAGAATCAACGCTCTCATGGGGTTTCATTCCTCGTTTCGTTCGAATCTGAAGCATGTACTCGTTGGCAGCTCGCACTCTTTGGCGCGTAATAGAACGCTCTCATGGGGTTTCAGATCCTCGTGTATTCGTTCGACAATTGAAGCATTTACTGCGTGGCAAGCTCGCACACTCTTTGGGCGTAATAGAATGCCCTTAGAATGGGTTTTCACGGGGTCCTACGTGGCTTCGTTATCGTATCCTGAGGCATTGTACTTACGTGCCGCAGCTCACCACTCGCTGTAGAAGATCGCTAAAATAGAAATCGCTCTTCATGGTGGTTTCAATCCTCGTTCGTTCTCTTTGAATCGTATCAGCTCTGAGACATTGTAATCCTACGCTCAGGCCAATCCCCTGCAGCATGTAAAACGAGGGCAAAGCTCTGCCACCTCTTGGGCGTTAATAAAATAGAACGCTCCCTCATCATGGGGTTTCAAAATCCTCGTTCGTACGTTCGAATCTGAGAGATGTAAAACTACGTGGCAAAGCTCGCACTCTTTGTGAGGCGTAATGGAACGCTTTCATCGGGGGTACAATCCGCTCGTTAACGTTCGAATCCTGCCGATGCGTGTACTACGTGGAAAGAACTCGCACATCCTTTGAGCAATATGAACGGCTACTTGTGGCCAGATTCAAGCCCAGCGTTCACTCTCAAATCTGGCGTATAATACGAAACGCACTCACTTGTGGGCATGATAGGAACACTCTCTACATTTGGGTCAATCCTCGGTTCCGGAGATCTTGAACTGTCTCGTGCAAAGCTCGATAATCTTCTCAACGGCGTAATAGGAACATTCGTCTTTCATAGGATTTATCAGATCCTCGAGACTGTTCAAAAATGCGAGTAAGCTTTTTCGTTGGGCAAAACTCCACACTCTTAGGCGTAAGAGACCGCTCTCATGGAGGGTTATCAATCCTCGTTCGTGTCGAAATTCTGAGCATGTTAACTCGTGGCAAAGGGCACACGCACGTAAGGGCGTAATTAAGGAACGCTCCCTCATATGGGGTTTCTCGAATACTCGTTTTTTTCGCGATTCGAGACACAGAAGCATGTTTTGGCTCGTCGGGGAAAGCACTCGCACTCCCCTTCCTTTTTTAGGCCGGACGTCAATAGAAAAACGCTCTCATGGGGTTTCAATCCTCGTTACGTTCTGAATCCTGAGCCATGTACTTAACGGGGGGCAAAGTCGGGACTCCTTTGGTGGTAATAGAAGACTGCTCGTCGATGCAATTCCTCTCTACGTTCGAATCTTGGCAATGTACTCGTGGGGCATACGCTCTCAGACTCTTTGGGTTTAAGGAGAACGGACTGTCTCTACAACAGGGTTTCAATCCTCGTTCGTTCGAAGCTGAGCTCATGTACTCAGCGTGGCATAAAGCTCGCACTCTTTGGGCGCTAATAGCAACGCTTCCGCATGGGGGTTTCACATCCCTCGTTCGTTCGAAATCTCTTGAGCAATGTACTCGTGGCAAAGCTCGCACTCTTAAGGAGCCAACATGAAACTCCGCTGCTGCTCATGGGACGGGTTATCAATCCTCGAGTCGTTCGAAATCTGAGCATGTACTCCCTCGTGGCCAAGCTCGCTACACTTGTAGGCGTAATAGAGAAACGCTCCTCATGGGGTTTGCAATCCTCGTTCGTTCGGAATCCTGAGCATGTTAAACTGCGTGGTCATAAGCTCGGCACGCCTCATTTTGGACGTAATAGTATACGCTCTCATGGGCGCTTATCAATCCCTCGTTTCGTTCGAATCTGACCGCATGTACTACGTGCGCACCAAGAGTTCGCACTACTTATATGTGAGCGTAATTTAGTACTACGCTCTTTTGGGGTTTTCAGCTTTCCTCGTTCGTTCGAATCTGAGCAACGTAACTCGTCTGCAATAGCTCGACACTCTTGAGGCCGTAAATAGAAACGCTCTAACTATAGGGGTTTCAATCCTCGTTCGTTCGTTCGAATCTGATGCATCGTAGTACTCGTGGCAAGACTCGCAGGCTCACTTAGGGTCGTAAAAGAAGGCGCTTCTGTGGATAAGTCCTCGTTCGTTCGAATCTTGTACTCATGGGGCGTCGAAAACTTTTCACTCCACTCACTTGTTCGCATGCGTAATCGTGAAGGGGTAGATTATCTGAGCATGTAACTCGTGGCAAGCTCGCATCTACTTTGGGCCGTAATAGAAACGCTCTTTTCGGGAATTCACTGGGGTTTCAATTACTCGTTCGTTCGAATCTGAGCATGTACTCGTGGCAGCTCGCACTCTAGGTTGCGTAAAGAGAACGACTCTCTCATGGGGTTTCAATCCTCGCGTTCGTAAAAAAAGATCGAATCTGACAGCATATACTCGTGGCAATTCAATCGCACTCTTAATGGAGCGTAAGAGAACGACCTCTCATAATGGGATTTCAATCCTCGTTCGTTTCGAGCGAATCTGAAGCATGTTACTCGTGGCACAGGGCTCGCACTCTTGTGGGGCGTAAGTAGAACGCCTCTCATGGGTGTCATTTCAATTCCGGGGTCGTTAACGTTCGGAATCAGAGCATGTTACTCGATGGCAAGCTCACACTCTTTTGGCGATAGATTGAAACGCTCTCATGGGGTTTCAATACCTCCTTCGTATTCGAATCTGAGCGTACTCGGGGCAAAAGCTCGGCATTCTCTTTCTGGAGCGGTTAAACTTTAAGTGATCGTTTCAATCCTGGGCATTCGAATTCTCGAGCTCAATTCGTCCTCGATGGCAAGCTCGCACTGCTTTGGCGGTTATGGTAATTTGGGCTCTATGTGGGTTTCAGATCCTCGCGATCGTTCGAAGTCTTTGAGCTTGTATCGTGGTCAAGCTCGCGCACATGTCTTGTAACGCGTTCGATATGGGATGCTGTTATCATGAGGTTCTGAATACAAGTCTGTCGTTCGCTTTTTCGAATTTCTGTGCAATTGTAACTCGAATCTAGAGGCGCACCTCGTCAGTCTCTTTGGGGTCGTTTATTAGGGAATACGCATGTCTCATGAGCTTTTCATAGGACGTGACAGTTTCGGTAGCGAATCTGAGCTCATTGACTACTCGTGGCAAGCTCGCACTTCATTAGCGTGATAGAACGCTCTCATGGTGTTTCTCTCTCCTCGTTCGTCCGAACCCGGAGCACTGTTTTCGGTGGCACATGCGCTCGTACTGTTAGGCGTATAGGGAAACTGCTATGCATGGTGGAGCTATATCAATACATCGTATCGTGCTAATTGCTCGCGACCTGGATCTGATGTTACGGCTCAGCCAGGTATTTAGAGACTGCGTAGAGATCCGATCCGCCTAGTGATGGCGGCTTTCAATCGGTCGTGATTCGTGTTGTGTCGTAATATCTGTTGTCTTGCAGCTATAGTACGTCGTAGGCAAAAGGCTTCGCCGCTGTATTAGCGGCGTAATTTAGAGATTCTGCTACTTCGTAGGCATGGTCGTCCTTCTAGATTCCTCCGTATCGTTCGTTTCTGAGCATGTACGCTGGAGGCTAATGTACTCCGCCTGCATTTAAGGCGTAAAGTTTACCGCGTTGCTGCCATGGCGTTTGGGATCCCTCGTTCGTTCGAATTCTGATGCAACGCCTTACTCTTAGCCCCCCCTCGCCCTCCCCTCCCCCCCCCCCCCCCCCCCCCGTAATTCAGCTGTTGCCTATCCTTTCGCTTCTGTTTTCGAGAATTTCTGAGCTATGTACCTGCGATGGCTTAAAACCTCGCACGTCCTTTTCTTTATAGCTTGTTAGTTTATGATACGGGGACTGCTGCTCACTGTGCTTTCGATCCTGTTTGCGTGCTGTAATGGCATGTAACTCGGCTTGGCAAGCACGCACTCATGTAGGCGTACTCGAACGCTGCTATCATGTGGTGCGCTATCCACTAGGTTTCTGTTCGAAATCTGAGCATGTAGATTCGTAGCAGTAAGCTCGCCACCTCTTTAAGAGCGTAATCGAACTCGCTCATCCTTGCGGTTTCTGTATTGTCACGTTTCGGTTCGGAAAAAAATTCGTTGAGCCATACTGTACGCTCGGTTGGTTGACATGCATCAAGGCTTCGCGACTCTTAGGCGGTGAAGTAGACATCGTCTCTGTCCATGGGGCCTTTCAGATCTCTTTCATGTTCTGTTCGGATATCTATGGAGGCATGTACTCGTGGCATAGCTCGCAGACTTCTTAAGGGTAATAGATACGCTTCATTAAGGGGTTTCAATCTCAGTTTCGTTTCGATAGTCTGAATCATGTATCTCTGGTGCGGACATGCTCGAGCGCCACTGTTGAGGACGTTAGAGACGCCTTTCATGGCGGTGCAAGATACGATCGTTCGTTCTGAAGTACTGAGACCAGTTGTGAATCGTGCAAAAGGCCTACGTTACAAGCCTCAGTTTGGGTACACTGTGGAGCTGTTAATTAATAACTGCTTTCATTGGCGCTTGCTCAATCCTTCCTGTCGGTCTGAACGTCTTGGACGCATGTACTCTGTTGGCAATTACTTCGGCCTCACTCGTGGGGGGTTTTGAGCGTATATAGAACGCTGTATTATGCACGCTTCGTTGGAGAATCCGTATGGTGTCGTTTCGAATTTTCTGAGCATGTCCTCGGTGCTCTAGATATGCTGCGTCATCGGTTCACTTAATGTCGGGGTTATAGAGGCTCGCCTCGTCAAGGGGGTCTTTCTACCCCCGTTTCCCCCGGGATCCCCCCAGAGTGTACTCGTTGTTAAACTATAAGAACGCGTTCGGCTCACTGGACACGGCTCTCATGGTTGGTTTTAATGCCTCCGATCGGTACTCGCGATATAACTGCAGTGTCCTTGTACTTCTGCTGGGCTAAGCTCGCCACTTCTGGTAGGCGGGTTGAATTAGAACGCTCTGTATTCGAGTGTCGGACTTCAACTCACTCTTGTGCGTTCATATACTGAGAGAGTGTAATCTTTAGGGCAAGCTCGCCATCTGTAGGGGGTATCGACGCTCTCAGTGGGGGTATGAATCCTCGTTCGTTTCTCGTAATCTGGCATGTACTCGTTGGCAATGCTCTCGCACTCGCTTAGCGTGAAATGAGAGATGACCCAGGACTTCATGCGGTACTAGTCAATCAATCAGTGTTTCAGTTTCTGAATGCTGAGTATGAGAATTGCTACTCGCTGGCTAAGCTCGTACACTTTTCTAGGTCGTTAGATTAGAGAACGCTACGCCTAGCTTTCAGAATCCTTCAGTGTCGTTCGTCGAATCTGGGGGCGCGGAATTATGTCAAGCTCGCCTCACTCTTGGGCGTAATAGAATCGCTAAGCGCATGTGGTGCTTTCTAGATGTCCTCTAGTTCGTTTGTTCGAATTCACTGAGCCATTGTTACTCAGTACGGCAATGGCCTTGTCGCCCATCCGCCTAGGGCCCCCCCCCCCCCGATCTCACCCGGGGTGTCTTAGTTTTGCGTAGGTATACTTACCTCGCAATCGTGGGGCCGACTTTCAATGTCTATGCATGTACTGAATTGGTCTGAGTCAATGTACGTGTACTTTCAACTGGGCTAAGGTACTCCTGGCGAGAGCTCGTGATATTAGTAAAGTTAGGCTGTGAGTATTACGAACTGCGTCTAAGTGAGCGAGATCTTTCGCAATTCCTGCTGTGGTCAGTTTAGAGCGGTATAATTTTTGGAGCATTGTCACTCTGTGGCTTGGTAATGCGTTTGCCACTTTTATGCTGGGCATGAGAGATGAAACGCTCATCGCATGGGGTCTCAACTTGCCTACTGGGGTCCTACAATGCTGAGGATGTACTCGTGGGCAAGCCTCTCGCAAAATACTTGAGGCGACAAGGTAGTAAGGCGTGCAGTCTTGATGTATATCTCTCCAGGTGGGGTTCCAATCCTCGTTGTACTAATAGAATTGTTCGCTTTCTGCCATGTGCTTTAGTCGAATCTGATGGTGGTGCATCGCATTTTCGACTCGAAAATTCTTGAGCACATTGTGACTGCGTGGGGCAAGCTCCGGCACTTTCTTAGGCGCAATAGAAGCTCTTTCACATAGGGTTTCCATATCCCCTATTATCGTCCTCGTATCGTTGAGTACGAATTGGTCGAGGGCTTCCGAAATCTGAGCATATACTTACCTCGTGGCAAGCTCCTCTAACTCTTTGGGCGTAATAGAAAAAGGCTCTCATGGGTTTTTCTCAAAATGCCTCCTCGATTTTCGTAGGGTCATAATCTGCGCATGTACTCGTAATGGCAAGCTCGCACTCTTATGGCGCAAATAGAAAGCGCGAATAAGGTGGTTCCCAAGGCCTCCTCGTTCGTCTTATTTTTCGATTTTTAGTTTAGAAGTAGTGTGTTATATCGCATCTGATGCATGTACTCCGTTTTTATGTGGCAATTGAGTGCAAGCTCCCAGCTCGTGGCAAGCTCGCACTCTTTGGGTGTAATAGAAAGCTCTCACGGGGTTCCAATCCTCGTTCGTTCGAATCTGAGCATGTACTCGTGGCAAGCTCGCACTCTTTGGCGTAATAGAACGCTCTCACAGGGTTTCAATCCTCGTTCGTTCGAATCTGAGCATGTACTCGTGGCAAGCTTAACTCTTAGGCGCAATAGAATGCTCTCATGGGTTTCAATCCTCGTTCGTTCGAATCTGAGCATGTACTCGTGGCAAGCTCGCACTCTTTGGCGTAATAGAACGCACTCATGGGGTTTCAATCCTCGTTCGTTCGAATCTGAGCATGTACTCGTGGCAAGCTCGCACTCTTAGGCGCAATAGAACGCTCTCACGGGGTTTCAATCCTCGTTCGTTCGAATCTGAGCATGTACTCGTGGCAAGCTCGCACTCTTAGGCGCAATAGAAAGCTCTCACGGGATTCCAATCCTCGTTCGTTCGAATCTGAGCATGTACTCGTGGCAAGCTCGCACTCTTTGGCGTAATAGAACGCTCTCACGGGGTTTCAATCCTCGTTCGTTCGAATCTGAGCATGTACTCGTGGCAAGCTCGCACTCTTAGGCGCAATAGAACGCTCTCATGGGTTTCAATCCTCGTTCGTTCGAATCTGAGCATGTACTCGTGGCAAGCTCGCACTCTTTGGGCGTAATAGAACGCTCTCATGGGGTTTCAATCCTCGTTCGTTCGAATCTGAGCATGTACTCGTGGCAAGCTCGCACTCTTTGGCGTAATAGAACGCTCTCATGGGGTTTCAATCCTCGTTCGTTCGAATCTGAGCATGTACTCGTGGCAAGCTCGCACTCTTAGGCGTAATAGAACGCTCTCATGGGTTTTCAATCCTCGTTCGTTCGAATCTGAGCATGTACTCGTGGCAAGCTCGCACTCTTAGGCGCAATAGAAAGAACGCTCTCACGGGGTTTCAATCCTCGTTCGTTCGAATCTGAGCATGTACTCGTGGCAAGCTCGCACTCTTAGGCGCAATAGAACGCTCTCATGGGGTTTCAATCCTCGTTCGTTCGAATCTGAGCATGTACTCGTGGCAAGCTCGCACTCTTAGGCGAAATAGAACGCTCTCATGGGGTCAATCCTCGTTCGTTCGAATCTGAGCATGTACTCGTGGCAAGCTCGCACTCTTTGGGCGTAATAGAACGCTCTCATGGGGTTTCAATCCTCGTTCGTTCGAATCTGAGCATGTACTCGTGGCAAGCTCGCACTCTTAGGCGTAATAGAACGCTCTCATGGGGTTTCAATCCTCGTTCGTTCGAATCTGAGCATGTACTCGTGGCAAGCTCGCACTCTTTGGCGTAATAGAACGCTCTCATGGGGTTTCAATCCTCGTTCGTTCGAATCTGAGCATGTACTCGTGGCAAGCTCGCACTCTTAGGCGCAATAGAACGCTCTCATGGGTTTCAATCCTCGTTCGTTCGAATCTGAGCATGTACTCGTGGCAAGCTTGCACTCTTTGGCGTAATAGAACGCTTTCATGGGGTTTCAATCCTCGTTCGTTCAAATCTGAGCATGTACTCGTGGCAAGCTCGCACTCTTAGGCGCAATAGAACGCTCTCATGGGTTTCAATCCTCGTTCGTTCGAATCTGAGCATGTACTCGTGGCAAGCTCGCACTCTTAGGCGCAATAGAAAGCTCTCATGGGGTTTCAATCCTCGTTCGTTCGAATCTGAGCATGTACTCGTGGCAAGCTCGCACTCTTTGGCGTAATAGAACGCTCTCACGGGGTTTCAATCCTCGTTCGTTCGAATCTGAGCATGTACTCGTGGCAAGCTCGCACTCTTAGGCGCAATAGAACGCTCTCATGGGGTTTCAATCCTCGTTCGTTCGAATCTGAGCATGTACTCGTGGCAAGCTCGCACTCTTTGGGCGTAATAGAACGCTCTCATGGGGTTTCAATCCTCGTTCGTTCGAATCTGAGCATGTACTCGTGGCAAGCTCGCACTCTTAGGCGTAATAGAACGCTCTCATGGGGTTTCAATCCTCGTTTGTTCGAATCTGAGCATGTACTCGTGGCAAGCTCGCACTCTTTGGCGTAATAGAACGCTCTCATGGGGTTTCAATCCTCGTTCGTTCGAATCTGAGCATGTACTCGTGGCAAGCTCGCACTCTTTGGGCGTAATAGAACGCTCTCATGGGGTTTCAATCCTCGTTCGTTCGAATCTGAGCATGTACTCGTGGCAAGCTCGCACTCTTAGGGCGTAATAGAACGCTCTCATGGGTTTCAATCCTCGTTCGTTCGAATCTGAGCATGTACTCGTGGCAAGCTCGCACTCTTTGGCGTAATAGAACGCTCTCACGGGGTTTCAATCCTCGTTCGTTCGAATCTGAGCATGTACTCGTGGCAAGCTCGCACTCTTTGGCGTAATAGAACGCTCTCATGGGTTTCAATCCTCGTTCGTTCGAATCTGAGCATGTACTCGTGGCAAGCTCGCACTCTTAGGCGCAATAGAAAGCTCTCATGGGGTTCCAATCCTCGTTCGTTCGAATCTGAGCATGTACTCGTGGCAAGCTCGCACTCTTTGGCGTAATAGAACGCTCTCACGGGGTTTCAATCCTCGTTCGTTCGAATCTGAGCATGTACTCGTGGCAAGCTCGCACTCTTTGGGCGTAATAGAACGCTCTCATGGGTTTCAATCCTCGTTCGTTCGAATCTGAGCATGTACTCGTGGCAAGCTCGCACTCTTAGGCGTAATAGAAAGCTCTCACGGGGTTCCAATCCTCGTTCGTTCGAATCTGAGCATGTACTCGTGGCAAGCTCGCACTCTTTGGCGTAATAGAATGCTTTCACGGGGTTCCAATCCTCGTTCGTTCGAATCTGAGCATGTACTCGTGGCAAGCTCGCACTCTTAGGCGTAATAGAAAGCTCTCACGGGGTTCCAATCCTCGTTCGTTCGAATCTGAGCATGTACTCGTGGCAAGCTCGCACTCTTTGGGCGTAATAGAACGCTCTCATTGGGTTTCAATCCTCGTTCGTTCGAATCTGAGCATGTACTCGTGGAAAGCTCGCACTCTTTGGCGTAATAGAACGCTCTCACGGGGTTTCAATCCTCGTTCGTTCGAATCTGAGCATGTACTCGTGGCAAGCTCGCACTCTTTGGCGTAATAGAACGCTCTCATGGGTTTCAATGCTCTTTCGTTCGAATCTGAGCATGTACTCGTGGCAAGCTGGCACTCTTAGGCGCAATAGAAAGCTCTCATGGGGTTCCAATCCTCGTTCGTTCGAATCTGAGCATGTACTCGTGGCAAGCTCGCACTCTTAGGCGTAATAGAAAGCTCTCACGGGGTTCCAATCCTCGTTCGTTCGAATCTGAGCATGTACTCGTGGCAAGCTCGCACTCTTTGGCGTAATAGAACGCTCTCACGGGGATTCAATCCTCGTTCGTTCGAATCTGAGCATGTACTCGTGGCAAGCTCGCACTCTTAGGCGCAATAGAACGCTCTCACGGGGTTTCAATCCTCGTTCGTTCGAATCTGAGCATGTACTCGTGGCAAGCTCGCACTCTTTGGCGTAATAGAACGCTCTCATTGGGTTTCAATCCCCGTTCATTCTAATATGAGCATGTACTCGTGGCAAGCTCGCACTCTTTGGCGCAATAGAAAGCTCTCATGGGGTTCCAATCCTCGTTCGTTCGAATCTGAGCATGTACTCGTGCAAGCTCGCACTCTTTGGCGTAATAGAACGCTCTCACGGGGTTTCAATCCTCGTTTGTTCGAATCTGAGCATGTACTCGTGGCAAGCTCGCACTCTTAGGCGCAATAGAACGCTCTCACGGGGTTCCAATCCTCGTTTGTTCGAATCTGAACTTGTACTCGTGGCAAGCTTGCACTCTTTGGGCGTAATAGAACGCTCTCATGGGGTTTCAATCCTCGTTCGTTCGAATCTGAGCATGTACTCGTGGCAAGCTCGCAATCATAAGCGCAATAGAACGCTCTCATGGGTTTGAATCCTCGACCGTTCGAATCTGAGCATGTACTCGTGGCAAGCTCGCACTCTTAGGCGCAATAGAACGCTCTCACGGGGTTCCAATCCTCGTTCGTTCGAATCTGAGCATGTACTCGTGGCAAGCTTGCACTCTTTGGCGTAATAGAACGCTCTCATGGGGTTTCAATCCTCGTTCGTTCGAATCTGAGCATGTACTCGTGGCAAGCTCGCACTCTTTGTGCGTAATAGAATGCTCTCATAGGGTTTCAATGCTCGTTCGTTCGAATCTGAGCATGTACTCGTGGCAATCTCACACTCTTAGGGCGTAATAGAAATGTCTCATTGGGTTTCAATACTCGTTCGTTCGAATCTTAGCATGTACTCGTGGCAAGCTCGCACTCTTTGGCGCAATAGAAAGCTCTCATGGGGTTCCAATCCTCGTTCGTTCGAATCTGAGCATGTACTCGTGGCAAGCTCGCACTCTTTGGCGTAATAGAACGCTCTCACGGGGTTTCAATCCTCGTTCGTTCGAATCTGAGCATGTACTCGTGGCAAGCTCGCACTCTTAGGCGCAATAGAACGCTCTCATGGGGTTTCAATCCTCGTTCGTTCGAATCTGAGCATGTACTCGTGGCAAGCTCGCACTCTTTGGCGTAATAGAACGCTCTCATGGGGTTTCAATCCTCGTTCGTTCGAATCTGAGCATGTACTCGTGGCAAGCTCGCACTCTTTGGCGCAATAGAACGCTCTCATGGGTTTCAATCCTCGTTCGTTCGAATCTGAGCATGTACTCGTGGCAAGCTCGCACTCTTTGGCGCAATAGAAAGCTCTCATGGGGTTTCAATCCTCGTTCGTTCGAATCTGAGCATGTACTCGTGGCAAGCTCGCACTCTTTGGCGTAATAGAACGCTCTCACGGGGTTTCAATCCTCGTTCGTTCGAATCTGAGCATGTACTCGTGGCAAGCTCGCACTCTTAGGCGCAATAGAACGCTCTCACGGGGTTTCAATGCTCGTTCGTTCGAATCTGAGCATGTACTCGTGGCAAGCTTGCACTCTTTGGCGTAATAGAACGCTCTCATGGGGTTTCAATCCTCGTTCGTTCGAATCTGAGCATGTACTCGTGGCAAGCTCGCACTCTTAGGCGCAATAGAACGCTCTCATGGGTTTCAATCCTCGTTCGTTCGAATCTGAGCATGTACTCGTGGCAAGCTCGCACTCTTAGGCGCAATAGAAAGCTCTCACGGGATTCCAATCCTCGTTCGTTCGAATCTGAGCATGTACTCGTGGAAAGCTCGCACTCTTTGGCGTAATAGAACGCTCTCATGGGGATTCAATCCTCGTTCGTTCGAATCTGAGCATGTACTCGTGGCAAGCTCGCACTCTTTGGGCGTAATAGAACGCTCTCATGGGGTTTCAATGCTCGTTCGTTCAAATCTGAGCATGTACTCGTGGCAATCTCACACTCTTAGGGCGTAATAGAAATGTCTCATTGGGTTTCAATACTCGTTCGTTCGAATCTGAGCATGTACTCGTGGCAAGCTCGCACTCTTTGGCGCAATAGAAAGCTCTCAGGGGGTTCCAATCCTCGTTCGTTCGAATCTGAGCATGTACTCGTGGCAAGCTCGCACTCTTTGGCGTAATAGAACGCTCTCACGGGGTTTCAATCCTCGTTCGTTCGAATCTGAGCATGTACTCGTGGCAAGCTCGCACTCTTAGGCGCAATAGAACGCTCTCATGGGTTTCAATCCTCGTTCGTTCGAATCTGAGCATGTACTCGTGGCAAGCTCGCACTCTTAGGCGCAATAGAAAGCTCTCATGGGGTTTCAATCCTCGTTCGTTCGAATCTGAGCATGTACTCGTGGCAAGCTCGCACTCTTTGGCGTAATAGAACGCTCTCACGGGGTTTCAATCCTCGTTCGTTCGAATCTGAGCATGTACTCGTGGCAAGCTCGCACTCTTTGGGCGTAATAGAACGCTCTCATGGGTTTCAATCCTCGTTCGTTCGAATCTGAGCATGTACTCGTGGCAAGCTCGCACTCTTTGGGCGTAATAGAACGCTCTCATGGGGTTTCAATGCTCGTTCGTTCGAATCTGAGCATGTACTCGTGGCAATCTCGCACTCTTAGGGCGTAATAGAATGCTCTCATGGGATTTCAATACTCGTTCGTTCGAATCTGAGCATGTACTCGTGGCAAGCTCGCAATCATAAGCGCAATAGAACGCTCTCATGGGTTTCAATCCTCGACCGTTCGAATCTGAGCATGTACTCGTGGCAAGCTCGCACTCTTAGGCGCAATAGAAAGCTCTCACGGGGTTCCAATCCTCGTTTGTTCGAATCTGAACTTGTACTCGTGGCAAGCTTGCACTCTTTGGGCGTAATAGAACGCTCTCATGGGGTTTCAATGCTCGTTCGTTCGAATCTGAGCATGTACTCGTGGCAATCTCGCACTCTTAGGGCGTAATAGAATGCTCTCATGGGGTTTCAATCCTCGTTCGTTCGAATCTGAGGCATTGTACACTTTCTGTGGCAAGCTCGCAATCATAAGCGGAATAGAACGTCTCATGGGTTTGAATCTCGACCGTTCGAATTGAGCATGTACTAGTGGCAAGCTCGCATCAAGGCGCAATAGAAAGCTCTCACGGGATTCCAATCATCGTTTGTTCGGAATCTGAGCTTATTTACTCGTGGCAAGCTTGCACTCTTGGAGTAATTAGAACGCTCTCACGGAGATTCAATCTCGTTCGTTCGAAATCTGAGCATGTTCTCGTGGCAATCTCGCCACTCTTTGGGCAGTAATAGAACGCTCTCATGGGTTTCAATCCTAGTTCGTTCGAATCTGAGCATGTACTCGTGGCAAGCTCGCACTCTTTGGGCGTAATAGAACACTACTCTCATGCGTGGGGCTTCAATCCTCGTTCGTTATGCGAATCCTGAGCACTGTACATCGTGCAATCTCGGCACTCTTTGGGCGGCATATAGCCGCTCGCACTCATATGGTGTTTCATAATCCTCGTTCGTTCGGAATATGGGAGGCTTGTAATCGTGGCAAGCTTATCACTCTTTGGGCAATAGAACGCTCTCATGGGGGCTTCTGAAATACCTCGTTTCGTTACGAGATCGTGCAAATGTACTCTGGCAAGCTCGCTCTCTTTCGGCGTAATAGAACGCTCTCATCGCGGCCTTCAAAAACTCCTCGTTCGTGTAATTATCATGAGCTCGTATCGTAAAGCTCTGAGCAAGCGTACTTAGGCGCAATAGGCAAGCTCTCATGTTTCAATCCATCCTTGTGTGCGTAATAGAGAAACAGCTCGTGTGGCAAGCTCAATCACTCGTTTGGGCGTAATAGAATCTCTCATGGGGCATTCCAATGGGTCGTTCCGTAATCGAATATGAGCATGTTACTTCGTGGCATAGCTCGCACTCTTTGTGCGTAATAGAACGCTCTCATGGGGCTTTCAATCACCACGTTCGTGAGGGTAATCTGATCATGTACTCGTAGGCAAGGGGCTCCTTCTCGCACTCCTTTGGGCAAAATAGAACGCTCTCATGGGCTTCAATCGTGGTTCGTTAAGAATACTGATGCATGTACTCATGTTGGCAAGCTTTCGCACTCTTTGGACGTTAATAGATAACGCTCTCATGGGGTATCTTCAATTGCCTCGTTCGGAATATCTGAGCATGTACTCGTGACAATTCTCGCAAGCTCGCACATCTTTAGGGCGTACATAGAACGCTCCTTGAATCATGGGGCCTTCAATCCTCGTTGTTCGTTCGAATCTGAGCATGTACTTGGCGTCGGCAAGCTCGCACTCTTTTATGGGCGCAATAGAACGCTCTCATGGGGGCTTCAATCCTCGACGTTCGTTCGAATCTGAGCATGTACTCGTGGCAAGCTCGCACTCTTAGGCGGCAATAGAAAGCTCTCACTCACGGGTTTCCAATCCCTCGTTTGTTCGAATCTGAACTTGTACTCGTGGCAAGCTTGCACTCTTTGGGCGTAATAGAACGCTCTCATGGGGTTTCAATGCTCGTTCGTTCGAATCTGAGCATTCGTACACGTGGCATATCTAGCACTCTTAGGGCGTAATAGAATGCTCTCATGGGGTTTCAATCCTCGTTTCGTTCGAATCTGAGCATGTACTCGTGGCAAGCTGAGCTAATCCAACCACGGTGGGAAAAACAGTATCCTCAGATCCAACCCTCCAAGCTAATCAAGCTCCAGCAGCACTCCGATCTGAATATCACCAAAAGGCTGCTAACTTCGACAGAATAACAGCTTAGCACCAGATCAGATCAATCAGAGTAGAGGAGAACAAGCTAGGTTACAACTAATGCCAACACATGGCCCTAAACCTAACTTTCTCTCTCTAGAACCGAAGTCACGAAGTGGAAATGAGCCTAAAAACCATCAGGGACTCACCTATTTATAGGCTCCCAAAGTCCCACATTCGGGCGCCTGAATCCAACTTCCGGGCGTCCGGAAACTCAGCAGGCCAGGTGTCAGCTGGCGGCCAAACGGTCGGTCGGCGGTCGGCAGGCGGTGGGGCGGCGTGCCTCCGGCGGTCGACACGTGTCCTGCGTCGCGACACGTGGCTCTCCACGTCAACAGTTCAATCCGGATCCTCATCCGGGCGTCCGAATCTTGCGCCCAGATCCAGAACTCGTCGGCCACAACCGGATCATCCGAAAAGCCCTCTGGGTCCGGAAACATTCGTGCGTCCACTTCCTCACTTCCGGGCGCCCGAAGTCCGTCGACTCCAGAAACCCTCAAAATCCTCAAATTTCCAAGTATTACATTCTCCCCTCCTTAAAATAGTTTCGTCCTCGAAACTAAAGCAAAGTACTCACCTCAAGATGTAAACAGGTGGGGATAAGATCTCAGCATAACCGTCTCCAATTCCCAAGTCGCCTCTCTATCATCATGAAAATCCCACTTCACCTTGACATAAGGTATGACCCGATTACGCAATTCCCTCTTCTCACGAGCAAGAATTCGTATCGGTCGCTCCTCGTACTGCAAATCCTCAGTAAGCTCCAGTGGAGAAAAATCTATCACATGGGAAGGATCATGCATGTATCTCCTCAGAACAGAAACATGGAAGACATCGTGTACTCCTGCAAGTCGAGGCGGAAGGGCTATCCGATATGCCACGGGTCCTACTCTCTCTAAGACCTCAAAAGGACCAATAAACCGCGGACTAAGCTTTCCGCGAATCCCAAATCTCCGTATGACCTTCGATGGTGAGACCTTCAAGAAAACATGATCACCAACTTGGAATTCCAGATCTCGCCTCGACTTGATTGATCGAACAGATCATCGATACGTGGGAGGGGGTATCTATTCTTGATGGTCACTTTGTTCAATTCCCGATAATCCACACACAACCTAAGTGAACCATCCTTTTTCTTCACAAACAACACAGGCGCTCCCCAAGGCGACACACTTGGTCTGATAAAACCTTTATCCATAAGATCCTGCAGTTGCGCCTTCAACTCTCTTAACTCAGCTGGTGCCATTCTATAGGGTGTCTTCGAGATTGGCGCGGTTCCTGATACCACATCAATCACGAATTCAATTTCCCTATCAGAAGGCATCGAGGATAACTCAGAAGGAAATACGTCCGGAAACTCACGGACAATAGGAATATCCTCGAGTCCTGGTACAACAGTAGGCACCTCAGTCACTGGTGCAAAATAGGCCATACACCCTCTATTTAACATCTGTCTGGCCTTAGAAGAAGAAATCGTCACTGCGAACAGTGAACTCTTACAACCTTCATAAATGAATTCCTCATGTCCAGGCTCACGAAAAATCACCGTCTTGGTTCCACAATCAATTGTAGCAAAGTATCGAGATAACCAATCCATGCCTAGGATTACATCAAAATCCTGCAACTGTCTCAATACTAATAAATCGGCAGGCATGATCCAAGGCCCTAATTGCACAGGACATTCCAAACAACCCTGCGTCACTTGCAAGTTATGGTCGGGTACCCGCACCTCCTGTGTCTGGGGTAACGACCCGATCTCTAAACCATGATGCAATGCAAATGCCCTACTAACAAAGGAATGCGATGCACCAGTATCGAATAAAGTACGCGATCTAATGCCACAAATCAAAACTATACCTGCCACCACTCGATCAGCTATCGAGGCATCCTCAATCTGAGCGGCATAAACTCGTCCGCTCGCCGGTGGCTGGCGTCGATCCTGCTGTCGTGGCATAGAAGATCGCTCTGAGAATATACCGGGGCGACTCCAGAATACTGCGGTGGAGTAAAAGGTACGGATGCCATAGAAGGGGCTGCTACAAGTCTGGGACAAGCCCTCCTGATGTGTCCTGGCTGTCCACACTCATAACATCGGCCCTCTCGTCTATCACAGAGATAAGCAAAATGAGGTCCTCCATAAATCACACATCGGGGAGATCCTCTCGACTGCTGCTGCTGTCGCTGCTGGCGATATCCTCCAGACTACTGGCGAAATCCTCCAGACTGCTGGCGACTAGAAGATCCACGTCCCTGGAAACGCGATCGCTGGGGAGGTCTAGGTGGTCGTCTGCTACTTGATTGCCCTCCATCATCAGGTACTGGGCGCTTCCTCTCCTGACCCTGAGCTGGGTCCACATGCTGCCCTCTCGTCACAAATGCCCCTCGCTCTACCCACAGAGACTGCTCAATAGTAGCATCCAAAGTCTGAAGTCTCTGCGAGTGGACAAATGGAAAGATCTCGGATCTCAAACCCTTCTCATACAGATAGACCTTCTGTATCTCATCCCTCGCTGCCGAAGGAACACAGTTAAGAAATCTAGTAAACTCCCTCGCATACTCCTGCACCGAGTGATTCCCCTGCTTTAAATTCTTCAAGTCTTCCTCTATCTTCATTTTCACGCTACTGGGAAAATACGCCCCATACATAATCCCCCGAAACTCACTCCAAGACATCTGTAGAGGGTTCAGGGACCTATGATCACGGGTCCTCCTCCACCAGACATGAGCATCACCAGATAAACAATGCACTGCCATATGCACCTGCTCCCGTGCTGGCACAAATAGATCCTCGAACAACTTCTCCATCTCACAAATCCAGGCTTCTACCACCCATGGCTCTATACTACTACCATTGAATCGCGGTGGATCAAACCTACAGAAGCGAGCCAATCTATCCGCCATCCTCTCCTGCTCCTCTTCAGAAAGCACTTGACTGGGCTGAGTACTTCCTTCTCTGGGTTGAGATGTAGTTGGAGTAGTCGCCGCCTGAGGTTCCATAGCTCGAGGCGTAGAGAAACCATCACACATTTTCTGCAACAAGGCACTCTGCTGCCTTCCAACTGCAGCTATGTCTGCTAGCTGCTCCTGCAGAGCGGGCCGTTCACTAGGTCCCGTCTGCTCAGGTATATCCGAAGGCGTCGGATGCGCTCGTGTCGATGGTCGTCGAGGAGGCATAGTAATAACCTGCAACAGAATACCCGATTAGGACCACAAACAATCTCACGACCCAATCTAGCGAAAGTCTAGAAGGACACTTCTTTTCTTCTCAGATTATTATGTCGTCTGCAGCCAACATAATTCATCCGATAAGAAAAGGCATAATCCCTCGATCACTCTTCCTACACAAGGAAGGATCAAAACACAATCTTTGACTTTCGCGATCAATCACGTCTCTCTCGTCATTCTTAGGTCTATTTATCTTAGGTTTCCTAGGCCCTCATGACCTATTCCTAAGCTCTTATACCAACTTAATCTGTCACGCCCCGGGTTACCTCTTCCCAGGCGCATGACAAGATCCGCCGCATACATAGTATTTCTACCGTGTATACGAAGCGAAAATAACAACATCCACAAAGAAGCTAAAGGTATCAACAGAGCTGCTATATAAATATAATCAAAAGATCACTGTACATACATCATACATAACTCTCATATATAACTCTCGTATACATGACTGATAATAACCAACTCACTGTATGTACAGACTCAACCATCTATCACAATGGGTATACCTCTAGCCAAGTATCCGGGGAATAGCTCTACCCGACTGTCTCCTTTCCGCGCTCAGTATGCACAACTGGGGAAGAAGACTCTGCAAAAAGGTGTCAACAACGGGTGTGAGAACTACTATCAAACGAGTAGTCCTCAGTGGGTACCGCCACCAGCCTCAGCGGTCTGCCCACTAAGTCCTCAATCTCAAGAGATATATAAGGAGCAATAAAGAAAGTAGGAGATATACTACCACTACTATGCACAAAGCTCAACTGTCAGTATGAATACCAATGAACTGAATATACCAAATGAGGACTATCATACACAATAATATCTACGAACCAGCTAGTACAGGAAACCCCGTCTGTACCTAGCTCAATCCATAATACCATACCATATAATACCATACGATACCTGCGGCCTGATCATGCTCAACCCTCCAGGGAGCCAGCTAGTACAGGAAGCCCATCTGTTCCTAGCCCTTCGTACAACACTCTGTACGGAATATGCCAACTCATGAGTGGTACTCGTGGGAGCGACCCAACCGAGTAAAGTACAACCATATCAGCGCCAAGCACCCACAGGTATATGATCGACACGACTGGTTCAACAAAGAATCACATGCCCTCGGCATCACAAAGGATAATCAACAAGTATGACCCAATCCATGATCTCACAAAGAATCACGTGCCCTCGGCACCTCAAAGGATAGTCAATAACATGACCCAATCAATGCTCCAGTGCTCACAATCAATCTCAACTCTACCACAAAGAGGAGGTACAATAACATAGCACGAGCCTCAACATGATCACCTACACTAGTATGTACAACAACTGGTACAAGGGATATCAACAGGATAGGTGTAGGTCAAATCAGGCAACAAGGATACAAGGAAATCATGCATGCTCACATATATATCATTAGCATATCATGCACATGCAAATCTCAACCTAACAGATCATATCTAACATAATCTCAGCATGTCATGCTATCATAATCCCAATAATATCACACTATCATAATCCAATACCATCATGCTATCATAATCTAATATCATCATATCAAGTTAACATAATCCAACACTATCATGCTAACATGAGAGTAAACACATAGGAGGAAGTCCACTGAATCTGGCAAACATCAACCCACCTCAAGAGCTAATCCAACCACGGTGAGGAAAACAGTATCCTCAGATCCAACCCTCCAAGATAATCAAGCTCCAGCAGCACTCCGATCTGAATATCACCAAAAGGCTGCTAACTTTGACAAAACAACAGCTTAGCACCAGATCAGATCAATCAGAGTAGAGGAGAACAAGCTAGGTTACAACTAATGCCAACACATGGCCCTAAACCCAACTTTCTCTCTCTAGAACCGAAGTCACGAAGTGGAAATGAGCCTAAAAACCATCAGGGACTCACTTATTTATAGGCTCCCAAAGTCCCACATTCGGGCGCCTGAATCCAACTTCCGGGCGTCCGGAAACTCAGCAGGCCAGGTGTCAGCTGGCGGCCAAACGGTCGGTCGGTGGTCGGCAGGCGGTGGGGCGGCGTGCCTCCGGCGGTCGACACGTGTCCTGCGTCGCGACACGTGGCTCTCCACGTGAACAGTTCAATCCGGATCCTCATCCGGGCGTCCGAATCTTGCGCCCAGATCCAAAACTCGTCGGCCACAACCGGATCATCCGAAAAGCCCTCTGGGTCCGGAAACATTCGGGCGTCCAATTCCTCACTTCCGGGCGCCCGAAATCCGTCGACTCCAGAAACCCTCAAAATCCTCAAATTTCCAAGTATTACAATACCGATGCTAGATTGATAGCTATTATTATAAGCAAATTCAGCCATCGGCAAATGAGTAGGCCATGCACCCTTGAAGTCCAACACACACGCTCGTAGCATATCCTCCAAAATCTGAATTGTCCTTTCTGATTGACCGTCAGTTTGAGGATAAAATGCTGAACTGAAATCGAGCTGTGTACCCAAAGCTTCTTGCAAGCTTTTCCAAAAATGAGATGTTAAACGGGGATCTCGAGCTGAAACTATCGAGGTCGGGACCCCGTGCAACCGCATAATCTCGTCCAGGTAGACTTGTGCCAACTTGTCTCCCGACCAAGTGGTGTGGATTGGCAAAAAGTGTGCCGACTTTGTCAAACGATCCACCACCACCCAAATCACGTCGTGGCCACCTTGCGATCGAGGTAAACCCACAACGAAGTCCATTGCGATATTCTACCACTTCCAAACTGGAATGGCAGCCCTTGCAATTTTCCCGCTGGAAAGCGACGCTCGGCCTTCACCTATTGGCATACTAAACATTGTGCCACAAAGCGTCCAACATCAAGTTTCATCCCCGGCCACCAATAATGCAATTTAAGATCCTTATACATTTTGGTGCCGCCCGGGTGAATCGCATAGGGAGAAGTGTGAGCTTCTTTCAAGATCTTCCACGCACAATCGATTTCGAAATCGAATGGCGCCCTTCGAGTCCACATGAAAATCACCGGCGCGCCCACTCTCGATAGCACTCCGCACCTTTTGGAGTTCCGGATCTCCGGATTGCTTTTCTTTTATTTGCTCCAACAAGGTCGGCCACACCTCGAGATTCATAAGTCAAATCGGCCCATTTCCTTGATCAACGGCATTTGTCCCGTCATCTCAATTGTGAAGTTTTCCACGGATTTTCTACTGAGCGCATCGGCCACCACATTTGCTCTACCGGGGTGGTACAAGATGGTTAAGTCGTAATCTTTTATCAACTCCAACCATCTCCGCTGCCTCAAGTTCAACTCCTTCTGAGTGAATAAATATTTTAAGCTTTTATGATCCGTGTACACCTCACAATGTTCCCCGTACAAATAGTGTCTCCACAACTTAAGTGCGAAGACCACCGCTGCAAGTTCTAGGTCGTGGGTGCGGTAATTTTGCTCATAGCTCTTCAGCTGTCGAGAGGCATATGCTATTACTTGTCCTCTTTGCATAAGCACACACCCAAGACCACGCCATGATGCATCACTATACACCACAAAGCCCTCCCCCGCAATCGGCAAGGCGAGAACCGAGCCGAAGCCAACCTTTCCTTTAGCTCCTTAAAGCTTTGGTCGCATTCCTCGCTCCAAACATATTTGGCTCCCTTGCGGGTAAGACGCGTTAGTGGACCGGAGATGTCACGCCCCAGGTTACCTCTTCCTAGGCACATGACAAGATCCGCCGCATACATAGTATCTCTACCATGTATACGAAGCGAAAACAACAACAATCACACAGAGCTAAAGGTATCAACAGAGCTGCTATATATATATATCAAAATATCACTGTACATACATCATCCATAACTCTCATGTATAACTCTCATATACAACACTGATATCTCAATCACACTGTATGTACAGACTCAGCCATCTATCAAAATGGGTATACCTCCAGCCAAGTATCCGGGGAATAGCTCTACCCGACGGTCTCCTTTCCGCGCTCAGTATGCACAACTGGGGAAGAAGACTCTGCAAAAAGGTGTCAACAACGTGTGTGAGAACTACTATCAAACAAGTAGTCCTCAGTGGGTACCGCCACCAGCCTCAGCGGTCTGCCCACTAAGTCCTCAATCTCAAGAGATATATATGGAGCAACAAAGAAAGTAGGAGATATACTACCACTACTATGCACAAAGCTCAACTGTCAGTATGAATACCAATGAACTGAATATACCAAATGAGGACTATCATACACAATAATACCTGCGAACCAGCTAGTACAGGAAACCCCGTCTGTACCTAGCTCAGTCCATAATACCATACCATATAATACCATACGATACCTGCGGCCTGATCATGCTCAACCCTCCAGGGAGCCAGCTAGTACAGGAAGCCCGTCTGTTCCTAGCCTTTCGTACAACACTCTGTACGGAATATGCCAACTCATGAGTGGTACTCGTGGGAGCGACCCAACCGAGTAAAGTACAACCATATCAGCGCCAAGCACCCACAGGTATATGATCGACACGACTGGGTCAACAAAGAATCACATGCCCTCGGCATCACAAAGGATAATCAACAAGTATGACCCAATCCATGATCTCACAAGAATCACGTGCCCTCGGCATCACAAAGGATAATCAACAAGTATGACCCAATCAATGCTCCAGTGCTCACAATCAATCTCAACTCTACCACAAAGAGGAGGTACAATAACATAGCACGAGCCTAAACATGATCATCTACACTAGTATGTACAACAACTGATACAAGGGATATCAACAGGATAGGTGTAGGTCAAATCATGCAACAAGGATACAAGGAAATCATGCATGCTCATATATATATCATTAGCATATCATGCACATGCAAATCTCAACCTAACATGTCATATCTAACATAATCTCAGCATGTCATGCTATCATAATCCCAATAATATCACACTATCATAATCCAATACCATCATGCTATCATAATCCAACATCATCATATCATGCTAACATAATCCAACATCATCATATCATGCTAACATAATTCAACACTATCATGCTAACATGAGAGTAAACACATAGGAGGAAGTCCACTGAATCTGGCAAACATCAACCCACCTCAAGAGCTAATCCAACCACGGTGGGGAAAACAGTATCCTCAGATCCAACCCTCCAAGCTAATCAAGCTCCAGCAGCACTCCGATCTGAATATCACCAAAAGGCTGCTAACTTCGACAGAACAACAGCTTAGCACCAGATCAGATCAACAGAGTAGAGGAGAACAAGCTAGGTTACAACTAATGCCAACACATGGCCCTAAACCCAACTTTCTCTCTCTAGAATCGGATCACACGAAGTGGAAATGAGCCTAAAAACCATCAAGGACTCACCTATTTATAGGCTCCCAAAATCCCACATTCGGGCGCCCACTTCATAAGTTCCGGGCGTCCGGAAACTCAGCAGGCCAGGTGTCAGCTGGCGGCCAAACGGTCGGTCGGCGGTCGGCAGGCGGTGGGGCGGCGTGCCTCCGGCGGTCGACACGTGTCCTGCGTCGCGACACGTGGCACTCCACATCAACAGCTCAATCCGGATCCACATCCGGGCGTCCGAAACCTGCGCCCAGATCCAGAACTCGTCGGCCACAACCGGATCATCCGAAAAGCCCTCTGGGTCCGGAAACATTCGGGCGTCCACTTCCTCACTTCCGGGCGCCCGAAATCCGTCGACTCCAGAAACCCTCAAAATCCTCAAATTTCCAAGTATTACATTCTCCCCTCCTTAAAATAGTTTCGTCCTCGAAACTAAAGTAAAGTACTCACCTCAAGATGTAAATAGGTGGGGATAAGATCTCAGCATAACCGTCTCCAATTCCCAAGTCGCCTCTCTATCATCATGAAAATCCCACTGCACCTTGACATAAGGTATGACCCGATTACGCAATTCCCTCGTCTCACGAGCAAGAATTCGTATCGGTCGTTCCTCGTACTGCAAATCCTCAGTAAGCTCCAGTGGAGAAAAATCTATCACATGGGAAGGATCATGCATGTATCTCCTCAGAACAGATACATGGAAGACATCGTGTACTCCTGCAAGTCGAGGCGGAAGGGCTATCCGATATGCCACGGGTCTTACTCTCTCTAAGACCTCAAAAGGACCAATAAACCGCGGACTAAGCTTTCCGCGAATCCCAAATCTCCGTATGCCCTTTGATGGTGAGACCTTCAAGAAAACATGATCACCAACTTGGAATTCCAGATCTCGCCTCCGAGTATCAGAATAACTCTTTTGCCTACTCTGAGCCGTCTCAATATGCCGTCATATCACTTTAATCTTCTCCTCGGCTTCAAGCAAAAGGTCTGGACCCAACGTTTTCCTTTCACCAACGTCATCCCAAAACAGAGGTGATCGACATTTGCGTCCATACAATGCTTCAAACGGAGCCATCTTAATGCTCGCTTGATAGCTATTGTTGTACGCAAACTCTACCAATCTCAGATGTCGATCCCAACCTCCACCAAAATCCAAGACACAAGCTCTCAACATATCCTCGAGTGTCTGTATAGTGCGCTCGGACTGACCATCAGTCTGGGGATGAAATGCAGTGCTAAATCGAAGCTGAGTCCCCAAAGCTGTTTGTAAACTCTTCCAGAAATGAGAAACAAACCTTGGGTCTCTATCAGATACTATTGAGATTGGCACTCCATGCAATCTCAATATCTCATCCATATAAAGCTGTGCAAGTCGCTCACGTGACCAAGTAATCTGCATAGGCAGGAAATGAGAAGACTTCGTCAGCCTATCAACAATCACCCAAATAGTATCATAGCCGCTCGAAGTCCTCGGCAATCCTACGACAAAATCCATAGTGATATGATCCCACTTCCACTCAGGTATTGGAAGACTCTGTAGCTTACCAGCTGGTACTCGATGTTCAGCCTTAACTTGCTGACATGTCAAACATTGAGCTACAGCTCTACCAATATCCCGCTTCATACCATTCCACCAGAAGTGAGTCTTCAGATCCTGATACATCTTAGTTCTTCCAGGATGTACAGAATAAGGAGAATAATGTGCTTCCTTCAATATCTCCACTCGAATCTCCAGATCCGCTGGTACACACAGTCGTCCTCTATAACGAAGAGTCTTAGCATCATCATAAGAAAAGCCTTCAAGATCTCCACTTCTCAGTTGATCTTGAACTTTTATCAGATAAGGATCTACACTCTGTTTCTCTCGAATCCTCTCCAACAGAGTGGGCTTTATGATCAGAGTCATCAGTCTCGTCGTCATCCCAGAAGTAACCACCTCAATGGACAACCTCCGTATTTCCTCCACTAGGACAGGCTGTTGAGTAATACACAAACTCAAAGTTGCCACAACCTTCCTACTCAAAGCATCGGCAACAATGTTCGCCTTACCGGGATGGTATAAGATAGAGATGTCATAATCCTTCAATAATTCCAACCATCTCCGTTGCCGTAGATTCAACTCTTTCTGTGTAAATAGATACTTGAGGCTCTTGTGATCTTATTACACTTCACAATGCTCTCCATAGAGATAGTGGCGCCATAGCTTCAGAGCAAATACTACCGCCGCCAACTTCAGATCATGAGTGGGGTAGTTCTTCTCATATTCCTTTAGTTGTCTTGAAGCATATGTAATCACTTTACCATATTGCATCAGCACGCAACCCAAGCCACTATGCGAAGCATCACTATAGATGACAAATCCTTCGCCCATTACTGGTAGTGCAAGAATAGGGGCTGTCATCAACCTCTGCTTAAGCTCATCAAAGCATTCTTGGCACTCATCACTCCAAACATACTTAACTCCTTTCCTGGTTAACCGAGTAAGAGGCGTAGAGAGTTTCGCAAAACTCTCCACAAATCGTCGATAATATCCGGCTAAACCAAGAAAACTCCGCACTTCAGATATGGTCGTCGGTCTAGGCCAATCACGAATTACCTCAATCTTCTTAGGATCAACAGCTATTCCCGAAGCTGAAATCACGTGGCCTAAAAAGGCTACTTCTCTCAACCAAAATTCACACTTTTTCAGCTTTGCATACAACTTCTTTTATTGCAAGAGTTGTAGCACTAATCTCATATGCTCCTCATGCTCCGCATCACTACGGGAGTAAATCAGAATATCATCGATGAAGACTACCACAAATTTGTCTAAGAAAGACTTAAAGACTCGGTTCATCATATCCATAAATGCAGCAGGGGCATTAGTCAATCCAAACGGCATGACTGTAAACTCATAATGCCCATACCGAGTTCTAAAAGCTGTCTTAGAAATATCCTCGGCCTTCACCTTCAACTGGTGGTAACTGGACTGAAGATCAATCTTAGAAAAGACACGCGCTCCATGTAATTGATCGAACAGATCATCGATACGTGGGAGGGGGTATCTATTCTTGATGGTCACTTTGTTCAATTCCCGATAATCCACACACAACCTAAGTGAACCATCCTTCTTCTTCACAAACAACACAGGCGCTCCCCAAGGCGACACACTTGGTCTGATAAAACCTTTATCCATAAGATCCTGCAGTTGCGCCTTCAACTCTCTTAACTCAGTTGGTGCCATTCTATAGGGTGTCTTCGAGATTGGCGCGGTTCCTGGTACCACATCAATCACGAATTCAATCTCCCTATCAGGAGGCATCGAGGATAACTCAGAAGGAAATACGTCCGGAAACTCACGGACAATAGGAATATCCTCGAGTCCTGGTACAACAGTAGGCACCTCAGTCACTGTTGCAAAATAGGCCATACACCCTCTATTTAACATCTGTCTAGCCTTAGAAGAAAAAATCGTCACTGCGAATAGTGAACTCTTACAACCTTCATAAATGAATTCCTCATGTCCAGGCTCACGAAAAATCACCGTCTTGGTTCCACAATCAATTGTAGCAAAGTATCGAGATAACCAATCCATGCCTAGGATTACATCAAAATCCTGCAACTGTCTAAATACTAATAAATCGGCATGCATGATCCAAGGCCCTAATTGCACAGGACATTCCAAACAACCCTGCGTCACTTGCAAGTTATGATCGGGTACCCGCACCTTCTGTGTCTGGGGTAACGACCCGATCTCTAAACCATGATGCAATGCAAATGCCCTACTAACAAAGGAATGCGATGCACCAGTATCGAATAAAGTACGCGATCTAATGCCACAAATCAAAACTATACCTGCCACCAGACATGTGCACCACCAGATAAACAATGCACTGCCATATGCACCTGCTCCCGTGCTGGCACAAACAAATCCTCGAACAACTTCTCCATCTCACATATCCAGGCTTCTACCACCCATGGCTCTATACTACTACCATTGAATTGCGGTGGATCAAACCTACAAAAGCGAGCCAATCTATCCGCCATCCTCTCCTGCTCCTCTTCAGAAAGCACTTGACTGGGCTGAGTACTTCCTTCTCTAGGTTGAGATGTAGTTGGAGTAGTCGCCGCCTGAGGTTCCATAGCTCGAGGCGTAGAGAAAGCATCACACATTTTCTGCAACAAGGCACTCTGCTGCCTTCCAACTGTAGCTATGTCTGCTAGCTGCTCCTGCAGAGCGGGCCATTCACTTGGTCCCGTCTGTTCAGGCATATCCGAAGGCGTCGGATGCGCTCGCGTCGAAGGTCGTCGAGGAGGCATAGTAACAACCTGCAATAGAATACCCGCTTAGGACCACAAACAATCTCACGACCCAATCTAGCGAAAGTCTAGAAGGACACTTCTTTTCTTCTCAGATTATTATGTCGTCTGCAGCCAACATAATTCATCCGATAAGAGAAGGCATAATCCCTCAATCACTCTTCCTACACAAGGAAGGATTCAAAACCCAATCTTTGACTTTCGCGATCAATCACGTCTCTCTCGTCATTCTTAGGTCTATTTATCTTAGGTTTCCTAGGCCCTCATGACCTATTCCTAAGCTCTGATACCAACTTAATCTGTCACGCCACGGGTTACCTCTTCCCAGGCACATGACAAGATCCGTCGCATACATAGTATCTCTACCATGTATACAAAGCGAAAACAACAACAATCACACAGAGCTAAAGGTATCAACAGAGCTGCTATATATATATATCAAAAGATCACTGTACTTACATCATCCATAACTCTCATGTATAACTCTCATATACAACGCTGATATCTCAATCACACTGTATGTACAGACTCAGCCATCTATCAAAATGGGTATACCTCTAGCCAAGTATCCGGGGAATAGCTCTACCCGACGGTCTCCTTTCCGCGCTCAGTATGCACAACTGGGGAAGAAGACTCTGCAAAAAGGTGTCAACAACGGGTGTGAGAACTACTATCAAACAAGTAGTCCTCAGTGGGTACCGCCACCAGCCTCAGCGGTCTGCCCACTAAGTCCTCAATCTCAAGAGATATATATGGAGCAACAAAGAAAGTAGGAGATATACTACCACTACTATGCACAAAGCTCAACTGTCAGTATGAATACCAATGAACTGAATATACCAAATGAGGACTATCATACACAATAATACCTGCGAACCAGCTGTAAGTTAGGGGGTGCCCTAGGATCTATCTAGAGTATATCAATCACCTAGAGGGGGGTGAATAGGTGTAAAAACAAAAATCACAAATCTTAATGCGATAAAGTATTGCGGAAAATAAAATCAGCACACCGAGATTTACGTGGGAAACTCCACTTTGGAGAAAAACCCACGGGACCAACACGCGATAACAATCCACTAAGAATAAAATATTACAAGGTGATTACCGACTCCACGGACTTAACCTCTCCCTTCTCTTCAGCGGATCACGCGCACCAACGGGTTGTCCACGCCCCACGTCCGAATCCACGAACGCCACGTCCCGAATCCACGAGACGCCTCACTTCGAATCCACGAAGCCTTCAACACGTCGAATCCACGACGCTCACTCGAATCCACGAGCGCACTCCGTCCGGAGTAAGAACAATAACGTTGATGATGGTTTATTGCTTAGAAGAGAACATGAAAAATCTGTGGGAATAATCTCTAAGCAATTCTCAAATTGATTCTAAAAGAATATTAGAAATTAGGACACCATGAATCAATTTGAGAGAAGCTTGATGTAGAAGATGAGGAAAACGGTCACCTACAAGCTTCTAGGGTTTCTAAAAGATAATCTGTGATTAACCACATTTAGAGACTCCCCCACATCTTATTTAGGACTTTTTTATAAAATGACCCTAAACAATTTGTTATTTTGCAAAATGACCCTGTGAAAATTAAATTTGTAAAACTAACCCTCCTCTCGCCACGTGGGCGCCAGGTAGGTTTTTTGACTTAAAGACGGTGAATCGTTCACCGCCTTCATGAAGGCGGTGAACGATTCACCGCCTTTAAGTCACAATAGAGTGAAGGCGGTGAATGGTTCACCGCCTTCATAAGGCGGTGAACCATTCACCGCCTTTAGTGTTAATGCAACAAACACCAAGAAGACGGTGAATGATTCACCGTCTTTATAAGACGGTGAATCATTCACCGTCTTATCAGTGTTCGACCTCCAGGACTTAGCCTTGCCAAGCGTTCCCGCGTTGCCAAGGTTCCCGGAGTGGGGTGACCTAGAGAAAACGGTGAACCGTTCACCGCCTTAGTGAAGACGGTGAACGGTTCACCGTCTTCCACCGCCTTCACTGTTTTTACATTAAAGGCGGTGAATAATTCACCGCCTTCAATGTATACAATGAAGGCGGTGGATCGTTAACCGCCTTCAATGTATACAATGAAGGCGGTGGATGGTTCACCGCCTTCAATGTATACAATGAAGGCGGTGGATGGTTCACCGCCTTCACTGTAAATCCCTTCACCGTAAGTCCTAAGCCTTCTAAGTGTTGCGGATTAACACTTAAGGCGGTGAATGGTTCACCGCCTTCATAAGGCGGTGAACCATTCACCGCCTTCACTCTGTTGTATGATAAAGGCGGTGAATCGTTCACCGCCTTCATGAAGACGGTGAACGATTCACCGTCTTTAAGTCAAAAATCCTACCTGGCGCCTGCGTGGCGAGAGGAGGGTTAGTTTTACAAATAAAATTTTCAGAAGGTTATTTTGCAAAATAACAAATTGTTTAGGGTCATTTTATAAAAAAGTCCCTTATTTATAGGTTAGAAGCAATCCGAAATTGATTAGGATTAAAAAACAGTTTTTAGAAAGGTTTGGAAGCAAACCGATTTCGACTAGGATTGCAAAACTGATTTTAGAAAGGTTTGGAACCAAATTAGGATTGCAAAGATATTTTAAGGAATCTACCATCTTATTTACATGTTTGGGAGACATTAGAATCAAAGTATGATAGAAAAAATAACTTTCCAAAACTTCGCAACGGGTCGGGGTCCGGACCGCGGGTATGGGGTCCGGACCTTGACACTCTCCAGGCGTTTCATTGTCCGGACCTCAGCCATCAGGGTCCGGACCTCCGCCCTCATGGTCCGGACCTCATCCTCAGGGTCCGGACCCTCCCTGCGTGACAGCCAGGGAGGCGTACGGGTTCCGGATCTCATCCTCAGGGTCCGGACCTCGGAAGTTGGAAAACTCATTTTTTATATTTTAAATCAATTTTAATCCATTCTAAAGTCTTCCAAACACTTGTAAATGTTTATAAATCATCATCAAGATTATTTAAAACTTACCAAGCATCGTGAATTCATACGTGGAGTCTTCGAGTCTTTGTTCTTCGTCTTTTCTTCTTTGAACCTTCAAGACTCCGACTCACTTCACGAAATATGCCAATATAAAATCCGTAATAATCTTCCCCTTTGGCAATTTCGTGACAAAACTCAAAATTACATAAAACACTCACGATGCTCATCTCTCCAAAAATGAAATTCATTGCCATCAACAAAACAATGAACTTCTCGCGTGAAAGATCCAAATAAAAAAATCAAAATTACAATTTTGTAACTCCTAAAAACAAACTCTATGACTTAGACAAACATGGAGTCTTGAAATCTTGAAAGACCTGCAAAAATTTGTATTCTCCACAAACAAAGTTAGTAGAAAAAATATCAAAATTGCTCCCCCTTTGTTCATGCAATCTCTCCCCCTATGTTTATGCGTCTAAGTCATCATTACCTCTCTCCCCCTTTTTGTCAAAATTGCCAAAAGAAAAACACCAAAAATAGAGAGAAGTTCGAGAGAAATTAATCAAAATACAAGTTTAAAGCTTTTTCAATTTTGAAACCACTTGTATTAAAAACGTCAAACATTGTTAGTGCATGAGGAGTATAAATTCACATTGACTTCTTTCAATCCCTATTAATTTCATAAGAATTAAGAACTTTACTACACAATCATCATAATGTAGATAAAATATTATCCGATTTCTTAATTCATATAAACTTCAAAAACAAGTCATCAAAAATAATCTAAAGGCTCAAAAGCTATCAAGATGTAAACGGATTATGAAGATGACTTAAGGGATTCATCAAAGAGACAGAAATTTGTTGCATAAACATTCAAATTTGAGATAAAACCAATATCGCACAGGGGGTGGCTCTTTGAGCATCTTTTATGTATGTGGACCACCTTATAACACCGAAAAAATAAATTTTTGTGACATTTTTTTCCTTTTGCATACTTTTGCACATATATATATTTTTTTTCGGATATGCAATTTAATTCTCATGTGGTAGCTGCACACACTAACCGGACGACCGGGGTGGTAGCTCTTTCCTCCACGTGGTGGTAGTTTTCGCACTCCTTTAAGGATGCAACTCTTTCCACATCTTTCAAAGCATATGATCATTTCATTTTATATAATAATAACTCCCCCTCGCTTATGCAATCTCTTAGTTGAAAGAACATGTGACAAATTTTAGTCCATAAGAGAATGACTATTCATCAAATTCAACACACACAACAGAGATAGGTTAAGCTCCTAGAGATTACACATGATTGCCTAAATTTGATGAATATAAGTATTAAGAATTCTCATAATAAATTATCTTCAAATATAATGAAAATAAAGTAAAACCGATAATTAATATGAGATTAATTAAGAGTGAATGAAAGTGAACCTATTGATGTTCAAAGCACTATTTAATGTTCTAATCATTCAAAAAATCTAAAAATCGTAACAATGAAAGCACCAAAACGTGTAATGCAATAAACAAAAGATATGCAATAGAAACCGATCAAAGCACTACACTAAGTCAAAACAAATTAAGACTTTAGAGAAGGAAAGATATCACCTTTCCGAACCCAAACTTGGCGAATTGTTGGTTGTCTTTGTTTGTTGATGTTGGGCACGGTTTGTTTTGACTTTTGATCAACCGTGGGTCTTACCACCGCATTCCGCTTTGGAGTAGTTGGTTGTTGTGGCTTTGACTTTTGGTTGACCTTGGGTACTCGACCTTTTGAATGTTGCTTTTGAAACCGTGGGGGTTGTCGAGTGATGGAAGATGCCGATAGATGCTTAGAAGATGCCACTTGAGTTTTCTTTTTATGACATGTTTTCTTGATATGTCCTTTCTTTCCGCATCTATGGCATACTTTCTCTTTTACACTTGTTGAGAGTTTGGGTGCTGAATTTTTAACCTTCTCAACATGTTTTTGCTCATATCCAAGTCCAAGTTTATCCGTTTGACCCAAACCGAGCATACTATCAAGCTTTTTCGATCCGGAGGAGAATTTTAGTATGTCGGACTATAGTTGATGGACTTGTTTGGTCAAGACTTGATTAGAGACATGAATTTCCTTATATTGTAGTTCGAGAAAGCCAACCTTTTCTTGATGCGATTTGATCGTTATCTCCGATTGGTTGAGCTTCTCTTGAAGGATTTTGTTGTTCTTCAATATGTTTTCCCTTTCCTCCGCAAGAGCTTTATTTGAAGTACTCAATGTCTTTTTGTCATCCTCAAGCTCCAAAAGTCGCTTCCTCAACTTCTTGTTGTGCTTAGCCATCTTCTTCGATTCAAAAAGTAGTTGATTGTAGGCATCGGCTAAACTTTCATCATCCGACTCTTCTTCACTTGTGCCGTCGTCGCTTGATGTTTCATGCAAAGAAGAAGAAAGCATATCATTAGAAATAATAGATGATAAACAAAAAGTAGAGGGAGAAGGAGAAACATGTGAAGAAAAGGCAATTGCATCATTGGTTTCCTCTTCACTAGAACTCGATTCATTAGAAGTTGAATCATCCCAAGTTCTTGCTTGTAAAGCCTTCTTTTTATAAGACTTTTTAGTGGGACAATCCGTGGAGATGTGACCGTAGCCGCGACACTTGTAACATCGGATTTCCCCTTCAATCTCATCCTTATATTTAGGGAACTTTGCAAGCTTCTTCTCTTTAGAAGATTTAGAATGTGAAGATCCGTTAGAAGAAGGCTTGGATGTAGATCGATTTGACTTATTCTTCCGGAAATTCCGACGAAATTTCTTCGTGAGACGCTCCAATTGATGTTCAAAATCAGCGAGCGAAATTTCTTCGTCGGAATCCGAGTCGTCGTCTTCCTCCTTCGTAGATTTTAGTGCAATACCTGTACTCTTAGAAGAAGACTTGGAAGAAGATTCATTAGTAGGAAAAGTCATTTCATATGTTTGTAAAGCACCTACTAATTCTTCTACTTTCATCTCGTCCGGATGTTTTATAGTCTCAATGGCCGCAACCTTCGGACGAAATCTTTCGGGAAGAGTTATCAAAATTTTTCTTACAACCCAAGGATCTAATAGGTAAACACAGAAATCAATGAATTTAGAGTTTATGAATTCTCCCCCTTGATCACTGCGAATGCGTACAATTTTCTCATTACGTTCATTCAAAAGACAGTAACAAATTTCAGAAAATGAGTCAAAAGTATCGGCTTTCTCACGCAGAAAAGCAGTCCACACAAAGCGAGTAAAATCATCAACCATAAGAAAGATGTATCGTTTTCCACCCAAGCTTTGAACTCTAGTAGGTCCCATCAAATCCATATGTAGCAATTCTAGAGGTTTTGTTGTCCCTAAGTGATTCAACTTCTTATGTGCAGTTCTAGTTTGTTTACCCAATTGACAACCCCCACACACAGCATTTTCTTTAAAACTGATTTTAGGAACTCCTCTAACTACATCCTTTTGTGTAATCCTAGATAGCTCCTTAAAGTTGATATGACCTAGCCTTTCATGCCATAGAGTTTCAGTGTCTAATGTTGCTAGATTACAATGTTCATTAGCAGTACAGGGAACTATGTAGCAATTATTCTGTGACCTAATACCTTTTAAGAGGAAAGCATCATCACACCCAGTCACTTTACACTCTTTAGCAGAAAATTGAACAGAGCATCCATTATCACACAGTTGGCTAATATTTATGAGATTCGTCTTAAGCCCTTCAACATAAAGAACATCATTCAAAGTAGGGCCATCTGGAATCGTGATTGTTCCCTTTCCGACAACTTTAGATGACCGTCCATCTCCAAAAACAACTAGACCTCCAGAGATTTTAGTTAAAGAGGTAAAGCAATTTTTATCTCCGGTCATATGTCGGGAACATCCACTATCTAGATACCAAGACGAATTATCAAAAGCATGTAGTGAAGTATGTATAACATGACAGGGAAAGAGTTCACCTTTGCGCACCCAAACCTTACGTGTTTTGGGTTGCGTCGGCCTATTGGGACTTGACAGTTGGAGAATTGAGGTCTTTAAGAGATCATGCTTCTTTTGAATGTGCTCTTTCGGTGTCCAAGCTTGCTTCCTCGATTCACCCCTGATTTTTTGTTGTGGATTAACGCGACGTTGCTCTTGATTTGGTTGAGGAAAAATTCTTCTTCAGTCTCTGAGAATGTCGCGGCTGAGTGTAGGCATTTGGAAGTAGTCGTCTGGGTGTTGTGGCTTGCTTCATACCTTGTTTGCAGTTTCTTTTGATGTGACCTACAACACCACACTTATGGCAAGCTCTGTTAGCAAATTTGTTCATTTGTGTAGAAGTCATACCTTGATTTGATATAGATGACTGTGTCAAGTCTTTTGGAGCTGATTTCGAGACTTGTCCCACATAAGTCCGTTCATATCCAAGTCCGAATCGATTAGTTTGACCAAGTCCCAACATTTTATCCAATTTAGAAGTACTAGACGAAAACTTGTTGAGATCATTTTTGAGTTGAAAGATCGTCTTAGTTAATTCCAAGTTGGAATCTCTAGATTCAGTGTACTGCTTGGAAAGGAAATTTATTTTATCTAAATGAGATTCCTTTTCCTTTTCAAGTAGTTTACACTTGTCCAGCAAAGAGTTGTTTGACTTGATAAAACTTTCTCGCTCTTCCTCAAGAGACTTAGAGACAGTAGCAAACTTCTTGTTTTCTTCCTCAAGTTCAAGCAGTCTTCTCCTCAATTTCTTGTTGTGTTTCGCCAACTTCTTAGATTCAATCAATAGATGATGATAGGCAGCTGCAATGTCGTCTTCTCCAGACTCCTCATTGCTTGTGTCGCTCTCCGATGCAGATTTTTCATGCAAAGAAGATAAAGAAGACAAGTCAGTAGAAGTAGAGGCTAAACACATAAAGGGAGAGTTAATTGCAAGTAAGGCAGTAGCATTAACATCCTCATCAGTAGAGGTGGAATCATCCGATGATGAATCATCCCATGTAATAGCTTGCATAGCCTTCTTTTTCGAAGACTTTTTATTAGGACAGTCCGAGGCGATGTGGCCAAAACCCCTGCACTTGTAGCATTGGATTTGACCTTCGGAGCTATTCTTCTCCTTGGAAGAACTCTCAACTTTCCTAGATTTGAAAAAATTACTCCCTTTAGTTTTTGATTGCTTTGAAGAAGATGTCGTTTTATTTGCTTGTTTCCTTCTAAAATTTCGTCGGAACTTCTTCGTTAGGAGCGCCAATTGTTTTTCAAAGTCCTTCAAAGTAGTGTCCGAATCTGAATCTGAGGAAGTCGTGTTTGAGTCTTCTTCCTTCGTGGATCTCAAAGCCATCCCTGCACCCTTGGAAGAAGACTTGGTAGAAGATGAATTAGTAGGAAAGGTCATCTCGTAAGTTTGTAATGCACCAACTAATTCTTCTACTTTCAATTCATCAGGATGTCTCATTGTTTCAATGGCCGCAACCTTAGGGCGAAACCTCTCCAGAAGGGTTCTTACTATTTTACGAACAACTTTGGATTCAGAAATTTTCTCTCCCAAGTTAGCGCAAGTATTAACAATATCTTGCAAACGAGTATAGTACTGCGTAAAGGTTTCATGTTCTTCCATACGAATAGAGTCGAATTTGCTAGTTAGCATTTGAAGTTTTTGAACCTTTACTAGACTATTACCCTCATGCGTCACTTGGAGAGTTTCCCAAATTTCCTTTGCCGTTTCACACGCCGACACGCGTGAGAACTCGATTTGCGTTAAAGCATTGAATAAAGCATTAATACCCTTTCCGTTATATGACGATTGATCAATTTCATCTTTCGTCCATTGGTTTCTAGGTTTTGTGACGCTAACATTCTCGACAACATGTGTTGGATAAGTCCATCCAAACTCAATAGATTGCCACACACGCTCATCGATGGCTATTAGAAAAGCTCTCATACGAACCTTCCAATAAGCATAATTAGTGCCATCGAAAAGTGGAGGTCGATTAATGTTACCGCCCTCGGCCATGATAAAAAAAAACCTATTCCTGCTCTGATACCAATTGTAAGTTAGGGGGTGCCCTAGGATCTATCTAGAGTATATCAATCACCTAGAGGGGGGTGAATAGGTGTAAAAACAAAAATCACAAATCTCAATGCGATAAAGTAATGCGGAAAATAAAATCAGCACACCGAGATTTACGTGGGAAACTCCACTTTGGAGAAAAACCCACGGGACCAACACGCGATAACAATCCACTAAGAATAAAAGATTACAAGGTGATTACCGACTCCACAGACTTAACCTCTCCCTTCTCTTCAGCGGATCACGCGCACCAACGGGTTGTCCACGCCCCACGTCCGAATCCACGAACGCCACGTCCCGAATCCACGAGACGCCTCACTTCGAATCCACGAAGCCTTCAACACGTCGAATCCACGACGCTCACACGAATCCACGAGCGCACTCCGTCCGGAGCAAGAACAATAACGTTGATGATGGTTTATTGCTTAGAAGAGAACATGAAAAATCTGTGGGAATAATCTCTAAGCAATTCTCAAATTGATTCTAAAAGAATATTAGAAATTAGGACACCATGAATCAATTTGAGAGAAGCTTGATGAAGAAGATGAGGAAAACGGTCACCTACAAGCTTCTAGGGTTTCTAAAAGATAATCTGTGATTAACCACGTTTTAGAGACTCCCCCACATCTTATTTATAGGTTAGAAGCAATCTGAAATTGATTAGGATTAAAAAATAGTTTTTAGAAAGGTTTGGAAGCAAACCGATTTCGACTAGGATTGCAAAACTGATTTTAGAAAGGTTTGGAACCAAATTAGGATTGCAAAGATATTTTAAGGAATCTACCATCTTATTTACATGTTTGGGAGACATTAGAATCAAAGTAGGATAGAAAAAATAACTTTCCAAAACTTCGCAACGGGTCGGGGTCCGGACCGCAGGTATGGGGTCCGGACCTTGACACTCTCCAGGCGTTTCATTGTCCGGACCTCAGCCATCAGGGTCCGGACCTCCGCCCTCAGGGTCCGGACCCTCCCTGCGTGACAGCCAGGGAGGCGTACGGGTTCCGGACCTCATTCTCAGGGTCCGGAACTCCGAAGTTGGAAAACTCATTTTTTATATTTTAAATCAATTTTAATCCATTCTAAAGTCTTCCAAACACTTGTAAATATTTATAAATCATCATCAAGATTATTTAAAACTTACCAAGCATCGTGAATTCATACGTGGAGTCTTCGAGTCTTTGTTCTTCGTCTTTTCTTCTTTGAACCTTCAAGACTCCGACTCACTTCACGAAATATGCCAATATAAAATCCGTAACACCAGCTAGTACAGGAAACCCCGTCTGTACCTAGCTCAGTCCATAATACCATACCATATAATACCATACGATACCTGCGGCCTGATCATGCTCAACCCTCCAGGGAGCCAGCTAGTACAGGAAGCCCGTCTGTTCCTAGCCCTTCGTACAACACTCTGTACGGAATATGCCAACTCATGAGTGGTACTCGTGGGAGCGACCCAACCGAGTAAAGTACAACCATATCAGCGCCAAGCACCCACAGGTATATGATCGACACGACTGGGTCAACAAAAAATCATATGCCCTCGGCATCACAAAGGATAATCAACAAGTATGACCCAATCCATGATCTCACAAGAATCACGTGCCCTTGGCACCTCAAAGGATAGTCAATAACATGACCCAATCAATGCTCCAGTGCTCACAATCAATCTCAACTCTACCACAAAGAGGAGGTACAATAACATAGCACGAGCCTCAACATGATCACCTACACTAGTATGTACAACAACTGGTACAAGTGATATCAACAGGATAGGTGTAGGTCAAATCATGCAACAAGGATACAAGGAAATCATGCATGCTCATATATATATCATTAGCATATCATGCACATGCAAATCTCAACCTAACAGGTCATATCTAACATAATCTCAGCATGTCATGCTATCATAATCCCAATAATATCACACTATCATAATCCAATACCATCATGCTATCATAATCCAACATCATCATATCATGCTAACATATTCCAACATTATCATATCATGCTAACATAATCCAACACTATCATGCTAACATGAGAGTAAACACATAGGAGGAAGTCCACTGAATCTGGCAAACATGAACCTACCTCAAGAGCTAATCCAACCACGGTGGGGAAAACAGTATCCTCAGATCCAACCCTCCAAGCTAATCAAGCTCCAGCAGCACTCCGATCTGAATATCACCAAAAGGCTGCTAACTTCGACAGAACAACAGCTTAGCACCAGATCAGATCAACAGAGTAGAGGAGAACAAGCTAGGTTACAACTAATGCCAACACATGGCCCTAAACACAACTTTCTCTCTCTAGAATCGGATCACACGAAGTGGAAATGAGCCTAAAAACCATCAGGGACTCACCTATTTATAGGCTCCCAAAATCCCACATTCGGGCGCCCACTTCATAAGTTCCGGGCGTCCGGAAACTCAGCAGGCCAGGTGTCAGCTGGCGGCCAAACGGTCGGTCGGCGGTCGTCAGGCGGTGGGGCGGCGTGCCTCCGGCGGTCGACACGTGTCCTGCGTCGCGACACGTGGCACTCCACGTCAACAGCTCAATCCGGATCCACATCCGGGCGTCCGAAACCTGCGCCCAGATCCAGAACTCGTCGGCCACAACCGAATCATCTGAAAAGCCCTCTGGGTCCGGAAACATTCGGGCGTCCACTTCCTCACTTCCGGGCGCCCGAAATCCGTCGACTCCAGAAACCCTCAAAATCCTCAAATTTTCAAGTATTACAGGAGATTTTTGAAAATCCCTCTACGAACCGCCGATAGTACCCCGCAAGACCCAAAAAGCTTCGTACTTCCGTGACATTGGTCGGGCGAGGCCAATCCTTGATTGCCTCAACTTTCATAGGGTCCACCGATACTCCTTCCGCGGAGATCACATGACCCAAGAAAGTGACCTCACGAATCTAAAATTCGCACTTCTTTAACTTGGCGAACAACTTGTTCTCTCGAAGAACTTGAAGCACAATCCTTAGGTGCTTATTATGTTCCTCTTCACTCCGAGAGTAGACAAGAATATCATCTATGAACACAACCACAAATTACGCTATTACAAGCATTCGTCTCATTCAAATTACATTTGCATTTTTTTCTTTCCAAGTACAATCAAATTATTATTACAATTTTCTCTTTTCTTTTCTATACCCTTAAGCTGCGCTAATCCAGGGTACATCTATCTCTGGTCACGATGGCAGGACGCTAACTATCGAGTTACGTCCTTTCCTCACGCCGCCACGCCGCTTGTACTGTACCAGATTTTTAATATAAAAATAAGTGAAAATAAAAATAGTGTGAGATACTATTTTTATTGGACTTAAAGAAGTAAGATACAAGTCAAAAATGAATTGTGCAGAGATTGGAATGAAAACAGCAGATTTGGAGTTTTCTGTAAGGAACGGGGCTGATTTTTTAGCAGAAAATTTATAGTGTCAGAAAAATATGAAAATTTAAGGATATGTCAGAATTATTTTTCTGAGGCTAGATTAAAATTTTCACGTCATTCCGACACCCGAAAAGTGAAAATAAAATATAACAGCAATCTGCTAGAGATTTTTGTCGGTAGAGCTTTCGGTGACCAAAAAATGGTCCGAAACTGAGTAGTGATGTAGTACTCGGGAAATTTTGAGGATTTTAGGGTTTCTGGACTCGGCGGGATTCGGGCGCCCGGAAGTGGCGAAGTGGACGCCCGAATGTTCCGGACCCAGTGGACTTTGCGGATGATCCGGTTGTGGCCGACGGAGATCGGATCTGGACGCATGATTCGGACGCCCGGACGAGGATCCGGTTTGAGCTGTTGACGTGGAGTGCCACGTGTCGCGACGCAGGACACGTGTCGATCGCCGGAGACACGCCGCCCCACCGCCTGCTGACTATCGACCGACCGCCTGGCCGCACGACGACACCTGTACGGCAGGGTTTCCGGACGCCCGGAAATTGAGAAGTGGGCGCCCGAATGTTGGATTTTGGGAGCCTATAAATAGGCAAGCCCTGATGGTTTTTGGGGTAATTTCCACTTCGTGACTTCGGTTTCTAGAGAGAGAAAGTAGGTTTAGGGCCATGTGTTGGCATAGTTTGTAACCCTGCTTGCTCTCTTCTACTCTGCTGATCTGATCTGGTGTCGAGCCGTTATTCTGCTGGAGATAGCAGTTTCCTTGGAGGTTTTGACAGATCGGAGTACTGCCGGAGTGCGTTATCCTGGAGGGTTGGATCTGAGGCTTGTTCTTTTCCCACCGTGGTTGGATTAGCATTTAAGGTGGGTTGATGTTTGCCAGATTCAGTGGACTTCCTCCTACGTGTTTTATCTCATGTTAGCATAATATGATATGATGTTGTTTGGATTATGTTAGCATGATTGGATTATGATATGTGGATATTGGATTATGATATTGGGATTATGATAGTATGCCATGCTAAGATTATGTAGAGATGCCATGTTAGAGTGAGACTGATCTATAGACTGCATGGGCATGTTCTGATCTTAGATGTGCTAATGATATGTATATGAGCATGCATTTCTTTGTATCATATTGTTGCATGATTGGACCTACACCTATTCTGTTGATTCCTTGTACCAGTTGTTGTGCATGTAGTGTAGGTGATCATGTTGTGGCTCGTGCTATGTTGTTGTACCTCCTCTTTGTGGTAGAGTAGAGATGATTGTGAGCACTAGAGCATTGATTGTGCCGAGGGCACGGGGTTCTTTGTGAGAGCATGGATTGGGTCATACTTGTTGATTATCCTTTGTGGTGCCGAGGGCACAGTGGATTGGGTCTTACTTGTTGACTATCCTTTGAGGTGCCGATGGCACTTGATCCTTTGTTGACCCAGTCGTGTCGATCATATACCTGCGGGTGCTTGGCGGTTACTATGGTTGTACTTTACTCGGTTGGGTAGCTCCCACGAGTACCACTCTAGAGTTGGCATGTTTCGTACAGAGAGGTGTACGAGGGGCTAGTTACAGACGGGCTTCCTGTACTAGTCGGCTCCCTGGAGGGTTGAGCAGCTCCCTGTAGGGTTGAGCGTGATCAGGCCGCATGGTATGGTATTGTATTGAGAGGTATTGTATGGCGAGAGCTAGGTACAGATGGAGTTCCTGTACTAGCTGGTTCGCAGGTATTGTATTGTGTATGATAGTCCTCATTTGGTATATTCAGTTCATTGGTATTCATACTGACAGTTGAGCTTTGTGCATAGTAGTGGTAGTATATCTCCTACTCTTTTATTGCTCTATTCATATCTCTTGAGATTGAGGACTTAGTGGGCAGACCGCTGAGGCTGGTGGCGGTACCCACTGAGGACTACTTGATTGATAGTAGTTCTCACACCCATTGGTGACATCTTTTTGCAGAGTCTTCTTCCCCAGTCGTGCATACTGAGCGTGGAAAGGAGACCGTCGGGTAGAGCTATTCCCCGGACATTTGGCTAGAGGTATACCCATTTTGGATAGATGGTTGAGTCTGTACATACTGTGTGATGTTGATATCAGTCTGTATATGAGAGTTTTATATGAGAGTTATGGATGATGTATGTACAGTGATCTTTTGATATATTTCTATAGCAGCTCTGTTGATACCTTTAGCTCTGTGTGTTTGATTGTGGATGTTGTTTCGCTTCGTATACATGGTAGAGATACTGTGTATGCGGCGGATCTGGTCATGCGCCTGGGAAGAGGTAACCCGGGGCGTGACAGATTAAGTTGGTATCAGAGCTTAGGAATAGGTCAAGAGGGCCTAGGAAACCTAAGATAAACAGACCTAAGAATGACGTGAGAGACGTGATTGATCGCGAAAGTCAAAGATTGGGTTTTGAATCCTTCCTTGTGTAGGAAGAGTGATTGAGGGATTATGCCTTCTCTTATCAGATGACTTATGTTGGCTGCAGACGACATAATAATCTGAGAAGAAAAGAAGTGTCCTTCTAGACTTTCGCCAGATTGGGTCGTGAGTTGTTTGTGGTCATAAGCGGGTATTCTGTTGCAGGTGGTTACTATGCCTCCTCGAAGACCGTCGACGCGAGCGCATCCGACGCCTTCGGATATGCCTGAGCAGACGGGACCTAGTGAACGGCCCGATCTGCAGGAACAGCTAGCAGATATAGCTGCAGTTGGAAGGCAGCAGAGTGCCTTGTTGCAAAAGATGTGTGATGCTTTCTCTACGCCTCGAGCCATGGAACCTCAGGCGGCGACGACTCCAACTACATCTCAACCCGGAGAAGGAAGTACTCAGCCTAGTCAAGTGCTTTCTGAAGAGGAGCAGGAGCGGATGGCGGATAGATTAGCTCGCTTCTGTAGGTTTGATCCACCGCGATTCAATGGTAGTAGTATAGAGCCATGGGTGGTAGAAGCCTGGAATTGTGAGATGGAGAAGTTGTTTAGGATTGTTACCCTAGGCACAGGAAGTGCGGGTACCTGACCATAATTTGCAGGTGATTGAGGGTTGTTTAGGATGTCCTGTGCAAGTAGGACCTTGGACCATGCCTGCTGATTTATTAGTATTGAGACTGTTGCAGGATTTTGATGTAATCCTAGGCATGGATTGGTTATCTCGATACTTTGCTACGATCGATTGTGGATCTAAGACAGTAATCTTTCGTGAGCCTGGACATGAGGAGTATATTTATGAAGGTTGTAAGAGTTCACTGTTCGCAGTGACGATCTCTTCTTCTAAGGCCAGACAGATGTTAAATAGTGGATGTATGGCCTATTTAGCAACAGTGACTGAGGTGCCCACTGTTGAACCAGGACTCGAGGATATTCCTATTGTCCGTGAATTTCCGGACGTATTCCCTTCTGAGTTATCCTCGATGCCTCCTGATAGGGAGATTGAATTCGTGATTGATGTGGTACCAGGAACCGCGCCAATCTCGAAGACACCCTATAGAATGGCACCAGCTGAGTTGAGAGAGTTGAAGGCGCAATTGCAAGATTTGATGGATAAAGGTTTTATTAGACCCAGTGTGTCGCCCTGGGGAGCGCCTGTTTTGTTTGTGAAGAAGAAGGATGGTTCACTTAGGTTGTGTGTGGATTATCGAGAATTGAACAAAGTGACCATCAAGAATAGATACCCCCTCCCACGTATCGATGACCTGTTCGATCAATTGCAGGGAGCGTGTGTCTTTTCTAAGATTGATCTTCAGTCCGGTTACCACCAGTTGAAGGTGAAGGCCGAGGATATTTCTAAGACTGCTTTTAGAACTCGGTACGGGCATTATGAGTTTACAGTCATGCCGTTTGGGTTGACTAATGCCCCTGCTGCATTTATGGATATGATGAACCGAGTTTTTAAGTCCTTCTTGGACAAGTTTGTGGTAGTCTTTATTGATGACATCTTGATTTACTCCCGTGATGATGCGGAGCATGAGGAGCATCTGAGATTAGTGCTACAACTCTTGCGAGAGAAGAAGTTGTATGCAAAGCTCAAGAAGTGTGAGTTTTGGTTGAGAGAGGTTGCCTTTTTAGGTCATGTAATTTCAGCTTCGGGAGTAGCTGTTGATCCTAAGAAGATTGAGGCAATTCGTGATTGGCCTAGACCGACAACTATATCTGAGGTTCGGAGTTTTCTTGGTCTAGCCGGGTATTATCGACGATTCGTGGAGAGCTTTGCGAAACTCTCTACGCCACTTACTCGGTTAACCAGGAAAGGGGTTAAGTATGTTTGGAGTAATGAGTGTCAAGAATGCTTTGATGAGCTTAAGCAGAGATTGATGACAGCCCCTATTCTTGCACTACCTGTGATGGGCGAAGGATTTGTAATTTATAGTGATGCTTCGCATAGTGGCTTAGGTTGCGTGTTAATGCAACATGGCAAAGTGATTGCATATGCTTCAAGACAACTAAAGGAATATGAGAAGAACTACCCCACTCATGATTTGGAGTTGGCGGCGGTAGTCTTTGCTCTGAAGCTATGGCGTCACTATCTTTATGGTGAGCATTGTGAAGTGTATACTGATCACAAGAGTCTTAAGTATCTGTTTACACAGAAAGAGTTGAATCTACGGCAACGGAGATGGTTAGAATTATTGAAGGATTATGACATCTCTATATTATACCATCCCGGTAAGGCGAACGTTGTTGCCGATGCTTTGAGTAGGAAGGCTGTGGCAACTTTGAGTGTGTGTATTACTCAACAGCCTGTCCTAATAGAAGAGATGCGGAGGTTATCTCTTGAAGTGGTTACTTCTGGGATGACAGCGAGACTGATGACTCTGATTTTGCAGCCCACTCTGTTAGACAGGATTCGAGAGAAACAGAGTGAAGATCCTTACTTGGTGAAAATTCGAGATCAACTGAGGAGTGGAGATCTTGAAGGTTTTTCTTGTGATGATTCTGGAGTTCTCCGTTTTAGAGGACGTCTGTGTGTACCAGCAGATCAGGAGATTCGAGAGGAGATATTGAAGGAAGCACATTATTCTCCTTATTCTGTACATCCTGGAGGGACTAAGATGTACCAGGATCTGAAGACCCACTTTTGGTGGAATGGTATGAAGCGGGATATTGGTAGAGCTGTAGCTCAATGTTTGACATGTCAGCAAGTTAAGGCTGAACATCGTGTACCAGCTGGTAAGCTACAGAGTCTCCCAATACCTGAGTGGAAGTGGGATCATATTACGATGGATTTCATCGTAGGTTTGCCGAGGACTTCGAGCGGCTGTGATTCTATTTGGGTGATTGTTGATAGGCTGACGAAGTCTGCTCATTTTCTGCCTATGCAGATTACTTGGTCACGTGAGCGACTTGCGCAGCTCTATATGGATGAGGTATTGAGATTGCATGGAGTGCCAATCTCAATAGTATCTGATAGAGACCCAAGGTTTGTTTCTCATTTTTGGAAGAGTTTACAAACAGCTTTGGGAACTCAGCTTCGGTTTAGCATTGCATTTCATCCCCAGACTGATGGTCAGTCCGAGCGTACTATACAGACACTCGAGGATATGTTGAGAGCTTGTGTCTTGGATTTTGGTGGAGGTTGGGATCGACATCTGAGATTAGTAGAGTTTGCGTACAACAATAGCTATCAAGCGAGCATTAAGATGGCTCCGTTTGAAGCGTTGTATGGACGCAAATGTCGATCACCTCTGTATTGGGATGATATTGGTGAAAGGAAGACGTTGGGACCAGACCTTTTGCTTGAAGCCGAGGAGAAAGTGAAAGTGATACGGCGGCATATTGAGACGGCTCAGAGTAGGCAGAAGAGTTATTCTGATACTCGGAGGCGAGATCTGGAGTTTCATGTTGGCGATCATGTTTTCTTGAAGTTCTCACCATCGAAGGGCATACGGAGATTTGGGATTCGCGGAAAGCTTAGTCCGCGATTTATTGGTCCTTTTGAGATCTTAGAGAGAGTTGGACCCGTGGCATATCGATTAGCCCTTCCGCCTCGACTTGCAGGAGTGCACGATGTCTTTCATGTATCTGTTCTGAGGAGATACATGCATGATCCTTCCCATGTGATCGATTTTTCTCCACTGGAGCTTTCTGAGGATTTGCAGTACGAGGAGCGACCGATACGAATTCTTGCTCGTGAGACGAGGGAATTGCGTAATCGGGTCATACCTTATGTAAAGGTACAGTGTGATTTTCATAATGATAGGGAGGCGACATGGGAGTTGGAGACTATTATGCAGAGATCTTATCCCCACCTGTTTATATCTTGAGGTGAGTGTTTTACCTTAGTTTCGAGGACGAAACTATTGTAAGGAGGGGAGAGTGTAGTACTCGGGAAATTTTGAGGATTTTAGGGTTTCTGGACTCGGCGGGATTCGGGCGCCCGGAAGTGGCGAAGTGGACGCCCGAATGTTCCGGACCCAGTGGACTTTGCGGATGATCCGGTTGTGGTCGACGGAGATCGGATCTGGACGCATGATTCGGACGCCCGGACGAGGATCCGGTTTGAGCTGTTGACGTGGAGTGCCACGTGTCGCGACGCAGGACACGTGTCGATCGCCGGAGACACGCCGCCCCACCGCCTGCTGACTATCGACCGACCGCCTGGCCGCACGACGACACCTGTACGGCAGGGTTTCCGGACGCCCGGAAATTGAGAAGTGGGCGCCCGAATGTTGGATTTTGGGAGCCTATAAATAGGCAAGCCCTGATGGTTTTTGGGGTAATTTCCACTTCGTGACTTCGGTTTCTAGAGAGAGAAAGTAGGTTTAGGGCCATGTGTTGGCATAGTTTGTAACCCTGCTTGCTCTCTTCTACTCTGCTGATCTGATCTGGTGTCGAGCCGTTATTCTGCTGGAGATAGCAGTTTCCTTGGAGGTTTTGACAGATCGGAGTACTGCCGGAGTGCGTTATCCTGGAGGGTTGGATCTGAGGCTTGTTCTTTCCCCACCGTGGTTGGATTAGCATTTAAGGTGGGTTGATGTTTGCCAGATTCAGTGGACTTCCTCCTACGTGTTTTATCTCATGTTAGCATAATATGATATGATGTTGTTTGGATTATGTTAGCATGATTGGATTATGATATGTGGATATTGGATTATGATATTGGGATTATGATAGTATGCCATGCTAAGATTATGTAGAGATGCCATGTTAGGGTGAGACTGATCTATAGACTGCATGGGCATGTTCTGATCTTAGATGTGCTAATGATATGTATATGAGCATGCATTTCTTTGTATCATATTGTTGCATGATTGGACCTACACCTATTCTGTTGATTCCTTGTACCAGTGGTTGTGCATGTAGTGAAGGTGATCATGTTGTGGCTCGTGCTATGTTGTTGTACCTCCTCTTTGTGGTAGAGTAGAGATGATTGTGAGCACTAGAGCATTGATTGTGCCGAGTGCACGGGGTTCTTTGTGAGAGCATGGATTGGGTCATACTTGTTGATTATCCTTTGTGGTGCCGAGGGCACAGTGGATTGGGTCTTACTTGTTGACTATCCTTTGAGGTGCCGAGGGCACTTGATCCTTTGTTGACCCAGTCGTGTCGATCATATACCTGCGGGTGCTTGGCGGTTACTATGGTTGTACTTTACTCGGTTGGGTAGCTCCCACGAGTACCACTCTAGAGTTGGCATGTTCCGTACAGAGAGGTGTACGAGGGGCTAGTTACAGACGGGCTTCCTGTACTAGTCGGCTCCCTGGAGGGTTGAGCAGCTCCCTATAGGGTTGAGCGTGATCAGGCCGCATGGTATGGTATTGTATTGAGAGGTATTGTATGGCGAGAGCTAGGTACAGATGGAGTTCCTGTACTAGCTGGTTCGCAGGTATTGTATTGTGTATGATAGTCCTCATTTGGTATATTCAGTTCATTGGTATTCATACTGACAGTTGAGCTTTGTGCATAGTAGTGGTAGTATATCTCCTACTCTTTTATTGCTCTATTCATATCTCTTGAGATTGAGGACTTAGTGGGCAGACCGCTGAGGCTGGTGGCGGTACCCACTGAGGACTACTTGATTGATAGTAGTTCTCACACCCATTGGTGACATCTTTTTGCAGAGTCTTCTTCCCCAGTCGTGCATACTGAGCGTGGAAAGGAGACCGTCGGGTAGAGCTATTCCCCGGACATTTGGCTAGAGGTATACCCATTTTGGATAGATGGTTGAGTCTGTACATACTGTGTGATGTTGATATCAGTCTGTATATGAGAGTTTTATATGAGAGTTATGGATGATGTATGTACAGTGATCTTTTGATATATTTCTATAGCAGCTCTGTTGATACCTTTAGCTCTGTGTGTTTGATTGTGGATGTTGTTTCGCTTCGTATACATGGTAGAGATACTGTGTATGCGGCGGATCTGGTCATGCGCCTGGGAAGAGGTAACCCGGGGCGTGACAAGTGATGATCAGTTCTTCTGATTAACTTAAACCTAGGTTGGACATTGAACCTAGAGTCGTCGAACCTTGGTTGGACATCATGGTGGCTAGGCCACTTGGAATAAGATATCGATAAACCTAGTGTCATTGTACATAGGTTAGAAACATAGTGGTAGAGAGAGACCACTTGTAATGGAATGTTATTAACCTAGAGTCGGGTGAATCTAGGATATGTCAGAATTATTTTTTTGAGACTAGATTAAAATTTTCATGTCATTCCAACACTCAAAAAGTGAAAATAAAATATAACAGCAATCTGCTAGAGATTTTTGTCGGTAGAGCTTTCGGTGATCAAAAAATGGTCCGAAACTGAGTAGTGATGATCAGTTCTTCTGATTAACTTAAACCTAGGTTGGACATTGAACCTAGAGTCGTCGAACCTAGGTTGGACATTATGGTGGCTAGGCCACTTGTGAGAATCCGAATTTTGGGAATTTGAAATTCTCAGTGTTCCTCTCCCCCATTACTGTGTTTTTGATCAGTATACGTATATATATACCGGTATTTATATATATATATGTATATAAGTGATTTTAGTGGATTTTAATAGTTGTTGGTTTTTCGTCGCGGAGAGCGAATGGCTTAACGGCGCGATCCGGAGTCCGAATCTGACGAACCAAAATGGTGAGTTCGATGTCTCGGCAGTGCTGAACGCGATGGCGTGATCCGCGTCGTCGTGCGACGAGCAGATGAAAAGTTATTCCATCTTGATCGCCGAGAGGTCGTAAGTCGCATTTTGTAATTTCGCGATTTGGACCCTGTTCTCGCACCGTTTCGCGTGAGATTGCTTGTGGAGGGGTGTTTGGGCATCTTGTGCTGGCTGAGAGGGACCTTGGGGTGTTTTGCTGAGTTTGGAGGGGTTTTTCTGTAATTTGGTTGGTGGAGGGGGTGGGTGAAACATCCCCTCACACACTCTCTCTCTCTCTCCCTCTCTCACTCCCTTCTCTCCCCTGCTCCCAGGGGGGGGGGTGAGCACGAGGCTCCCCTGCCCCTCAGCCTCCTCCCCGAGCCCTGCCGGTCGCCGCCGGCCACCGCCTGGCCGGAGCTACCCCCCGGGTCACCTCTCTCTCCCTTTTCTTCTTCTTCTCCTTCTTCTTCTTCCCGGAGGTGTGCACCCAGGGGAAACCCACGCCAGAACTCCCCTGAGGTGGCACGACTGCTCGAGTCCTGCGCCGCCGCCGGTGACCGCCGCCGTGGGCCGCCGAGCTGCCGCAGCTGCTGCCAGGGCAGCTGCGGGCAGGGGGTTGGTGGCCCGAGCCGCCGCCGGTTCGCGCCGCCTTGGGGGGGTGAGCGCCCTCACCCTCAGGTCCTCCGGCGCCGCCCCTTTCTTCCCCGGCCGCCCCCGTGCCGCCGGTGCGCCGCCGCGCGCCGCCTGCGTCTCCTGCGTGCAAGCTGCAGGCAGGAGCAGCTGGAGGCCGCGCCCCGCCGCCTCCCCCGCCGCCTCGGAGGGTGAGCGCCGCCACCCTCGGGACCTCCGCCGCCGGTCTTCTCCTTCCCGGCCGTCGCTGTGCTGCCGGAGCGCCGCCGCAGCCGCCGCGGCTGCCGCCTGTGCTCCTAAGGCACCCGCGGCTGTGAACTTCCGACCGCCGCCGCCGTTGCCCGGAGTTGTCGCGGTCGCCCCTTCCCCGACGTCCGGCGGGTCCCTCTTGCCGGTGCTCGCGTCGCCGTCGGCTGCCGACGCCGTTCCTTGCCGGAGTAGGTGTGGCCGAGCCTTCCCGGAGCTAGGGCTCTTCCCCGCGCCGCCGCCGCCGCCACTTCCCGCCGCCGGCTGAGGTGAGCCCCCTCTTCCTTGCCACCTCCTCTGCCGACCCTGGCCGCCGCTGGCCGTGCATGCCGGCCGGCAGCCGGCCGGAGCTGGTTGCTCCGGCCGGGGTCTTGCTTTGTTGGATTTTGGCCGTACCTTGGTGTTTGAGCTCCCCGTTGCCTCCCGGAGCTCGGAAAGGTGAGCACGATGATCGCGGCGATGCGCTGATCATCATGCTCACCTTAGTTTCTGTTTTGGGTGAGCCGTTTTACCGTTCGGCCTTCGTCGAGCATTTTCGCCTTGTGGATGCACTGTTTTTATGGGTTTTCCCGGACTGCGACTGTTCCCGTCACAGTGAGGCTGTGAGCATGGCCTCCGTTACATCGTTGCCTATCCGCTGGTGCTTGCGGAAGGTCGTGCGGATGTACGGTTTGCTCACACGGCCTTAGTTACGCTCGCTTTTGTGCTTGAGCTCGCTGTTTTTATGGGATTTCCCGGCTTGCGACTGGTCCTGTCGCAGCGGGACAGTGAGCACGGTCTCCGTGACGTCGCTACCTATATCCGCTGGTGCTTGCGGAAGGTCGAGCGGACGTACGGTTTGCTCTAGCGGCTTAATTTAGTGATTGTATGTATGTGTATGTTGCATGTTTGGGGACTTTGGCGTTTGTGACAGCGTAGCGACGCTGTGGGCTACAAGGGTAAGGTCTTGGAGACCCTGTGGACTGGTTGTCCAACCCCCTCGCCCTTCGTGTAGTTTCGGATTCGTTTCCGACGCGTTTTTTCGATGAAATAATCGGCGAAACGCACGTTTCTAGTTGTGCGACTCACTCGCTGTTTTCGCGAGCGACTTGGCTTCATCGTGTAGCCTCGTTGGCTGTTCCTCATCGCTGTCCCGAAGTTCCGAGGACAGCGGATGAGTGATGTGGGGTTCCGGTGCCAAATTGGCACTTTTCGGGAACCCGGGAAGCCTTTACGGGTGCATTTGATGTTCGTGGCACCCCGAGCTTGTGCTCGCTGTCCCGTCACTTGGTTTCGTGTGTTCGGGGACAGCGAGGGACCATGTTGGCTGTTTGGTACCCCTCGGGGGCTTTGTGTGGTTTCGGGATCGTCCCGGTGGGTTTCCCGGGCGATCCGCCGGTTTCGGGATGTGAGAGCTTTGTGTTTAGCGTCGACTTGGTGGACCTTGACCCTGTGAGTCTTTCGTAGGTCTTGTCGCGGTTCCCGAGAGCCGTCGGTGTTAGATTGGATCTTACCTACAGGTGGGTACTTCGACCCGGAGTCGGTTCAGTGGACTACGGTGATACCTTTCTATCCCTTCCTTTGCATTTCTGTTAGTAGTTCACTTGACTCCCGTAGACTCTACTCATATGCGTGCTTGGATAGTAGTAGAGTAGTGTGGTTTGCATGTTCTTTGAGACGACCCAGTCGGTCGGTGGGGATCGCTTGTCATTCTGAGCGATCCTAGTGTGGTTTGCATGTTCTTGAGACGACCCAGTCGGTCGGTGGGGATCGCTTGTCAGTCTGAGCGATCCTAGTGTGGCTTGCATATTCCTTGAGACGACCCAGTTGGTCGGAGGTGATCGCCTGTTGTTCCGAGCGATCCTAGTTGTGGTTTATTGGTTGCTTCTCGGCTTGTTGCCGTTCTGTGGATTGAGCAGGGTGACAGTGCCAGGGCCACCCCCTGGTGGCTATAGATTGGGTTCACTTTGTGGTTATCCCCTTTGATGCATACTAGTTGCTTACAGTAGCATTGTTATTTCTGTTATAGGTTCAGCCTCATATTTACTTGTGCTACTGTATACCATATCTATCTTTTGTTGACCCTCGTGCCGGTGTGTACACCTCGCCTTCGTCGGCTTGCGGTACCCACTGGGAGGGGAGACATGCGTGCATGTTCTCACCCCCCACCCCCATTACAGGTTTCAGGTGAGCAGGGTGGTGAGTGTCGGGACGCTGCGAGGCACGCCTAGATAGTAGCTCTAGAGGTTCCGACTCGTGAGGCTACATCCCCAGATTTGGTTATTCCCCTACCTCTATTTGATAGATGTAATGTGTGGTTCAGTTACCCCGTTGTAAATTCTAGCATGCTTATGTTGTGGATTCATTCTATATGCTTGTGTGATGACTGCATGCTTGGACTAGTTGATTGTATCCTTGTTTTTCAATCGTTTCGTTATCTAGCATTTCGGTTTTCTACCCCTCGTGGTAGCGTCGTAAAACAAGGTTTCCGTGTGGGAAACGGTTTTCAAATGGATTTCTGATTGCTCGGTTTTGTGATTTCAAAAAGAGAGTTCTCGTGTGGAGAACAGTTTTCAAAGGCTTCTTCAATGATTGAGATTAGGGTTTCAAACTAAAGCTTCTGGGTAAGGAGCAGCTTTCTAGAATGATTGTTGCTTGTGCATTGCATCATCCTTCGCTTAAGGATTTGCTTAGATTCATACAGGTTAAGGACTGTTAGCTGTATGAATCTCTCGTTGTGTTGATGTGCTGTTGGGATGAATGAATGGTGGTTGTGATCCTGTTGTTTGTTTTTGGACGCCGTGCAAATACAGGGGAGGCTCTGTCCGTGTGTACAGTGGACCCTGTATTTGTGGCGGGTCTGTACGTGGCGCGGGCTAGGCTTTTCAAAAAAAAATTAATTAGCACGTTTTTTCCGCATCTTGAACTAGCCCGGGGCGTGACACCACTTGGAATAAGATATCGATAAACTTAGTGTCATTGAACATAGGTTGGAAACATAGTGGTAGAGAGAGACCACTTGTATTGGAATGTTATTAACCTAGAGTCGGGTGAATCTAGGTGGGAAAAACATAGGACCTAGCGTTGTGGAACCTAGGTGATAAAATAAGTGGTAGGATGACCACTTGGACATGAGAATGTAAACCTAGAGAGGTTGATAATATAGGATAAAAGATGAACCCTTGAGACTTTGGAATGGATTACGGAATCCCTAGACTGATACTTGCAGGTATGTGTGGTTCTCCTCGCCTGGCAAGTGATTGTGGCTGCAGGTATGTGTGGTTCTCCTCGCCTGGCAAGTGATTGTGGCTGCGGGTATGTGTGGTTCTCCTCGCCCGGCAGCAGATTATACTTGCGGGTACGTGTGGTTCTCCTCGCCCGGCAAGTGACTCATAACTGCAGGTATGTGTGGTTCTCCTCGCCCGGCAGTGGTTTGAGTATCGGAGGTGTATGTGGTATATCCCTCACCTGTCGAGTGGATTGAAGGCTGAGGTGTATGTGGCATGTTCATCTCCTCAGGCCTGGACATAGGCGGTAGTCCGCTGATGACTGACTCAAGAGTGAGTCGGGTTTGACCTTGGCTAAGGTGAGTAAACCTTAGGAGAGAATTGGATAAGAAGTGGATAGTGAAATAGAAAGTAGAAGGGGAATACCTACTTGCATGGATTTCATTATCGCATTTGCATGAAGCATAAGCATGTTTACTATTTTTGCATATAGTAGAGTTATATGCTTACAAGTTATGTATATGTACTAACCCTTGCTATGCTTTCTTTGGACCTAGTGGGTCGAGCTTCTCTCTTGAGTGGCCTTACCCACTGGGAACTATTTTATATAGTTCTCATCCCACTATTTTTTAGGTCCACACGTGAGCGGCGCGACGGTGCGAGAAGGGCGTAGCTCAGTAGATAGCGCCCTGCCATGGTGACAAAAGATAGATGTACCCTGGGTCAATGTAGCCTAAAGGTTCTAGAATGAAAAGAATAGAAATGTATATGATTGTATTTGGAAAGATAGAACGAAAAGTGTAAATGTAAAATTGTATGTGGTAAATGCTTCTAATAGCATAGTAAATTGTGATGCTTTTCTTATGCAATCTGTGTATGAACTCTGTTCCTGTTTGGAACTTCTTGAACTGTACTGATTGCGACGCCTTGGACGTACAGGGGAAATTCTGTCCGTTCGGCGGGTCTGTGGACGTGCCCGAACTGACCAAATCGGCGGTCCCGGGGCGTGACATCGCTCACGTGTGGACCTATAAAATATGGGGGTGAGAACTATAAACATAGTTCCCATTGGGTACGGCCACCCAAGGGAAGAGCTTGACCCAACAGGTCCAAAGGAGGCAACATAAGCATGTTAGTGTACAACATGTAATTATGTAAGCATATACACTCTACTATATTCGGATAACAATAATAACCATGCTTATGCCTCAAGTAAATGCGATAATGAAATCATACATGTAAGTCACTTTTCATTTCTACTTACTATTTCACTATCCATATGAATTTCAATCCGCTCCTAAGGTTTCTCTTATCTTAGCCAAGCCATACCACACGACTCACTTTTGAGTCAATCATTTGCAGAATCGCTGCGTTCATTTAGGCATTAGGTAACAGAATCGCTGCCCCTATTTTGCCTATAGTTCCCAAGTTGCGGAATCACTGCGTATCATTGGGTGCCGGGGAATGGAATCGTCGTCCCCGCTTGGCCCCAAATTCACAAGTTGCAGAATCGCCGCATTCATTAGGTGCCAGGCAATGGAATCGCCATCCCATTTCTTGCCCCAATTTCACAGGTAGCGGAATCGCCGCTTTCATGATCTCATCAAGGGTCCATAAGTTTCACCCTATATGTTAACCTTTCTAGGTTTAAAATCACTCATGTCCAAGTGGTCACCCTACCATATATTTCAACCTATGTTCAATGACACTAGGTTCAATGACATTCCGATCCAAGTGGTCTTCCTACCACTATATTTCATAACCTAGTTTCAACGACACTAGGTCCTATGTCTTTCCCACCTAGGTTCACTCGACTCTAGGTTCTATATTTATCTTGTCCGAGTGGCCTACCCACCACTATATTTTCAACCTATGTTCAATGACACTAGGTGAATGACTTTCCGGTCCAAGTGGTCTTCCTACCACTACGTTTTTCAACCTATGTTCAATGACACTAGGTTCAATACCCAATCATGTTCATTCTTATCCTAGTTGTCCACACCTAGGATTCATGATTCCTGTGACATCTAGTTATTGATTCCTCACTTGTCGAATTCTCTAATTTTTCTAGAGTTCATCGACCTATGTTCAATGTCCACACCTAGGCATACATATATATCCATATTTATATGTCTCACATGCCCACTATTCTTGTCCAATGGTAGATAATTATTCTAGTAACATATGATTTTCACATGCATACTTACCAATAGACCTACCATTACATGCATCAAGTAAAATAATATTAAATTTTACTCTTTCGACGTGGAAGTGACCTAATCACTTCGGTGAAACACAACCCACCTTGTGGTACCCCCAATTGCTTGTAGACACTTGCAATTGGGCCAAACTCTTGGATCTCCAAGCTTGCTCCCAAGCTTTCCTTGTCCTATACAAGAGATCCATTCGTTACCATTTTCGAACCCCTAAACAATTTTTTCTCTTGAAATTAAGTTGCCCCACTTAATTTCCTAACCCTCAATTAGGGTTTTAAAGGGTTGAAACATTTTAAAACCCTCCATAAGAAAATCTCTCTTTCAACCTAGGGTTCTCTAAAATTTATGGCAAAATCCAATTTCATTTGTCAATCTCTGCAATTTGTAGCCAAGATTAACCTAGGGTTTGATAAAAATCTATTTTATAAGGTTTAAATCCAAAACCCTAACTTTAAATTCCAAAACTCACATTTACCCAAGGCTTTTCCTCTTCTTCTTGCTCAAGAAGATGGCCCTCTACCTCCAAATCATTTCTTCTAGCTTGGGCCCTCAAGCTCCAAGAGTTGGAGAAGAAGAAGATGAAGAAGAACAAGAAGAAGAGAGTGAGAGAGAGGAGCTTCTCTCTCCTCTTCTCCTTGTGTGTGTGTGCGTGTGGGGTTTCAGAGGAAAAAGGGGAGAGGACTCCCTTTATATAGGCCCACACCATGAAATTACCAAAATACCCTTAAAAACTACATTGTGCAGAACTGCGTACCGGTACTCGAATTGCCGTACAGGTACACGGGCATTTAGTTCCGATACCCAGTTTCCAGTTCCTCAGAACCCGAACATTGGATTCTCAAATTTTCTATTGCGTACCGGTACCCAAGATTTCAGTACTGGTACACAGTTTTTTAATACCGGTACTGTCACGCCCCGGGTTACCTTTACCCAGGCACATCAACAGACCCGCCCATATACAGAGTAATAAAACTGAGCATACGAAGCGAAATCAATCATCTAACAACAGCTAAAGGTATCAAAAGTAACAGAGCTGCTATATATAAATAAAGATCACTGTACATACATACATCAATCCACAACTCTGACAATCTTCATATCACTGTATGTACAGACTCATAGGATCATCTACCAAAATGTTTATACCTCTAGCCAATGTCCGGGGAAAACAGCTCTACCCGACGGTCTCCTTTCCACGCTCAGAATACACTGCTGGAGAAGAAGACTCTGCAAAAAGGTGTCAACAACGGGTGTGAGAACTACTATCAAACAAATAGTCCTCAGTGGGTACCGCCACCAGCGTCAGCGGTCTGCCCACTAAGTCCTCGATCTCAAGAGATATATGGAGAGCAATAAATAAAGTAGGAGATAAACTACCACTACTATGCACAATGCTCAACTGTCAATATGAATATCAATGATCTGAACATATCTAACGAGGACTATCATAAATCCATAATACAATACAATACCATACAATACCTGCGGCCTGAACATGCTCTACCCATAGGGAGCCATCTAGTACAGGCAAACACCCTCTGCACTAGAACTCGTACAACCCTTTGTACGGAAAACCAACTCCGGAGCGGTACTCGTGGGAGCGACCCAACCGAGTATAGTATCACAACACGTATCAGCGCCAAGCACCCACAGGTATATGATCGACAGACTGGGTCAAACTAATCTCACAAAAGGAATCACGTGCCCTCAGCACCTCAAAGGATAATCAACAACAAGTATGACCCAATCAATGCTCCAGTGGTCTCAACTCAACTTTACCACAAAGGGGAGGTACAATAACATAGCACGAGCCACAATAGATCACCTACACTAGTATGTACAACAACTGGTACAAGGGATATCAACAGGATAGGTGTAGGCTAAATCATGCATCAAGAATATAAGAAAATCATGCATACAAATCAGGTATCACAACCTCATCTATGATCATATCATACATATGCATCAATCTCAACTAAGGCATGTCACAACTAATATAATCCCAATAATATCATATCATCATATCATAATCATAATCCCAATATCATATGATCATATCATAATCCCAACAATATCATATCATGCTATCATAATCCCAACAATATCATATCATGCTAACATGAGAGTAAGCACATAGGAGGAAATCCACTGAATCTGGCAAACATTAACCCACCTCAAGAGCTAATCCAACCACGGTGGGGAACAACTATAACCTCAGATCCAACCCTCCAAGATATACCAAGCTCGAGCAGTACTCCAATCTGAATATACCACCAAAAGACTGCTAACTCCAACAGAACAACTGCTCAGAACCAGATCAAAACAACACAGTAGAGGAGAACAAGCTAGATCACAACTAATGCCAACACATGGCCCTTACTCTAGCTTTCTCTCTCTAGAAATGGAAATCACGAAGTGGAAAATGCACAAAGCAATCAGGGGGCTCACCTATTTATAGGCTCCAAATCCTCACATTCGGGCGCCCGAATTCCCACTTCCGGGCGTCCGAAAATCCGAAATGCCAGGTGTCAGCTGGCGGCCAAGCGGCTCGGCGGTGGTCGGCAGGCGGTGGGGCGGTGCTCTCTGACGGTCGACACGTGTCCTGCAACACGACACGTGGAAATCCACGTCATCAACTCAATCCGGATCCACAATCCGGGCGTCCGAATCCTGCACCCAGATCCGAAATCAGGTCAGCGACTTCCGGACCCATCCAAAACGTCCACTGGCTCCGAAAACATTCGGGCGTCCACTTCCCAAGTTCCGGGCGCCCAAAATGTCTCAAGCCCAGAAACCTTCAAAATACCAAGTATTACAGGTACTTAGATTCTGTTCCTCAGAACCCGAGAGCTAATTCCTCACCATTTTGTATTGCGTACCCGTACCTAGATTCCAGTACCGGTACTCAATACAAAATCTGCAGCTTTAACATGTTTGATTTTTTGAATTCTGTTTTTGCGTCCGTTTTGCGCTGAAAACACTCGAATACTCCCCAAACCTCGCCAAAACTATTTAAATAGTCTTTTTGGCTACTTTCTGCTAGAACTCCACAATTGTAGAAGTTCGGTACACTACAACTAGGGTTCATGTGTCACTAAGTTCATGCATCCTAAGTTTCCAGTTCTCAATCACAGTCATTCTCATATATCATAAGAGGCATGCAAATTTCTGGAATAAGAATTTCATACATATATACATATATGCTCAAAGAGTAGGATTTAGACATAGGAAGAAATTCAACCATTTCGGAGAGAACCACCCACCTCGTTTTGGTGTCAAAGGCTAGGTAATCCAAGCAATTCGATTTCCGACGCCGAGTCGGCTCAACCCAAGCCTAACGAATGAAAATCGGCGAAATCTCCCAATTGGATGTTGTAACCTCGTCGTAATCCAAATCGAAGTTGTCCTCCGTGTAGAATTATCCTTCAATTAGAGATTTACAAGGTCAATTTGGTTCAAAACCCCATGAGGACAAAAGCCCCAAATCCAAGCCCTAGGTTTCATGTTCTACAAGAAAATTCCAAAATCCATGGTAAATCTTTAGCCAATCTAGTTTAGAATCATCTAGGACTTCCAAAAACATCATTTTCAAAGGATTTAATCCAAACCCTAAACTCAAACCTCAAAATCTCACCTTGGTCACCTTGCTCTCCATGCCTCATCCACCATCAGAGGGCTTCCACCACCTCCAAGCTTCTTCTCCACCAAATCCTCCAACCTTGAGGGATTACAAGAGAGAGAGAGAGAGAGAGAGAGAGAGAGAGAGAGAGAGAGAGAGAGGTGCTAAAGAGAGAGAGAAAAGGGTTTTCCCTTTTCTTTTCTCATGTGGGAGGAAGGGAATAAGAGGAGAGAGGCGGTGGGGTCCCTTTTATAACCCTCAAACAGCGCAGGGTCTGGACCCTCTATCAAGGTCCGAAACCCGTAGCTCATTTCAGGCATTTTCGCAGCCAGGGTCCGGACTGTACAGACAAGGTCCGGACCCTGACACTGTGAATAGTGTTTTCAGCCTTTTTATTTTCTTCTTATTTTCGCTCTAAAACTCTGATTTTCATTCCGTTTTCTCTCCAACTCAAATCTAACACAACCGAAACTCCTCTTACTCATACTAAACACTTCCAAAGTTGGAGATTTATAATTTTTCCTTATAAAAACTATTAGATTTCGAGGTACAATCATTTCTCCAAAGTTTTCATTTACTCCAACTTTCATCAAGTTTCACCAATACTTCCTTTAATCGTTCCGACACTCTCGAAATCCAACATAAAACTCATCAAATTCACTTCTTAACCACACTTCACCAAATTTGACTTAAGCTCAGGGAGGTATACGAAAATTCAGTTCACTACAATCTGCCTCCTCGCCCGTGCCACCTGGGGAAGAAGGGTGTGAGAAACCACAACAAGGTTTCCCAGTGAGTACGACAGAGTCACGAAGGCAAGTCGTAATCACTGGAAAACAAAGGAGGTAGAATAAACCGATACAAGTGCGATGATATGAAAGAGAACTACAGTAGCTATGATAACCGGTATGATAAAGAACAAGTAATAAAAGCCGCTATTGTAATAAAGTACTATGCAGTATATGCCTCAAGGATAAGCAATCCGAATCTGAACCCAATCTAGTGCCTGCTATATTGGTCATGTTAGGAAATTGCGTACGGTAAAAATGCAGCGGAACAAAAACAAACAAATTTGATTTTTAAAAACTTGAGATCCGATCTCAAAACCATGCAATAGGATCCCTCATGTTGTTCAAGATTAAAGAGAAAGGAAGATCAAATCTTTACCTTTGCGCGGGTAATTCTTCATCGCAATTTGATGATCATGGAATTAGGTTCTCTTGAAATCGCACACACGTCCGATCTCTATAGGTATCCACACGAGATTGGTGACCTGATCGATATCCTCATCAGGGTGCTAGCTCCCTTACAAAGGACGTCTTTCTTGCTAGAGGAAAGAAGAGAAGAAGAGAGAAAAGGTGTAATACTTGGGATTTTAGGGTTTCGGGCTTGAGACATTTCGGGCGCCCGGCACTTGTGAAGTGGATGCGCAGGACACGTGTCGACTGCCGGAGACACGCCGCCCCACCGCCTGCCGACCGCCGACCGACCGTTTGGCCGCCAGCTGACACCTGGCCTGCTGAGTTTTCGGACGCCCGGAAGTTGGATTCGGGCGCCCGAATGTGGGACTTTTGGGAGCCTATAAATAGGTGAGTCCCTGGTCACTTTGGCGCATTTCCCACTTCGTGATTTCATTTCTAGAGAGAGAAAGTTGGGTTTAGGGCCATGTGTTGGCATTAGTTGTAACCTAGCTTGTTCTCCTCTACTCTGTTGATCTGATATGGTGTTGAGCTGTTGTTCTGTCGAAATTAGCAGCCTTTTGGTGATATTCAGATCGGAGTGCTGCTGGAGCTTGATTAGCTTGGAGGGTTGGATCTGAGGATACTGTTTTTCCCACCGTGGTTGTATTAGCTCTTGAGATGGGTTGATGTTTGCTAGATTCAGTGGACTTCCTCCTATGTGTTTACTCTCATGTTAGCATGATAGTGTTGGATTATGTTAGCATGATATGATGGTATTGGATTATGATAGCATGATGGTATTGGATTATGATAGCATGATGGTATTGGATTATGATAGAGTGATATTATTGGGATTATGATAGCATGACATGCTGAGATTATTTTAGATATGACCTGTTAGGTTGAGATTTGCATGTGCGTGATATGCTAATGATATATATGTGAGCATGCATGATTTCCTTGTATCCTTGTTGCATGATTTGGCCTACACCTATCCTGTTGATATCCCTTGTACCAGTTGTTGTACATGTTAGTGTAGGTGATCATGTTGAGACTCGTGCTATGTTGTTGTACCTCCTCTTTGTGGTAGAGTTGAGATTGATTGTGAGCACTGGAGCATTGATTGGGTCATGTTATTGACTATCCTTTGAGGTGCCGAGGGCACGTGATTCTTGTGAGATCAGTGGATTGGGTCATACTTGTTGATTATCCTTTGTGATGCCGAGGGCATGTGATTCTTTGTTGACCCAGTCGTGTCGATCATATACCTGCGGGTGCTTGGCGCTGATATGGTTGTACTATACTCGGTTGGGTCGCTCCCACGAGTACCGCTCTGGAGTTGGCATGTTCTGTACAGAGTGTTGTACGAAGGGCTAGGAACAGACGGATTTCCTGTACTAGCTGGCTCCCTGTAGGGTTGAGCATGATCAGGCCGCAGGTATCGTGTGGTATCATATTGTATGGTATTATAGATTGAGCTAGGGACAGACGGGGTTTCCTGTACTAGCTGGTTCGCAGGTATTGAATTGTGTATGATAGTCCTCATTTGATATATTCAGTTCATTGATATTCATATTGACAGTTGAGCTTTGTGCATAGTAGTGGTAGTATATCTCCTACTTTCTTTATTGCTCCATATATATCTCTTGAGATTGAGGACTTAGTGGGCAGACCGCTGAGGCTGGTTGCGGTACCCACTGAGGACTACTTGTTTGATAGTAGTTCTCACACCCGTTGTTGACACCTTTTTACAGAGTCTTCTTCCCCAGTTGTGCATACTGAGCGCGGAAAGGAGACCGTCGGGTAGAGTTGATCCCCGGATACTTGGCTAAAGGTATACCCATTTTGATAGATGGTTGAGTCTGTACATACAGTGTGATTGAGATATCACTTTTGTATATGAGAGTTATATATGAGAGTTATGGATGATGTATGTACAGTGATCTTTTGATATTTATATATAGCAGCTCTGTTGATACCTTTAGCTCTTTGTGTTTGGTTGTTGTTGTTTTCGCTTCGTATACACGGTAGAAATATTGTGTATGCGGCGGATCTTGTCATGCGCCTGGGAAGAGGTAACCCGGGGCGTGACAGATTAAGTTGGTATCAGAGCTTAGGAATAGGTCATGAGGGCCTAGGAAACCTAAGATAAACAGACCTAAGAATGACGAGAGAGACGTGATTGATCGCGAAAGTCAAAGATTGGGTTTTGAATCCTTCCTTGTGTAGGAAGAGTGATTGAGGGATTATGCCTTCTCTTATCGGATGAATTATGTTGGCTGCAGACGACATAATAATCTGAGAAGAAAAGAAGTGTCCTTCTAGACTTTCGCTAGATTGGGTCGTGAGATTGTTTGTGGTCCTAATCGGGTATTCTGTTGCAGGTTATTACTATGCCTCCTCGACGACCGTCAACGCGAGCGCATCCGACGCCTTCGGATATGCCTGAGCAGACGGGACCTAGTGAACGGCCCGCTCTGCAGGAGCAGCTAGCAGACATAGCTGCAGTTGGAAGGCAGCAGAGTGCCTTATTGCAGAAGATGTGCGATGCTTTCTCTACGCCTCGAGCTATGGAACCTCAGGCGGCGACGACTCCAGTTACATCTCAACCCAGAGAAGGAAGTACTCAGCCTAGTCAAGTGCTTTCTGAAGAGGAACAGGAACGGATGGCGGATAGATTGGCTCGCTTCTGTAGGTTTGATCCACCGCGATTTAATGGAAGTAGCATAGAACCATGGGTGGTAGAAGCTTGGATATGTGAGATGGAGAAGTTATTCGAGGATCTCTTTGTGCCAGCACGGGAGCAGGTGCATATGGCAGTGCATTGTTTATCTGGTGCATCGCATTCCTTTGTTAGTAGGGCATTTGTATTGCATCATGGTTTAGAGATATGGTCGTTACCCCAGACACAGGAGGTGCGGGTACCTGACCATAGTTTGCAGGTGACAGTAAGTTGTTTAGGATGTCCTGTGCAAGTTGGACCTTGGATCATGCCTGCTGATTTATTAGTATTGAGACAGTTGCAGGATTTTGATGTAATCCTAGGCATGGATTGGTTATCTCGATACTTTGCTACAATTGATTGTGGAACCAAGACGGTGATCTTTCGTGAACCTGGACATGAGGAATTCATTTATGAAGGTTGTAAGAGTTCACTGTTGCAGTGACGATCTCTTCTTCTAAGGCCAGACAGATGTTGAATAGAGGGTGTATGGCCTATTTTGTAACAGTGACTGAGGTGCCCACTGTTGTACCAGGACTCGAGGATATTCCTATTATCCGGGAGTTTCCGGATGTATTTCCTCCTGAGTTATCATCGATGCCTCCTGATAGAGAGATTGAATTCGTGATTGATGTGGTACCAGGAACCGCGCCAATCTCGAAGACACCCTATAGAATGGCACCAGCTGAATTGAGAGAGTTGAAGGCGCAACTGCAGGATCTTATGGATAAAGATTTTATCAGACCTAGTGTGTCGCCTTGGGGAGCGCCTTTGCTGTTTGTAAAGAAGAAGGATGGTTCACTTAGGTTGTGTGTGGATTATCGGGAATTGAACAAAGTGACCATCAAGAATAGATACCCCCTCCCACGTATCGATGATCTGTTCGATCAATTGCAGGGAGCGTGTGTCTTTTCTAAGATTGATCTTCAGTCCGGTTACCACCAGTTGAAGGTGAAGGCCGAGGATATTTCTAAGACAGCTTTTAGAACTCGGTATGGGCATTATGAGTTTACAGTCATGCCGTTTGGATTGACTAATGCCCCTGCTGCATTTATGGATATGATGAACCGAGTCTTTAAGTCTTTCTTGGACAAGTTTGTGGTAGTCTTCATTGATGATATTCTGATTTACTCCCGTAATGATGCGGAGCATGAGGAGCATCTGAGACTAGTGCTACAACTCTTGCGAGAGAAGAAGTTGTATGCAAAGCTGAAAAAGTGTGAGTTCTGGTTAAGAGAAGTAGCTTTTTTAGGCCACGTGATTTCAGCTTCGGGAGTAGCTGTTGATCCTAAGAAGATTGAGGCGATTCGTGATTGGCCTAGACCGACGACGATTTCTGAGGTGCAGAGTTTTCTTGGTTTAGCTGGGTATTATCGACGATTCGTGGAGAGTTTTGCGAAACTCTCTACGCCACTTACTCGGTTAACCAGGAAAGGAGTTAAGTATGTTTAGAGTGATGAGTGCCAAGAATGCTTTGATAAGCTTAAGCAAAGATTGATGACAGCCCCTATTCTTGCGCTGCCAGTGATGGGCGAAGGATTTGTAATTTATAGTGATGCTTCGCATAGTGGCTTGGGTTGCGTGTTGATGCAACATGGTAGAGTGATTGCATATGCTTCAAGACAACTAAAGGAATATGAGAAGAACTACCCCACTCATGATCTGGAGTTGGCAGCGGTAGTCTTTGCTCTGAAGCTATGGCGCCACTATCTCTATGGAGAACATTGTGAAGTGTATACAGATCACAAGAGCCTCAAGTATCTGTTCACACAGAAAGAGTTGAATCTTCGACAACGGAGATGGTTGGAATTATTGAAGGATTATGACATCTCTATTCTATATCATCCCGGCAAGGCTAATGTTGTTGCCGATGCTTTAAGTAGGAATGCTGTGGCGACTTTGAGTATGTATATCACTCAACAGCCTGTCCTAGTGGAAGAGATGCGGAGGTTGTCCCTTGAAGTGGTTACTTCTGGGATGACAGCGAGACAGATGACTTTGGTCATACAACCCACTCTGTTAGATAGGATACAAGAGAAACAGAGTGTTGATCCTTATCTGATGAAAGTTCGAGATCAACTGAGAAGTGGTGATCTTGAAGGTTTTTCTTGTGATGATTCTGGAGTTCTTCGTTATAGAGGACGACTGTGTGTACCAGCGGATCTGGAGATTCGAAAGGAGATATTGAAGGAAGCGCATTATTCTCCTTACTCTGTACATCCTGGAGGGACTAAGATGTACCAGGATCTGAAGACTCACTTCTGGTGGAATGCTATGAAGCGGGATATTGGTAGAGCTGTAGCTCAATGTTTGACATGTCAGCAAGTGAAGGCTGAGCATCGAGTACCAGCTGGTAAGCTACAGAGTCTTCCAATACCTGAGTGGAAGTGGGATCATATCACTATGGATTTTGTCGTAGGATTGCCGAGGACTTCGAGCGGCTATGATTCTATTTGGGTGATTGTTGATAGGCTGACGAAGTCTGCTCATTTCCTGCCTATGCAGATTTCTTAGTCACGTGAGCGACTTGCGCAGCTCTATATGGATGAGATATTGAGATTGCATGGAGTGCCAATCTCAATAGTATCTGATAGAGACCCAAGGTTTTTTCTCATTTCTGGAAGAGTTTACAGACAGCTTTGGGGACTCAGCTTCGATTTAGTACTTCTTTTCATCCCCAGACTGATGGTCAGTCCGAGCGCACTATACAGACATTTGAGGATATGCTGAGAGCTTGTGTCTTGGATTTTGGTGGAGGTTGGGATCGACATCTGAGATTGGTAGAGTTTGCGTACAACAATAGCTATCAAGCGAGCATTAAGATGGCTCCGTTTGAAGCATTGTATGGACGCAAATGTCGATCGCCTTTGTTTTGGGATGACGTTGGTGCAAGGAAGACGTTGGGTCCAGACCTTTGACTTGAAGCCGAAGAGAAGGCTAAAGTGATACGACAACATCTTGAGACGGCTCAGAGTAGGCAAAAGAGTTATTCTGATACTCGGAGGCGAGATCTGGAATTTCAAGTTGGTGATCATGTTTTCTTAAAGGTCTCACCATCGAAGGGCATACGGAGATTTGGGATTCGCGGAAAGCTTAGTCCGCGGTTTATTGGTCCTTTCGAGGTCTTGGAGAGAGTAGGACCCGTGGCATATCGGATAGCCCTTCCGCCTCGACTTGCAGGAGTGCACGATGTTTTCCATGTATCTGTTCTGAGGAGATACATGCACGATCCTTCCCACGTGTTAGATTTTTCCCCACTAGAGCTTACTGAGGATTTGCATTACGAGGAGCGACCGATACGAATTCTTGCTCGTGAGACGAAGGAATTGCGTAATCGGGTCATACCTTATGTCAAGGTACAGTGGGATTTTCATGATGATAGAGAGGCGACATGGAAGTTAGAGACTGTTATGCAGAGATCTTATCCCCACCTGTTTGCATCTTGAGGTGAGTGCTTTACTTTAGTTTCGAGGACGAAACTATTTTAAGGAGGGGAGAATGTAATTATTGGGATTTTAGGGTTTCGGGCTTGAGACATTTCGGGCGCCCGGAACTTGTGAAGTGGACGCCCGAATGTTCCGAAAGTGGACGCAGGAACCGGACGCCCGGTTGTGGATCCGAATTGAGCTGTTGACGTGGAGTGCCACGTGTCGCGACGCAGGACACGTGTCGACTGCCGGAGACACGCCGCCCCACCGCCTGCCGACCGCCGACCGACCGTTTGGCCGCCAGCTGACACCTGGCCTGCTGAGTTTCCGGACGCCCGGAAGTTGGATTCGGGCGCCCGAATGTGGGACTTTTGGGAGCCTATAAATAGGTGAGTCCCTGGTCACTTTGGCTCATTTCCCACTTCGTGACTTCGTTTCTAGAGAGAGAAAGTTGGGTTTAGGGCCATGTGTTGGCATTAGTTGTAACCTAACTTGTTCTCCTCTACTCTGTTGATCTGATCTGGTGCTGAGCTGTTGTTCGGTCGAAGTTAGCAGCCTTTTGGTGATATTCAGATCGGAGTGCTGCTGGAGCTTGATTAGCTTGGAGGGTTGGATCTGAGGATACTGTTTTCCCCACCGTGGTTGGATTAGCTCTTGAGGTGGGTTGATGTTTGCCAGATTCAGTGGACTTCCTCCTATGTGTTTACTCTCATGTTAGCATGATAGTGTTGGATTATGTTAGCATGATATGATGGTATTGGATTATGATAGCATGATGGTATTGGATTATGATAGAGTGATATTATTGGGATTATGATAGCATGACATGCTGAGATTATTTTAGATATGACCTGTTAGGTTGAGATTTGCATGTGCGTGATATGCTAATGATATATATGTGAGCATGCATGATTTCCTTGTATCCTTGTTGCATGATTTGGCCTACACCTATCCTGTTGATATCCCTTGTACCAGTTGTTGTACATGTTAGTGTAGGTGATCATGTTGAGGCTCGTGTTATGTTGTTGTACCTCCTCTTTGTGGTAGAGTTGAGATTGATTGTGAGCACTGGAGCATTGATTGGGTCATGTTATTGACTATCCTTTGAGGTGCCGAGGGCACGTGATTCTTGTGAGATCAGTGGATTGGGTCATACTTGTTGATTATCCTTTGTGATGCCGAGGGCATGTGATTCTTTGTTGACCCAGTCGTGTCGATCATATACCTGCGGGTGCTTGGCGCTGATATGGTTGTACTATACTCGGTTGGGTCGCTCCCACGAGTACCGCTCCGGAGTTGGCATGTTCCGTACAGAGTGTTGTACAAAGGGCTAGGAACAGACGGGTTTCCTGTACTAGCTGGCTCCCTGTAGGGTTGAGCATGATCAGGCCGCAGGTATCGTGTGGTATCATATTATATGGTATTATAGATTGAGCTAGGGACATACGGGGTTTCCTGTACTAGCTGGTTCGCAGGTATTGTATTGTGTATGATAGTCCTCATTTGATATATTCAGTTCATTGGTATTCATACTGACAGTTGAGCTTTGTGCATAGTAGTAGTAGTATATCTCCTACTTTTTTTATTGCTCTATATATATCTCTTAAGATTGAGGACTTAGTGGGCAGACCGCTGAGGCTGGTGGCGGTACCCACTGAGGACTACTTGTTTGATAGTAGTTCTCACACCCGTTGTTGACACCTTTTTGCAGAGTCTTCTTCCCCAGTTGTGCATACTGAGCGCGGAAAGGAGACCGTCGGGTAGAGTTGATCCCCGAATACTTGGCTAGAGGTATACCCATTTTGATAGATGGTTGAGTCTGTACATACAGTGTGATTGAGATATCAGTGTTGTATATGAGAGTTATATATGAGAGTTATGGATGATGTATGTACAGTGATCTTTTGATATTTATATATAGCAGCTCTGTTGATACCTTTAGCTCTTTGTGTTTGGTTGTTGTTGTTTTCGCTTCGTATAAACGGTAGAAATACTGTATATGCGGCGGATCTTGTCATGCGCCTGGGAAGAGGTAACCCGGGGCGTGACAAAAGGAGAGATGATGGCCAGGATTTTCTAAAAACTCTTGTCTTATATATAAAGAGATATAATCCCCTTAATATAATAACCATTAAGGATAAGAGTAAATTTAGATTTTAATTTATCCTTTCCTTAATTGGTTAGATCGTCAAATCCTAATTTGATTCGACTTGAACTTTATCCTAATTTGATCATATCAAATTAATAATACAACATTTGCACATAAGTCCTCTCATAATTTACTAACTGTTAGTAAGTCCTCTCTTGTAACATTTACACTTTAATACCACTAATTTATAATAATTACAAATTAGTCCAATTATCAACATATTGACATTAGGTCCTCTGGCGATTCAAAAATCGCGATCTAGCTATCCGATCAGTCACAACCTCTTATGTGTGTGACCCCATAGGTTCTATTCTATCTGGTAGTGAAATATATTCTGATCATCATCAACAATATCACTGGAACTCCTTTCAGTGGGTCGGAACAATTCCAACTCAGCCCAATGAGAATTATCGATCATCCAGATAATTCTCATGAGTCTCACAATCCACCAGTGACGCCTAACAGCAGTGGCATTCTAGTATAATGAAATACTGAACCTCTTAGTGCAGTTACCGTGTGATACAGTCCTTCTATCATGAGTCCCGACTAGACGGAGGTCATGGAATAGCTCGTCAAACCCCATCGTCTGTCATATTTCAAATTTATTCAACTCAAGTTTTTAATATCGGAAACCCTTTCCGCTATTAACTCTGCCCTGGCCAAGGTCTTCTAAACACTGTCTCATAAATCACATAGGACTAACGCCCCTATCTACCATGGGAGATAGATTCCATATAGGTGCACACCCTATTCCTACAATGAACCTACTGCAGCCAACATGCACCGCAAGGACCCGGATGGCTAGGGACCAAGTGTATGTACAGTCAAACTACAGTAACCTTATTGTGAATAGCCGAGGCACCGCAGGTCAAAGGACTAATATCACTACTGCAGGATTGAGTAAGTCACTTACGAGTGAGTAGACATCCAAGTGACTTCTCGCATTGGTCACGCTCGGTACCTTTGTTCTCTAACAACCACCTGCACATTCGCTCTAGTGTCCCCACACTGTTGACTCGAGACTCGTCTACCCAAAAGAAAAATGACCTGTGCACCAATCTCACCGGATCAATCACCGTCCCCGTGATGATCCATTGATCGGGAGCGTTTAGGAATTAATCACCAATGACATGTCTCAAATTCTCAACTCTTGAGAATAAGTGTCATCATCTTATTAATTCCTTGGACGATTTATGGATACATACACAACATGAATGGAAATAAGAACCCAAATTTATTCATAATATTTAAAATCAAATACAAATTTATGTCCTAAAAAGAATACATGTGTCGGCTTGATTGGCTTCTAGGGCATACATCTAACAGGTCCGAGGACCTCAAGCCTTACCTGTCAAAAACCTGCACCAACCTGATTCATTCGCCCAACTGGACGTCCCATCCAGATAAGTACACCCTTGGTCGGTGGCCAAACAGACTTGGTGTCGATAAATACACCCAAGTGCCCTGACGGAATCATGCCATATATGCTCAATACAAACTAGGCATAAGCCGATGCCTTCGCCGAAGCCAGATGCTAGGGCGTATAGACGATGAATCCTGATCAACCAGATCGAAACACACGGCAAAAAAGTCGCTGTGTTGCCTGGACCGAAAGGTCCGCAGATAGTCAATATATGCAAGCCTACTCTACATGTCTACGAACAACTATCACTATGCAAGTAAAGAAAGCACATATATGCAAACGGTACGAAAGCAATGCTGACATGTAGAGACGAATGTAATTGATATAGAAAGGTAAAAGATAGGAGATAGTGATGATACGATCTCACCGACTACCAGCTCGAAGCACCCACCTACACTACCGTGTGTCTCGCGGTTCAAGAAGCATGGAACCGTCTGCCAGACATACGAAAGATCCACTAGGTCAAGTTTTACCCTTACACTAACCAAACTAAACCAAACATGACTATTAACACGGGATAGAACGTTTACAAAAACCGATCCCTTAACAATCGCCGAAATTTTCAAAAACTCAACGAAACGCCTCGGGAGCTCTCAAACTACTCCAAAGATCCCCCCCTCCCCCCAATGCACCAAAACAAGTTCCCAGGAAGCAGGAACCCTTATTAAATTCTATAGGTTCAACTACGCGGGAATCTGCCGAATCGGGTTTCCGAAATCGATGAATTTGGCTCCGAAACCCTCTCGCCGCTAATCTACCACCTCCGAACTTCGAAGGTGGCAGTAGCAACCAGCCAACTAGGCTTGGCAGGGTTCTTAAGGTATCCACAATGCTAGAATATGAAAAACACAACTTAAACCGCGTCCGATCAGCGAATTTCCACCAAACGACGCCGTGGAACCCCGTTTTGACTCCGCAACGGCTCCTGGACCTTTGACGATCAGTCAAAAGGTTGCTAACAGTGATTACATGCTATCTAGGGTAGTGCGTAGGGTCCCTATTGCATAAAACATGCAACTATTCAACTATCGCATCAACTACTATTCAAATAACACATAGAAAACAAGTTTTAGGCTCATTACCCCGATCCGCATCGTAACGGATCAAACCAACCTATCAATTTGGTTTGTCTCGATGCAACGATACTTGTGCTCACTGTCCAGAGCACAAACGATAATCGGAGATTTTGAAACAGCGAAAAAACCCTCCAATTTCACGGTCTCGGGAGCGGCCGAGTTCGTCGCACGCACCGGGGCTTCGTTGATCGTAGTGAAGGTGAGCACAGGACTCCACAGGATCCCAGAAGTGCTGCGCTCATGCTTCGGAGACTCGACGAAGTTCCTGGTGGTCGAAATTCCAAGCTCGGCCCTGGACCACCCCTGATTTGCGTCCAGGCCGAACTAGGGTTCTTCGTAGGCGACGGCCGGCGGCATGGCGGCGCAAGCCCCGGTCAGAGGAGACCTACCGCACCCAGAGGAAGTGGTCGGCCTCACGGTGCTCCCAAGAGGGCCCGCGGCTAGGGCAGAGCCCAGGCGCCGCTGCGGCGACTCAGGGACGGTGTCAATGGACTCCCTGGGATCGACGGCGACGCCCTGTTGTGGTGCGGCGCAGCGGCGGCGACCGGGTGGAACCCTGCGGCCACACTTGGTCTGCTAGGTTTCCCTCGGCCGCGGTGGCTACCAGGGGCACGGCGGCGCCGGGGAAGGCTCGAGGACGGTCGCCGGGGTGACGACGGCGGCGGTCCCCGTCGGCGGTGGCGTAGGTACAGGGGGCTCGGGTCCCCCTACAGGGCACTATTGTGGGGGGGAGGGAGGGAGAGAGAGAGAGAGAGAGAGAGAGAAAGAGAGAGAGAGAATAAGAAGAAGAATAGGCTTCTTCTTTTCCTGCGGCCAGCGGCAACGACGGCGACGGCAGGGATCTCCTCAGGTGGACCAAGGAGGAGGGGATTAGGGATTAGGGCTAGGATTTTAGGGTTTAATTAGCCCCCAAACACCACATCTATTATTCTTAAAAGAATAATAGCCAAAAGTCCTCCAACCTTCAGTTGTTATAATCTAGCCCCTCTCCAATACGTCTCTCTCGAAGCGTCAACAAAACCTGTCCAAAAATTTCACTAAAATCTAACAACAGTAGGTATCAGAGTAAAATAAAAACTATGTTCTACAGCAACACTATAAATATATAATCATCACAACACCAGTCCTCAAAACGATATAATATCTCTAACCACTCCAAACCTCAAAACACTGTACAGGCTGCTATGTATACTGATAGGTGGCCCAGCTACACACACAAAGAGGGTAGAAGATACTAACTATCTGTGATCCATCCCCTTACCTCGATCAGTCGCTGATGTCGAAGGCTCTAAAATAAAATAATAACAAAGAGGGTACGAGAACTATAATCAAAAGTTCCCAGTGGGTACGGTCGACAACGTCGACGGTCTACACCACTAGGTCCACAAGAGGCAGAAATAGTAAATGACTAAGTAATATAAATGAACAGATAACAATATAATAACTGCTGAAAATAACTACTGCTATCATGCCTCTACAAGGTAGTTGAAAACTGTAAATCATTTATTTCATGCATCAATTAGATACTGAATAAAATAATACAATAATACCCAATTATAGTGACCGACTCAACAGTCAGGTCTAGCCTGCACCGTCTCGTGTCCAACACCTGTCACGCCCCGCCGGGTCCTTAAACACCAACTAGGTGGAAAGGATAACCGCACGAGCGCATGCACCAGACCCGCCGAACGGATAGAGTCTTTCCTATCCGCCCAAGGCGTCACAACACAAGCTTATCCACAATGTTCCAACTAGGAACGGAGTACAAGAGTTGCACAAGGAAAGCATCAACATAAAGAAGTTCTACTTCTATTACATCACATGGCACAATATACATGTCCAAATTTTTCTTTTCTTTCCTTTTCATTCCATACATTATGTTCTCAAAACAATGGAATATACAATTTCATACATATAATGAAAATCCCCTATGCTGTCGTAGTCCAAAACTAGGGGTACACTCTATGTGTCACCAAAAATGGAAGGGCCGCTATCTAGAGAGCTAAACCCTTGCCTCGCTCCGCCGTCTCACTCGCGGAAGGACCTGGAAAATGGGGGGTGAGAACTATATACATAGTTCCCAGTGGGTAAGGCCACCCAAGAGAGAAGCTCGACCCACCAGGTCCAAAGAAACACCACATGCATAAGTTAGATCACATATAACTATGCAACAATTATTCACATGCTTGTAAATAAACATAAAGGATGCAACCAAATGAAATATAATCTATCATTCTCTCCTAGGTTCATCCTATGCCTCACAATGACTAAGTTCTTTTACTTGTCATTTACTTATGGTTTCGGAATCGCCGTCTCACCATATTTGTTCCAACATTCAAGGAGTGAGCTTGTCACCTCCTAGTTCGAGTAGCGAAATCGTCGCATACTCGGGATAGCGAAATCGTCGCATACCCCGTCTCAACACCGCCATCACATGGCATGGTAGCGAAATCGTCGCATACCCGGGATGGCGACCTTGTCGCACATCTCCCCCTCGACACCGCCAACACGTGGCGCGGTAGCGAAATCGTCGCATACCCGGGATCGCAAAATCGTCGCCTATCCAATGTCGGCACCGCCAACTCGTGGCATGGTAGCGAAATCGTCGCATACCCGGGATAGCAAAATCGTCGCATACCCCGTCTCAACACCGCCATCGCATGGCATGGTAGCGAAATCGTCGCATACCCGGGATGGCAAAATCGTCGCACATCCCATTCTTCACATTACTTGCCAACCTAAATCTCATGATTTTAGGTTCAAGTCACTAAGTCTCGCCTATGTCCGATAACACTAGGCTTACTTTCTCATTGCCAACCTAGGTTCCATGACTCTAGGTTCAAATCACATGTCCAACCTATGTTCAATGACACTAGGTTTCAATCTCACATGTTCCAACCTATGTTCAACAACACTAGGTTTAAATCTCACATGTTCCAACCTATGTTCAACAACACTAGGTTTAAATCTCACATGTTCCAACCTATGTTCAATAACACTAGGTTTAAATCTCACATGCAACCATGCAACAAGTATCAATAATTGAATTGTACTTGAAATATCCATCATGCAATAGGAGTTCATTGTTCTACCTATCATGATTTTACCTTTGCCAACATGCAAATTGCTAGGGTTCTCAACACATACCATTTTATTTTTAAATGGATAATTACCCTAGACATGGAAGTGACCTAATCACTTCGGTAAACACAAACCCACCTCAAGAGCTTTCAAATCTTGGTATTTTTCAAGCTCCTAAGTATCCAAGCCTAGAGTTCTTGCTTCAACCCAAGCTTCTACAAGAAAACGGTTCGTTACTCGTTACGAACCCTAAAATCAACTCAATATATGAAATCAAGTGCTCCAACATGATTTCCTAAGCCTCAATTGCAATTATCGAAGGTCCAAATATTTTTAGAACCTCACATTGTAAAAGCCCTCATTCTACCTAGGGTTTGCATGCATGCAAGCCAAACCCTAGATTTCATGGCCAAACACCCACCATTTGTGGTTTAGATTGCCAAGGGTTCCCAAAAACCTCTTTTCAAAGGATTAAATCCAAGGTTTGAACCTAAAACGTGAGGTACTAACCTTAATCACGAAATCGCCAAGCTCCTTCTTGCACCAAGAAGCTTCTTTTCTCCTTTGGAAGCTTTTTCCAAGATCAATCCACCTTTTCTCCAAGTTTTGGAGAGATCTCTAGAGAGAGAAAGTGGGAGAGATGGAGAGGAGAAGTGGAGAAGATGATCTCTGAGAAAGGGCGGTGTTCCCAGCCTTTCTAATACCCCCACGCATGTGAAAAGACCAAAATGCCCCTCTCCACAAACAACACAACAACCAGCCAAAATCTGGACATTGTATACCGGTATGCGCATATGCATACCGGTATACCTCAGGAATCCTGCAGAATCCCGAGAGCTGGTCTCACTGTTTCGCACATTGTATACCGGTATACCATTTCTCATACCGGTATACCTCGAAAAATTCCGCAAACCCGAGAGCTGGGTTTCTCGGTTTTAACACAGCATTCCGGTATACCATTTCACATACCGGTATACCAAGCTCCAATTCCGGTATTGGAGTTCACATACCGGAATCCAGTGCAGACTTCCCAAGTTCGCAGTTTTTAACTTCTCGAAATCCATTTTCGCGCCTCAATTGCGCCGAAAATACTTCGCACAGTCCCTAACTTGGCCAAAGCCTCACATATAGCCTCTTATGCCATTTTCTCACTAGAACTCTACAATTTGTAGAAGTTCAGTACGATGCACTGAAATTCAGTGTACTACAACACCCACCTATAGTGGTCCGCTACCATGCAGGCTACTGTCTGGCCTATGCCATAATCATATCTCATAGTCCTCCGGAGCGGCACTCGTGGGGCGCTATCCCAACCGAGTATAGTATCACTGTCAAGCTCAAAATAGCATGCAGGCTGTGGACAAATGCGATGATCAAACAGATTATGATAATACTGTCATAGTATCCCAAATAGAGTTATAGTCTCATACTATCTGCACCTGTCTATTGACCTTTAGAAAAATACCACATGTATACATGTCTCAATATACTCTACTGGTAGGTGTTAAAATATCACTATTATCTCAATTATGTCAACAACTCATCTCACATGCTAAAAAATATAATATGGACATAGAAATTAGTCCGCCAATTTTGACAACACGGAATCCACCTATATCGCAAATCCAAGAAACAGAATGGTAATCAGACGGTAGTCGGGATAGCAGTCAAAACACTCTAAAGTAGCTAAAATTTCTTGTCAAAATCACGCAAAATCAACTCCTAAAAGGTATAAAAAATTACTTTCTAACTCTCAATTTCTAGAAAAATCAACCAAAAGAGTCTAAACGAAAAATGATAATATTTTGATACTAACCCTGACGTCGAAACACCGAAAAAAAGAAATCACGCGCACGTGCCGACTCGCTCGTTATAAAAGAACCTAAAGCTAGCTCTCTCTCTCTCTCTCTCTCTCTCTCTCTCTCTCTCTCTCTCTCTCTCTTTTCCTTAATCGTGCTCAATCTTCTCTCTCTCTTAAAGCTTCAATTAAGGTGATGAGGATAAGCATGGAGAGTCTACGTGGACTCCATGCATAGAATGCAAACAAAAATGCCATTAAGTCCCTCAAAATCAATTTATTTTAACTTTAGTCCCTCACAAGCTAAATCTTGAGTTTCAGAGTTCGTTTTTGCATCTATTTCGCACCAAAATATCTCCAACTCAGTAAAGCACTGTAAAAGAAATACTGATTAGAAATTCATATTACAATCTTGCAAATTTGCTAAGGTTCAGTATATCTGTAGCACACGAAACTTTAGCAAATTGCGGAGTTCTAGTGAGAGAATAGTGCCTTATACTATTCTGGAGTTTGGGTTGAGTTTGGTGAACTTGGGAGTATTTTCGGGACTTGGAAAGTGCGAAAACGGACTCCGGAGAGCGAAATCTGCAAAAAGTGCAGATTTTGCATTGTATACCGGTATGGGCCTAAGATACCGGTACTGATGTTATTTATTCCGGTACTGATGTTGAGATACCGGAATACTGTGGAATTCCGCTTTTTGGCCGAGGCTCGAGTTTCGCAAATTTTGTACAGTATACCGGTACGCCTGTTCGTATACTGGTACGCAGAGCTGCAGATTGCAATTTGTGCAGTTTTGCAATTTTGACTTTTTGAGGGGTCTAAGTTGATTTTGTTGCTTTGGGTTAAGTAACCCTTCACCCCTCTCATATTGACAGCGCTGCTGAGGCTTGGAGGAGATGGGTAAGTCTCTCCCTCCCTCTCTCTCTAGATTTTCTTGCTCCCAAACCCTAGAAACTTGGTTTTGATCTCTTCTCTCTCCATTTTCTTCATGGAGGAGTGCTTCTAGGCCTTGTGGAGAGCTCGGGATGGATGTGATGAGCTTGTTTGTGGATAAAACTTCAACCCTAGCCCTTGCTTGCTTGGATTGGAGCTCTTGAGATGGTGAGTGGCTCTCTAGCAACCTCTTTTCATGATTATTGCATGAAATTTTGGATGTAAACCTAGTTTCATTAAAACTAGGGTTTGATTAGGGCTTTTTCTCATGAGGGTTTGTGAGATGAATTGATGAGTGTAGAACACTCTTGTAGGTGGGAATTGAAGCTCCAATATGTTGATTTGGAGTTTGCACAAGCCTTTCTTGGATTAAGGTATAATTCACCTATTTTCTTCATGAATTTTGGTGAATTTCGTGGTAAGCTTGTTCGATGCTTCTAACCCCTTGGAAAATTATCTTAGGGTATGTGAAGCTCGGGGGACAACTTCGTTTTGTAGTACTGCGAGGTTTCGACGGTTATCCGGTGGGTCTGACCTCACCGAAATAGGTGAACTCCCCCTATGTCTCCTATTTTATTATAGGATTGAATTGATGCATAATTGTGCTAATTATGACATGGTAGAAATTGTAAACACATGATATATACATGTTGCATGTGAAAAGTGGTATACTCCATATAGTAGAGTATTATGAGAATGATAAGCATGCTAGAGTACTTATACTAGTATGGTGATGAAGCATTCATGAAATGCTATTTAAGATATGCATGCTAGTAAGGAGTGTCATATTAGACACTACTTAGTTGATGGATTAGTGAATTTCTTTGCATACTAAAGTATGCTTGCTAAAGAGAAATGAAAGGTTACGACAAATGCAAAACAAGTATGTTGCACCTCATCTAGGTGAGCAACTATGACGGGCATTGTGAATATTGAGCTCGACCTTTTGGTCGTTGACCGATTCCATGTTTAAGACATGAGGAAAGGGGTTCTCTTTGTATTTGATAATTGTAATTGGCTAAGCATGTGTTTACTTGATTAAATGAGAAATGAATACTTGCATGATGACTTTTATACTCTATGTAGTAGAGGTTGATGTAGCTCATGCATGTCATGGATTATGGTCTTGTTGGTATCGTAGAATGCATTGTTATGACATTTGTAGAATACATGAATTGTGGCATTAGAATAATGCATGGATTATGGCATTTGTAGAATGCATTGAAAATAGCATTAGTATAATGCATTGAGTATGGCTTTGGTGATAGCATATGATAGTAACCCGTTGGGGTCATGAATGAGACTTAGGTCCATTCCTATTGGTAGAGTGAGATGTAACCATTTGCATGTTAGAGACATATTACATATTGGTAGAAATACACCCACATGTGAATTGAGAATAAGTGTGACTTATGTGTCATGATTCCGACCCTCGAGTAGATGTTGTGATTCCATGTTTTAGACATGATGATTGAGATGTGTTGGCCTTGGATACAATGCTTATGATCAGCGCTTGTTTGCCCTTGTGCTCATTCGCACATGCTTGTGAGGGTCGCTCCCTACAAGCCGGCACTCCAGAGTTAGCCTTGCGACGTTTGATTGCCCGTGCATGATTGGGCGCCGAAGTGGATCGCCGTTGGGGGAGAGTCTCATTCTAGCGAGAGAATGCTGACTACCACGGCACCATTAGGCATGGCACAAGCTGGGATGTTACCTTGTGTAAGTCCCCTCGTGGATTGGGTAAAAGCTAAGTAAACCGGATATAGTATATCACGGTTATTGATGCATATACATGTAGTGTATGGACATAGTAGTGAGTCGTATATTGTGGCATTACTTAGCTTGACACTATTGGGATGCATTCATTGTAGTTGGACATATTAGTTAGTCACTACATACATTGGCATCCATAGTAGCATTAGGCCTATACTCACATTGGTTTAGTATAGTGGCATGAATGTCTGATGTTAATGAAAAAAAGGTTTTTCTTAACTAATGTTTATAGCTTAAATGGATATGCATATAGGTTATGGTGGAAGACATAATTATGCATATGATTGTAAGGAATCAAGTACATGTAAAATTTTGGTAAAGGACATACCTATGTATGTAGTGGTAGAAATTATATTTTGTTGAAATGATATAATCATTTGGAGGCATGATAGTAGTAGAATTACTTGCTTAGTATTTATTGCTTTATGCCTTATGCTTCAACTTATACTATCTTGCCTCAGTTGACCTAGCGGTGTAATTCGCCACTCTCGGCGGCTTACCCACTGGGAACTATTGTTTAATAGTTCTCACCCCCATGGTTGTTGGGTTTTTGTTTCAGAGCCTTCCGCAGCGGGAGAGGCTTGGGATCGTGGCGAGGGATTAGCAGCTAGCTAGAGCCGCGACGATGATGTTTTAGATAGACTCTTGATGCCTTTCTTTTATCTTGTATGAAAGGTGTATAGTTGTACGTAGTTGAGTTATCTCCTGATTAAGATGTAATGTTAAGTGAATCTTATTGTACATCTTGTGGTTTTGTTAGACCAGATTTTTAGTAGCGGTTGTTACTTGCTCTGATCACCGTATTTGGAATGTACCTCTTCTACTTGATCTTTGTTGTTGTAGACGCCTTGTGTACATTGTGTGTTGTTTTGGTGTACGCGGCGGGTCTGTGCACATGCCTGGTAGGCTCCCACTAGGGCCCGGGGCGTGACAGATTATTTTGGTATCAGAGCCTAGGATTGAGTCTTAGTGGACCTAGTAAACCTTAGGCAGGTTGGACGATAAGGAATATGAACGTGAGAGACGGGATCTCTTGTGACATATTGGCAAAAGTATTATGATTGTGTCTTTTCTAAAGCTCCAAAAGTGTTGGAGTTAGATCGGAGTGAACCACTTCTATACCCTTGGAGGGTCACGCTGGCGGCCGACAACGTGACATCGGGGAATAGTGGGAGTCCACTTCATTACTTTCGCATGATTGGGGTTGTAGTTTCATGTGGGGATGCGTTGGCGTGGGGTGTTTCACCTGCGCATGTTATGTTTGTTGCAGCTTGAGTTGTGGACGACGCATTCGATAGCGGCCGAGGTAGCCGAGACGGGAATTTTGCATCCTCCGAATTTGGTGAGATCCTAAAGTTGAGAGAACAGCTAGCGATTACAGCGAGCATGGTGGAGCGGCAAACATTTTCAAATGTTACTCCAAGTTGAGGCTTTGCGCCGGCAGACGAGAGGATTAAGCGATTGGAGGATTTGTCGATCCAGTTGGCAGCCGACCTCAAGAAACTTTTTGAGAATGTGGATCGTACCTTGATAAGAGCAAGAGACGTGGAGACCGTTGGGACGGCAAAAGAAGCTACTAAGAGTGGCAAGTCTAATGTAGGAGGACAATCAAGGGGTTCAAAGAAAAATTAATCTCGAGAAAGTGGATCTTCAGCAGGATGAAAGAGGGACGTCAAATCGTCATCAACTATTATGATGTGTGAGCGGTGGAGTCCGCTTGTACCCGATGATGCCCTTGGAGTGGAGGCAGGTGCTCTCTTCATGGCCAGGTGGGCCATTCCCAGTTGGAGTGTTTGAGGAGAACAGTGTCGACAATATTGGTATCGACTTCGCGCGACCGGCACTGGATGAATGCGTGCCTGTATGACGGGCGGATGATGATGCAGCGACGATGGAGGTTGTCGCAGCTTATGGTATTGGAGCTAGCTTGTTGTTTGTTATGACTGCGTTGATTGTAGTTTTGGATCGGCTGTTTGCCGAATGCATGGCAGGAAAACTTATTCCTTGATGCTTGCTGAATGAGTTGGCCCTGATTGCTTGGACTTGGGAGTATTGTTCTTGTACTCCATTAGGATCGGATGTTTCTGTGCGCCAACAAAGCGATTGGCTTTGTTTGGCTGAGAATGTATAGTTCTGACTTGAACTTGGGCTGGCTCTTCGGGTATCAGATTGCCGATGATTGTATGAGCCGAGCTGTAGTGTTTTGGGAATCTGGACATGAAATAATGTTTTCAGAGGGCGTGGAAGTTCGCTATTTGCGATGATTGTTTCACCCGCCCAAGCCTAGTTGTTGACTGAGTAGGCGCGTGGCCTTTAGGCCAGCATCCTTGGTGAGAGTTGAGAATCCTCAAAAGTGAGGATGTCTCTTGTGAGGGAGTTGCTTGTGCAATCCCGGTTGAGTGATGAGAACCGAAGGCTTGGTCTGGAGACCTCTTTTGCCGAGTATTTTCTCTTGTGGAGCATCGATCTCATTTGTTTTGTGTGAACTGGTCCTTTCGACTGTGGGTCGACTATCGTGAACTCGGTAAGGTCGCGATTAAGGATATGTACCCGTAGCCGAGATCTGTTGATCTGTCTGATCAGCTCCATGGATGTACTCGAGGGTAGTTGCAATCTGAGTACTACTCTCGTGGGATTGAGTTTGAGTTCGGACCGAGGGTAACTTGTTCACTCGGTGGTAACTTGTTCACTCGGTGTAGACATTACGAAATTGTCGTGATGTCATTCGAGCTGTTGATGTTCTTGTGTGTTGTATTCTCTGACCCTTGAGGGTATTTTTGTCGCTGATTGTGCCGACACCTTGGAAGCCATGAAGTGATAGAGATCATGAAGATTTCTTGAATGAGAACTGCAAGTGCTTCAAGTTGAAGACGTACTAATTCGGTTGTGAGGACTAGCATCCCTTGGCAGTTGATGCCAAAGTGGATATGATTGGAGATCTCAAGGATTCAAACCATCCATAGTTGATTTGGACAAGCGGATGTAATCGAAGTTCTAACTTCCTAGTTTGATTGGATGTTATGGATAATTGTGGGGAGACTACTAAGTTGCCTACTCCCTTCACTTGACTCACACATAAAGGGATTAAACCTTTTGGAAAGATATGTGTGAGAGAAGTTTTTTGGAATCGTTGGTGTGGTTGGTGACAGCCAACCTTGTCTGCCCCAAAGGTGGGTTATGAAATTGTCGTTATATATTCCTCTCAGTGGACTGAACTGTATTTGATACAGATTAGAAAGGTAGTATTAACCTTTCAGCAATTGAGGGAGTGCAAGAGGAATCGCTAATCTGTGAATTGGAAATGGCCGCCATAGCGTTACTTGGAAACTATGGCAATTTATGTATAGTTAGTGGTGTGAAGTGCACCCAGACCTTAATGTTTGTGATGTCTCTTCACTCAGGAATATGAGTTGAAGCAGTGAAGACAGGTTAGAGGTTGGTGTACTAGAGATATCAATGAGATGGGTAACATGAATTGATATCTATCCTTTGGATCGGATCATGGAAGTTAGCCTTGATCCCGACTTGTGAATGGTGCTATCAAAGGTCTTAGATGCAGCGGCTGATGAGTTCCATGTTGATGGTCGAAAGGTGCCTCAGCTGGGGGAACCGACAAGTTGTGCCTGTAGATAACGGGATTGAGCGAACTTGCTAAGTGGAGCTTTTTGAGCAACGCATGCTGTGCGTATGAGCGGCATCGAAGATAGTGTCTAGACCAGATGTGTCACACCAGCGACAGAGGTGGAAATGACACGGGAAAGTTATGATGTAACGTTGGATGTAACAACAAGTGAAGGATGAGCGTCGTTTTCCCAACGACTAATTGCAAGAGCTACCTACCCTCGTATATTGGAGGATGATTACCGGAGGCTCCGGAATTGGATTGTCTCGCTTCCAAGCTAGATATGATGATTGTTGGGAGATTGTGAATAGGAGTAGCTATTCACCTGGGTTGGATTGAGGAAATTTCGCGCAAGCATACCTTGGTAAATTGTGCGACTGCGTAGAGTGTCTAGCTCTATCGTTTTGAAATTTGGGTCAATAGATGATTCTCGGTGAGAGATAGGATTTTGGCACCTGAATCAGATGGTCTGATTGTGATACTTGGTTAAGGAAATCCAAGAGCTGTACGTATGAGGAATCTAAGCTCTAGATTCATTGGACTATTTGAAACCCTGAGGCAATTGAGCCTAAGGGCATATCGAGTTGTTTTACCTCCGACCTGTTGGAGGTAAATGGTGTGTTTCAGTTATTGACGCTCCGAGCAAATATTTAGATTCTACCCCGATGGTGGATGTCGCTTTATTTGAGCTACATGAAGATCTAGACTTCAAGGAGTAGTTGTTGTGGATTGGACTTGCGGAATGCAGGAAATTGGAATTGTGACTATTCCTACTACAAGGGCGCTGTGGAGCAACACCTTGGATGCGATGCATTGAGTGCGAGCTGGACGCTTCACCGCGAGGATGATGTTTTATCTCCTTCAGACTTGTTGCCGATAGTTGATCCGTAGTTTCGCGGACGAAACTCCTTTTTAGGAGGGGAGAATGTAGCACACGAAACTTTAGCAAATTGCGGAGTTCTAGTGAGAGAATAGTGCCTTATACTATTCTGGAGTTTTGGGTTGAGTTTGGTGAACATGGGAGTGTTTTCGGGACTTGGAAAGTGCGAAAACGGACTCCGAAGAGCGAAATCTGTAAAAAGTGCAGATTTTGCATTGTATACCGGTATGGGCCTAAGATACCGGTACTGATGTTATTTATTCCGGTACTAATGTTGAGATACAGGAATACTGTGGAATTCTGCTTTTTGGCCGAGGCTCGGGTTTCACAAATTTTGTGCAGTATACCGGTACGCCTGTTCGTATACCGGTACGCAGAGCTGCAGATTGCAATTTGTGCAGTTTTACAATTTTGACTTTTTGTGGGGTCTAAGTGGATTTTGTTGCTTTGGGTTAAGTAACCCTTCACCCCTCTCATATTGCCAGTGCTGCTAAGGCTTGGAGGAGATGGGTAAGTCTCTCTCCCTCTCTCTCTCTAGATTTTCTTGCTCCCAAACCCTAGAAACTTGGTTTTGATCTCTTCTCTCTCCATTTTCTTCATGGAGGAGTGCTTCTAGGCCTTGTGGAGAGCTCGGGATGGATGTGATGAGCTTGTTTGTGGATCAAACTTCAACCCTAGCCCTTGCTTGCTTGGATTGGAGCTCTTGAGATGGTGAGTGGCTCTCTAGCAACCTCTTTTCATGATTATTGCATGAACTTTTGGATGTAAACCTAGTTTCATTAAAACTAGGGTTTGATTAGGGCTTTTTCTCATGAGGGTTTGTGAGATGAATTGATGAGTGTAGAACACTTTTGTAGGTGGGAATTGAAGCTCCAATGTGTTGATTTGGAGTTTGCACAAGCCTTTCTTGGATTAAGGTACAATTCACCTATTTTCTTCATGAATTTTGGTGAATTTCGTGGTAAGCTTGTTCGATGCTTCTAACCCCTTGGAAAATTATCTTAGGGTATGTGAAGCTCGGGGGACAACTTCGTTTTGTAGTACTGCGAGGTTTCCACGGTTATCCGGTGGGTCTGACCTCACCGAAATAGGTCCCCCTATGTCTCCTATTTTATTATAGGATTGAATTGATGCATAATTGTGCTAATTATGACATGGTAGAAATTGTAAACACATGATATATACATGTTGCATGTGAAAAGTGGCATACTCCATATAGTAGAGTATTATGAGAATGATAAGCATGCTAGAGTACTTATACTAGTATGGTGATGAAGCATTCATGAAATGCTATTTAAGATATGCATGCTAGTAAGGAGTGTCATATGAGACACTACTTAGTTGATGGATTAGTGAATTTCTTTGCATACTAAAGTATGCTTGCTATAGAGAAATGAAAGGTTATGACAAATGCAAAACAAGCATGTTGCACCTCATCTAGGTGAGCAACTATGACGGGCATTGTGAATATTGAGCTCGATCTTTTGGTCGTTGACCGATTCCATGTTTAAGACATGAGGAAAGGGGTTCTCTTTGTATTTGATAATTGTAATTGGCTAAGCATGTGTTTACTTGATTAAATGAGAAATGAATACTTGCATGATGACTTTTATACTCTATGTAGTAGAGGTTGATGTAGCTCATGCATGTTATGGATTATGGTCTTGTTGGTATCGTAGAATGCATTGTTATGGCATTTGTAGAATGCATGAATTGTGGCATTAGAATAATGCATGGATTATGGCATTTGTAGAATGCATTGAAAATAGCATTAGTATAATGCATTGAGTATAGCTTTGGTGATAGCATATGATAGTAACCCGTTGGGGTCATGAATGAGACTTAGGTCCATTCCTATTGGTAGAGTGAGATGTAACCATTTGCATGTTAGAGACATGTTACATATTGGTAGAAATACACCCACATGTGAATTGAGAATAAGTGTGACTTATGTATCATGATTCCGACCCTCGAGTCGATGTTGTGATTCCATATTTTAGACATGATGATTGAGATGTGTTGGCCTTGGATACAATGCTTATGATCAGCGCTTGTTTGCCCTTGTGCTCATTCGCACATGCTTGTGAGGGTCGCTCCCTACAAGCCGGCACTCCGGAGTTAGCCTTGCGACGTTTGATCGCCCGTGCAGGATTGGGCGCCGAAGTGGATCGCCGTTGGGGGAGAGTCTCATTCTAGCGAGAGAATGCTGACTACCACGGGACCGTTAGGCATGGCACACGCCGGGATGTTACCTTTTGTAAGTCCCCTCGTGGATTGGGTAAAAGCTAAGTAAACCGGATATAGTATATCACGGTTATTGATGCATATACATGTAGTGTATGGACATAGTAGTGAGTCATATATTGTGGCATTACTTAGCTTGACACTATTGGGATGCATTCATTGTAGTTGGACATATTAGTTAGTCACTACATACATTGGCATCCATAGTAGCATTAGGCCTATACTCACATTGGTTTAGTATAGTGGCATGAATGTGTGATGTTAATGAAAAAGAGATTTTTCTTAACTAATGTTTATAGCTTAAATGGATATGCATATAGGTTATGGTGGAAGACATAATTATGCATATGATTGTAAGGAATCAAGTACATGTAAAATTTTGGTAAAGGACATACCTATGCATGTAGTGCTAGAAATTATATTTTGTTGAAATGATATAATCATTTGGAGGCATGATAGTAGTAGAATTACTTGCTTAGTATTTATTGCTTTATGCCTTATGCTTCAACTTATACTATCTTGCCTCAGTTGACCTAGCGGTGTAATTCGCCACTCTCGGCGGCTTACCCACTGGGAACTATTGTTTAATAGTTCTCACCCCCATGGTTGTTGGGTTTTTGTTTCAGAGCCTTCCGCAGCGGGAGAGGCTTGCGATCGTGGCGAGGGATTAGCAGCTAGCTAGAGCCGCGACGATGATGTTTTAGATAGACCCTTGATGCCTTTCTTTTATCTTGTATGAAAGGTGTATAGTTGTACGTAGTTGAGTTATCTCCTGATTAAGATGTAATGTTAAGTGAATCTTATTGTACATCTTGTGGTTTTGTTAGACCAGATTTTTAGTAGCGGTTGTTACTTGCTCTGATCACCATATTTGGGATGTACCTCTTCTACTTGATCTTTGTTGTTGTAGACGCCTTGTGTACATTGTGTGTTGTTTTAGTGTACGCGGCGAGTCTGTGCACGTGCCTGGTAGGCTCCCACTAGGGCCCGGGGCGTGACAAATATCACAAGTATCTTCCAAATCATTATTCAATTTTGACTCTTCTTGAAAACCTGCAAAAAAAGTGGGGGAAACAACAAAAAACAATATAAAGGGTGCTTTCATAGGGCTTGTGTGCCCTTTCATATAAAAAGAAATATCGACAAGAAAGAAAAGGTGAAGTCTTACTAGTAGAATTTAAATTGGTCTCCAAACGAACTCTCTTATGCACTTCTGTGGTTGAAATATCTACAACTCGATCTCTTTTACCCAGTAAAGGCATCTCTGTTGTAACTTTATTTTTGCTTTTCTCTACTGTACTTTCATTATTTTTATTTGGTACCCTCATCCTAAATAATGGAGTTATGGTGTAAAAGAATAGTCATGCCATCAAGTGAAAATACAGGGATCAAAATATAAATAAATTATAGCTTTCTTAGAATACGCTTGATGTATGACTATGGGGGCGATATGAAATATTCGGAGTTCCCTAGGATGAAATTTTAGAGCTCGAAACAATTTTGACACCAAAAAAAAAATAAAATCCTCCATTTGTCATGCCCCTTGCCCTCAGCGGAAGCACCCAACAGGCACGTGCACCAGACCCACAGAACGGACAAAGTTTTTTCTATCCACCCAAGACGTCATAGGCATACATCACATATTCCAAATAGGAACTAAATACATGGGTTGCATAAGGAAAATATCACAAAATCATAAAGTAAACTAATTTTATTACAATTTTGAACCATTCAAATTACATACATCCTTTAGCCCACAAAGTAAATACAACCCAAAGCATTACACGTTTACATTCTCTACATACAACCCAAAGGAAATACAACCCAAAGGAAATCACCAAAAGGTGTAGGGTAGGATGCTATCTACTCTGCTACGCCCTTGCCGCTGTTCGCCGCGTCACTCGCGGTAGGACCTGAAAAACATGGGGGTGAGAACTATAAACATAGTTTCTAGTGGGTACGGCCACCCAAGCGAGAAGCTCGACTCGCCAGGTCCAAAGAAAACAACATATACATGGGTTAGTCCAATATATATAACATGGGTAGAAACAACAAGTTGACGGAACTATATATAATAATGAAATGCTACATATAAGTTAATTACCGTCGTACTTACCATTTCATTATCCTATCATCTACCACCCAACTCATTCTTGAGTCAATTAAGAGCAGAATCGCTGCGCTATGGCAGTAAGAAGCAGAATGCATCATTAAACCATTGGTCTACAAACTACGGAATCACTGTGCTCATTGGGAGCGGGATGAATGGAATCGCCATTCCCTTTCTTGCCCCAATATCATAAATAGCATAATCGCCGCTCTCATGGTCTCCTCGAGGGTCCATTTCCACCCTATGTGTCAACCCTTCTAGGTTTAAGGTCATCTTGTTCTTGTGGTCACCTTACCACTATGTTTGTCACCTATGTTCAATGGCACTAGATTTTCTAGATTCCAAGTGAGTTCTCATTGTCTCTAGAGAAGTTCACTTTATCAACTAGTCCATAACATAGGTATGCATATATATATGAAACATGCATGCATCCATCCACGAATCATGGTATAATATGTAAGGTTACCAAGTATGCAACAAATTAAACATGAGATATCATGCCACTACACAAGTACACTTCATGCAACACAATTAACCTAACATGGTTATCTTCCTTTTAGACATGGAAGTGACCTAATCGCTTTGGTCAAGCACAAACCCACCTCAAAATGCTCCCAATTGCTTGTAGACACTTGCAATTGGGCCTATCTTCTTGGATCTCCTAGCTTTCTCCCAAGCTTCGCTTGCCCTAGGCAAGAGATCTATTCGTTACCCATTTTGAGTCCTCAAATGATTTTATTTCAAGGAATCAAGTTGCCTCACTTGATTTCCTATCCCTTAATTAGAGTTTTAAAGGGTCTAAAGATTTTTAAACCCTTCCAAGGCAAAAACTTTCTTTTCACCTAGGGTTTCCCAAAACTAGGGCAAAACCCCAAAGATCTTGGCAAATCTCCATTATTTGTGGCCTAAATTTACCTAGAGTTTGCTAAAATCCCAAAATCAAGTCCAAAATCCAAAGCCCTAACTCAAATCTTCAAAAACTCACCTCTATTCCGAGCTCCCAAGGCTTCCTCTTGCTCCAAGAAGCCTTCTAGACCACTCCAAGCTATTCTCTTAGATCAATCCTTGATCTGTTCCAATGTTTGGAGGGGTTCTAGAGAGAGAAAGGAGAATAGAGGTTTAGAGAGTGAGAGGAAGTGTATGGAGGTGTTGGAGAAGAAAGGCCAAAGGCTCTCCTACTTAATCCCAAAAAAATTACCATATTGCCCTCAAACTGGGTATTCTGCAGGCTGAGGGTTCGGATCCTACATTCAAGGTCTGGACACCATACCTTGGAAACACACTGTGCAGGCAAGGTCCGGACCATGCCCTTAGGTTTCAGAACCCGTACACAGAATTTCAAAATTTCGCGGTCAAGGTCCGGATCCTGCACCAAGGTTCGGACTTTGATCATCTCAACCTCCAAATAGTAACATCGAAGTTCAGATCCCATTCCAAGGTCCAGACCCCGAGAGCTCACCAGCTTAGATATGTTCTTCCAAAAATTTTATTTTTGGTTCTCGGAGCTCTAGCTCACTTCTAATCATTCCGGAACTTTCTAAACTCAAAACCAAACATGTCTCCTTCACTTTCACTGGACTTTATTCAATTTGGCTGAAGTTTAGTATAGTATACTGAAGTTTAGTATACTACATCCCTCCCCCTTTAAAAAAGTTTTGTCTGCGAAATTAAAATCGTACCTCAACTCGAATTTGCAAAGAGGTGGGGGAAGCGCTCTCTCATCGAGCTTTCCAACTCCCAGGTGGCTTCACGCCCTTCGTGATTGGCCCAAAGCACTTTAACATACGGAATTGCGCAATTCCGTAGTCCTTTTACCTCGCGAGCAAGGATGCGAAGTGGAGTCTTCTCATAAGTCATGTCCCCCTGTAGCTCAGGTGGCTCGAATTGGAGGACGTACGTGCATCGGATCATACACATACTTGCGGAGGGTGGACACATGGAATACATTGTGACATCCCGTACGTTTCGATGGTAGCACGAGTCGGTTAGCAAGGGGTACCACGCACTCTAGAATCTTGTACGGTCCAATATAACGGGGACTTAGCTTGCCCCAAATTTCAAACCGTTTTACCTCTCTCATGGGTGATACTTTTAAGAAAACGCGGTCGCCCACCGCGAATTCTAGGTCCCGCCGACGCTTATTCACATAACTCTTTTGTCGAGCTTGCACCGTCAATAGCCGTTGGCGTGTTATGCGGATCATTTCCTCCGCATCTTGCAACATATCCGGTCCCAAGGCTACCTTCTCACCGACCTCGCGCCAATGTATCGGATACCGGCATTTCCTTTCGTACAAAACCTCAAAGGGCGCCATCCCAATACTTGCCTGATAGCTGTTATTATAGGCGAACTCCGCCATTGGCAAATAGGTGTGCCACGCGCTTTTAAAGTCCAAGACATATGCTTTGAAGCATATCCTCCAAAATCTGGTTCGTCCTCTCCGACTCACCATCTGTTTGGGGATGAAATACTGTGCTAAAGTCGAGCTATGTACCTAAAGATTCGTGCAAACTTTTTCAAAATTGAGATGCAAACCGAGGATCCCGATCCGACACAATCGACACCGGAACCCCGTGCAACCTCACAATCTCATCCAAGTAGAGTTGCGCCAACCTGTCTCTCGACCAAGTGGTGTGGACCGGCAAGAAGTGAGCCGACTTCGTCAATCAGTCCACCACCACCCAAATCGCATCGTGGCCTCCTTACGATCGAGGCAACCCCATGATGAAGTCCATCACTATATTCTCCCGTTTCTACACCAAAATCGTCAGATTTTGCAATTTTCCCACTGGGAGGCGATGTTCAGCTTTCACCTATTGGCACACCAAGAACTGAGCCACAAAGCGCCCAATATGTCTCTTCATTTTCGGCCACCAATAATGCATCTTTAGATATTTATACATTTTTGTGCTGCCAGGATGAATCGCATACGGGGAGGTATGAGCTTCTTTCAAAAAGTTTTCACGGATCTCCTCGTCCTTGGGCACACAGAAATGATCCCGAAATCGAATGGTGCCCTTCAAGGCGGCACAAAGGTCACCGGTACGCCTGCCTTCAACATCGCTCCGCACCTTTTGGAGTTTCGTATCCGCGGATTGCTTTCCTTTGATCCACTCCGATAAGGTCGGTCGAATCACAAGGGTTATGAGCCTAGCAGGGGGCGCCCGGGGTCACGACTTCCAAGTCGGGGTCACGACTTCCAAGTCGGGGTCACGACTTCCAAGTCGAATTGCCGCATTTTCGTAACCAACTGCGGTTGGGTTGTGATCATTATCGCGAGGTTCTCCACGAATTTTCGGCTGAGCGCATCGACCACCACATTAGCTTTATCCGGGTGGTACAAGATGGTTAAGTCGTGTCCTTTAACAACTCCAACCATCTCCGCTGCCTCAAATTCAGCTCCTTCTAAGTGAATAAATACTTTAAGCTTTTGTGATCCATGTACACCTCACAAAGTTCTCCATACAAATAGTGTCTCTACAACTTGAGCGCAAAGACCACCGTCGCCAATTCTAGGTCATGGGTAGGGTAGTTCTGTTCATAGCTCTTCAACTGGCAGGAGGCTTAAGCAATGACCTGCCCACGTTGCATGACTACAGACCCAAGACCCTTTATACCACAAAGCCCTCTCCCGCAACTAGCAGGGCAAGGACCGGGGCTAAGGTCAACCTCTCCTTCAACTCCTTGAAGCTTCGATCACAATCGTCACTCCACACGAACTTGGTCCCCTTACAGGTAAGGCGTGTTAGTGGATCGGAGATCTTAGAAAATCTCTCCATGAACCGCCAATAATACCGGCAAGACCGAGAAAACTACTCACCTCGGCGATATTATTTGGTCGGGCTAATCCTTGATCGCCTCGACTTTTTTCGGGTCCACCGATACTCTTTTCTCGAAAATCACATAACCCAAAAAGGCGACCTTGCGAATCCAAAAGTCGCACTTCTTCAACTTGGCGAACAATTTATTCTCCCGAAGAAATTGTAGCACTATCCAAAGGTGCTCTTCATATTTTTCCTCACTCCGGGAGTAAATAATGATGTCGTTAATGAACACTACCACAAACTTATCCAAAAATGGCTTGAATACACTGTTCATCAAATCCATAAATGCCGCTAGGGCATTCATAAGCCCAAATGGCTAACCGTGAACTCGTAGTGTCCATACCACATCCTAAACGTAGTCTTATGCACATCTTTCAGCTTAATCTTCAATTGGTGATAGCCGGATTGCAAGTCGATCTTCGAATACACCCGAGACCCTTGTAGCTGATCGAACATATCATCAATTCGGGGTAACGAGTACTTATTCTTGATGGTTACTTTATTCAACTCATGGTAGTCTACACACAACCGCACTGAACCATCCTTCTTTTTAACAAACAGCACCGGGGCTCTCCAAGGTGACACACTTGGCTTAATGAAGCTCTTATCTAAGAGATCTTGCAGCTGAGCTTTCAACTCCTTCAGCTCAACCGGTGCCATTCTATACAGAGCCTTCGAAATTGGCGCAGTCCTGGGGAGCAGGTCGATCACGAACTCAATCTCCCGGTCCGGCGGCATTCTGGGCAACTCCGTTGGAAACACATCTGAAAACTCTCAGACTATCGGGATGTCCTCGAGTATTGGAGTCTCTCTACGATCATCCTCCATCGTCGCTAGAAAGGCAACACAACCCCTACTAATAAGCTCCCTTGCTTGCAACGTGGACACTGTGATAGCAAAGAGCAAACTCTTACACCCTCGGTACACAAGCTCTTCGTGACCTGGTTCTCTGAAGGTCACCAGTCAACTCTCATAATCATGGTAGCATAGACTTAGTTAGCCAATCAATTCTCAGTACCAGATCAAACTCGGCCATTCGGTTCAAAACCAACAAGTCGGCCAGTATGACCCAATCCCCTATTCTAACAGGGCAGGCATAACATATACTCCTAACACAGAATGCATGCTCGGGTACTTGAACCCATCTAAACTGCTCGGTGTCTACTATGTCTATACAATGAGTAACAGCAAACGACCGACATATGAATGAATGCGATGCTCCTGTGTCAAATAATGCTCTGCATCTTATGCCGTTAATTAAAATGACACCTACCACGACATCCTCTGAAGTAGGCTCCTCACCTGGGTCGCGAATTCTCGCGAACCCTCTCGCTATCTCGCTGGTGGCGCACGCCCCATAGATATCACCGTGGGTGGGATGCCCGCGAGCAGCCTCGGAGGGAAGAGTGTCGACGCCACCAATGGGGCCCGTCTGCCATCCTGAGGGCAGTCAAACCGCATATATCCCGGTTGCCCACACTAGAAACACTTGCCCTCATGCTAAAAATTCGATTTATGGGGCCCGCCATAAATAATGCATCTCAGCGAAGACCGAGTAGGCTAGAATCCCTGAGTTTGGGACTGCGAGCGTGGGTGCCTCGCGGGCTTCTTGGAGCTGGACTGACCCCTCGAGCCTCCTAATGATCGCTTCTTCCCTTTGTCCCTCTCCTTTTCCAAGATCTTGCACTCCTCATGCGTGAAGGCATTGCCCTGCTCTACCCACAAGGCCCGGTCCAAAACCTCACTAAAGGTCTGCAACTTGAGAGAATGCACGACCTTAAAGATTTTCGACCGAAGTCCTCGCAAGAAACAATCGGCCTTGTCCTTATTGTCCCGCACCATATACGGGACGCAATTGACGATGTGAGAGAATTCCCGCTCATACTCTCTCACCATGCGGTTCCTCTGCCTTAGCTTCTGGAACCGATCTTGCAGCTTCTTCTTCTCGCTGTCAATACAGTATGTGGAGAACATCAATCCCCGAAACTCCTTCCAGGTTACAGGAGGGAGACTAGAGGGCATATACCGTTTGACCCCCTTCCACCACACTTTCGCCGACTTCTCAAGATAGTGCGCAGCGAGGTGCACCTTATCCCTCTCCAAAGTGTAGAGGTCCTCGAAGAGGGTCTCCATCGAGTCGACCTATGTCTCCACGACCAATGGACCCTGTCGAAGGTAGGCGGGTTGAGCTTTCTAAATGTCATGAGGGCGGCAAGTGCACGCTCCCTCTCCACCTCCACTGCTGCGTGGTCGGGGGCCAAAGTACCCGAATCGGCCGCAACCACCGATCGCGCAGGATGCGCCGCCACTGGTACAGCCACAGCAGCCACCCCTTCTGCTAAGTTCGAAACAGTGATGGGGGTGCAGGCTGCTCCTGGCACGCTCGGGACAACACCGCCTACTGCGCCACGGTCTCCTGGAGCCTCCTAATCTGCTCCTCCTGTTGTCGCACTACCCCCATGAGTGCGGTCAACTGCTCGCGGAGATCTATATCCCCGCCCGCCTCAGAGCGCTCGGGGACCTCGCTCGGCCCCTTCGGCGTAGATCTCGTTGAAGGCCTACTGCGCGGCATCTCTTCCTAAAACACAATGACCTTGGTCAATAACACGACCCTCAAGGTCAGATACAAGATAAGAAATTCAAAATAGACCCAATTTGGCGAAAGTCACACAAGGGTGCTTTTTTGTCACGCCCCGGGCTAGTTTAGATGCGGAAAACGGGTCAAATTTTTTTTTTTTTGAAAGCCTAGCCCCCGCAGTGAACAGACCCGCCACAAATACAGGCACCTCTGTCTACACGGACAGAGTCTCCCCTGTATTTGCACGGCGTACCAACGACGTACAACAGGATCACAACCACACTTGCATTCACAATAATCCACAAGATACAACATAGAATACACTTGCATTCAGCTATCCCTACATGCCTCTAAGCACTCCTTAAGCGAAGGATGATGCAATGCACAGTACAACAAACATCCTATCAAAAATTGATTTCCACTCGAAAGCTTTGTTTTCGAATTCTAATAAGCATTAAATCAAAATCACGAAAAACCTTTTAAAACTGTTCCAACACGGAACATCATTTTGAAATCCAGCTACTACGAAGGGTAGACACCCACACGAAGAAAACCGAATCAAATGCAAATAACGAAAACAAGAACCCAATCTCATACATAATAAGTCATGATCTCATACAAGTTATAAGCATTCAATAATCATCATGATCATCTAACTGAACCAGTTTAATTATTTCTAAGACTAATACAAGTAAAGAGATAACCGGGTAGGGACCGCTAATGCAGTCTAGCTAGATCATCCTCGCATCGTACCACGAACTGACTCCTCACCCATGCCACCTGAAAAATGGGGAGTGAGAAACCACAACGAGGTTTCCCAGTGGGTACAACTGAGCCACAGGGGCATGTCGTAATCACTGAGAAACAAAGGAGCTATGATAACAAAATAATCAGAGATCTACAATAGCTGTGTCAGTATGAACAGAATAAATGATCAAAATGCTACTGTACAGGAAAAACTAAGCTGCATATGCAACAATGGAATGAAAACTCAAACTACCCAATCAGTATCCTGCCATATTGGTCCGCAGACCTCAGGCGTATCCGTCACTCATCCGCACTCATCCGCATCCGATCCATTCATGCGCCTGCAGGTCGACCTATCCGGATAGTACACCCTTTGTCGGTGGCCAAACCGACCTGGTGTCATGAATAAATGCCGTGCCGTGACTGGTCATGCAATATGCTCAATAACAAAACCGACAAGAAGCCGATACCTGGCCGAAGTCACATCTCAGGCGAAAGGAACGCCGCATTCTGATCAAACAGATCAAATCAAAGCCAGCAAGAAGCCGATACCTGGCCGAAGCCACATCTCAGGCGAAAGGAACGCCGCATCCCTATCAAACAAATCGAATCAAAGCCGGCAAAAGGCTGGTACCTTACCGAAGCCACAACAGAGGCGTATGAATGCCGAATCCTGATCAATCAGATCGAAACAAACGACAAGAGAGTCGATGTGTTGCCTGGACAAGAAGTCCACAAATCATCAATGCATAATCCTGCTCTACATGTCCATGACCACAATTATACTATGCAAGTAAGGTAAGTATAAACGAACGGATGCTGTAAAGAAAGAATCGACATGTAGAGATATATCAAAGGAGAGACAGGGAACAGTGATACCGACTACTCCGAAGGCTCACCCACCTGTCGTACTCGCGTCGGGAATCTGGACGCGACGCAGATCAACCGAACCTACGATAGGTCCACTGAGTCAGATATAAATCTCAAACAACTCAACATATGCATATCTCACAAATCCCAAAACCCGAGACTCAGTTCCCAAACCGATCTCCGAACAACACCGGAAGTCCCAAAATCGCACCGGGACGTTCCCGGGACACACGAACAGTCCCGAATGGCACCGACTCGCTCCACGAGTCAACCGCTGCCCCAAAACACATCCCTTTGGGTGTTTGGGCAGCAAGAACAAGATCGAACATCGGAACGATTATTCTCGGATGATCGCTCCGATCCGGGTTCCCGGAAGTGCCGATTTCGACACCGGAACCCATTGCCGCCCCTCGGGCATCTCAGAACGTTCGAGACGGCCGAGATAATCGGCCAACTAGGCTCAGCGGCAGTCCACAAGTCACACAAGTCGTGACAATCGATCCCACACCGTAATCCGCATTTCGCCAACGAATTTCGTCGGAAACGCACTAGAAATCGATCTTCGATTTCCGCGAAAGGCATCGGACCTTGGACAATAAGTCCAGAGGTCACACACAGTCTAAACTTACTGCCCACAGGACCCACCCGATGCACAATTGCATAAAAGTCCACAATCTTTTACGAAATCATAATATTTGTGTGAACCGAGGGTCTTCGGGGTCAGCCGAGGCATGTGTTGAAAGGTCTCAACGTGCCGGAGGCCTTGCTCACGATTCGGAGCATAGCCGATCGCTGTGGAAAGCGCAGGAGCGACGCGAAGTTCAGCGAACAACGCGCGCTGCCCATAAACCGCGTTTACGCCGCAAACCAACGACTCGCTGACCCAGAGGGAGGTGAGCACGATGATCGGCACTGATCATAGATCACTGTGCTCACATCCGGAGGCATCGGGGTGGCCCCGAATTGCCGGAATGGCGAGCCGAACCCCAAGACAGTGTGCTGTCAACAGAATAAAGGCTTACCGGGACTGGGGCAGCACGGGGTTGGCCGGCGACGGCCGGACGGCGGGTTCACCGGCGGCAGGGGGCGGCCGGGCGCGGCCGGTGAGGGAGGATCGGCGCTTGCGTCGGCCGGTGGTGGGAGGCAGCCGAAGGGGCGGCAGACCAAGCTCGGACCGTAAATCACCAAATCTGGCCGAGCTCGGGATTCCGGCCAACGGCGGCTCCGGCGGCGGCGGCTGCGGCAGGGACGGGTGTGGCCGGCGAGGGGAAGCCGGGGCTCACCTCAGGTGGCGGCGGGAAGCGGTGCCAGCGACGGGCCTCGATGCCCTAGCCCGCAACGGTTCAGGCCGGGCTCAGGTTGCCTTCCTGGCGGCGGCAATGGCCTGGGATGGGTCGGAGGCGACGGGACGGCACCCCGAAGGTCGGTGGCGGCGCCGGCAACCAGCAGGAACACCAGAACCACTTCCTGGGTGGATCTGACTCGAGAAGAAGTGATTCGAGGGAGGGAGAGAATAAGGAGGAGATGAGGGAGAGGGTGGCAGCACCATTGGCCGGCGGCGACTGGCCGGCGACGGTGGTGGCGGCGCGCAGAGGTGTGCCCGAGAGAGGGGAAGGCGGTTGGGTGCTGTGGAGGGGGTGGGGGCTATTAGGGTTAGGGTTTGCTCATGCAACAAACCCTAAAACCCAATTATATAGTATTTGCAATTTTGCAAATAAGTCCCTTGGAACCTTATATTATTTGTAGGTCCCTCACAGCAGGTGTAACTTGCTCAAAGGCCCCTCCACAAAGAGTCTCGTGCGATTCCATACATAAAATATTGGAACTTTTCGCGAAACATTGAATTGACCCTTTTGACCCTTCCTCGGGAAACGCATTATATCTTGCCATCTGTCCGTCTGATTTCTGAACGGATTGTGCCAGCACGATCGGCACTGCCGAGACATCAAATTCATGATTTTGTTTCATTTGAATTGATTGCCAATCCGCAGATCAATAACCCTCTTTACCATTCACATGTATAATTACAATTTGGTCCCTCAACTATTAAGTAGGCTTTTCTCCGAAACCGTTCGTCAAATCCGAAATCCGTCAGTGCCATCGAGTCCAGAATAATTGGACGGTTGAAGACGAGCTATTGGACCACTATGAACGGAGTTGGACACACTCCAGAAGCCATCTCTAATAATCGGCTCTTCGGAAAACCAGAGTTACTATTCACTTAAGTGAATATCAGAAATTGCTTAACTCTTTTATTCCAACTCGTTTCCACCCGAAACTTGACGAGTGATTATGTGATTAAAATACACATAAAAACATCATCAACGGAGAGTTAATTTATATAATAAAATTCTCGGTCTTTACATCATTCCCTCCTTAAAAGAAGTTTCGTCCCCGAAACTTGAATAAATTTACCCCTCAAGTAAATTTGGATAACGTTCCTGCATTATCGATTCAAGCTCCCATATCGCTTCGCGCCCGCAGCTGAATAGTCGTCGGACTGATGACATGGGACGGATCAGAAATATACTTCCGAAGTATGGACATGTAGAAGACATCATGTACTTGGGCGAGACTCGGAGGTAGAGCCAATCTGTACGCCACCGGACCAACGCGCTCCCAGATCTCAAACGGTCCCACATATCTCAGGCTAAGCTTGCCCCACAAACCGAACCGTTTGATCCTTCTGGACGGTGAAACCTTGAGCAGAACATGCTCGCCGACCTGAAACTCCAGGTCACGACGCCGATGGTCCGCGTAGCTCTTCTGCCGACTCTATGCAGTCAGCAACCGCTCTCTGGCAATGCGGATCTTTGTCTCTGCATCCACCACCAAGTCCGGCCCGATCATCCGGCGTTCTCCGATGTCGTCCTAACTGATAGGGGACCGACATCGACGCCCATATAAAGTCTCATATGGTGCCATCCCAATGCTCGCCTGATGACTGTTGTTATAGGCGAACTCCACCAGTGACAGGTACTTGAACCTCCAGGACGCATGCACGTAGCATATCCTCAAGAGTCTGAATAACTCGCTCAGACTGTCCGTTGCTCTGGGTATGGAAAGTCGTACTGAAGTTCAGCTTCGTACCCAAAGCTTGCTGTACACTCTTCCAAAACTAGGACAATAACTCTTCACTCAGAAACTCAAGGTCCACGCAAATCTGGTCCACGTAGCAGTAACTAACTCAACTACGTCAAAGGTTCATGCAGAAAAAATCCCGGGACAACACCAAAAGTCTGGAGTATGTTTTCGGAGTCCGACATGACGCACTCCAACTTACCAACAACGTCAACCTGCTCACCATGAGTGAAACCATATCGTTGTCCTAACTCCTGCTTCAATAACACTCACCTCGGAGTCCACAGTCTCCCACCAGTTTGTAATACAAACGGATCGAAGTCAAACCTTTAGCATCGATACCCACTTGCGGTATCCGACACTCCTATGTCTAAGATCTAAACCGTCCGCCTAGACCAAAAGGTCTAAGGCTACCTCAATCAGTTGAGCTTGACCATTTAGTCAACTACAGGTACATGCGATTCAACATAAAAATCCACGCGTGTCCGTAACAGGGTTGCCAATCACGATAAGCAATCCAAATCATCAATGATGCTCAACATCTGTCTCCACGAAACCCGGTCGTTGAAATCCGCATGGGACCAGCGATGCAATGTTCCATACCACATCCGATGTCTGTCTCAACGAGACCAGATGCATCAATCGTCAAATGACCAGAAGAGCAATCCACTCTCATAATTATCCGTGTTTAACCACGTCATGTACCTAGCATTCAAGCACCTGCATCAACTTCTGAGCCAAAGGCCAGGCTCAGTCCACGTGCCTAGCAAAGTTTACACCTTCTAGGAATGCAATATAAATTGCGACTGAGGGCGCATTATCCCCTTAACTACGCGAGACCTGGCTACTGGTTCGTATACAATCAGACCATCACCGAAGTACATACCATTGGTGAGGTTAATCCATCATTTACCTAACCTTTCCTAGGGATAACTCAGAATACACTGCGTGGTCGGAGGTGACCATGATCCTAACCTTTGCATGAGATCATCCATAAAGGTCATCTACACGGGAAACACAATATCCCAATCCAAATACTCCCAAAAGAGGGGTAGGGTATTTCGTCCTAACTTTTGATAATACGTTGTCTGCAGGCAACGCATTTATCAAAAGAAAAGCGAAAGACCGTAGATCCATCTCCAACGCCACGTTGGAGAAGTGACACCAGCACGAAATCATCCAATATCAACATGCTGCACAAGAGTGCACCACGACACTAACAAATATCGACTACGAAAGTCGATATTCGAGAACGAGATCAACCATTGAGCCAACTCCCTAGGAGTTCTATGGCTCCAACAACAGGAATAGGAACTATCCACGACATAGAGTCACAAACTGTATAGGCTAAACGCCATCCCAAACTCAATTTTTGAGCCTTACACAATTCCACAAAATCTGATATGGAAGCTAAGTCATATCCAATCCTGGCTTACGCCAATAGGCGCAAAGATCATAAGGAGATCTAAACGACTGCACTGACAAATCCACTAACAGGATATCTAAACATCACTTAAGTGAGAAAGATCTTCTAAGCTCGTTACGCATCACGAACATCCTTCAGTTTCATGAGTCAGGCGAATTTTCGATCATATATATTCACACGAGATTTATTACCCTGCCTGAAGCTCAATAAGGAATCCAATAACAACCTCGATACACTCCAATCAATCTAAAGATCAGAGTCATGCCAACAACTTATCTGAAGGAAGAGGAAAACCTCATAAGCTAACCCAAACTTACTTCGACTATCCATACATAGGTTCGCTCTTCTCTCGGTGACTCACGCCACCACTAGAGATTAGAGAAATATGGTAGGCACCACAGTCCTACCCCCCAAAGCTAAAGAAGCTCTACTCATACCGCAACCGCACGAGCGGTCGGTAAACAAACGTCGGGCCGCACAGCAACAACCCACGCAATACATGTGGTCAAGCTGTACAAATCATCATCTCCACAGAGATGCATGCAATCGTACATGAACTCTAAATAGGGAGAAGTAGGCACTAAAGCCATACTCACAGAGTCTGAGGAAACGATATCCGCACTGCAGTCGCCCAAGCGATTGCACTTCAATCCTCGAGCAGTACTCACACAGCTCCAGAAACAGTTACGACGGTAGCCGCAAAATGCATCGTCTCCATAGAGATACCCGCAGTGGACCTCGTGCTCTACATAGGAAGTGGGGCCTGGTAATCACGGCTCAACCGTCAGTTAAGGCCCAGCAGATGCCACTGCCTGGATCCTCATGTCAACATCTTTCCCGAGTGGTTTTACCAGGTGCACATCACCCTACCACTCGATATCTGTCTGGTAATCCGCCACCACTCCCAGTAAAGGCACAAGTCTGCACCGCAATTGCAAAAACAAACACGGGGTAACGAAACAACAATAAACCTCGAGTTAATAAAACTCGAGCAACTTACCGGGACTCAATCCCACAACCCCGTGCTCTCACGTGCTTATAAACCTTAGGTCTTCCTAGGGTCATCCTAACTAGTGGTTCAGTTAGATAGCTTGTGAATGTAATTGTGATTGTTCATTCTCTGATACCATCTTAAACTGTCACGCCCCGGGCTAGTTTAGATGCGGAAAACGGGTCAATTTTTTTTTTTTTGAAAGCCTAGCCCGCGCAGTAAACAGACCCGCCACAAATACAGGCACCTCTGTCTACACGGACAGAGTCTCCCCTGTATTTGCACGGCGTACCAACGACGTACAACAGGATCACAACCACACTTGCATTCACAATAATCCACAAGATACAACATAGAATACACTTGCATTCAGCTATCCCTACATGCCTCTAAGCACTCCTTAAGCGAAGGATGATGCAATGCACAGTACAACAAACATCCTATCAAAAATTGATTTCCACTCGAAAGCTTTGTTTTCGAATTCTAATAAGCATTAAATCAAAATCACGAAAAACCTTTTAAAACTGTTCCAACACGGAACATCATTTTGAAATCCAGCTACTACGAAGGGTAGACACCCACACGAAGAAAACCGAATCGAATGCAAATAACGAAAACAAGAACCCAATCTCATACATAATAAGTCATGATCTCATACAAGTTATAAGCATTCAATAATCATCATGATCATCTAACTGAACCAGTTTAATTATTTCTAAGACTAATACAAGTAAAGAGATAACCGGGTAGGGACCGCTAATGCAGTCTAGCTAGATCATCCTCGCATCGTACCACGAACTGACTCCTCACCCATGCCACCTGAAAAATGGGGAGTGAGAAACCACAACGAGGTTTCCCAGTGGGTACAACTGAGCCACAGGGGCATGTCGTAATCACTGAGAAACAAAGGAGCCATGATAACAAATTAATCAGAGATCTATAATAGCTGTGTCAGTATGAACAGAATAAATGATCAAAATGCTACTGTACAGGAAAAACTAAGCTGCATATGCATCAATGGAATGAAAACTCAAACTACCCAATCAGTATCCTGCCATATTTTTTCCGCAGACCTCAGGCGTATCCGTCACTCATCCGCACTCATCCGCATCCGATCCATTCATGCGCCCGCAGGTCGACCTATCCGGATAGTACACCCTTTGTCGGTGGCCAAACCGACCTGGTGTCATGAATAAATGTCGTGCCGTGACTGGTCATGCAATATGCTCAATAACAAAACCGGCAAGAAGCCGATACCTGGCCGAAGTCACATCTCAGGCGAAAGGAACGCCGCATTCTGATCAAACAGATCAAATCAAAGCCAGCAAGAAGCCGATACCTGGCCGAAGCCACATCTCAGGCGAAAGGAACGCCGCATCCCTATCAAACAAATCGAATCAAAGCCGGCAAAAGGCTGGTACCTGGCCGAAGCCACAACAGAGGCGTATGAATGCCGAATCCTGATCAATCAGATCGAAACAAACGACAAGAGAGTCGATGTGTTGCCTGGACAAGAAGTCCACAAATCATCAATGCATAATCCTGCTCTACATGTCCATGACCACAAATATACTATGCAAGTAAGGTAAGTATAAACGAACGGATGCTGTAAAGAAAGAATCGACATGTAGAGATATATCAAAGGAGAGACAGGGAACAGTGATACCGACTACTCCGAAGGCTCACCCACCTGTCGTACTCGCGTCGGGAATCTGGACGCGACGCAGATCAACCGAACTTACGATAGGTCCACTGAGTCAGATATAAATCTCAAACAACTCAACATATGCATATCTCACAAATCCCAAAACCCGAGACTCAGTTCCCAAACCGATCTCCGAACAACACCGGAAGTCCCAAAACCGCACCGGGACGTTTCCGGGACACACGAACAGTCCCGAATGGCACCGACTCGCTCCACGAGTCAACCGCTGCCCCAAAACACATCCCTTTGGGTGTTTGGGCAGCAAGAACAAGATCGAACATCGGAACGATTATTCTCGGATGATCGCTCCGATCCGGGTTCCCGGAAGTGCCGATTTCGACACCGAAACCCACTGCCGCCCCTCGGGCATCTCAGAACGTTCGAGACGGCTGAGATAATCGGCCAACTAGGCTCAGCGGCAGTCCACAAGTCACACAAGTCGTGACAATCGATCCCACACCGTAATCCGCATTTCGTCGACGAATTTCGTCGGAAACGCACTAGAAATCGATCTTCGATTTCCGCGAAAGGCATCGGACCTTGGATAATAAGTCCAGAGGTCACACACAGTCTAAACTTACTGCCCACAGGACCCACCCGATGCACAATTGCATAAAAGTCCACAATCTTTTACGAAATCATAATATTTGTGTGATTTTTCGAACTTAATGGGTCGTTACGACAAACCGAGGGTCTTCGAGGTCAGCCGAGGCATGTGTTGAAAGGTCTCAACGTGCCGGAGGCCGTGCTCACGATTCGGAGCATAGCCGATCGCTGTGGAAAGCGCAGGAGCGACGCGAAGTTCAGCGAACAACGCGCGCTGCCCATAAACCGCGTTTACGCCGCAAACCAACGACTCGCTGACCTAGAGGGAGGTGAGCACGATGATCGGCACTGATCATAGATCACTGTGCTCACATCCGGAGGCATCGGGGTGGCCCCGGATTGCCGGAATGGCGAGCCGAACCCCAAGACAGTGTGCTGTCAACAGAATAAAGGCTTACCGGGACTGGGGCAGCACGGGGTTGGCCGGCGACGGCCGGACGGCGGGTTCACCGGCGGCAGGGGGCGCGGCCGGTGAGGGAGGATCGGCGCTTGCGTCGGCCGGTGGTGGGAGGCAGCCGAAGGGGCGGCAGACCAAGCTCGGATCGTAAATCACCAAATCTGGCCGAGCTCGGGATTCCGGCCAACGGCGGCTCCGGCGGCGGCGGCTGCGGCAGGGACGGGTGTGGCCGGCGAGGGGAAGCCGGGGCTCACCTCAGGTGGCGGCGGGAAGCGGTGCCAGCGACGGGCCTAGATGCCCTAGCCCGCAACGGTTCAGGCCGGGCTCAGGTGGCCTTCCTGGCGGCGGCAATGGCCTGGGATGGGCCGGAGGCGACGGGACGGCACCCCGAAGGTCGGTGGCGGCGCCGGCAACCCGCAGGAACACCAGAACCACTTCCTGGGTGGATCTGACTCGAGAAGAAGTGATTCGAGGGAGGGAGAGAATGTGGAGGAGATGAGGGAGAGGGTGGCAGCACCATTGGCCGGCGGCGACTGGCCGGCGACGGCGGTGGCGGCGCGCAGAGGTGTGCCCGAGAGAGGGGAAGGCGGTTGGGTGCTGTGGAGGGGGTGGGGGCTATTAGGGTTAGGGTTTGCTCATGCAACAAACCCTAAAACCCAATTATATAGTATTTGCAATTTTGCAAATAAGTCCCTTGGAACCTTATATTATTTGATAGGTCCCTCACAGCAGGTGTAACTTGCTCAAAGTCCCCTCCACAAAGAGTCTCGCGCGATTCCATACATAAAATATTGGAACTTTTCGCGAAACATTGAATTGACCCTTTTGACCCTTCCTCGGGAAACGCATTATATCTTGCCATCTGTCCGTCGGATTTCTGAACGGATTGCGCCAACACGATCGGTACTGCCGAGACATCAAATTCATGATTTTGTTTCATTTGAATTGATTGCCGATTCGCAGATCAATAACCCTCTTTACCATTCACATGTATAATTACAATTTGGTCCCTCAACCATTAAGTAGGCTTCTCTCCGAAACCGTTCGTCAAATTCGAAATCCGTCAGTGCCATCGAGTCCAGAATAATTGGACGGTTGAAGACGAGCTATTGGACCACTATGAACGGAGTTGGACACACTCCAGAAGCCATCTCTAATAATCGGCCTCTTCGGAAAACCAGAGTTACTATTCACTTAAGTGAATATCAGAAATTGCTTAACTCTTTTATTCCAACTCGTTTCCACCCGAAACTTGACGAGTGATTATGTGATTAAAATACACATAAAAACATCATCAACGGAGAGTTAATTTATATAATAAAATTCTCGGTCTTTACATCATTCCCTCCTTAAAAGAAGTTTCGTCCCCGAAACTTGAATACATTTACCCCTCAAGTAAATGTGGATAACGTTCCTGCATAATCGATTCAAGCTCCCATATCGCTTCGCGCCCGCAGCTGAATAGTCGTCGGACTGATGACATGGGACGGATCAGAAATATACTTCCGAAGTATGGACACGTAGAAGACATCATGTACTTGGGGGAGACTCGGAGGTAGAGCCAATCTGTACGCCACCGGACCAACGCGCTCCCAGATCTCAAACGGTCCCACATATCTCAGGCTAAGCTTGCCCCACAAACCGAACCGTTTGATCCTTCTGGACGGTGAAACCTTGAGCAGAACATGCTCGCCGACCTGAAACTCTAGGTCACGACGCCGATGGTCCGCGTAGCTCTTCTGCCGACTCTATGCAGTCAGCAACCGCTCTCTGGCAATGCGGATCTTTGTCTCTGCATCCACCACCAAGTCCGGCCCGATCATCCGGCGTTCTCCGATGTCGTCCTAACTGATAGGGGACCGACATCGACGCCCATATAAAGTCTCATATGGTGCCATCCCAATGCTCGCCTGATGACTGTTGTTATAGGCGAACTCCACCAGTGACAGGTACTTGAACCACCCATCACCATAATCCAGGACGCATGCACGTAGCATATCCTCAAGAGTCTGAATAACTCGCTCAGACTGTCCGTTGCTCTGGGTATGGAAAGTCGTACTGAAGTTCAGCTTCGTACCCAAAGCTTGCTGTACACTCTTCCAAAACTAGGACAATAACTCTTCACTCAGAAACTCAAGGTCCACGCAAATCTGGTCCACGTAGCAGTAACTAACTCAACTACGTCAAAGGTTCATGCAGAAAAAATCCCGGGACAACACCATAAGTCTGGAGTATGTTTTCGGAGTCCGACACGACGCACTCCAACTTACCAACAACGTCAACCTGCTCACCATGAGTGAAACCATATCGTTGTCCTAACTCCTGCTTCAATAACACTCACCTCGGAGACCACAGTCTCCCACCAGTTTGTAATACAAACGGATCGAAGTCAAACCTTTAGCATCGATACCCACTTGCGGTATCCGACACTCCTATGTCTAAGATCTAAACCGTCCGCCTAGACCAAAAGGTCTAAGGCTACCTCAATCAGTTGAGCTTGACCATTAGTCAACTACAAGTACATGCGATTCAACATAAAAATCCACGCGTGTCCGTAACAGGGTTGCCAATCACGATAAGCAATCCAAATCATCAATGATGCTCAACATCTGTCTCCACGAAACCCAGTCGTTGAAATCCGCATGGGACCAGCGATGCAATGTTCCATACCACATCCGATGTCTGTCTCAACGAGACCAGATGCATCAATCGTCAAATGACCAGAAGAGCAATCCACTCTCATAATTATCCGTGTTTAACCACGTCATGTACCTAGCATTCAAGCACCTGCATCAACTTCTGAGCCAAAGGCCAGGCTCAGTCCACGTGCCTAGCAAAGTTTACACCTTCTAGGAATGCAATATAAATTGCGACTGAGGGCGCATTATCCCCTTAACTACGCGAGACCTGGCTACTGGTTCGTATACAACCAGACCATCACCGAAGTACATACCATTGGTGAGGTTAATCCATCATTTACCTAACCTTTCCTAGGGATAACTCAGAATACACTGCGTGGTCGGAGGTGACCATGATCCTAACCTTTGCATGAGATCATCCATAAAGGTCATCTACACGGGAAACACAATATCCCAATCCAAATACTCCCAAAAGAGGGGTAGGGTATTTCGTCCTAACTTTTGACAATACGTTGTCTGCAGCCAACGCATTTATCAAAAGAAAAGCGAAAGACCGTAGATCCATCTCCAACGCCACGTTGGAGAAGTGACACCAGCACGAAATCATCCAATATCACCATGCTGCACAAGAGTGCACCACGACACTAACAAATATCGACTACGAAAGTCGATATTCGAGAACGAGATCAACCATCGAGCCAACTCCCTAGGAGTTCTATGGCTCCAACAACAGGAATAGGAACTATCCACGACATAGAGTCACCAACTGTATAGGCTAAACGCCATCCCAAACTCGATTTTTGAGCCTTACACAATTCCACAAAATCTGATATGGAAGCTAAGTCATATCCAATCCTGGCTTACGCCAATAGGCGCAAAGATCATAAGGAGATCTAAACGACTGCACTGACAAATCCACTAACAGGATATCTAAACATCACTCAAGTGAGAAAGATCTTCTAAGCTCGTTACGCATCACGAACATCCTTCAGTTTCATGAGTCAGGCGAATTTTCGATCATATATATTCACACGGGATTTATTACCCTGCCTGAAGCTCAATAAGGAATCCAATAACAACCTCGATACACTCCAATCAATCTAAAGATCAGAGTCATGCCAACAACTTATCTGAAGGAAGAGGAAAACCTCATAAGCTAACCCAAACTTACTTCGACTATCCATACATGGGTTCGCTCTTCTCTCGGTGACTCACGCCACCACTAGAGATTAGGGAAATATGGTAGGCACCACAGTCCTACCCCCCAAAGCTAAAGAAGCTCTACTCATACCGCAACCGCACGAGCGGTCGGTAAACAAACGTCGGGCCGCACAGCAACAACCCACGCAATACATGTGGTCAAGCTGTACAAATCATCATCTCCACAGAGATGCATGCAATCGTACATGAACTCTAAATAGGGAGAAGTAGGCACTAAAGCCATACTCACAGAGTCTGAGGAAACGATATCCGCACTGCAGTCGCCCAAGCGATTGCACTTCAATCCTCGTGCAGTACTCACACAGCTCCAGAAACAGTTACGGTAGTAGCCGCAAAATGCATCGTCTCCATAGAGATACCCGCAGTGGACCTCGTGCTCTACATAGGAAGTGGGGCCTGGTAATCACGGCTCAACCGTCAGTTAAGGCCCAGCAGATGCCACTGCCTGGATCCTCATGTCAACATCTTTCCCGAGTGGTTTTACCAGGTGCACATCACCCTACCACTCGATATCTGTCTGGTAATCCGCCACCACTCCCAGTAAAGGCACAAGTCTGCACCGCAATTGCAAAAACAAACACAGGGTAATGAAACAACAATAAACCTCGAGTTAATAAAACTCGAGCAACTTACCGGGACTCAATCCCACAACCCCGTGCTCTCACGTGCTTATAAACCTTAGGTCTTCCTAGGGTCATCCTAACTAGTGGTTCAGTTAGATAGCTTGTGAATGTAATTGTGATTGTTCATTCTCTGATACCATCTTAATCTGTCACGCCCCGGGCTAGTTTAGATGCGGAAAACGGGTCAATTTTTTTTTTTTGAAAGCCTAGCCCGCGCAGTAAACAGACCCGCCACAAATACAGGCACCTCTGTCTACACGGACAGAGTCTCCCCTGTATTTGCACGGCGTACCAACGACGTACAACAGGATCACAACCACACTTGCATTCACAATAATCCACAAGATACAACATAGAATACACTTGCATTCAGCTATCCCTACATGCCTCTAAGCACTCCTTAAGCGAAGGATGATGCAATGCACAGTACAACAAACATCCTATCAAAAATTGCTTTCCACTCGAAAGCTTTGTTTTCGAATTCTAATAAGCATTAAATCAAAATCACGAAAAACCTTTTAAAACTGTTCCAACACGGAACATCATTTTGAAATCCAGCTACTACGAAGGGTAGACACCCACACGAAGAAAACCGAATCGAATGCTAATAACGAAAACAAGAACCCAATCTCATACATAATAAGTCATGATCTCATACAAGTTATAAGCATTCAATAATCATCATGATCATCTAACTGAACCAGTTTAATTATTTCTAAGACCAATACAAGTAAAGAGATAACCGGGTAGGGACCGCTAATGTAGTCTAGCTAGATCATCTTCGCATCGTACCACGAACTGACTCCTCACCCATGCCACCTGAAAAATGGGGAGTGAGAAACCACAACGAGGTTTCCCAGTGGGTACAACTGAGCCACAGGGGCATGTCGTAATCACTGAGAAACAAAGGAGATATGATAACAAAATAATCAGAGATCTACAGTAGCTGTGTCAGTATGAACAGAATAAATGATCAAAACGCTACTGTACAGAAAAACTAAGCTGCATATACATTAATGGAATGAAAACTCAAACTACCCAATCAGTATACTGCCATATTGGTCCGCAGACCTCAGGCGTATCCGCCACTCATCCGCACTCATCCGCATCCGATCCATTCATGCGCCCGCAGGTCGACCTATCCGGATAGTAAACCCTTTGTCGGTGGCCAAACCGACCTGGTGTCATGAATAAATGCCGTGCCGTGACTGGTCATGCAATATGCTCAATAACAAAACCGGCAAGAAGCCGATACCGGGCCGAAGCCACATCTCAGGCGAAAGGAACGCCGCATCCTGATCAAACAGATCAAATCAAAGCCGGCAAGAAGCCGATACCTGGCCGAAGCCACATCTCAGGCGAAAGGAACGCCGCATCCCGATCAAACAAATCGAATCAAAGCCGGCAAAAGGCCGGTACCTGGCCGAAGCCACAACAGAGGCGTATGAACGCCGAATCCTGATCAATCAGATCGAAACACGCGACAAGAGAGTCGATGTGTTGCCTGGACAAGAAGTCCACAAATCATCAATGCATAATCCTGCTCTACATGTCCATGACCACAAATATACTATACAAGTAAGGTAAGTATAAACGAACGGATGCTGTAAAGAAAGAATCGACATGTAGAGATATATCAAAGGAGAGACAGGGAACAGTGATACCGACTACTCCGAAGGCTCACCCACCTGTCGTACTCGCGTCGGGAATCTGGACGCGACGCAGATCAACCGAACCTACGATAGGTCCACTGAGTCAGATATAAATCTCAAACAACTCAACATACGCATATCTCACAAATCCCAAAACCCGAGACTCAGTTCCCAAACCGATCTCCGAACAACACCGGAAGTCCCAAAATCGCACCGGGACGTTCCCGGGACACACGAACAGTCCCGAAAGGCACCGACTCGCTCCACGAGTGAACCGCTGCCCCAAAACACATCCCTTTGGGTGTTTGGGCAGCAAGAACAAGATCGAACGTCGAAACGATTATTCTCGGATGATCGCTCCGATCCGGGTTCCCGGAAGTGCCGATTTCGACACCGGAACCCACTGCCGCCCCTCGGGCATCTCAGAACGTTCGAGACGGCCGAGATAATCAGCCAACTAGGCTCAGCGGCAGTCCACAAGTCACACAAGTCGTGACAATCGATCCCACACCGTAATCCGCATTTCGCCGACGAATTTCGTCGGAAACGCACTAGAAATCGATCTTCGATTTCCGCGAAAGGCATCGGACCTTGGACAATAAGTCCAGAGGTCACACACAGTCTAAACTTACTGCCCACAGGACCCACCCGATGCACAATTGCATAAAAGTCCACAATCTTTTACGAAATCATAATATTTGTGTGATTTTTCGAACTTAATGGGTCGTTACGACAAACCGAGGGTCTTCGGGGTCAGCCGAGGCATGTGTTGAAAGGTCTCAACGTGCCGGAGGCCGTGCTCACGATTCGTAGCATAGCCGATCGCTGTGGAACGCGCAGGAGCGACGCGAAGTTCAGCGAACAACGCGCGCTGCCCATAAACCGCGTTTACGCCGCAAACCAACGACTCGCTGACCCAGAGGGAGGTGAGCACGATGATCGGCACTGATCATAGATCACTGTGCTCACATCCGGAGGCATCGGGGTGGCCCCGGATTGCCGGAATGGCGAGCCGAACCCCAAGACAGTGTGCTGTCAACAGAATAAAGGCTTACCGGGACTGGGGCAGCACGGGGTTGGCCGGCGACGGCCGGACGGCGGGTTCACCGGCGGCAGGGGGCGCGGCCGGTGAGGGAGGATCGGCGCTTGCGTCGGCCGGCGGTGGGAGGCAGCCGAAGGGGCGGCAGACCAAGCTCGGACCGTAAATCACCAAATCTGGCCGAGCTCGGGATTCCGGCCAACGGCGGCTCCGGCGGCGGCGGTAGGGACGGGTGTGGCCGGCGAGGGGAAGCCGGGGCTCACCTCAGGTGGCGGCGGGAAGCGGTGCCAGCGACGGGCCTCGATGCCCTAGCCCGCAACTGTTCAGGCCGGGCTCAGGTGGCCTTCCTGGCGGCGGCAATGGCCGGGGATGGGCCAGAGGCGACGGGACGGCACCCCGGAGGTCGGTGGCGGCGCCGGCAACCCGCAGGAACACCAGAACAACTTCCTGGGTGGATCTGACCCGAGAAGAAGTGATTCGAGGGAGGGAGAGAAGGTGGAGGAGATGAGGGAGAGGGTGGCAGCACCAGTGGCCGGCGGCGACTGGCCGGCGACGGCGGTGGCGGCGCGCAGGGGTGTGCCCGAGAGAAGGGAAGGCGGTTGGGTGCTGTGGAGGGGGTGGGGGCTATTAGGGTTAGGGTTTGCTCATGCAACAAACCCTAAAACCCAATGGTTTGCTCATGCAACAAACCATAAAACCCAATTATATAGTATTTGCAATTTTGCAAATAAGTCCCTTGGAACCTTATATTATTTGATAGGTCCCTCACAGCAGGTGTAACTTGCTCAAAGGCCCCTCCACAAAGAGTCTCGCACGATTCCATACATAAAATATTTGAACTTTTCGCGAAACATTGAATTGACCCTTTTGACCTTTCCTAGGGAAACGCATTATATCTTGCGATCCGTCCGTCGGATTTCTGAACGGATTGTGCCAGCACGATCGGCACTGCCGAGACATCAAATTCATGATTTTGTTTCATTTGAATTGATTGTCGATTCGTAGATCAATAACCCTCTTTACCATTCACATGTATAATTACAATTTGGTCCCTCAACCATTAAGTAGGCTTTTCTCTGAAACCGTTCGTCAAATCCGAAATCCGTCAGTGCCATCGAGTCCAGAATAATTGGACAGTTGAAAACGAGCTATTGGACCACTATGAACGGAGTTGGACACACTCCAGAAGCCATCTCTAATAATCGGCCTCTTCGGAAAACCAGAGTTACTATTCACTTAAGTGAATATCAGAAATTGTTTAACTCTTTTATTCCAACTCGTTTCCACCCGAAACTTGACGAGTGATTATGTGATTAAAATACACATAAAAACATCGTCAACGGAGAGTTAATTTATATAATAAAATTCTCGGTCTTTACATTTTTTCCCCTCACTTGGTTTCATGTTGTCGGCCGCCTACTTGAACACCCTCGGCTGAGAATAAAACACACCTTGAATCTACCTCTAACGTCCTATTAGAGGCTTACTGAACTTGACACAATCGACTCAACTTTTGCCATAATTCATTGATCCACGTCATTCACGAGCCTAGGTCCTTAAGGTTTCCATCCTAGGGTCTCCTACGTCCACCTAGACCGTTTCTACGCTCTAATACCACCTTAATCTGCCACGCCCCATGCCCTCAACATAAGCACCCAACGGACACGTGCACTAGATCTGCCGAACGGACAGAGTTTTTCCTCTCTGCCCAAGGCATCACAAGTACGTATACATCACATATTCCAAATAGAAACTGAATACATGGTTTGCATAAGGAAAGTATGTCAAAATCATAAAGTAAAGTAATTCTATTACAAATTTGAACCATTCAAATTACATACATCCCTTAGTCCACGAAGTAAATACAACCCAAAGAATTACATGTCTACTTTCACTACATCATTCCAAAATGGGGCCCAACTAAAGGAAATCATCAAAAGGGGTAGAGCAGGATGCTATCTACTCAGCTACGCCCTTGCCTCTCGCCACTGCATCGACCGCGGTAGGACCTGAAAAACATGGGGGTGCGAACTATCTATAAACATAGTTCCCAGTGGGTATGGCAAACCAAGCGAGAAGCTCGGCCCACCAGGTCCAAAGAAAATAGTATATACATGGGTTAGTCCAATATATATAACATGGCTAGAAACAACAAGTTTACGGAACTATACATGATAATGAAATGCTACATGTAAGTTAATTACCGTCCTACCTACCATTTCATTATCCTATCATCTACCATCGGACTCATTCTTGAGTCAATCAAGAGAGGAATCGCCGCGCTATGGCGCTAGGAAGTAGAATCGCCGCACCATTGAGCCATCGGTCTACAAACCACGGAATCGTCGTGCTCATTGGGAGCGGGATGAATGGAATCGACATTCCCCTTTCTTGTCCTAATATCATAAATAGCGGAATCGCCGCTCTCATGATCTCCTCGAGATCCCTACATTCCACCCCATGTGTCAACCCTTCTAGGTTTAAGGTCATCTTGTTCACGTGGTCACCTTACCACTACGTTTATCACCTATGTTCAATGGCACTATATTTTCTAGATTCCAAGTGAGTTCTCATTGTCTCTAGAGAAGTTCACTTTATCAACTAGTCCATAACATAGGTATGCATATATATATGAAACATGCATGCATCCATCCACGAATCATGGTATAATATGTAAGGTTACCAAGTATGCAACAAATTAGACATGAGATATCATGCCACTACACAAGTACACTTCATGCAACACAATTAACCTAACATGGTTATCTTCCTTTTAGATATGGAAGTGACCTAATCGCTTTGGTCAAGCACAAACCCACCTCAGAATGCTCCCAATTGCTTGTAGACACTTGCAATTGAGCCTATCTTCTTGGATCTCCTAGCTTTCTCCCAAGCTTCCCTTGCCCTAGACAAGAGATCTATTCGTTACTCATTTCGGGTCCTCAAATAATTTTATTTCAAGGAATCAAGTTGCCCCACTTGATTTCCTATCCCTTAATTAGAGTTCTAAAGGGTTAAAAGATTTTTAAATCCTTTCAAGGCAAAAGCCCTCTTTTCACCTAGGGTTTTCCAAAACTAGGGCAAAACCCCAAAGGTCTTGGTAAATCTCCACTATTTGTGGCCTAAATTTATCTAGGGTTTGCTAAAATCTCAAAACCAAGTCCAAAACCCAAAACCTTAACTCAAATCTTCAAAAACTCACTCTATTCCGAGCTCCCAAGGCTTCCTCTTGCTCCAAAAAGCCTTCTAAACCACTCCAAGTTCTCTTTTTAGATCAATACTTGATCTCCTCCAAGGTTTGCAGAGGTTCTAGAGAGAGAAAGAGGAGAAGAGGGGTTTAGAGAGGGAGTGTATGGAGGTGTTGGAGAAGAAGGGCCAAAGGCTCTCCTACTTAATCCCCAACAAAATTACCATATTGCCCTCAAACTGGGCATTCTGTAGGCTAAGGGTTCGGATCCTACATTCAAGGTTTGGACCTCGTACCTGAGTCACACACTACGCAGGCAAGGTCCGGACCTTGCCCCCAGGGTCCGGAACCCGTATGCAGAATTTTAGAATATTGCGGTCAAGGTCCAGATCTTGCACCAAGATCCGGACTTTGATCTTCTCAGCCTCCAAATAGTAACGTTGAAGTCCGGATCCCGTTCCAAGGTTCGGACACCGAGAGCTCACCAGCTCAGATATGTTCTTCTAGAAATTTCATTTTTGGTCCTCAGAGCTTTAACTCACTTCTAATCGTTTCGGAACCTTCGGAACTCAATTTCAAACATGTCTCATTCACTTTCACTGGACTTTATCCAATTCGGCTAAAGTTCAGTATAGTACACTGAAGTTCAGTATACTACACCATTCTTCAATTGATGAAGTTTAAAATACTGAGTTACTTTGAAAAGTATGAATAAATAGATATATATACCTCATGATGTGTTGGGCACGCTTCTCTGAAAGAAAGCACACTGACAGCTGCAACATCTGTGTGTGACTCCTACCGTAAAAAAAAAAAAAATGTTGATATTCGAAGCAAAATTAAAAATATTGTAGCACACTGAACTTTAGCAAATTGCGGAGTTCCAGTGAGAGAATAATGGCTTATGCTATTCTGGAGTTTTGGGTTGTGTTTGGTGAGCTTCGGAGTGTTTTCGGGACTTAGAAAGTGCGAAAACGGACTCCAGAAGTCAAAATCTACAAAAGTGCAGATTTTGCATTGTATACCGTTATCTGGTTTAGGGATATCGGAATCCAGTGAGAACTGGTTGTGCACAGCTCTCGGGTTCTGCGGAATCCGGCAGCTGATACCGGAATAAGCTGCGTACCGGTACTGATGTTGGCATACCGGTACTGAAGCATTTTGTACCGGTACTAAGAAGTTGCATACCGGAATGCTGTTGCGCGGCTTGTTGGCCGAGGCTCGGGTTTTGCAAAATTTGTGCAGTATACCGGTATGCATGTGCGTATACCGGTACACAGTGCTGCAGAGTGCATTTTGTGCAGTTTTGTAATTTTGGCTTTTTGATGGGTCTAAGTGGATTTTGTTACTTTGGGTTAAGTAACCCTTCACCCCTCTCATGTTGCCTTGCTGCTGAGGACTTGGAGGAGATGAGGTAGGTTCCTTCCCTCTCTCTCTCTAAATTTTCTTGCTCCCAAACCCTAGAAACTTGGTTTTGATCTCTTCTCTCTCCATTTTCTTCATGGAGGAGTGCTTCTAGGCTTTGTGGGGAGCTCGGGGTGAATGAGAGGAACTTGTTGGTGGGCTTAGCTTCAACCTAGCATGTTTGAGCTTGGTTGGGAGCTTGATTTGAGGTTAGTAAACCCTTTTACAACCTCTAATTGTGATTTTGCTTGAGATTTGCATGAAAACCTAGTTTCATGAAAACTAGGGTTTTATTTAGGGTTTCGTGATTGGGAGCTCTTGAGGTTGAATTGATGGGTGTAGAATGTTGTTGTAGGTTGGATTTGAAGATCCCTAACCTCATTTTGGACTTAGAACATGTTTTACTTGCTCAAGATATTTTTCACCCATTTACCTCATAGATTTTGGTGGTTTTCGAATTTGTTCGTTCGAAACTTGTAACCCCTTGGAAAATTATCTTAGGGTATGTGAAGCTCGGGGGACAACTTCGTTTTGAAGTACTGCGAGGTTTCGACGGTTTTCCGGTGGGTCTGACCTCACCGAAATGGGTGAACTCTCCCTATGTCTCCTATCTTGTTATAGGATTGATTAGATGCATAATTATGATAATTATGGCATGATGGAAGTTGTGATTGCATGGGATATATATGTTGTATATGAAAAGTGCATATTCCATATAATATGGCATTATGAGGATAACATGCATGCTAGAGTATTTGTACTAGTAGTGTAATGATGCATTATGAAATGCTAATTAAGATATGCATGCTAGAAAGGAGTGTCATATGAGACACTACTTGGTTGTTGGATTAGTGAAATCTCTTCGCATACTAAAGTATGCTTGTATAGAGAAAAGAGAGGATATGACAAGGCAAAATAATTGTTGCACCTCATCTAGGTGAACAACTATGACGGGCATTGTTGACATTGAGCTCGACCTTTTGGTCGTTGAACGATTCCATGTTTAAGACATGAGGAAATGGATTTTCTTTTGTGTTGATAATTGTAATTGGCTAAATATGAATTTACTTGGTTAAATGAATACTTGCATGATAACTTTTATACTCTATGTAGTAGAGGTGGTTGTAGCTCATGCATGGCATGGATATGGTCTTGTTGGCATCGTAGGATGCATTGTTATAGCATTTGTAGAATGCATCGGTTATGGCATTGAAATGTATTGGTTATAGCATTAGTACAATGCATTGGACATGGCATTAGAATAATGCATGGTTTATGAACTTAGTAAACCGAGAGGTAAACATTTACATGTTAGAGATATGGGCATATTGGTAGGGACATATCAACGGACAATTTGAGAACAACATGATATTGTTGACATTTTAGCATATTAGCTATTGAATGTAATAAACATGATATGACATGTTTTGACATAGTATGAGGTTAAGCATATTATATTTCACTTAGGTGAATAATTAGGTTGACATTATGACATAATGTTAGATCCTTGGACAATGGTGGGCTATTCCATATTTTAGACATGATGAACGTATTTTCTATGCTGTTGACTATGCTTGTTAATGCCATTGTGCTCATTCGCACATGCTTGTGAGGGTCGCTCCCTACAAGCCGGCACTCCGGAGTGGGCCTTTCGCAACATTAATCGCTTATGTGCAGGTTATATGGACGCCGAAGTGGATTGCCGTGGGGGAGGCTCATTCTAGTGAGAGAATGTTGACTACCACGGGGCCATTAGGCACGGCACAAGCCGAGACTTGAAAAGTCCTTTATGGTAGGAAATATTGTGAGGAATGTTACATTCGACATCATAAGTAATTGATGCATATAGATGTAGCAGATGGACATAGTAGTGGATTATGGCATTACATGTAGTGAGACATTGACATGACTTGGCACAATTGTGGTTAGTGAACATAACATACATATAGTTGGGAACAAGTCATATAGTTCATAGATATAGTGGGAAGTCGGGTATACATAACATACTTGTAGTTGGAGACAAGTCATATGTGTAATAGTAAACTTGACATATAGTGAGTTTATGACATTAGAATATGTGTAGTTGATCATAGCATATTTACACATATATGAGTAGAATGTTTACATACTTTGTAACATGTTCATGTAGATGATTTAGTCATTGGAGGCATGATAGTTGTAGAACTATTTGTTTAACATTTAATGTATTATGCTTTATGTTTCGGCTTATACTATCTTGCCTCAGTTGACCTAGCGGTGTAATTCGCCACTCTCGACGGCTTACCCACTGGGAACTATTGTTTAATAGTTCTCACCCCCATTGTTGTTGGGTTTTTGTTTCAGAGTTTTCCGCAGCAGGAGAGGCTTGGGATCGTGGCGAGGGGTTAGCAGCTAGCTAGAACCTCTACGATGTTGTTATAGACATACCATGGTGTCCTTTAATTGTATTTTGAGTGAAAGGTGTATAGATTTATTGGTTGATTGATCTATTAGTTGATAAGATGTATAAATTCTTTTGTATATCTCAAGATTTTAGTTGTGTTGATCTTATTTTAGTTGTAGAATTATGTTCTCGCTCTGATCATCTTGTTTAGGACGTATTCCTTCTTCTGCTTGATTGTTGTTATTGTAGACGCCTTGTGTACATTATGTGTTGTTGTGAGGTACACGGCGGGTCTGTGCACGTGCTTGGTAGGCTCTCACTAGGGCTCGGGGCGTGACAGATTATTTTGGTATCAGAGCCTAGGGTTGAGTCTTAGTGGACCTAGTAAACCTTAGGCAGGTTGGACGATAAGGAATAGGAACGTGAGAGACGGGATCTCTTGTGACATATTGGCGAAAGTATTATGATTGGGTCATTTCTAAAGCTCCAAAGGTGTTGGAGTTAGATCGGAGTGAACCACTTCTATACCCTTGGAGGGTCACGTTGGCGGCCGACAACGTGACATCGGGGAATAGTGGGAGTCCACTTCATTGCTTTCGCATGATTGGGGTTATAGTTTTGTGTGGGGATGCGTTGGCGTGGGGTGTTTTACCTGCGCATGTGATGTTTGTTGCAACTTGGGTTGTGGACGACACACTTGATAGCGGCCGAGGCAGCCGAGACGGAAACCCTGCATCCTCCGGATTTGGTGAGACCCTGAAGTTGAGAGAACAACTGGCAATTTCAGCAAGCACGATGGAGCGGCGATCAATTATGATGTTACTCCAAATTGAGGCTTTGCGCCGGCAGACGAGAGGATTAAGCAACTGGAGGATTTGTAGATCCAGTTGGCAGTCGACCTCAAGAAATTTTGTGAGAATGCGAATCGCACCATGAAAAGGGCGAGAGACGTGGAGACCGTTGGAGACGGCAAAGAAACTACTAAGAGTGGCAAGTCTATCGTAAGAAGACAATCAAGGTGTTCAAAGAGAAATTGATTTCGAGAATGTTGATCTATAGCAGGATGAAAGAGGGACGTCAAATCGTTATCGACTATTACGATGTGCAAGCGATGGAATCCGCATGTGTTTCGCAATGCTTTCGACATGGAGGTAGGTGCTCTCTTCGTGGCCAGGTGGGCCATTCCCAGTTGGAGTGTTTGAGGAGAACAGTGTCGACAATATTGGGATCGACTTCGCGCGGCTGGTAGTGGGTGAATGCGTGCCTGTTTGACAGGCGGAGGATGATGCAACGACGACGAAGGTTGTTCGCAGCTTCTGGTATTGGAGCTAGTTGTTGCTTGCTATGATTGTCGCTTTGGATCGACTGTTTGCCGAATGCATGGCAGGGAACTCATTCCTTGATGCTTGCAGATCGAGTGGTCCTGATTGCTTGGACTTGGAAGTACTGTTCTTGTACTCCATTAGGATTGGATGTTTCTGTGCGCCAACGAAGCGATTGGCTTTGTTTGGCTGAGAGCGTATAGTTCTTATTTGAACTTGGGCTGGCTCTTCGGTTATCAGATTGCCGATGAGTGAGTGAGCCGAGCTGTAGTATCTTGGGAATCTGGACATAAAATAATGCTTTCAGAGGGCGTGGATGTTCGCTATTTGCGATGATTATTTCACCCGCCCAAGCCTAGTTGTTGGCTGAGTGGGCGCGTGGCCTTTAGGCCAGCACCCTTGGTGAGAGTTGAGAATCCTCAAAAGCGAGGAAGTCTCTTGTGAGGGAGTTGCTGGTGCAATCCCGGTTGAGTTGTGAGAATTGAAAGCTTGGTCTGGAGACCTCTTTTGCCTAGTATTTTCTCTTGTGGAGCATCGATCTCATTTGTTTTGAGTGGACGGGTCTTTTCGACTTGTGGGTCGATTATCGTGAACTCGGTAAGGTCACGATCAAGAATATGTACCCGTAGCTGAGATTTGTTGATCTGTTTGATCAAGCTCCATGAATTCTGGTTTACTCGAGGGTAGTTGCAATCTGGGTACTACTCTCGTTGGATTGAGTTTGAGTTTGGACCGAGGGTAACTTGTTCACTCGGTGTAGACAGTACGAAATTGTCGTGATGTCGTTCGAGCTGTTGATGCTCTTGTGTGTGGTGATGTTTGGCCCTTCTGGGTGTCTTTGTCCCTGTGCGCATCGACGACATGTTGGAAGTCGAGAGGCGATGAAGACCGTGAATATTCCTTTGAATGAGGACTGCAAGTGCTTCAAGTTGAAGACGTGCTGATTCGGTTGTGAAGACTAGCGTCCCTTGGCAGTTGATGCCAAAGTGAATATGATTGGAGATCTCAAGGAATCAAGCCATCCATAGTTGATTTAGACAAGCGGATGTAATCGAAGTTCAAACTTCCTAGTTTGATTGGATGTATGGATAATTGTGGGGAGATTACTAAGTTGTCTACTCCCTTCTCTTGACTCACACATAAAGGGATTAAACCTTTTGGAAAGATATGTGTGAGAGAAGTTTCTTTGAACTGTTGGTGTGGTTGACGACCGCCAACCTTGGTTACCCCGAAGGCGGGTTATGTGCTTTGTAGTTATGTTTCTCTCCACGGACCGAATTATGCTTTGGTGTGAAAAAGAAAGGTAGTATTGACCTTTCAGCAATTGGGAGAATGCAACAGGAATTGCCAAATTGTGATTTGGAAATGATTGCCATGGCGTTTACTTGGAAACTATGGCAATTTTATGTTTAGATAGTGGTGTGAAGTGCACCCAGATCTTAATGTTGGAGATGTCTCTTCACTCAGGAGAATGAGTTGAAGCTGAGAAAACAGATTAGAGGCTGGTGTACTAGAGATATCGATGAGATGGGTAACATGATGTGATATCTATCATTTGGATCGGATCACGGGAGTTAGCCTTGATCTCGACTTGTAATGGTGCAATCGAGGTCAAGAGTGCAGCGGCGGATGAATTCCTAGTGGACAGTCAGAAAGTGCATTGACGGTGGAACCGACAAGTTGTACCTGTGATAGCAAGATTTATGAGATATGCTAAGTAAAGGCTATCTACCTTGTATGGATAGAGGACGATTACCGGAGGCTCCGGAATGGATTGTCTTGCTTTCAAGCTAGATATGATGATTGTTGGGAGATTGTGAATAGGAGTAGCTATTCACCTGAGTTGAATTGAGGAAATTTTGCGCAAGTATACCTTGGTATTTTGTGCGACTGCATAGCGCATTTAGCTCTATCGCCTTGGAATTTGGGTCACTGGACGATTCTCGGTGAGAGATAGAAATTTTGGGCATCTGAATCTGATGATCTGATTGGGATACTTGGTTAAGAAAATCCAAGAGCTTTGTGTATGAGGAATCGAAGTTCTAGATTCTCTGGATTATTTGAGACCCAGAGGCAAATGGGCCTAGTGGCATGTCGAGCCGTTTTACTTCAGATCTGTTGAAGGTATATGATGTGTGTTTACACTCCGAGCGAGTATTTGAATTCTACCCCGATGGTGGATGTCGTTTCATCAGAGCTACATGAAGATCTAAACTTCAAGGAGCATTGTTGTGGATTGGACTTGTGGAATGTAGGAATTTGGAATTATCACTATTCCTACTACAAGATGCTTTGGAGCAACATCTTGGACGCGATGCATGGTGTGAGAGTTGGAGACTTCACTGCGAGGGCGATGTTCTTATCTCCTCTAGTTTTGCTGTTTGGTTGTTGGTTGTTGATCCGTAGTTTCGCGGACGAAACTCCTTTTTAGGAGGGGAGTATGTAGCACACTGAACTTTAGCAAATTGCGGAGTTCCAGTGAGAGAATAGTGGCTTATGCTATTCTGGAGTTTTGGGTTGTGTTTGGTGAGCTTCGGAGTGTTTTCGGGACTTAGAAAGTGCGAAAACGGACTCCGGAAGTCAAAATCTGCAAAAGTGCAGATTTTGCATTGTATACCGGTATCTGGTCTAGGGATACCGGAATCCAGTGAGAACTAGTTGTGCGCAGCTCTCGGGTTCTGCGGAATTCGGCAGCTGATAACGGAATAAGCTGCGTACCGGTACTGATGTTGGCATACCGGTACTGAAGCATTTTGTACCGGGACTGAGAAGTTGCATACCGGAATGCTGTTGCGCGGCTTGTTGGCCGAGGCTCGGGTTTTGCAAAATTTGTGCAGTATACCGGTATGCATGTGCGTATACCGGTACACAGTGCTGCAGAGTGCATTTTGTGCAGTTTTGCAATTTTGGCTTTATTAGGGGTCTAAGTGGATTTTGTTACTTTGGGTTAAGTAACCCTTCACCCCTCTCATGTTGCCTTGCTGCTGAGGACTTGGAGGAGATGAGGTAGGTTCCTTCCCTCTCTCTCTCTAGATTTTCTTGCTCCCAAACCCTAGAAACTTGGTTTTGATCTCTTCTCTCTCCATTTTCTTCATGGAGGAGTGCTTCTAGGCTTTGTGGGGAGCTCGGGATGAATGAGAGGAACTTGTTGGTGGGCTTAGCTTCAACCTAGCATGTTTGAGCTTGGTTGGGAGCTTGATTTGAGGTTAGTAAACCCTTTTACAACCTCTAATTGTGATTTTGCTTGAGATTTGCATGAAAACCTAGTTTCATAAAAACTAGGGGTTTTTTTTAGGGTTTCGTGATTGGGAGCTCTTGAGGTTGAATTGATGGGTGTAGAATGTTGTTTTAGGTTGGATTTGAAGATCCCTAATCTCATTTTGGACTTAGAACAAGTTTTACTTGCTCAAGGTATTTTTCACCCATTTACCTCATAGATTTTGGTGGTTTTCGAATTTGTTCGTTCGAAACTTGTAACCCCTTGAAAAATTATCTTAGGGTATGTGAAGCTCGGGGGACAACTTCGTTTTGAAGTACTGCGAGGTTTCGACGGTTTTTCGGTGGGTCTGACCTCACCGAAATGGGTGAACTCCTCCTATGTCTCCTATCTTGTTATAGGATTGATTAGATACATAATTATGATAATTATGGCATGATGGAAGTTGTGATTGCATGGGATATATATGTTGTATATGAAAAGTGCATATTCCATATAATATGGCATTATGAGGATAACATGCATGCTAGAGTATTTGTACTAGTAGTGTAATGATGCATTATGAAATGCTAATTAAGATATGCATGCTAGAAAGGAGTGTCATATGAGACACTACTTGGTTGTTGGATTAGTGAAATCTCTTCGCATACTAAAGTATACTTGTATAGAGAAAAGAGAGGATATGACAAGGCAAAATAAGTTTGTTGCACCTCATCTAGGTGAACAACTATGACGGGCATTGTTGACATTGAGCTCGACCTTTTGGTCGTTGAACGATTCCATGTTTAAGACATGAGGAAAGGGATTCTTTTGTGTTGATAATTGTAATTGGCTAAATATGAATTTACTTGGTTAAAAGAATACTTGCATGATAACTTTTATACTCTATGTAGTAGAGGTGGTTGTAGCTCATGCATGGCATGGATATGGTCTTGTTGGCATCGTAGGATGCATTGTTATAGCATTTGTAGAATGCATCGGTTATGGCATTGAAATGTATTGGTTATAGCATTAGTACAATGCATTGGACATGGCATTAGAATAATGCATGGTTTATGAACTTAGTAAACCGAGAGGTAAACATTTACATGTTAGAGATATGGGCATATTGGTAGGGACATATCAACGGACAATTTGAGAACAACATGATATTGTTGACATTTTAGCATATTAGCTATTGAATGTAATAAACATGATATGACATGTTTTGACATAGTATGAGGTTAAGCATATTATATTTCACTTAGGTGAATAATTAGGTTGACATTATGACATAATGTTAGATCCTTGGACATTGGTAGGCTATTCCATATTTTAGACATGATGAACGTATTTCCTATACTGTTGACTATGCTTGTTAATGCCATTGTGCTCATTCGCACATGCTTGTGAGGGTCGCTCCCTACAAGCCGGCACTCCGGAGTGAGCCTTTCGCAACATTGATCGCTTATGTGCAGGTTATATGGGCGCCGAAGTGGATTGCCGTGGGGGAGGCTCATTCTAGTGAGAGAATGTTGACTACCACGGGACCATTAGGCACGACACAAGCCGAGACTTGAAAAGTCCTTTATGGTAGGAAATATTGTGAGGAATGTTACATTCGACATCATAAGTAATTGATGCATATAGATGTAGCAGATGGACATAGTAGTGGATTATGGCATTACATGTAGTGAGACATTGACATGACTTGGCACAATTGTGGTTAGTGAACATAACATACATATAGTTGGGAACAAGTCATATAGTTCATAGATATAGTGGGAAGTTGGGTATACATAACATACTTGTAGTTGGAGACAAGTCATATGTGTAATAGTAAACTTGACATATAGTGAGTTTATGACATTAGAATATGTGTAGTTGATCATGGCATATTTACACATATATGAGTAGAATGTTTACATACTTTGTAACATGTTCATGTAGATGATTTAGTCATTGGAGGCATGATAGTTGTAGAACTATTTGTTTAACATTTAATGTATTATGCTTTATGTTTCGGCTTATACTATCTTGCCTCAGTTGACCTAGCGGTGTAATTCGCCACTCTCGGCGGCTTACCCACTGGGAACTATTGTTTAATAGTTCTCACCCCCATTGTTGTTGGGTTTTTGTTTCAGAGCTTTCCGCAGCAGGAGAGGCTTGGGATCGTGGCGAGGGGTTAGCAGCTAGCTAGAACCTCTACAATGTTGTTATAGACATACCATGGTGTCCTTTCATTGTATTTTGAGTGAAAGGTGTATAGATTTATTGGTTGATTGATCTATTAGTTGATAAGATGTATAAATTCTTTTGTATATCTCAAGATTTTAGTTGTGTTGATCTTATTTTAGTTGTAGAATTATGTTCTCGCTCTGATCACCTTGTTTAGGACGTATTCCTTCTTCTGCTTGATTGTTGTTATTGTAGACGCCTTGTGTACATTGTGTGTTGTTGTGAGGTACACGGCGGGTCTGTGCACGTGCCTGGTAGGCTCTCACTAGGGCCCGGGGCGTGACAAATATACACTGTAGGGACTGTTTTGTAAAAAAATAGGGAGTAAAATGTAAACGGGCCATAAAGTTTCTGATATAGTTCCGATCTATACACTTTTTGCAGCCATGAGTTCCTTGTGAGCAATTTTACACTTGTTATATTCCTTTTGAACTTTCATACCTACTATAATCATATGATTAATTGTTTTCAATTTAGTCCTCATAAATATACCTCGTGATATGATGGACAAATTTTTGTTGCATAAGATAACTCTCTTGGACCAGCATTTCGATGTGGTTCCTAAGATAAAAAGGAAAAAAAATAAAGGATTGAGAATATGGACTCGCATCAAAATTTGAAGAACAATGAAGCTGCAGGGACTGCTTTGTAAATGCAGGGACTAAAATGTAAATAGGCCGTAACATTTTCGTTATAGCTCCAATTTACACAATTTTTGTACCTACAGATTTCTTACAGAATCCTACATTGTTGTCCATATACATTACTGTGGATCGTAAGCGCTAACCAACTATCCCAAAAGCACGTGCTGATAGGAAGGGCGCACCCATCGCACTTAAGGGCTCAGCCATAGCGCTCGCGGGCTTCGACCTGACTCAACCCACCTAGACGTTGGGTCTATTGTTGGGCCTCTTGTCGTTGGGTCTCTTGTGGATCACACCCCCACTCAACTTATTAGGCTCACCCAACTCAACTTATTTGTCTCCTGGGCCTATTGTCACGGGGCAGGAAGTTGGACCTATTTTAGCCCAATAATAAATAGCCAACAATCCCCTCCCCCCCCCAACACCTGCACCGTTAATGCAGCATGTGGGAATCAAACCCGCGCCACTGGCTCTGATACCACTTGTGGGATCGTTGGCGCTAACCATTAATCCCAAAAGCTCGAGCTGTTAGAAATACGCAACCAATTCACTTAAAGCGTACAGATACAGCACCCACGGGTCTCGATTGTGACTCGGCCCCACCAGCGTCACGCCACTTCGAACATGACTCGGCCCACCCAGCCTCACGCCATTTCGAACATGACTCGGCCCAACATGGCCTCCCACCACAGGGCAGGATGCTGGCCCATTTAAGCCAACAATCCCCCTCCAACCACCTGCACCGTTAATGCAGCATGTGGGAATCGAACCCACGTCACTGGCTCTGATACCACTTGTGGATCATAAGTGCTAACCAACTATCCCAAAAGCACGTGCTGATAGGAAGGGCGCACCCATCGCACTTAAGGGCTCAGCCATAGCGCTCGCGGGCTTCGACCTGACTCAACCCTCCTGGACGTTGGGTCTATTGTTGGGCCTCTTGTCGTTGGGTCTCTTGTGGATCACACCCCCACTCAACTTATTAGGCTCACCCAACTCAACTTATTTATCTCCTGGGCCTATTGTCACGGGGCAAGAAGTTGGACCTATTTTAGCCCAATAATAAATAGCCAACAATTACCGCCTCTGTAGTTGCAGAATCAAATATTTACAAAATTTTTTAAAAAAGGGGAGGGGTATGTATGGCATACTAAAGAGAGGGATTGATACGAAAGTAAAACTACCTCAACATATTTTGGTGGTGAAGGTGTTGATCCGTAACCAACAAACTCATCTTTATACGGAGATATGTTGTCTTCCATGGACCTAATCCTTCCGATATGTGATTCTATTGGTCAAAAGGTTATACAAAATAAGTATGATGTATTTCATATGCAGTTAGCTATAAATAGAATGTGAATGAAAAACATCACCTATTATTGAAGATACAATAAGGGGGAGTTTCCCATGAGCTAAGTTAAAGCATCCGGTGATGGATTTTTTTTTTTTTGTTTCTTAAAGATGGTTCTACATTGCACATCTATGTAAAGAAATATACAATTTAAAATAGTTGAAAGGGAAAGGGATGAGAGTATGAAGGCAGTATTTACACCTAGGCATTATTTGAAGGACGTGGACAAGAATACTCCATGGAAGAAATTACATAATTCTTGGACTTTTCATAAGAAACACTTCCAAGTGGCATTTCATCCACTGCTGCTGTCTTACTACTAAATTCCTTTTTAAAAAAAGGAAAATAATCAACATGAGGATAAATCAACAGCACTCAAATCATTTCGATTCTATGTCGCACCTTTGATCTTGTCATAGAATCCTGCAAATGGGTTTCACCTGCGGTGGTCAAATCCATAATGTGCACTTCCTATAGACACAGTAAAATGAAAGGAGTTTAGCACAAAAAAAAAGAAGTAATGAAAAGTAATAATGAAATAATTAATATGTAATAATGACCATATACCTTGGAGTTCTTATCTTTATTATCCTCGTGAATTAGAAAGCTGAAGCCAAGAACTTCAAATTGAGGAGAGTCATCGGAAGGACCAGCTTGGATATGATCATATTCTGGAAATCAATCAAGTTGTTTTCCCTCTGGTTCTGGAGAATTTAATACTCTTTCGTCTATAACATCAGAGGAATTCAATCTTTCTTCACGAATTGAATTTTTCTCTAAAACATTGACATTTTTCTTCTTCTTCTTGCGGGGATCATCTGCATTCAGTAAATAGCCCACTCCATGCCTGAAGCTCGAATGCACGCTATTGGACCACCAACGCATATAATATAAAGTTGGTTTGCCAACCCAATCTTTCTTTGGTATAAAATAGTTTGCAGAAGTTCCGTATTGGAGGAGATGGTTCCAACACCCAGCAAGTGTCCTAGGATGATTGGCTAATTTAGGAACAGTGATACTTTCAGGGAAAGACTGATCAAAGCCAAATTGACGAGCAAAACAATGAGGATTATATGGCTGTGTGTGTAGTTTGTTACCTAAACGAAGTGGAAGCACACTCTGTCTAATAGAAATTATATATTCAAAGACCTCTTTAGGATACTTACACTCTCCTATGGCTAATTTTGCATCATAAAGCCAACCATCATCAACAAAAGAATAAGAATATGGCAAGGGGCACCACACGAAATGGGCACTTGATCTGAGATGAATTCGCGCTCGCTTAGCATTAAAAGGAAAAGCCGCCGCATATATAAAAAGTACCATTTGAGGATGGCTTTGTAAGCTAGTGATGTTTTTGATGTTATCACTAATCACCTTTCTAGAGTAGGTTTGCTCAAAATGTAAACCAATCCATGCATATAAAAAACTAACAGGGAATTGAGGCCCAGGATGTGCAGGACCTTCAGGATGATCACTCATGAAAGATAAGCCGACATGAATGGCACAAAGAATAGCAGGGGCTAAGGCTACCCTCTCTCCTAGAACTAGTTTAGAAGCCATAATAAATGTTTCACGTCTGATAAAATGATCTAACCCAGAATGCATTATAAAGTTGCATAGTCATAAGGAAATGAAGGTCGCCCGAGTTGTATCTTCTGTATATGATGGAGAAAGCTATATGTTGCTTATGTTTTGAGATCTAGATCGGCTCAGCTTCTTACATCTTGTATAAAAAAAAATTACCCATAAGTCATACCGTACACGTTTGTTAGAAGATGAGCTACGAGCCATTGATGAATATCGAAAAGCTACCTAACGCAATTGGGATAATTGTTTTTGCTATAAAGTTCAGAATTTGGTAGAGTATACTCATCATACATATCACCAATAAATGGAAGTCCACTAAGTTCTCTAATTTCCCACAAAGAAATTCCAATTTCACATTTCTGAACACCATAGTTCCACCAGTGCCTTAATGATATTAACATTTTTATGGTATTTCCCACGTGAAGCTAGAATACCTTCCAAAATGCCAGCACGATGTAATTGAGTTATGTAGTGAGAGAGAATATAATTTCCCCTGTCAATCAAACCTTCTGCATCAATGCTATCTCCAAAAAATCTACTCATTCCACACCAGCCTGGATGACCATTGAGTATCTTATATCCGAGAGATTGTAATGTGTCTCTTTCCTTTGGGGGACCTAATGGTGGCAATAGTACAACATCGCCTTCACCGTTAGAAGCATAATAGTCAACTCCAAAACAACCCAATGGTTGTTTTTGTTTAAATATTGCCCATTCTTTGAACATAGGTCTTTCGTAAGGGATTGCAGGCTCAGAAAAACATCCAAATATCGGTGGTGAGCACATTAAAGAAATGGATGAGAAAAATTTGCGAGCTAAAACAAAATACTCTTCAATAAAAAAAATGGAGTTTTCGGGTTTGAATTCTATAAAATCAATTTGGGTGTGTCATAATCATTCTACTTTATATGTGGGTTGGGTACATCTTATATATGTTCTCAAAAATAAAAAAAAAAGCATCAAAAGAGGTTGAACAATTAAAAATATATCGTAAAGAAACAAAAGAATTCCTTCATGGTGAAAGTTCCCTTGAAACTAATATTAAAAGACCTTTGATAGGAATATGAAAAGTGAGATCATGTAAGAAGGTCAGCACCTTTTCCACCTTGTTTGAATTCACCAGTTAGAAAAGGTGGGGGGGCATTTGTTAAAGTAAAAAAGAAAAAAAAGAAGGGAGAGGAAATTTGAATGCAACTTTTGAATAGTAGAAAATTTAGGAACATGGTGCATCTGGTGATCTATGCACTAGGTGTATGTGCTACTAAAAGAGAGAGAGAGAGAGAGAGAGAGAGAGAGAGAGAGAGAGAGAGAGAGAGAGAGAGAGAGAGAGAGAGAGAATGCCATCCTTTTGTCAAGAGTGTGCCATCAACCTTCAGGCAGATGTGTGTGGCCTTACCCGGTGTTATCTTGATCTACTTTATTGCAATCATTTCAACTAATATTAGCTAGGCTAACCACTAACCCGAGTGGCACATCACTATAAACCAAATAGCCACCTCCTGACATGACAAGAACAAAGGTTATAACCTCTCTTACTTGCCATTTTGATACTTCTTGCTCCAAGCTAACTTTAACCCCTCTTTTTGTCAACTAGCAAGGGGAAAAACTATGCAAGAGAAGCCCTTATCAACTCGGCTTCACTTTCAATTAATACACCCCAAGTGCCATCAATCTCATCTACTGACTGGTAGTTTGGTCTTAACTTATGTTGTTGCCTCATGGGCCGTGCTTTCGCGTCTATTACCTATGGTTGTGCTTTCATATCCATCACCTAGAGTAGTGCTTCAAAAACATCTGTCACATAGGGTTGAGCATTGCACCCATCACTTAGAGTCGTGAATTGCATCCATTAGCCACCATAACCGAGGCTGATGCGTCAACATCCACTTGAGAAGGAATTACCAAAACCCCGCAACTACTTGCTCTTATGCCAATTGTTGGCAAAATAAGGAAACAGCTAGCTCAAATACCCAAACCTCCCTATGCTTTTGGCAAGCACACATTCTTCCATTTAGCTAGTGATGTTAAATCTTTATAAATTAAGATCATACCTTCTGCCATAGTTTCGATTTCTATACTCGGATTGTAGACGGCGATTCTTGCTTGTGGTTCGTCCGTTCACAATCCGCAAGAGAGCGGGATGTTCCGAGTCTATTCCCTTATCCCCGGAGATGGAGCCGTCACATGAATTAGGATTAGGGTTAGACCAGGACTCCCACATGTTACATATTTATATATAACTTAATATAAGGATGTTAAATCACGTCCCTCCATCAAGAACGTGTCCAGATACATCCTAATCATTAGATCTACCGTATCTTTATAGATCGTTTAAAATATATCGACTGTATCTTTATGGATCGCCTTGAATAAATCACGTGGACCACATCCAACATACTCCCACTTGGCCTAGTGATATATTCATTACTGTATAGGCGATACAAAACTTTATTAGCGTAGTGTACTGAATTTCTATACACTTTTTCAAACTTTGGGCAAATTGGGCAAAGTTGTGGATTAAGTGAAAGATGGTGTTTTCATGGGGGTTAAGTTGTAATTGTGTTGGGATTTATGGATAAGTTTTAATCCAAATTCCCACCAATTTTCTCTTCCTCTCATATAAGAGACAAAAACCACCTAAGTGAACAAAACCAATTTCTCTTCTTCTCACATAAGAGACAAAAGCCACCTAAGAGAACAAAATCAATTTCTCTTCCTCTCCCATAAGAGACAAAAGTCACCTAAGAGAATAAAACCTATTTTTTCTTCCACTCACACAAAGAGAAAGCTCCTCTTTCTCTCAAACCCTCTCCCTCACTCTCAAACTTCTCTCTCTCTCTCCTTAGTGATCTTTCTAATAAGTGAGGATTGGAGGAGATGAGCTTGCTTCGTAGTGAAGCAAGCTCTTGTGCAAAGGAGCTTGAGGAGAGCAAGGTGGTCAAGGTGAGATTCCATTATTTGAGTTTAGGGTTTGGATAAATCCTTTGAAAATAATGTTCTTGGTGAGCTCTAGATGATTCTAAACTAGATTGGGTAGAGATTTACCATGGGTTTTGGGTGTTCTTGAGGTTCATGAAACCTAGGGCTTGGATTTGGGGCTTTTGTCCCTAAGAGGTTTGGAGCTAAATTGATCTTATAAATCTCTAATTGAAGGGTAGTTCAACGCGGGGGACAACTTCGTTTTGGATTACAACGAGGCTACGGCGTCCAATTGGGAGATTTTGTGGAGTTTCATACGATAGGCTTGGTCAAGCCGAATCGGCGTCAGAAATCAAATTGCTTGGAAATCCTAGCAATTGGTAGTTAAACGAGGTGGGTGGTGCTATCCGAAATGGTTGGATTTTTTCCTATGTCTATATTTCCATTTTGGTCATATGTGTATATATGTGAAAATTCTATGCATATAGGGTTATTATTGTGTTTGAGCTTTCATTTCCTTGCATGCTTCCTAAAGTAGGGTTGGTCAAATTGGATTGAGAACTCGGTACTTGGACGCATGAGGATTGGGTCATTGGACATTGAAAACACTATGAATGCAATGAACTAGAATGTGAACTTAGAAAACATTGTGGAACATTGGTGGCATCTTGACTAGTTGTTTGGACATAGAAAATATAGTGAAATACTAGGTGTCAATGTGAGTCTAAACATGAACCTAGTGATGAAAATATGGATTGGGTATACTATGGTGCAAGTAGAAAATATGAACATTGTGTGCCATGATTGTACATGTGGGTTTATTACCGTAGTTGCACAGGATTTGAGACGAGCATGCGAGGGATTGAAATAGATCCTCTGGACCATGCTAGGGATTGGTAGATCCCCTGATGTTGTTACCCTGGTCGGTAGGGCGTCCTCGGGTAGAGAGGACTGGATCGTACTCACATTGTCTGTTTGGCTTGTTGGTGTTCGCGCCACCACAAGCAGTGAGCTCCGGAGTTGTCACGTATTGGGTTAACGTATCTACCCAGCAGATGGCCCTAGATGGTTGAGCGGCTATCTCCCTGCGGGCCCTGGTATTGTGAGTTTGGCTTGACTTCGCGTGAGCCGGTAAGATTGGGTCATGAGGTAAAAGAGAGAGTCAGTTGAGCATAGTAGATCATATCTTTGAGCATTGTAGCATCAGATGACAGGTGACAAGTCGATTATGCCTCCTCCGTAGATAGTCTGTGTTGGGTTGAGTGGTCATCTCCCCAATAGACGATCTAGAGGAGGGAGTTGGGCTTGACTTCGCATGAGCCGGTATGATTGCGTGAAAGGTAAAAATGGTAAGCATCTTGAGCATGATAGCATTTATTGTTTACCTAGCTTTATGTCGCAAAGGCATAGTAGTATTTATTCCAGTTTATGCATAGTGTAGTTGTTGTACTACCTTCCTGTTCGTTTATCTACTTATGCCTTGATAGACCTAGTGGGAAAATCGGTGAGGTCAGCGGCCGAACCCACTGGGAACTTCTTTTAGTTCTCACCCCCCTATTTTTACAGAGCCAACCATTAGCGGAGCAGCACCGGACCGAGGCGTGGGCGTTGCGCCCTAGATAGCGGGATCACCCAGTGTAGGTCACCCGTGTACGAGTAAAAGAATGCAAATGTATATTTGAAATGGAGAGTGTAATTGTTTCTTGTGGAATCATTCATGTATTAATGTAAAGTGGAAAAATGCATGTAAATGTGAATGTTCCAATGTTGTAATAGTTAGGTTTACATTCTCGCTCTTGTGAAATGTTGATTGTTTTCTCTGCGCAAAACTCTATGTACATGATGTTGTTGAGCCTTGGGCGGACAGGGGAGGCTCTGTCCGTTCGGCAATCTGTGCGCGCGCCCGGACCGACCAAAGTGGCGGTCGCGAGGCGTGACAGATAAGAGTGGTATCAGAGCGTAGAAACGGTTTAGGAGGACCTAGGAAAACTTAGGCTTGGAAAACCGTAAGGACCTAGGCTTGTGAGTGGACGGAACTTGTGGCGAAAGTGAAATGATTGTGTCAAGTTGTGTCTCCAATAGCCTTTTGGAGGCGGATTGGAGGTGTTGCAACTACTCTATTTAGATGATCATGTTGGCTGCAGACAACATGATGTCGAAAGTGGAGTAGAGGTGCCCTTCTATGACTTTCGCTTGATTGGGTTAGCTAATGTGTGCGACGGAATTAAGTTCGAATGTTGGGTCGCCTAGGTACGCGTGTTGTCCCTTGAGTGACAATAGTAAGTTACTTGGTGGGACGGATGTTGTGGAGGACTTGATAGCCCTCTGATGTTGCGAGCTAAGTGTCTCTAAGGTCGTGAGGCCTCTCGTTGTGGCCGAGATGCGTGGTCTTGAGGAGCCGATGTGTGCCCTGGCTTGGTGTCAAGACTCGTAGCTGTGGAGATTTGATAATTCTCGTCTTGGACCTGGACGCGTTTGCCCCGGTTAAGATGGGTGATGGATGCAATGCGTGACCCTGAGTGATGGATGTGGTGCACGATCCTTGATGATGGGTGCAAAGGCACGACCTATGGGGAAACGGCGTAGGTAAGACCGGACTATGATCGGATGATGATAATGATACAGCCATATGGCGACTATTGAAAGTGGAGCCGAGTTGACGTGGCCCTGTTCTTTCAAGGCAGGGAAACATGATGTGCCTCGTAGGAGCATGTCAGTTCAGGCTGGAGTCAAGCATAGCGTGTTTACACACTATGTTGAACGTGTTGGCGATTAAATCCTCTACGTTTTGGGGATGAATCGAATGGTCGACATGGTCATGGCAAAGAAAATCTCGTGTGAAGATTTAAATATTGGAGTGATATGTTAGTGTAGATCTGAGCGTAGGCCAATTTGGCGAAAGATCTAGGCTTATGCCGATCTTGAGGAAGATCCAAGAAGAGGAGAGGGAATGCTTTTGAAGTGGTTTGATCTTCCCTTGTCCTTAGTTTCTTGAGATATTAGTATGTGTATTATGGTTGGCAATTAAACTAAGTATGATTTAGTTGTATGCCAGGAAGAATTAGGGTTGTAACCCTCTTGTGTTGAAAATGGATAAATGATTAAGTGCATGTGGTGACATGTGGGCTTTGTAAGCGGGCTAGAATATTAATGGTATTTAGCCTAGGATGGAATCTAACATGTGGAAGTAGTGGCATTGTACCCAAGTTGGATCCTAGGGTGGAACTTGGTGATGTGAGAGCTCAAGGCTGAACATGAGCTTAGAAGCACTTGGACGTGTGATGGATGTATGCAATAGCCTTGGAGCCATGGTAATATGAATAATTTTGCTGTCGTATTAGTGCGACGATTGCTAGATTTAGATGAGTTAGCCTTGAGGTGCAGCGGCTCAAAATGAGGGAGTGCTCATGGCTGGTAAAGGATGATGAAGCAGCATTGCTTGGCGATTATGGCTAACACGGGATAAAGTAGAGGCATAGTGCGCTCGACTGTAGAGTTGTTGTGGGGGCACGGACTGAAGGTTCGGCCAAAGAGGGTTTGTTGGCAGTAGCACTCGGGCGTTGGCCAAGTGTGAAGGATGCCGAGGACCGCTCGAGAGGTTGGTAGTTCCTTCTGGGTGCCAAGTGACCGGCATACGTGTGCTCGGTAGAGCAGAGCCTCAGTTAAGGGAACATGAGCTCGGTATGCGAGTGTTCGGACCATGTTGAGAATCCTTCTTGTGAGGTGAAGTGTTAGGTGAATACCTAACGGTTGGATGGCCAAAGTATATTGCGCTTGGAGCGCCTTGGTCACGTGGCCACGGCTAGAGGGCATTGCTTGGGGATTACTTGTGCCTGGACCGTGATTGGACTGTGGGCCTGGGGCCTTCTAGACAGGCGCAGTCGATACCGTGCGATGGCAGCTCTGAACCTAAGGGTAGGGCTTGGCTAGGATTCATGGTCGGGGCGGTAGTCCAAGCGATGACCCGGAGACATGAAGTGCCACGTGTAGAACTGTGATTTTGTTAGTACACCTAGAGTGTAGATGCGAACTGGTCGTAGAATTACGATGACTTGTGATGTAATTACTCCTTATTGGGGTGTCGATGCGAGGTCCCTAATGGGGACTCCACCATGTGATAATTGGGTCCGCACATGAGATGTGACACCCCAGGTAGCCCTATATAAAAGATATAATAGGGCTAACCTCTCAACCCGGCTTAAGCATTTTGGGTGGTGGCTAGGCCCAAGAGGTTGAGAGAGTTGAGCGTGCTAGGACGGGAGTAGTCCTAGGATGGGTGACCTCCTGGGAAGTTGGGGCGTCACAGTTGGTATCAGAGCCAATTACCAGCCGGAAGTGTGAGATGAGTCTCAGCTGAGCCATGACTGTTGTGGGTGGAGCGCGGCTCACCACAAGGTCAGTTTAGGCTAGCGAGACGAGTCTCACATCGCCTGGTACTTGTGAGTCTGAGCCTGACGAGGACGTCAGGGCTTAAAGGGGGGGAGATTGTGACACCCCAGGTAGCCCTATATAAAAGATATAATAGGTCTAACCTCTCAACCCGGCTTAAGCATTTTGGGTGGTGGCTAGGCCCAAGAGGTTGAGAGAGTTGAGCGTGCTAGGACGGGAGTAGTCCTAGGATGGGTGACCCCTTGGGAAGTTGGGGCGTCACATGAGAGTGAGAGACATTGCACGATGTCGCATTAGACTTTAGGCTGTAGGCCTATGAAGGATCGTCGGTCGTTGGACCCTCTGTGGCAATTCGGATTAGACGAGTTAGCTGAGGACTCTTTGTAAGGAGAGCGTTAGTGGCGTGCGAGAAGGTTGAGGGCATTGACCAAAAAGGGCAAAGGCTCAGTCATGTCGCTCACCTGATTGGTCGAGTCACCAAATCACAGAGTTTAACGTTATCGCAGAAGCAGAATCAAAATTATGAACATGGGATTTCTATGGGCTAGTTCGTAAGAATGACGTGATGCCAACCTGTGGTATGTGGAGGCAAAGCAACGTGCTACGTGTGAGACGTTGGGACATTAGAAGCCACACCCGAAATGAAGATCATGTCCCGGGATGAGTGAGTGCTCGCGGATGTGCCATCTCATTGTGGAGCAGGAAGTCTACGTGTGGTAGGATCCACTCGTGATGGAAGGAAACACCAAATAGAATTTTCTTGTGAGCAATACCGGAGGACGGACCTGATGGGCTCCGGATTAGATTGGTGGATGTGAGGAAAGAGTCATATTGTATGACGTAGACTCTTTAACGGGCCAAATTGATGGGCTTCTTAAGTAGAAGGGTTTGGAGTTAAGAATTCGATAGCATCAATGCTAGCTGCGGGCGAAGTTCACCTATGATGAGGATGCACGGAGTGAGGCATGAAGTGACACCCTTGAGGCCCTATGGAGTGGGGGAGGATCTGCCCTATTATGATGCAGGTGGTGGTGGATCATTCGGCTAATCGACTCATTCCTGGTCGATCCACAACACGAGGTAGAAAGGCAGTTCCGACCTAGGATATTGCACTATGAGTGTGCGTGTGATTTTAAGAACACAGGGAACGTAGTACCCAGTCGAGTTGATGTCACGCCCCGGGCCCTAGCGGGAGCCTACCAGGCACGTGCACAGACCCGCCGTGTACACCAAAACAACACACAATGTACACAAGGCGTCTACAACAACAAAGATCAAGTATGATAGGAGTACAACCTAAACAAGGTGATCAGAGCAAGTAACAACCACTAATAAAAATATGGTCCAACAAAAACCACAAGATGTACAATAAGATTCACTTAACATTACATCTTAATCAGGAGATAACTCAACTAGTACAACTATACACCTTTCATACAAGATAAAAGAAAGGCATCAAGGGTCCATCTAAAACATCATCGTCGCGGCTCTAGCTAGCTGCTAACCCCTCGCCACGATCCCAAGCCTCTCCCGCTGCGGAAGGCTCTGAAACAAAAACCCAACAACCATGGGGGTGAGAACTATTAAACAATAATTCCCAGTGGGTAAGCCGCCGAGAGTGGCGAATTACACCGCTAGGTCAACTAAGGCAAAAGTAGGTTTAGTAATAAAGCATGATTAACATATAAAAGTTCTACTCTACTATGCCTCTAACATCAAGTTAAAAACGTGTTCATGTTACAAAGCATGTAAACATTTTATTCATATATGTGTAAGTATGCCATGATCAACTACACATGTTCTAATGTCATAAACTCACTATATGTCAAGTTTACTATTACACATATGACTTGTCTCCAACTACAAGTATGAAATGTATAACCGACTTTCCACTACATGTATTAACTATGTGACTTGTTCCCGACTATATGTATGTTATGTTCACTAACCACAAATGTGCCAAGTCATGTCAATGTCTCACTACATGTAATGCCACAATCCACTACTATGTCCATTTGCTACATCTATATGCATCAATTACTTATGATGTCGAATGTAACATTCCTCACAATATTTTCTACCATAAAGGACTTTTCAAGTCTCGGCTTGTGGCGTGCCTAATGGCCCCGTGGTAGTCAACATTCTCTCGTTAGAATGAGCCTCCCCCACGGCAATCCACTTCGGCGCCCATATAACCTGCACATAGGCGATCAAACGTCGCGAAAGTACCACTCCGGAGTGCCGGCTTGTAGGGAGCGACCCTCACAAGCATGTGCGAATGAGCACAATGGCATTAACAAGCATAGTCAACAGCATAGGAAATACGTTCATCATGTCTAAAACATGGAATCACAACATCGACTCGATGGTCGGAATCATAATGCATAAGTCACTCTTGTTCTCAATTCACATGTGGGTATGTTTCTACCAATATGTAACATGTCACTAACATGCAAGTGGATACATCTCACTCTACCAATAGGAATGGACCTAAGTCTCATTCATGACCCCAACTTGTTACTATCACATGCTATGACTAAGTCATACTCAATGCATTATACTAATGCTATTTTCGATGCATTCTACAAATGCCACAATCGATGCATTATTCTAATGCCATGATCCATGCATTCTACAAATGCTATAACAATGCATTCTACGATGCCGACAAAACCATAATCCATGACATGCATGAGCTACACAAACCTCTACTACATAGAGTATAAAAGCTATCATGCAAATATTTATTTTATATTATCAAAGTGATGGTATGCAATTACCACTTACCTTACCAACAAGAAAACTCATACCCCATGTCTTAAAGATGGAATACCAATCAATGACCCGAGGGTCTAGTACTAAGTCATAAGGCCAATCTTGTTGTTCTTCTAAATGAAGTGTAACATACTTAGCCTCTCACTATGTCATATATCATGCTCATTTCTACCAATACCCGAAATGCTAAGTGTCCCCAAGTCCACTTTCCATCCATTGCTTCATATGTTGTTTAATCATTCCAACATGCATTTCTACGTTATCATAAATTGAAATGCCATCTCACCACAATTTTCCATAATGTGCCATGTATAAACACAATCATGAACTCTACTACATAGAGTATAAAATTCTCATATATGCTATACATATATCATAATCCCAATATTTCTATCATGTCATAATAAGCATGATTATGCAACAATTCAACTCTAAAATATTAAAGGAGATATAGGGGGAGTTCACCCATTTCGGTGAGGTCAGACCCACCGAAAAACCATCGAGACCTCGCAGTACTTCAAAACGAAGTTGTCCCCTCGATTTCCAGCACCCTAAAGACCAATTCTAAGGGGTTACAAGTTTCGAACGAACAAATTCGAAAACTACCAAAGTTCATGAGGTAAATGGGTGGAAAATACCTTTGAGCAAGTAGAACTTGTTCCAAGCCCAAATCAAGGTTAGGGATCTTCAAATCCAACCTACAATAACATTCTACACCCATCAATTCAACCCCAAGAGCTCACAATCAAGAAACCCTAATTCAAACCCTAGTTTTCATGAAACTAGGTTTACATCCAAAATTTCATGCAATATCCATGAAAAGAGGTTGCTAGAGAGCCACTCACCATCTCAAGAGCTCCAATCCAAGCAAGCAAGGGCTAGGGTTGAAGTTTGATCCACAAACAAGCTCATCACATCCATCCCGAGCTCTCCACAAGGCCTAGAAGCACTCCTCCATGAAGAAAATGGAGAAAGAAGATATCAAAACCAAGTTTCTAGGGTTTGGGAGCAAGAAAATCTAGAGAGAGAGAGAGAGAGGGAGAGACTTACCCATCTCCTCCAAGCCTCAGCAGCAATGGCAACATGAGAGGGGTGAAGGGTTACTTAACCCAAAGCAACAAAATCCAGTTAGACCCCTCAAAAAGCCAAAATTGCAAAACTGCACAAATTGCAATCTGCTGCACTGTGTTCCGGTATGCATATAGGCATACCGGTATACAGCACAAAATTTGCAAAACCCGAGCCTCGGCCAAAAGGCCACGAAACAGTATACCGGTATACCAAACATCAGTACCGGTATACATTGCATCTTTTTCGGTATCACATGCCAAATTCCGCAAAACCAGAGAGCTGCGCAAAATCCAGTTTTCCACTGGATTCCGGTATCCCAAAATCAGATACCGGTATGCAATTGCAAAATTTGCACTTTCGTAGATTTTAACTTCCGGAGTCCGTTTTCGCACTTTCCAAGTCCCGAAAACGCTCCGAAGCTCACCAAACTCAACCCAAACTCCAGAATAGTATAAGCCACTATTCTCTCACTAGAACTTCGCAATTTGCTAAAGTTCAGTGTGCTACATTCTCCCCTCCTAAAAAGGAGTTTCGTCCGCGAAACTACGGATCAACAACCAACAACAAACAGCAAAACCAAAGGAGATAAGAACATCGCCCTCGTAGTGAAGCCTCCAGCTCTCACACCATGCATCACGTCCAAGATGTTGCTCCAAAGCATCTTGTAGTAGGAATAGTGATAATTCCAAATTCCTACATTCCACAAGTCCAATCCACAACAATGCTCCCTGAAGTTTAGATCTTCATGTAGCTCTAATGAAACGACATCCACCATCGGGGTAGAATTCAAATACTCGCTCGGAGCGTCAAAACACATCATATACCTTCAATGGATCTGAAGTAAAACAGCTCGACATGCCACTAGGCCCATTTGCCTCAGGGTCTCAAATAATCCAAAGAATCTGAAACTTAGATTCCTCATACACAAAGCTCTTGGATTTCCTTAACCAAGTATCCCAATCAGATCATCAGATTCAGATGCCCAAAAATTCTATCTCTCACCGAGAATCGTCCAGTGACCCAAATTCCAAAGCGATGGAGCTAGAAGCTCTACGCAGTCGCACAATTTACCCAAGTATACTTGCGCAAAAATTCTCAATCCAACCCAAGTGAAGAGCTACCCCTATTCACAATCTCTTAACAATCATCATATCTAGCTTGGAAGCGAGACAATCCAATTCCGGAGCCTCCGGTAATCGTCCTCTATCCATACAAAGTAGATAGCCTTTACTTAGCATAACACATAAATCCTGCTATCACAGGTACAACTTTTCAGTTCCACCGTCAAGGCACTTTCTGACTGTCCACTAGGAATTCATCCGCCGCTGCACTCTTGATCTCGATTGCACCATTTACCCGTCGAGATCAAGGCTAACTCCCGTGATCCGATCCAAAGGATAGATATCAATCCATATTACCCATCTCATCGATATCTCTAGTACACCAGCCTCTAACCTGTTTTCACAGCTTCAACTCATTTTCTTGAGTGTAGAGATATCTCCAACATTAAGATCTGGGTGCACTTCACACCACTAACTATACATAAAATTGCCACATCTTCCAAGTAAACGCCATGGCAATCATTTCCAAATCACAATTTGGCGATTCCTCTTGCATTCTCTCAATTGCTGAAAGGTCAATACTACCTTTCTATTTCACACCAGAGTGCCCCTCAGTCGCGGAGGGAAACACAACTACAAAGCACATAACCCGCCTTCGGGGTAACCAAGGTTGGCGGTCGTCAACCCTACCAACAGTTCCAAGAAACTTCTCTCACACATATCTTCCCAAAAGGTTTGATCCCTTAATATGTGAGTCCAGAGAAGGGAGTAGACAACTTAGAAATCTCCCCACAAATATCCATAACATCCAATCAAACTAGGAAGTTTGAACTTCGATTACATCCGCTTGCCCAAATCAACTATGGATGGTTTGATTTCCTTGAGATCTCCACTCATATCCATTTTGGCATCAACTGCTAAGGGACGCTAGTCCTCACAACCGAATCAGCACGTCTTCAACTTGAAGCACTTGCCGTCCTCATTCAAAGGAATCTTCATGGTCTTCATCGCCTCTCGACTTCCAACATGTCGTCGATGCGCACAGGGACAAAGACACCCAGAAGGGCCAAACATCACCACACACAAGAGCATCAACAGCTCAAACGACATCACGACAATTTCGTAATGTCTACACCGAGTGAACAAGTTACCCTCGGTCCAAACTCAAACTCGATCCAACGAGAGTAGTACTCCGATTGCAACTACCCTCGAGCAAATCCAAAATTCATGGAGCTTGATCAAACAGATCAACAGATCTCGACTACGGGTACATATTCTTGATCGTGACCCTACCGAGTTCACGATAGTCGACCCACAGTTGAAATGACCCGTCCACTCAAAATAAACGAGATCGATGCTCCACAAGAGAACTTACTAGGCAAAAGAGGTCTCCAGACCAAGCCTTCGATTCTCACCACTCAATCGGGATTGCACAAGCAACTCCCTCACGAGAGACATCCTCACTTTTGAGGATTCTCAACTCTCACCAAGGATGCTGGCCTAAAGGCCACGCACCCACTCAGCCAACAACTAGGTTTGGGTGGGTGAAACAATCATCGCAAATAGCGAACTTCCACACCCTCTGAAAATACTATTTCATGTCCAGATCCCCAAAGCACTACAGCTTGGCTCACTCAATCATCGGCAATCCGATACCCAAAGAGCCAGCCCAAGTTTAAATCAGAACTATACGCTCTCAGCCAAACAAAGCCAATCGCTTCGTTGGCGCACAGAAACATCCAATCCTAATGGAGTACAAGAACAGTACTTCCAGGCCCAAGCAATCAGGACCACTCGATCTGCAAGCATCAAGGAATGAGTTCCCTGCCATGTATTCGGCAAACAGCCGAACCAAAACTACAATCATAACAAACAACAAGCTAGCTCCAATACCAGAATCTGCGAACAACCTTCATCTTCGCTGCATCATCCTCTGCCTGTCAAACAGGCACGCATTCACCCGGTGCCAGCCGTGCGAAGTCGATCCCAATATTGTCGACAATGTTTTCCCAAACACTCCAACTGGGAATGGCCCACCTGGCCACAAAGAGAGCACCTGCCTCCACTCCAAAAACGTCATCGGGTACATGCGGACTCCACCGCTCACACATCATAATGGTTGAAGACGATTTAACGTCCCACCTTCATCCTGCTGAAGATCCACCTTCTCGAGATCAATTTCTCTTTGAACACCTTGATTGTCTTCTTACGATAGACTTGCCACTCTTAGTAGCTTCTTTGCCGCCCCAACGGTCTCCACGTCTCTCGCCCTTATCAAGGTGCGATCCGCATTCACATAAGGTTTCTTGAGGTCGGCTGCCAACTGAATCGGCAAATCCTCATGTCGCTTAATCCTCTCATTTGCCGGCGCAAAGCCTCAACTTGGAGTAACATTGAAAATGTCTGCCACTCCATCATGCTCGCTATAATCGCTAGCTGTCCTTTCAACTTCAGGATCTCACCAAATCCGGAGGATGCAGGGTTCCCGTCTCGGCTGCCTCGGCCGCTATCGAGTGTGTCGTTCACTACTCAAACTGCAACAAGCATAACATGCGCAGGTGACACCCCACGCCAACGCATCCCCACACAAAACTACAACCCCAATCATGCGAAAGTAATGAAATGGACTCCCACTATTCCCCGATGTCACGTTGTCGGCCGCCAACGTGACCCTCCAAGGGTATAGAAGTGGTTCACTCCGATCTAACTCCAACACCTTTGGAGCTTTTGGAAATGACCCAATCATAATACTTTCGCCAATATGTCACAAGAGATTCTGTCTCCCACGTTCCTATTCCTTATCGTCCAACCTGCCTAAGGTTTACTAGGTCCACTAAGACTCAACCCTAGGCTCTGATACCACAATAATCTGTCACGCCCCGGGCCCTAGCGGGAGCCTACCAGGCACGTGCACAGACCCGCCGTGTACACAAAAACAACACACAATGTACACAAGGCGTCTACAACAACAAAGATCAAGTAGGATAGGAGTACAACCTAAACAAGGTGATCAGAGCAAGTAACAACCACTAATAAAAATCTGGTCCAACAAAAACCACAAGATGTACAATAAGATTCACTTAACATTACATCATAATCAGGAGATAACTCAACTAGTACAACTATACACCTTTCATACAAGATAAAAGAAAGGCATCAAGGGTCCATCTAAAACATCATCGTCGCGGCTCTAGCTAGCTGCTAACCCCTCGCCACGATCCCAAGCCTCTCCCGCTGCGGAAGGCTCTGAAACAAAAACCCAACAACCATGGGGGTGAGAACTATTAAACAATAGTTCCCAGTGGGTAAGCCGCCGAGAGTGGCGAATTACACCACTAGGTCAACTGAGGCAAAAGTAGGTTTAGTAATAAAGCATGATTAACATATAAAAGTTCTACACTACTATGCCTCTGACATCAAGTTAAAAATGTGTTCATGTTACAAAGCATGTAAACATTTTATTCATATATGTGTAAGTATGCCATGATCAACTACACATGTTCTAATGTCATAAACTCACTATATGTCAAGTTTACTATTACACATATGACTTGTCTCCAACTACAAGTATGAAATGTATAACCGACTTTCCACTATATGTATGAACTATGTGACTTGTTTCCGACTATATATATGTTATGTTCACTAACCACAAATGTGCCAAGTCATGTCAATGTCTCACTACATGTAATGCCACAATCCACTATTATGTCCATTTGCTACATCTATATGCATCAATTACTTATGATGTCGAATGTAACATTCCTCACAATATTTCGTACCATAAAGGACTTTTCAAGTCTCGGCTTGTGCCGTGCCTAATGGCCCCGTGGTAGTCAACATTCTCTCGCTAGAATGAGCCTCCCCCACGGCAATCCACTTCGGCGCCCATATAACCTGCACATAGGCGATCAAACGTCGCGAAAGGCCCACTCCGGAGTGCCGGCTTGTAGGGAGCGACCCTCACAAGCATGTGCGAATGAGCACAATGGCATTAACAAGCATAGTCAACAGCATAGGAAATACATTCATCATGTCTAAAACATGGAATCACAACATCGACTCGAGGGTCGGAATCATAATGCATAAGTCACTCTTGTTCTCAATTCACACGTGGGTATGTTTCTACCAATATGTAACATGTCTCTAACATGCAAGTGGATACATCTCACTCTACCAATAGGAATGGACCAAGTCTCATTCATGACCCCAATGGGTTACTATCACATGCAATGACTAAGTCATACTCAATGCATTATACTAATGCTATTTTCGATGCATTCTACAAATGCCACAATCGATGCTTTATTCTAATGCCATGATCCATGCATTCTACAAATGCTATAACAATGCATTCTACGATGCCGACAAAACCATAATCCATGACATGCATGAGCTACACAAACCTCTACTACATAGAGTATAAAAGCCATCATGCAAATATTTATTTCATATTATCAAAGTGATGGTATGCAATTACCACCTACCTTACCAACAAGAAAACTCATACCCCATGTCTTAAACATGGAATACCAATCAATGACCCGAGGGTCTAGTACTAAGTCATAAGGCCAATCTTGTTGTTCTTCTAAATGAAGTGTAACATACTTAGCCTCTCACTATGTCATATATCATGCTCATTTCTACCAATACCCGAAATGCTAAGTGTCCCCAAGTCTACTTTCCATCCATTGCTTCATATGTTGTTTAATCATTCCAACATGCATTTCTACGTTATTGTAGTACACTGAATTTCTGTGCATCGTACTGAACTTCTACAAATTGTAGAGTTCTAGTGAGAAAATGGCATAAGAGGCTATGTGTGAGGCTTCGACCAAGTTTAGGACTTATGCGAAGTGTTTTCGGCGCAAAAGAGGCGTGAAAACGGACCTCGATAAGTTAAAACTGCAGAATTGGTAAAGTCTGCACTGGATTCCGGTATGTGAACTCCAATACCGGAATTGGAGCTTGGTATACCGGTATGTGAGGAGGGTATACCGGAATGCCAGGAGAAACCGAGAAACCCAACTCTCGGGTTTGCGGGATTCCTTGAGGGTATACCGGTATGCGAAAATGGGATACCGGTATGTGATGTTCGAAACAGTGAGCTTTGCTCTCGGGTTTTGCGGAATCCCTGAGGTATACCGGAATGTGTACCCGTATACCGGTATGCAAAATGCACATACCGGTATACAATGCCCAGAGTGGGCTGGGTGTTGTGTTTTGATTGGAGAAGGGCATTTAGGTCTTTTCACATGCCATGGGGTATTTGAAAGGCAGGGAACACTCCCCCTTTCACAGGACCTTCTTCTCCACACTCCCCTCCCTCTCCTCTCACTTTCTCTCTCTAGAGATCTCTCCAAAAGCTTGGAGAAGTGGTGGATTGATCTTGGAAAAGGCTTCCAAAGGAGAAAAGAAGCTTCTTGGTGCAAGAAGGAGCTTGGGGATTTCGTGATTAAGGTTAGTACCTCACGTTTTGGGTTCAAACCTTGGATTTAATCCTTTGAAATGAGGTTTTTGGGAACCCTTGGCAACCTAAACCACAAATGGTGGTTGTTTGGCCACGAAATCTAGGGTTTGGCTTGCATGCATGCAAACCCTAGGTAGAATGAGGGCTTTTGCAATGAAGGGTTCTAAAAATATTTGGACCTTCGATAATTGCAATTGAGGCATAGGAAATCATGTTAGAACACTTGATTTCGTATTTTGAGATGGATTTAGGGTTCGTAATGAGTAACGAACCTTTTTCTTGTTGAAGCTTGGGTTGAAGCAAGAACTCCAAGCTTGGACGCTTAGGAGCTTGAAGAACACAAGATTTGGAAGCTCTTGAGGTGGGTTTTATGGTTACCGAAGTGATTAGGTCACTTCCATGTCTAGGGTAATTATCCATTTAAGAACAAAATGGTATATGTATGTGAACCCTAGGACTTGCATGTTGGCAATGGTAGAAATCATGATGGGTAGAACAATGAACTCCTATTGCATGATATGAATATTCAAGTATAATTCAATTATCTATACTTGTTTTATGGTTGCATGTGAGAATCTAACCTAGTGTTGTTGAATATAGGTTGGAATATGTATGATTAAACCTAGTGTCATTGAACATAGGTTGGAACAAGTGACATTTAACCTAGTGTCATTGAACATAGGTTGGAATGTGTGAGAACTTAACCTAGTGTCATTGAACATAGGTTGGAACAAGTGACATTTAACCTAGTGTCATTGAACATAGGTTGGAATGTGTGAGAACTTAACCTAATGTTATTGAATATAGGTTGGAACATGTGAGATGTAAACCTAGTGTCATTGAACATAGGTTGGACATGTGATTGGAACCTAGAGTCATGGAACCTAGGTTGGTAAACGAGAAAGTAAGCCTAGTGTTATCAAACATAGGCGAGGCTTAGTGACTTGAACCTAAGATCATGAGATTTAGGTTAGCAAGTGAGAAATGTGAACGACGGGATGTGTGACGATTTTGCTATCCCGGGTAGGCGACGATTTCGCTACCATGCCATGAGTTGGCCATATTGAGACGGGATGTGTGACGATTTTGCTATCCCGGGTATGCGATGATTTCGCTACCATGCCACGAGTTGGCGGTGCCGACATGGATGTGCGACGATTTTGCTATCCCGGGTGTGCGACGATTTCGCTACTGCGCCATGGATTGGCGGTGTCGAAGGGGGTATGCGACGATTTCGCTATCCCGAGTATGCGACGATTTCGCTACTCGAATAGGAGGTGACGATTTCACTCCACGAATGTTGAAACAACTATGGTGCGACGGCCATTCCGCAACCATAAGTAAATGACAAGTAAAAGAACTTAGTCAATGTGGAATATAGGATGAACCTAGGAGAGAATGATAAATTATGTTTCATTTTGGTTGCATCCTTTATGTTTATTTACTAAGCATGTAAATATTGTTGCATAGTTATATATATGATCTAACTTATGCATGTGGTATTTCTTTGGACCTGGTGGGTCGAGCTCTTCCCTTGGGTGGCCTTACCCACTGGGAACTATGTTATAGTTCTCACCCCCCATTTTCCCAGGTCTTTCCGCGAGTGAGGCGGCGGAGCGAGGCAAGGGTTTGGCTTTGTAGATAGCGACCCTTCCATTTTGGTGATACATAGAGTTGTACCCCGAGCTTTGGACTATGATAGCATAGGGGATTTGTATTACATGTATAAACTTTGTATATTCCATATTTTGGAACATGTTGTATGGAATGAAAAGAAAAAGTTAGCATGTATAATTGTGGAATGTGATGTAATAGAAGTAGAGCTTTTATGGTTGATGCTTTCCTTGTGCAACTCTTGCACTTCGTTCCTAGTTGGAACATTGTGGATAAGCTTGTGTTGTGACGCCTTGGGCGGGTAGAAAGGACTCTATCCGTTCGGCGGGTCTGGGGCATGCGCCCGTGCGGTTATCCTTTCCACCTAGTTGGTGTTAAAGGGCCGGCGGGGCGTGACAGACTGAGGTGGTATCAGAGCATAGAAACGGTCTAGGTTGACCTAAGAAACCCTAGGATGGAAATGACCTAGGAGTGTAGGCTCGTGAGTGACGAGATCTTTGATGTGGCGAAAGATAAGTGATTGGGTTATGTCCTTATGCCTCTAGTTGGAAATAGAGGTAGATTCGAGGTGTGTCTTATTCTTCACCAAGTGTGTTCATGTTGGCGGCCGACAACATGAAAACCAAGTGAGGGGAATAAGGACCCTTGTGTGACTTTCGCCTAGATTGGGTTCACGTTTATTTTCGTGAAATGTTATATCGCGAATGACCTTGAATGTCATGAAATGACCAAAGTCCTTGTGTTTTCAGGATAATGGTACGTGGACGGCCTCCTAAGAGTGCTGGGCCCGGAGGATCGGGCGCGGCTCCCGAACAACTCGGGGAGGGCGAGAACTCGGCTCTTCGTAATGAGTTGACCGAGTTGATGGGCGTGGTTCGGCAACAGGCCGAAGCCATGCAACGACAAGAGGAGCAAATTAAAAGGCTCCAAGACGAGATGGCGCGGCAGACGGCTGCGACTAGGGAGGAGAGAACGGGAGTACCCCCGGCCTCTGCTTCGGCACCGGCCGAGGAGGTGACACCGGCGCCAGCCGTGGTGCCACCTGCGCCACCGGCTGTGGCCGAGGGATCGGGTGCCCCTATACCCGATTCCGACATGGAGGATACGGAGCGAGAGCGCGCGCTTGCGGCTCTAATGAGGTTCAAAAAGTTCAACCCGCCTATCTTTAGCGGGGAGAACGTAGATCCGTGGGACGTAGAAACATGGATCGACGCTATCGAGATGCTCTTCGAGGACCTTTATACCTTGGAGAGGGACAAGGTGTACCTCGCCGTTCATTGTCTAGAGCGGTCGGCGAAGGTGTGGTGGAAAGGGGTTCGGCGTGATCGACTCCCTAGCCTTCCACCACCGTCATGGGAGGAGTTTCGGGGCATGGTGTTCGCCACCTATTTCCCCGATAGCGAGAAAAGAAAGCTTCAGGAGAGGTTCCGCAAGTTAAAGCAGGGGAACCGCTCGGTACGCGAGTACGAGAGGGAGTTCTCGTACATCATTAACTGCGTGCCGCACGTTGTTCGCGGGGAGCTAGACAAGGTTGATTGCTTCGTGCGCGGACTTCGACCGGATATCTTTCGGGCGGTGCACGCCCTTAAGTTGCGGACCTTCGCGGAGGTCTTGGACCGTGCTCTTTGGGTGGAGCACGGGAATGCTTGTGCGCGCGAGGAGCGCGATTCTTGGGAGAAAGAAAAAGAAAAAGGGAAGAAGCGACCGGCGGGTGGTTCGGGTGGGCAATCTAGCTCTAAGCGGCCCCCGAAGCACTCGCAATCACAAAATCAGCCTCGAGGGTCCCGACGGAACCGACCCCCGACCCCGTGCCCGATTTGTAGCGGCCCCCACGCCCCTCAGCAATGTGAACATCGTGAGGGCCGGTGCTACAAGTGCGGACAGCAAGGGCACCTGCGGTACAACTGTCCGATGGATGATGGCCGAGCACCGTCATCGGCATCGGCATTTGCGCCACCGAGGCAGCTTGCGGGCATCCCACCCGCGGCGATGTCAGCGGGCCGTGCACAGCCGCCGAGACCATTAGAGGGCCAGCGGCCGGCACCTAGTGGACGGGTGTTCGCCTCGCAGGTGGAGGAGCCTGCTACTCAGGAGGACGTCGTGGCAGGTATCGTGTTAATTAAAGGCATTCGATGTAGAGCTTTGTTTGATACTGGTGCATCGCATTCATTCATTGCTCGATCATTTGCTATAGCACATGGAATAGAAATCATAGATGCCACACATGCAAAAATGGTGCAAGTGCCTGAACACACTTTTTGTATACATCATGTGTGTATGGATTGCCCCGTGAGGATAGAAAATTGGATCATGCCAGCTGACTTGCTGGTATTAAATCGAATGAATGAATATGATTTGATCCTAGGAATGGATTGGCTCTCTAAGTATCACGCTACTATAGATTGTGAGAGTCGGATAGTGAAGTTTAAAGAGCCCGGACACAAAGAGTTTGTGTACCGTGGGTGTAAGAGTTCGCTCTTTGCTTCGATGGTGTCCACGTCGCAAGCAAGAAAACTTATTGCTAGTGGTTGCATTGCCTACTTGGCGACGGTAGTGGATGACCGTAAGGAAGTGTTGGGGCTCGAGGACATTCCTATAGTCCAAGAGTTCCCGGATGTTTTTTCGACGGAGTTGCCCGGAATGCCACCGGATCGGGAAATAGAATTTGTGGTAGATTTGCTCCCGGGTACGGCGCCGATCTCTAAGGCCCCGTACAGGATGGCACCCGCGGAGTTAAAGGAATTAAAAGCACAATTGCAAGATTTGATGGACAAGGGTTTCGTGAAACCAAGTGTGTCACCTTGGGGAGCCCCTGTTCTATTTGTGCGGAAAAAGGACGGTTCGCTGCGGTTATGTGTGGATTACCGTGAGTTGAACAAAGTGACCGTCAAGAATAAGTACCCGTTACCCCGAATTGATGACTTGTTCGATCAGTTGCAAGGGTCTCGGGTATATTCAAAGATTGATTTACAATCCGGTTATCATCAATTGAAGATCAAACCGGAGGATGTGCATAAGACCGCGTTTAGGACGCGGTATGGACATTATGAATTCACGGTTATGCCTTTTGGGCTTACCAATGCCCCGGCAGCGTTCATGGATTTAATGAACCGTGTGTTCAAACCACTATTGGATCAATTTGTGGTTGTGTTCATAGATGATATTCTTGTCTACTCTCGGAGTGAAGAGGAACATAGGGAGCACCTGAGGATTGTGCTTCAAGTTCTTCGAGAGAACAAGTTGTTCGCCAAATTGAAAAAGTGCGAATTTTGGATCCGTGAGGTCGCTTTCTTGGGTCACGTAATTTCCGCAGGAGGAGTAGCTGTGGACCCTATGAAAGTGGAGGCAGTCAAGGATTGGCCTCGCCCGACCAATGTCACGTAGGTGCGAAGCTTTTTGGGTCTTGCGGGATACTATCGACGGTTCGTGGAGGGATTTTCAAAAATCTCCGGTCCACTAACGCGTCTTACCCGCAAGGGAGCCAAATATGTTTGGAGCGAGGGATGCGACCAAAGCTTTAAGGAACTAAAGGAAAGGTTGACTTCGGCTCCGGTACTCGCCTTGCCGATTGCGGGGGAGGGTTTTGTGGTGTATAGTGATGCATCACATCGTGGTCTTGGGTGTGTGCTTATGCAAAGAGGACAAGTAATAGCATATGCCTCTCGACAGCTGAAGAGCTATGAGCAGAATTATCCCACCCACGATTTAGAGCTTGCGGCGGTGGTCTTCGCACTTAAGTTGTGGAGACACTATTTATACGGTGAGCATTGTGAGGTCTACACGGATCACAAAAGTTTAAAATATTTGTTCACTCAAAAGGAGTTGAATTTGAGGCAGCGGAGGTGGTTGGAGTTGATAAAAGACTACGACTTAACCATCTTGTACCACCCCGGTAGAGCCAATGTGGTGGCCGATGCGCTCAGTAGGAAATCCGTGGAGAACTTTGCAATTGAGATGACGGGACAAATGCCGTTAATCAAGGAAATGGGCCGGTTTGACTTGGAAGTCGTGGCCCCGGGCGTCCCCGCTAAACTTATGAGTCTCGAGGTGTGGCCGACCTTGTTGGAGCAAATAAAGGAAAAGCAATCCGGTGATCCGGAGCTCCAAAAGGTGCGGAGTACTATCGAGAGCGGGCATGCCGGTGATTATCATGTAGATTCGAGGGGCGCAATTCGATTTCGAAATCGATTGTGCGTGCCGAAGGTTGAGGACATTCGTAGGGAGATCTTGAAAGAAGCTCACACTTCTCCCTATGCGATTCACCCGGGCGGCACCAAAATGTATAAGGATCTCAAATTGCATTATTGGTGGCCGGGGATGAAACTTGATGTTGGACGCTTTGTGGCACAATGCTTAGTATGCCAACAAGTAAAGGCCGAGCGTCGCTTTCCGGCGGAAAAATTGCAAGGATTGCCCATTCCAGTTTGGAAATGGGAAAATATCGCGATGGACTTTGTCGTGGGCTTACCTCGATCGCTAGGTGGCCACGATGCGATATGGGTGGTGGTGGATCGTTTGTCAAAGTCGGCACACTTTTTGCCAATCCACACCACTTGGTCGGGGGACAAGTTGGCGCAAGTCTACCTCGACGAGATTGTGCGGTTGCACGGGGTTCCGACCTCGATAGTTTCAGATCGAGACCCCCGTTTTACATCGCACTTTTGGAAAAGCTTGCAAGAAGCTTTGGGTACACGGCTCGATTTCAGTTCAGCATTTCATCCTCAAACCGACGGTCAATCGGAAAGGACAATTCAGATTTTGGAGGATATGCTACGAGCGTGTGTGTTGGACTTCAAAGGTGCGTGGCCTACTCATTTGCCGATGGCTGAATTTGCTTACAATAATAGCTATCAAGCTAGCATCGGTATGGCACCTTTTGAGGTTTTGTATGGAAGAAAAAATGCTGCTCTCCTATTCATTGGAGTGAAGTCGGCGAGAGGAGGGTCTTAGGACCGGACGTGTTGCGTGAAGCGGAGGAAAAGGTCCGCTTGGCACGCGAACGCTTGTCGACGGGCGCAATCTAGACAAAAGAGTTATGCCGATCGACGTCGACGAGATTTGGAGTTCGCGGTAGGAGACCGCGTCTTCTTGAAAGTGTCACCCATGAGAGGGGTGAAGCGATTTGGTGTTCGGGGTAAGTTGAGTCCCCGTTACATTGGACCTTATGAGGTTTTGGAGCGTGTGGGATCCGTGGCATATCGGCTAGCTTTGCCGCCAAAACTTGCGGGGGTACACAATGTGTTCCATGTATCGACCCTCCGCAAGTATGTGTATGATCCGGCGCACGTCCTCGAGTATGTACCTATGGAACTTCATGAGGATATGACTTATGAGGAGTTCCCCTTGTGCATCGTGGATCACGAGGTGAAAAGTTTGAGGAACCGTGAAATTCCTTATGTGAAAGTACAATGGACAAATCACGGTGAGCGCGAGGCTACATGGGAATTGGAAAGCTCGATGAAAGAGCGGTTTCCTTACCTCTTCGCTGAGTCCAGCTGAGGTATGATTTTAGTTTCGCGGCCGAAACTCTCTTTAAGGGGCGTGGAATGTAGTACACTGAATTTCAGTGCATCGTACTGAACTTCTACAAATTGTAGAGTTCTAGTGAGAAAATGGCATAAGAGGCTATGTGTGAGGCTTCGACCAAGTTTAGGACTTATGCGAAGTGTTTTCGGCGCAAAAGAGGCGTGAAAACGGACCTCGATAAGTTAAAACTGCAGAATTGGTAAAGTCTGCACTGGATTCCGGTATGTGAACTCCAATACCGGAATTGGAGCTTGGTATACCGGTATGTGAGGAGGGTATACCGGAATGCCAGGAGAAACCGAGAAACCCAACTCTCGGGTTTGCGGGATTCCTTGAGGGTATACCGGTATGCGAAAATGGGATACCGGTATGTGATGTTCGAAACAGTGAGCTTTGCTCTCGGGTTTTGCGGAATCCCTGAGGTATACCGGAATGTGTACCCGTATACCGGTATGCAAAATGCACATACCGGTATACAATGCCCAGAGTGGGCTGGGTGTTGTGTTTTGATTGGAGAAGGGCATTTAGGTCTTTTCACATGCCATGGGGTATTTGAAAGGCAGGGAACACTCCCCCTTTCACAGGACCTTCTTCTCCACACTCCCCCCCCCTCTCCTCTCACTTTCTCTCTCTAGAGATCTCTCCAAAAGCTTGGAGAAGTGGTGGATTGATCTTGGAAAAGGCTTCCAAAGGAGAAAAGAAGCTTCTTGGTGCAAGAAGGAGCTTGGGGATTTCGTGATTAAGGTTAGTACCTCACGTTTTGGGTTCAAACCTTGGATTTAATCCTTTGAAATGAGGTTTTTGGGAACCCTTGGCAACCTAAACCACAAATGGTGGTTGTTTGGCCACGAAATCTAGGGTTTGGCTTGCATGCATGCAAACCCTAGGTAGAATGAGGGCTTTTGCAATGAAGGGTTCTAAAAATATTTGGACCTTCGATAATTGCAATTGAGGCATAGGAAATCATGTTAGAACACTTGATTTCGTATTTTGAGATGGATTTAGGGTTCGTAATGAGTAACGAACCTTTTTCTTGTTGAAGCTTGGGTTGAAGCAAGAACTCCAAGCTTGGACGCTTAGGAGCTTGAAGAACACAAGATTTGGAAGCTCTTGAGGTGGGTTTTATGGTTACCGAAGTGATTAGGTCACTTCCATGTCTAGGGTAATTATCCATTTAAGAACAAAATGGTATATGTATGTGAACCCTAGGACTTGCATGTTGGCAATGGTAGAAATCATAATGGGTAGAACAATGAACTCCTATTGCATGATATGAATATTCAAGTATAATTCAATTATCTATACTTGTTTTATGGTTGCATGTGAGAATCTAACCTAGTGTTGTTGAATATAGGTTGGAATATGTATGATTAAACCTAGTGTCATTGAACATAGGTTGGAACAAGTGACATTTAACCTAGTGTCATTGAACATAGGTTGGAATGTGTGAGAACTTAACCTAGTGTCATTGAACATAGGTTGGAACAAGTGACATTTAACCTAGTGTCATTGAACATAGGTTGGAATGTGTGAGAACTTAACCTAATGTTATTGAATATAGGTTGGAACATGTGAGATGTAAACCTAGTGTCATTGAACATAGGTTGGACATGTGATTGGAACCTAGAGTCATGGAACCTAGGTTGGTAAACGAGAAAGTAAGCCTAGTGTTATCAAACATAGGCGAGGCTTAGTGACTTGAACCTAAGATCATGAGATTTAGGTTAGCAAGTGAGAAATGTGAACGACGGGATGTGTGACGATTTTGCTATCCCGGGTAGGCGACGATTTCGCTACCATGCCATGAGTTGGCCATATTGAGACGGGATGTGTGACGATTTTGCTATCCCGGGTATGCGACGATTTCGCTACCATGCCACGAGTTGGCGGTGCCGACATGGATGTGCGACGATTTTGCTATCCCGGGTGTGCGACGATTTCGCTACTGCGCCATGGATTGGCGGTGTCGAAGGGGGTATGCGACGATTTCGCTATCCCGAGTATGCGACGATTTCGCTACTCGAATAGGAGGTGACGATTTCACTCCACGAATGTTGAAACAACTATGGTGCGACGGCCATTCCGCAACCATAAGTAAATGACAAGTAAAAGAACTTAGTCAATGTGGAATATAGGATGAACCTAGGAGAGAATGATAAATTATGTTTCATTTTGGTTGCATCCTTTATGTTTATTTACTAAGCATGTAAATATTGTTGCATAGTTATATATATGATCTAACTTATGCATGTGGTATTTCTTTGGACCTGGTGGGTCGAGCTCTTCCCTTGGGTGGCCTTACCCACTGGGAACTATGTTATAGTTCTCACCACCCCCCATTTTCCCAGGTCTTTCCGCGAGTGAGGCGGCGGAGCGAGGCAAGGGTTTGGCTTTGTAGATAGCGACCCTTCCATTTTGGTGATACATAGAGTTGTACCCCGAGCTTTGGACTATGATAGCATAGGGGATTTGTATTATGTATAAACTTTGTATATTCCATATTTTGGAACATGTTGTATGGAATGAAAAGAAAAAGTTAGCATGTATAATTGTGGAATGTGATGTAATAGAAGTAGAGCTTTTATGGTTGATGCTTTCCTTGTGCAACTCTTGCACTTCGTTCCTAGTTGGAACATTGTGGATAAGCTTGTGTTGTGACGCCTTGGGCGGGTAGAAAGGACTCTATCCGTTCGGCGGGTCTGGGGCATGCGCCCGTGCGGTTATCCTTTCCACCTAGTTGGTGTTAAAGGGCCGGCGGGGCGTGACAGTTATCATAAATTGAAATGCCATCTCACCACAATTTTCCATAATGTGCCATGTATAAACACAATCATGAACTCTACTACATAGAGTATAAAATTCTCATATATGCTATACATATATCATAATCCCAATATTTCTATCATGTCATAATAAGCATGATTATGCAACAATTCAACTCTAAAATATTAAAGGAGACATAGGGGGAGTTCACCCATTTCGGTGAGGTCAGACCGACCGGAAAACCATCGAGATCTCGCAGTACTTCAAAACAAAGTTGTCCCCTCGATTTCCAGCACCCTAAAGACCAATTCTATGGAGTTACAAGTTTCGAACGAACAAATTCGAAAACTACCAAAGTTCATGAAGTAAATGGGTGGAAAATATCTTTGAGCAAGTAGAACTTGTTCCAAGCCCAAATCAAGGTTAGGGATCTTCAAATCCAACCTACAATAACATTCTACACCCATCAATTCAACCCCAAGAGCTCACAATCAAGAAACCCTAATTCAAACCCTAGTTTTCATGAAATTAGGTTTACATCCAAAATTTCATGCAATATCCATGAAAAGAGGTTGCTAGAGAGCCACTCACCATCTCAAGAGCTCCAATCCAAGCAAGCAAGGGCTAGGGTTGAAGTTTGATTCACAAACAAGCTAATCACATCCATCCCGAGCTCTCCACAGGGCCTAGAAGCACTCCTCCATGAAGAAAATGGAGAAAGAAGATATCAAAACCAAGTTTCTAGGGTTTGGGAGCAAGAAAATCTAGAGAGAGAGAGAGGGAGAGACTTACCCATCTCCTCCAAGCCTCAGCAGCATTGGCAACATGAGAGGGGTGAAGGGTTACTTAACCCAAAGCAACAAAATCCACTTAGACCCCTCAAAAAGCCAAAATTGCAAAACTGCACAAATTGCAATCTGCTGCACTGTGTTCCGGTATGCGTATAGGCATACCGGTATACAGCACAAAATTTGCAAAACCCGAGCCTCGGGCAAAAGGCCACGAAACAGTATACCTGTATACCAAACATCAGTACCGATATACATTGCATCTTTTCCGGTATCACATGCCGGATTCCGTAAAACCCGAGAGCTGCGCAAAATGCAGTTTTCCACTGGATTCCGGTATCCCAAAATCAGATACCGGTATGCAATTGCAAAATCTGCACTTTCGCAGATTTTGACTTTCGGAGTCCGTTTTCGCACTTTCCAAGTCCTGAAAACGCTCCGAAGCTCACCAAACTCAACCCAAACTCCAGAATAGTATAAGCCACTATTCTCTCACTAGAACTCCCCAATTTGCTAAAGTTCAGTGTGCTACAGTTGAAGAGGTTGTGCGTCAACAGGTATTGGCGGCACAAGCACGACAAGGAAAACTTGTGCAGACGGCGATTGGCAAATGTGAAAATTTGCGGTAGACGGTCGCATCTTTTGAATGTGCCACCCGTGAGAAGGGTGAAGTAGTTTGGAGTGCGGGAGTTCCCGATGTGTATTCTAGCTCCCAAGAAAATGGAATTGTGGAATTGTGTGATTCCATATGTTAAAGTTCAGTGGAGCAATCGTGATGAATGAGAAACTACGTGGGAACTCGAGGACGTGATGCGAGAATGCTACCCTCATCTCTTTGATCAATCGAGTCAAGGTATGGATTTAAGTTTCGCGGACGAAACTATTTTTATGGGGGGGGAAGAATGTAGTGTACTGAATTTCTATACACTTTTTCAAACTTTGGGCAAATTGGGCAAAGTAGTGGATTAAGTGAAAGATGGTGTTTTCATGGGGGTTAAATTGTAATTGTGTTGGGATATATGGATAAGTTTTAATCCAAATTCCCACCCATTTTCTCTTCCTCTCATATAAGAGACAAAAGCCACCTAAGTGAACAAAACCAATTTCTCTTCTTCTCACATAAGAGACAAAAGCCACCTAAGAGAACAAAATCCATTTCACTTCCTCTCCCATAAGAGACAAAAGTCACCTAAGAGAATAAAACCTATTTTCTCTTCCACTCACACAAAGAGAAAGCTCCTCTTTCTCTCAAACCCTCTCCCTCACTCTCTAACTTCTCTCTCTCTCCTTAGTGATCATCTTTCTAATAAGTGAGGATTGGAGGAGATGAGCTTGCTTAGTAGTGAAGCAAACTCTTGTGCAAAGGAGCTGGAGGAGAGCAAGGTGGTCAAGGTGAGATTCCATGATTTGAGTTTAGGGTTTGGATAAATCCTTTGAAAATAATGTTCTTGGTGAGCCCTAGATGATTCTAAACTAGATTGGGTAGAGATTTACCATGGGTTTTGGGTGTTCTTGAGGTTCATGAAACCTAGGGCTTGGATTTGGGGCTTTTGTCCCTAAGAGGTTTGGAGCTAAATTGATCTTATAAATCTCTAATTGAAGGGTAGTTCGACGTGGGGGACAACTTCGTTTTGGATTACAACAAGGCTACGGCATCCAATTGGGAGATTCTGTGGAGTTTCATCCGATAGGCTTGGTCAAGCCGAATCGGCGTCAGAAATCAAATTGCTTGGAAATCCTAGCAATTGGTAGTTAAACGAGGTGGGTGGTGCTATCCGAAATGGTTTGATTTCTTCCTATGTCTATGTTTCCATTTTGGTCATATGTGTATATATGTAAAAATTCTATGCATATAGGGTTATTATTGTGTTTGAGCTTTCATTTCCTTGCATGCTTCCTAAAGTAGGGTTGGTCAAATTGGATTGAGAACTCGGTACTTGGACGCATGAGGATTGGGTCATTGGACATTGGAAACCCTATGAATGCAATGAACTAGAATGTGAACTTAGAAAATATTGTGGAACATTGGTGGCATCTTGACTAGTTGTTTGGACATAGAAAACATAGTGAATTACTAGGTGTCATTGTGAGTCTAAACATGAACCTAGTGATGAAAATATGGATTGGGTATCCTATGGTGCAAGTAGAAAACATGAACATTGTGTGCCATGATTGTACATGTGGGTTTATTACCGTAGTTGCACAGGATTTGAGACGAGCATGCGAGGGATTGAAATAGATACTCTGGACCATGCTAGGGATTGGTAGATCCCCTGATGTTGTTAACCTGGTCAGTAGGGCATCCTCGGGTAGAGAGGACTGGATCGTACTCACATTGTCTGTTTGGCTTGTTAGTGTTCGCGCCACCACAAGCAGTGAGCTCCGGAGTTGTCACGTATTGGGTTAACATATCTACCCAACAGACGGCCCTAGATGGTTGAGCGGCTATCTCCCTGTGGGCCCTGGTATTGTGAGTTTGGCTTGACTTCGCGTGAGCCGGTAAGATTGGGTCATGAGGTAAAAGAGAGAGTCAGTTGAGCATAGTAGATCATATCTTTGAGCATTGTAGCATCAGATGACAGGTGACGAGTCGATTATGCCTCCTCCGTAGATAGTCTGCGTTGGGTTGAGTGGCCAATTCCCAAGTAGACGATCTAGAGGAGGGAGTTGGGCTTGACTTCGCGTGAGCCGGTATGATTGGGTGAAAGGTAAAAATGGTAAGCATCTTACGCATGATAGCATTTATTGTTAGCTAGCTTTATTTCGCAAAGGCATAGTAGTATTTATTCCAGTTTATGCATAGTGTAGTTGTTGTACTACCTTCCTGTTCATTTATCTACTTATGCGTTGATAGACCTAGTGGGAAAATCGGCGAGGTCGGCGGCCGAACCCACTGGGAACTTCTTTTAGTTCTCACCCCCCTGTTTTTACAGAGCCAACCATTAGCGGAGCAGCACTGGACCGAGGCATGGGCGTTGCGCCCTAGATAGCGGGATCACCCAGTGTAGGTCACCCGTGTACGAGTAAAAGAATGAAAATGTATATTTGAAATGGAGAGTGTAATTGTATCTTGTGGAATCATTCATGTATTAATGTAAAGTGGAAAAATGCATGTAAATGTGAATGTTCCAATGTTGTAATAGTTAGGTTTACATTCTCGCTCTTGTGATATGCCCTCGTGCAATTCATGTATGTTGATTGTTTTCTCTGCGCAAAACTCTATGTACATGATGTTGTTGAGCCTTGGGCGGACAAGGGAGGCTCTGTCCGTTCGGCGATCTGTGCGCGCGCCCGGACCGACCAAAGTGGCGGTCGCGGGGCGTGACAATTAGGTACCAACTAAATTTTACAGTCAAAATCTCCCACTCGACTAAAGAATCACAGTACTTTGATTATAGCGGTCATGTTCGAATAGATGAACGCTCCCTTCCATGTATCAAAAGCACATATTCTTTAATCAAATACCTTTATGAGTTGCAACTGTATAAACTTATTATAAGTTCAACGCAGAGTCCTACTTTAGTGCACAATAATACTTTAATGTACAATAGATAACTTTATGCGCATATGTGTAAAAACCAAAATGTGTTCTTATTCAAATAAAAATAGTCATTAAAGTCTTTATACAAGAAAAAAACACTCCAACTATAAATGGACTTAAGATACCCATACGATCAACATGATTCTTGAACTTGTTTGCCGGCAATACTTTAGTCATAGGATCAGCAATCATCATCTCAGTCCTAATGTGTTGGATATCTACCTTATTCTTGTCGTATTCTTTCACATCAAGATATTATATCGATATATTTGTTGCGATCTGTAATTCGATTATTTTTAGCAAAGAACACTACAACAGAGTTGTCACAATAAATCTTAACTGCCGTTGTGATAGAGTTGATAACTCTTAATCTTGAGATAAAATTTCTCAACCATAAAGCCTTTGAGGAAGCCTCATAGCAAGCGATGAACTCTACCTCTATAGTGGATGTAGCAACTGTATCTTGCTTAGTGCTCCTCCAAGATATAGCACCTTGAGTAAGGAAGAAAATATATGATGTGGACTTTCCAGAATCCACACATCCAGCAAAATTAGAGTCCGAATATCTAACCACCTTAAGATGATCAGCATGCCTGTAGGTGAGCATATAGTCCTTTGTTCCTTGTAAGTATCTGATTGTAAGTTAAGGGAACCCCTAGGATCTATCTAGAGTATATTAATCACCTAGAGGGGGGTGAATAGGTGTACAAATCAAAAACACAAATCTCAATGCAATAAAGTAAATGCAGAATAAAAATCAGCATACCGAGATTTACGTGGGAAACTCCAATTTGGAGAAAAACCCACGGGACCAACACGAGAAAAATAATCCACTAAGAATAAAGAATTAGAAGGTGATTACCGACTCCACGGACTCAACCTCTCCTTTATCTCCTGCGGATCACGTGCACCAACGGGTTGTCCACGCCCCACGTCCGAATCCACAGACGCCACGTCCCGAATCCACGAGACGCTCCGCTTCGAATCCACGAAGCCTTCACGATTCAAATCCTCAAATCGCCTTGAACACGCCGAATCCACGATGCCGTTTGGAAAATGAACACTCGGGTTTATGATGGTGATTCCTTGCTTAGAGTATCATTAAAAACCAGAGGAAGAAGCTCTAAGCAAGATGAAGATCAATTCGACATAATTGAATGGAAATTGAAGTATCTCGAATTGATCTAAAAGGCTATTTTGATGGAAAAAGATTGGGAACGAAAAACCTAGCCTCTAGGATTGCTCTCTCGTGAATTCTGAGTGTTTTTTACGTCATAGAGAACCCTAACATGTTATTTATAGGCTTTGGAATCAAATTGAGTCGGATTAGATCAAACATACCATATCTGGACACTGCGTACCGGTACATGAACAGAGGTACTAGAATGCAATAACGGAATTAGGAAATTACACATGTTGCATTTCGGTACTAATTAAATCAGTACCTGGACTAATTGAATCAGTACCGGTACTAAAGTGAGGTACCGGTATGCAGTTCAATGTCCAGAATATCATCTCTCGGGTTTTGAGAAACTTCAAATAAGGTTTCGGTACTCAGTATAAAAATCAGGTTTTTCAAAACGATTTTGAGGAACTAACTTCAGGTACCGAAACTCAATATATAAAACTTCAATAGATGAAACTAAAGTTCCCAAAAACTCATCTAATCCGTGTATAAGCATATGTTATGATTCCAATACCATAAATAATGATGAATCACGTCGTGATTCATCTTGTGAGTCGTTGGCACGTTGTTCTCGAAGTCTCGAATTCTTCGACTCGTTCAAGTAAGCACCACGATCTTCGAGACTCCGACTCAAAAACCTCACGAAATGTGCCAATACAAAATCTGTAACAATCTCCCCCTTTGGCAATTTCGTGATAAAACCTAAATACATAGATCTACCCAAACCAAAGAAAAATGAAGTCCAATGTCATCACCAAAATATCGAACTCCTCGCGTGTATGATCCAAATTATAGTGTACCGGATTTTTAATATAAAAATAAGTGAAAATAAAAATAGTGTGAGATACTATTTTTATTGGACTTACAGAAGTAAAATATAGGTTGGAAATGAGTTATACTGAAATTGGAATGAAAACAGGAGATTAAGAATTTTCTGTCGGAACGGGACTAAACTTTTAGCAGAAAATTTACAGTGTCAGAAAATTATGATAATTTGAGAATATGTCAGAATTATTTTTCTAATGATAGGTTTAAAGTTTCATATCATTCCGACACCCGGAAAGTGAAAATAAAATATAACAACAATCTGCTAGAGATTTTAGTCGGTAGAGCTTTCGGTGACCAAAAATAGTCCGAAACTGAAAAGTTAAGATCACGTTCTCCTAATTGGCTTTAATTGAGCCTGCCTGTCAAATTTGGGTACAAACGGATATTCAGAAGGACTCAAACTGAAGTTATCAGATTCTGAACTGGACTAAAGTGTAAGTTGTATGGTGTTGGAGAGTCTATATGTAAAACCCACACCTCCTCCTTTTGTTTTGCCCCCACGAAAGAGAGAGAGAGGAGAGTCCTCTCTCTTTCTCACTTCCTCTCATTCTCTCCCACACCACACCCTCAAACATGAGAGTTTCTCTCTCTTTCTCTCAAACCCTCTCCTCTAGCTCTCTCTCTCTAGCAATTTCTCCATTAAAGAGAAGAGGTTGGAGGAGATTAAGTTGGAGAAGAAGCTTGGTGAAGCAAGCTCTTTAATGGTGGGATCAAGCTTGGAGAGCAAGGTGGCCATGGTGAGTTCTCATGGTTAGAGCTTAGGGTTTGGATTAATCCTTTGAAAATGATGTTTCTGAAAGCTCTAGATAATTCTAAACTAGATTGGATAAAAATTTATCATAGATTGTGGGGTTTTCTTGTAGAACATGAACCCTAGAGCTTGAATTTGGGATTTTTGTCCCTAATGGGCTTTGATCTAAATTGATCTTGTAAAATCTTAATTGAAGGATAATGCGACGTAGAGGACAACTTCGTTTTGGACTACGACGAGGTTATGGCATCCGATTGAGAGATTTCGTGAAGATTTGGGTTCGTTAGGCTTAAAGCGCGGCGAATCGTCGTTGGGATTCTAATTGCAAGTGTCTACAAGCAATTAGAAAGCGTGTGAGGTGGGTTTGTGTTGCACTGTAGTACACTGAACTTTTGCAAATTACGGAGTTCTAGTGTGAGAATAGTGGCTCGTGCTATTCTGGAGTTTTGGGTTGTGTTTGGTGAGCTTCGGAGTGTTTTCGGGACTTAAAAAGTGCGAAAACGGACTCCGGGAGTCAAAATCTGCAAAAGTGCAGATTTTGCAATTGCATACCGGTATCTGGTTTAGGGATACCGGAATCCAGTGAGAACTGGTTTGCGCAGCTCTCGGGTTCTGCGGAATCTGGCTGGAGATACCGGAATACACTGGCATTCCGGTATGTTCAATGCGCATACCGGTACTGGAGTGTTAGTACCGGTATGGGGAAGGCGCATACCGGAATCCCTTTGCGCAGACCGCTTGGCCGAGGCTCGGGTTTGCGGGATTTTGGTTGGATACCGGTATGCCCATGCGCATACCGGTATACAATGCTGCAGAATGCCATTTGTGCAGTTTTGTGATTTTGTTCTTTGGAAGGGCTTATGGGGATATTGTTACATCTCTATAACTTACCCCTTCACCCCTTCACAGCCATTGTTGGCTGAGGTTGGAGGAGAGGAAGAAGGTAGGTCTCTCTCTCTCTCTCTAGGTTTTCTTGCTCCCAACCCCTTAGATCATGGTTTTGATCTCTTTTCTCTCCATTTTCTTCGTGGAGGAGTGCTCCTAGGCTTGGAGGGAGCTCGGGTGTCACGCCCCGGGCTGGTTTAATAAGAATCTTTATATCTTTTAAAAGTCAGAGTTGCGGAAAACAGGTCAATTTTTTTTTTTTTGAAAGTCTAGCCCGCGCAGTGAACAGACCCGCCACAAATACAGGCACCTCCGTCTACACGGACAGAGTCTCCCCTGTATTTGCACGGCGTACCAACAACATACAACAGGATCACAATCACATTCACATTCACGATAAGGGTAGAAAACAAAGGTATAACAAGTAAGGGAAAGAACTAGGAGTAAATACAAAACCAAATAGTCAAGCAAGCAATCCCACATAAGAATACAAAAACGAATCCACAAAAAATAAGCATGCAAGACAAAATAACAAGATTAACTGAACCACAATCACATCTAGCTGAAGGATAGGTAAATAACCAAAATCTTTGGGAGAGAAGCCTCACAGGTCCAGGACCTCTAGCACCACTAACTATGCGTGCCTCGCTGCGTCCCGACTCCCACCACACCCAGCTTCACCTGAAAAACACACCGGGGGCGGGGGGTGGAGAACATGTAAACATGTCTCCCCTCGCCAGTGGGTAAAGCAAAGCCGACGAAGGCGAGGTGTACCACACCGCAACGAGGGACAAACAAACAGATAGATAATTTGTTCCGTGTAGCACAAGTAAGTATTATGCCTAAATAAAACAACTGAATAACTATGCTACTGTAAGCAACTAAATATGCATAATCCGTACGCTATTACAAGCATTCATTTGCATTCACATTACATATACATTTTTTTTGCCTTTTTCTTCCAAATACAATCAATTTGTTACATTTCGTTCATTCTTTTCTTTTCTATACCCCTAAGCTATGCTGACTCAGGGTACATCTATCTCTGGTCACAAGTGGTAGGGCGCTATCTATCGAGCTACGCCCTTTCCTCACACCGCCGCAGCCGCTCACGTGTGGACCTAAAAAAAACATAGTGGAATGAGAACTATATAAAATAGTTCCCAGTGGGTACGGCCACCCAAGGGAAGAGCTCGACCCACCAGGTCCAAAGGAGGCAACATAAGCAAGTTAGTCCAATATATATAAAACATATATCATGTGCAAGTAATAAAATCATCCATGCTTATGCCTCAACTAAATGCAATATGAAATCCATGCAAGTAGATCTATCATTTCTACCTTCTATTTCACTATCCACTTTTATATGCAATTCTCTCCTAAGGTTTTACTTACCTTAGCCAAGTCAAACCCGACTCACTCTTGAGTCAATTATCCACAGCTTACCGCCTTACCTGACTTAGCCACCTGGCGGCGAAATCGTCGCACACGCCAACAATGGCTCAAGTCACTAGGTGGCGTAATCCTTTACCTGACTTAGCCACCACCTGGCGGCGAAATCGTCGCACACGCCAACAATGGCCAACAATGGCTCAAGTCACTGGGCGGCGAAATCGTCGCACACACCCCGGGTATCCAGCCTACGGCGGCGAAATCGTCGCACACGCCTGAGCTCTGATACCAAGATCACCAAGATCACTAGATGTGCACATCTCTCCATTTCCAAGTCAACCTTTTTAGTTCATAGTCACATGTCCAAGTGGTCATCCTACCACTATGCTTTCCAACCTATGTTCAATAACACTAGGTTCCATGACATTTCATCTCAAGTGGTCTACCTACCACTATGTTATTCCACCTAGGTTTACCCACCCTAGGTTCATCACCTGATCCAACCTATGTTTAATAACACTAGGTTTAATACCATCACATTCCAACCTATGTTCAATGACACTAGGTTTATTGCCATCACATTCCAACCTATGTTCAATGACACTAGGTTCAATGTCCAATCATGTTATTCGTTATCCTAGTTGTCCACACCTAGGATTCATGACATCTAGCACTTGTATCCAACTTGTCGAGTTCTCTAATCTTCCTAGAGTTCATCGACCTATGTTCACATCCACACCTAGGCATACACACACATATATACATATACACTCATATGTCACCATTTGCCTAGCGTTATACGTCCAATGGTAGATAATTTATCCTAAGTAGCATATAACCTATGCCTACTCATTTACCCAATTAGTCTACCATTACATGCATCAATAAGATAACATTAAACTTTACTCTTTGGCATGGAAGTGACCTAATCACTTCGGTAAGCACAACCCACCTTACGCTCTTCCGATTGCTTGTAGACACTTGCAATCGGGCTCTTTTCCTCGGCTTCAAGCTTGATCTTTCAAGCTCCTACCCTAACGCCATAGGATTCGTTAATCCGAGTCGAACTCAAAACAAATTTCGTTTCTTGCAGTTCGACGAAATTGAGTTGTCCCGCGTGTTTCGCTAACCTCTAATTAGGGTTCTAGGGTTTAAACCATTCTTTCAAACCCTCGAAATTCAAAACCCTCTTTTACACAAGGGTTTTCCGATTTCTTCAAGAAGACTTCGCAATTTGCGGCGAATCCTTGATTAAACTAGCATAGAATCCTCTAGGGAACTCAAGAACCTCAATTTTGAAGGATTTAGCAAAATCCTAAACCCTAAACCTCAAAATCTCACCTTGGGTCGCAAGTTCATCAAGCCTCAAAGCGCGCACGAGCACGATTCACCGTCCTCTACGCATTCCTGAGATCAATCTCCACCAAATCCCAAGTTTTTTTGGGAGAGATCAAGAGAGGGGAAGAGAGGAGATTGTGAGGAGAGGGAGAGCTTCTCTCTCTCTCTTACCATGCGTGTGTGTGTGTGTGTTCAGCTGAGGGAGAAGAGGAAATAGGTGGCCAAATTCGTAGGAACCCCCTGCACCTATTGGAAATTATAGTTTCAGTTCAGTTCAGAATCTGATACTTTTCGCCGGAGTCCTTCTGAATGTTCGTTTGCGCTCAAATTTGACAGTCATGCTCGGTTTAAGTTAATCAGAAGAACTGATCATCACTACTCAGTTTCGGACCATTTTTTGGTCACCGAAAGCTCTACCGACTAAAATCTCTAGCAGATTGCTGTTATATTTTATCTTCACTTTTCGGGTGTCGGAATGACATGAAACTTTTAATCTAGCCTCAGAAAAATAATTCTGACATATCCTCAAATTTTCATCATAATTTTCTGACACTGTGAATTTTCTGCTAAAAAATCAGCTCCGTTTCTTACAGAAAATTCTAAATCTCCTGTTTTCGTTCCAATTTCAGCACAAGTTACTTACGACTTATATTTTACTTCTCTAAGTCCAATAAAAATAGTATCTCACACTATTTTTATTTTCACTTACTTTTATATTAAAAATTCGGTACACTACATTCCTCCCACCTTAAAAAGAGTTTTCGTCCGCGAAACTAAAATCGCACCTCAATCTATTTATCAAATAGATGAGGGTATCATTCCATCATCGCGTCTTTCCAGTCCGGGCAGCTTCACAAAGCCTATCACCTAGGGACACGCGAGTCCACGGCTCCTCTGCACGAGCAAGGATGCGAACCGTGATTCTTTGCACGTCATATGCTCGCGTAGCTCAAACGGCTTACCACGAACCTCAATCCATGCAAAAGGGCCCAAATGCCCCAATTTCAGGCATTCTGCATAGCTCGAGTCCGGATCCTATTGCTGGGTCCGGATTCTTGCTCTTTCCCAGTCTCGCATAGTAACCCGAAAGTCCGAATCCCACTCCCGGGTTCGGAACCCGAGAGCATTTCAGCTCCAGTGCGACTTCTTCAAAAATTTCAAATTTTGGTTTGTGGGTCTTTAACTCGCACCCACACATTCCGAAATTCTCGGAACTCAATCCCACACTAGCCATCATCGGCTTCTCCTTAACTTCATCCAATTTGGTAAAGTTCGGTATAGCGCACTGAAGTTCGGTGTACTACATTTTTGTAGTCTATATCCACACTCTTGCACTTAGCAGGCCAGGTATCTTGGCCACTCGAGAGTCTATGTCGTCACGAGCGACTCTCCTCCAAGTTCATAGTTCCATTGTGGAACTCATATTGGTCCGATCACCGTCATTGCCTAAAAGCAATATCATTGATTCATCGACCAAACACAAGTGGCCTTATCACTTGTGAATTCCTAGCCACAACTCAAGATGGCACACTTGGCACATCCTCAACTCCAGCTCACTTAGGAGCAAAATCCTCAAATCCACGCGTGGCTTCTACTTTTCCATTGCCTCAACACGAGCATCTCATCTCGCTTTCATATGCCACGAGTTCACATCACATCGTTCTCACGACGAGCTCACACGAACACTTCGTTCGTGAACTACATCCCATCTCACCGATACTACTAGACTCGGCAGTTGGCGACTTAGGATCAAGACGAACGGTATGACCGAGCCGAAGTTCTATGGTCACTACCCTCGATACTCAATACACGAGTGATGCTCTCACCGCAAGAGCTTCCAACTAAACCGCTTCTTTCTGTCTATCACGGATGGTCCTTAGACCAACATCCGCGTAGGCCTATCGCCTAAATTGACGTCTTAACATCGCGTAACGTCTCTCGCTCGCAAGCGCAGACCCAATCGTCACTCGGCGGAGTCCCCACTTGAGACTTCGCACACATACTCCAACCAGGAGTAACCAAGACGCCAAACCTCTACAAATCCTAGAGTTGGGTCTCAATCACACTCTCAGAGTTCTATCAATTACACGGTCACACATGTGGTATTCCACGTTCTTGGGTCATAGCTCGGACCACCGTCCCGACCACAAATCTCTGCCCCACCCTCAGGTCTCGGGCCGCTGTCTCACACAGCTGACTGCGCCTGTCCATATGGCCCCAGGCTCTACAGTCCACACATGGTCCGGGCATGGGTCATCCCCAAGCGATACCCAACACCGTCGCTACACACGACTAAAATGCTCTACTGAGCAACTCAAACCTCTATAGGCTCCTAAGCACCTAGTGCGAGTCACCAGCCCTGCGAGCGGTCCATGGCCCGCTTCACACTTAGCCAACGCTCAAGTGCTACTGCCAACAAACCCTCTCGGCTGAACGAAACCTGCGCTCTACTAATATGATAACCAGAGCGTTCTACGCTTCTATGCTTTTCCGTGCTAACCGCATGCACTAAGCTACTAGCTCAAACTCACTCGCCTTGTGAGTACACTACCCACCTCAATTTGAGGTACTACAAAGCTTACTCGCCTGATCTTGGCGATTACCTTACTAACTCCGCAACAGTGATTCCACTTTCACTGTTCGGTCGCTGGAACGGCATCTAGAGCTCTCGGACTACTATAACGTCCTCGAGCGCCATGACTCGGCTCTCGCAAGTGGCTATACCCATTGCCTCAATTTCGCGAGTCAGTCCACCATTTTCATCCCTACCTGCTCCAGCAGGCGGATACGTGCTTCTATGACATTCGCATGCCCGTATAGCGGCAATTGACCACATGATAATACATGCAATGCTTTAGCGTCAAATATGCCTTGCGCCCGATTGCACAATTAAATCATACCTGCCGTGATGTCGCCGGCAGCAGTAGGCTCCTCAGCCTAAATCGCCTATCCATGGCCACTCGGCGCCCGACGCGAACCCTCAGGTTGTCCCGACACCGGCGCACGCTCCCTAGACCTTGCCGCAGGTGGCACACCCGCGAGCTGTCTCGGAGCGGAAAAGGCCGTCGTAATTGTTAAGGCCCGGCTATCCACCTGTGGGCACTCATCCCGTGTATGGCCCGGTTGCCCACACCTGAAACACTTGCCCTCTCGCAGTTCACACTGTTGTGGGTGATGAGGGCCTCCACAAATAACACAGCTCGCCGAGGACCGAGTACGGTAGGTCCCTGGGGCACGTGATCGCGAGCGCGAACACGTTGGAGCTTGTCTGGAACTTGATTGACCACCAGATCCACTCGATGGTCGTCTTTCCTCCTTTTCCTCGCCATAGGCCTCGCGCTCCTCCCGCGCGCATGCATTGCCTTGCTCCACCCATAAAGCCCGGTCCAACACCTCGGCAAAAGTCTGCAGTTTAAATGAGTGGACCACCACAAAGATTTCTGGCCGAAGTCCCCGCTCGAAGCAGTCGGCTTTGTCTTTGTCATCCCGCACCACGTATGGGATACAATTCACAATGCGAGAGAATTCCCGTTCATATTCCCTCACCGAGCGGTCACCTTGCTTCAGCTTCCTGAACCTTTCTTGAAGCTTTCTCTTTTCACTATCGGGGAAATAGGCAGAAAACACCAATCCCCGAAACTCTTCCCAAGTCACAGGAGGGAGACTGGAAGATCGGTCTCGCTTGACCCCCTTCCACCACGCCTTTGCCGACCCTTGCAAGCAGTGTGCGGCAAAATGCACCTTGTCCCGCTCCAAGGTGTACAAGTCCTCAAACAAGGTCTCCATGGAATCGATCCATGTTTCCACGACCCACGGATCCACCGTCTCTCCGTCGAAGGTAGGCGGATTGAATTCCTTGAAGGTCATGAGGGCTGTTAGAGCTCGCTCCCTCTCGGCCTCCACCTCCACATAGGCAGGGGCCGGATTGCCCGACCCAGTCGGAATGGTCTCCGCCGCAACACCACGCTGCACATGGTGCGCCATAACCGGTGCGGTTACCAATTGCTCCACAGTCTCTTGGAGTCTCTTAATCCGCTCCTCCTGGCGCAGGGTAGCCTCCTGCTGTCGCTGCACCGTCTCAGCTTGTTGTTGCACCACCCCAACGAGTGTGGCCAACTGTTCACGAAGCTCCGGGTCTCCACTTGCCCCAGATTGCACAGGGACCTCACTAGGTCCATCCCACGTTGATCTCGTCGGAGATCGCCCACGTGACGCCATCGTATCCTGAAACACGACAACTTTCGTCAAAATCCTCGACCTTCAAGGTCAAGTACAATAGTTTACACAGTCACGGACTCAAATCAGGCGAAAGTCACACAAGGGCGTCTATTCTCATCACTCGGTTTCATGTTGTCGGCCGCCAACATGAACACCCTCGGCTGAGAATAAACCACACCTTGAATCTACCTCTAACATCCTTTTTAGAGGCATACAACACATGACCCAATCGATTCACCTTTCGCCGCAAGTCCCAAGTTCTCGTCTCTCACGAGCTTAGGTCCTTATGGTTTACCTTCCTAGGGTCTCCTAGGTCCACCTAGACCATTTCTACGCTCTGATACCACTTTATCTGTCACGCCCCGGCACCGCCACTTTGGTCGGATTCGGGCGCGCCAACAGACCGCCGAACGGACAGAGTTTTCCCTGTACGTCCAAGGCGTTGCAATCAATACAATTCGCGAGGTTCCAAACAGGAACATAATTCATACACAGATTGCATAAGGAAGGTATCGAAAACATAAACAACTACGCTATTACAAGCATTCATTTGCATTCACATTACATATACATTTTTTTTTGCCTTTTTCTTCCAAATACAATCAATTTGTTACATTTCGTTCATTCTTTTCTTTTCTATACCCCTAAGCTATGCTGACTCAGGGTACATCTATCTCTGGTCACAAGTGGTAGGGCGCTATCTATCGAGCTACGCCCTTTCCTCACACCGCCGCGCCGCTCACGTGTGGACCTGAAAAACAGTGGGATGAGAACTATATAAAATAGTTCCCAGTGGGTACGGCCACCCAAGGGAAGAGCTCGACCCACCAGGTCCAAAGGAGGCAACATAAGCAGGTTAGTCCAATATATATAAACATATATCATGTGCAAGTAATAAAATCATCCATGCTTATGCCTCAACTAAATGCAATATGAAATCCATGCAAGTAGATCTATCATTTCTACCTTCTATTTCACTATCCACTTTTATATGCAATTCTCTCCTAAGGTTTTACTTACCTTAGCCAAGTCAAACCCGACTCACTCTTGAGTCAATTATCCACAGCTTACCGCCTTACCTGACTTAGCCACCTGGCGGCGAAATCGTCGCACACGCCAACAACAATGGCTCAAGTCACTAGGTGGCGTAATCCTTTACCTGACTTAGCCACCTGGCGGCGAAATCGTCGCACACGCCAACAATGGCTCAAGTCACTGGGCGGCGAAATCACGCACACAGCACACCTGGGCGGTCGAAAACAATCGTCAAGCACACGGCGAAATCGTCGCACCCCCCGGGTATCCAGCCTACGGCGGCGAAATCGTCGCACACGCCTGAGCTCTGATACCAAGATCACCAAGATCACTAGATGTGCACATCTCTCCATTTCCAAGTCAACCTTTTTAGGTTCATAGTCACATGTCCAAGTGGTCATCCTACCACTATGCTTTCCAACCTATGTTCAATAACACTAGGTTCCATGACATTTCATCTCAAGTGGTCTACCTACCACTATGTTATTCCACCTAGGTTTACCCACCCTAGGTTCATCACCTGATCCAACCTATGTTTAATAACACTAGGTTTAATACCATCACATTCCAACCTATGTTCAATGACACTAGGTTTATTGCCATCACATTCCAACCTATGTTCAATGACACTAGGTTCAATGTCCAATCATGTTATTCGTTATCCTAGTTGTCCACACCTAGGATTCATGACATCTAGCACTTGTATCCAACTTGTCGAGTTCTCTAATCTTCCTAGAGTTCATCGACCTATGTTCACATCCACACCTAGGCATACACACACATATATACATATACACTCATATGTCACCATTTGCCTAGCGTTATATGTCCAATGGTAGATAATTTATCCTAAGTAGCATATAACCTATGCCTACTCATTTACCCAATTAGTCTACCATTACATGCATCAATAAGATAACATTAAACTTTACTCTTTGGCATGGAAGTGACCTAATCACTTCGGTAAGCACAACCCACCTTACGCTCTTCCGATTGCTTGTAGACACTTGCAATCGGGCTCTTTTCCTCGGCTTCAAGCTTGATCTTCAAGCTCCTAGCCCTAACACACATAGGATTCGTTAATCCGAGTCGAACTCAAAACAATTTCGTTTCTTGCAGTTCGACGAAATTGAGTTGTCCCGCGTGTTTCGCTAACCTCTAATTAGGGTTCTACGGTTAAAACATTTTTTAAAAACCCTCGAAATCCAAAACCCCTTTTACACAAGGGTTTTCCGATTTCTTCAAAAGACTTCGCAATTTGCGGCGAATCCTTGATTAAACTAGCATAGAATCCTCTAGGGAACTCAAGAACCTCAATTTTGAAGGATTTAGCAAAATCCTAAACCCTAAACCTCAAAATCTCACCTTGGGTCGCAAGCTCATCAAGCCTCAAAGCGCGCACGAGCACGATTCACCGTCCTCTACGCATTCCTGAGATCAATCTCCACCAAATCCCAAGTTTTTTTGGGAGAGATCAAGAGAGGGGAAGAGAGGAGATTGTGAGGAGAGGGAGAGCTTCTCTCTCTCTCTTACCATGCGTGTGTGTGTGTGTGTTCAGCTGAGGGAGAAGAGGAAATAGGTGGCCAAATTCGTAGGAACCCCCTGCACCTATTGGAAATTATAGTTTCAGTTCAGTTCAGAATCTGATACTTTTCGCCGGAGTCCTTCTGAATGTTCGTTTGCGCTCAAATTTGACAGTCATGCTCGGTTTAAGTTAATCAGAAGAACTGAATCACTGATCATCACTACTCAGTTTCGGACCATTTTTTGGTCACCGAAAGCTCTACCGACTAAAATCTCTAGCAGATTGCTGTTATATTTTATCTTCACTTTTCGGGTGTCGGAATGACATGAAACTTTTAATCTAGCCTCAGAAAAATAATTCTGACATATCCTCAAATTTTCATAATTTTCTGACACTGTGAATTTTCTGCTAAAAAAATCAGCTCCGTTTCTTACAGAAAATTCTAAATCTCCTGTTTTCGTTCCAATTTCAGCACAAGTTACTTACGACTTATATTTTACTTCTCTAAGTCCAATAAAAATAGTATCTCACACTATTTTTATTTTCACTTACTTTTATATTAAAAATTCGGTACACTACATTCCTCCCACCTTAAAAAGAGTTTCATCCGCGAAACTAAGATCGCACCTCAATCTATTTATCAAATAGATGAGGGTATCATTCCATCATCGCGTCTTTCCAGTCCGGGCAGCTTCACAAAGCCTATCACCTAGGGACACGCGAGTCCACGGCTCCTCTGCACGAGCAAGGATGCGAACCGTGATTCTTTGCACGTCATATGCTCGCGTAGCTCAAACGGCTTACCACGAACCTCAATCCATGCAAAAGGGCCCAAATGCCCCAATTTCAGGCATTCTGCATAGCTCGAGTCCGGATCCTATTGCTGGGTCCGGATTCTTGCTCTTTCCCAGTCTCGCATAGTAACCCGAAAGTCCGGATCCCACTCCCGGGTTCGGAACCCGAGAGCATTTCAGCTCCAGTGCGACTTCTTCAAAAATTTCAAATTTTGGTTTGTGGGTCTTTAACTCGCACCCACACATTCCGAAATTCTCGGAACTCAATCCCACACTAGCCATCATCGGCTTCTCCTTAACTTCATCCAATTTGGTAAAGTTCGGTATAGCGCACTGAAGTTCGGTGTACTACATTTTTGTAGTCTATATCCACACTCTTGCACTTAGCAGGCCAGGTATCTTGGCCACTCGAGAGTCTATGTCGTCACGAGCGACTCTCCTCCAAGTTCATAGTTCCATTGTGGAACTCATATTGGTCCGATCACCGTCATTGCCTAAAAGCAATATCATTGATTCATCGACCAAACACAAGTGGCCTTATCACTTGTGAATTCCTAGCCACAACTCAAGATGGCACACTTGGCACATCCTCAACTCCAGCTCACTTAGGAGCAAAATCCTCAAATCCACGCGTGGCTTCTACTTTTCCATTGCCTCAACACGAGCATCTCATCTCGCTTTCATATGCCACGAGTTCACATCACATCGTTCTCACGACGAGCTCACACGAACACTTCGTTCGTGAACTACATCCCATCTCACCGATACTACTAGACTCGGCAGTTGGCGACTTAGGATCAAGACGAACGGTATGACCGAGCCGAAGTTCTATGGTCACTACCCTCGATACTCAATACACGAGTGATGCTCTCACCGCAAGAGCTTCCAACTAAACCGCTTATTTCTGTCTATCACGGATGGTCCTTAGACCAACATCCGCGTAGGCCTATCGCCTAAATTGACGTCTTAACATCGCGTAACGTCTCTCGCTCGCAAGCGCAGACCCAATCGTCACTCGGCGGAGTCCCCACTTGAGACTTCGCACACATACTCCAACCAGGAGTAACCAAGACGCCAAACCTCTACAAATCCTAGAGTTGGGTCTCAATCACACTCTCAGAGTTCTATCAATTACACGGTCACACATGTGGTATTCCACGTTCTTGGGTCATAGCTCGGACCACCGTCCCGACCACAAATCTCTGCCCCACCCTCAGGTCTCGGGCCGCTGTCTCACACAGCTGACTGCGCCTGTCCATATGGCCCCAGGCTCTACAGTCCACACATGGTCCGGGCACGGGTCGTCCCCAAGCGATACCCAACACCGTCGCTACACACGACTAAAATGCTCTACTGAGCAACTCAAACCTCTATAGGCTCCTAAGCACCTAGTGCGAGTCACCAGCCCTGCGAGCGGTCCATGGCCCGCTTCACACTTAGCCAACGCTCAAGTGCTACTGCCAACAAACCCTCTCGGCTGAACGAAACCTGCGCTCTACTAATATGATAACCAGAGCGTTCTACGCTTCTATGCTTTTCCGTGCTAACCGCATGCACTAAGCTACTAGCTCAAACTCACTCGCCTTGTGAGTACACTACCCACCTCAATTTGAGGTACTACAAAGCTTACTCGCCTGATCTTGGCGATTACCTTACTAACTCCGCAACAGTGATTCCACTTTCACTGTTCGGTCGCTGGAACGGCATCTAGAGCTCTCGGACTACTATAACGTCCTCGAGCGCCATGACTCGGCTCTCGCAAGTGGCTATACCCATTGCCTCAATTTCGCGAGTCAGTCCACCATTTTCATCCCTACCTGCTCCAGCAGGCGGATACGTGCTTCTATGACATTCGCATGCCCGTATAGCGGCAATTGACCACATGATAATACATGCAATGCTTTAGCGTCAAATATGCCTTGCGCCCGATTGCACAATTAAATCATACCTGCCGTGATGTCGCCGGCAGCAGTAGGCTCCTCAGCCTAAATCGCCTATCCATGGCCACTCGGCGCCCGACGCGAACCCTCAGGTTGTCCCGACACCGGCGCACGCTCCCTAGACCTTGCCGCAGGTGGCACACCCGCGAGCTGTCTCGGAGCGGAAAAGGCCGTCGTAATTGTTAAGGCCCGGCTATCCACCTGTGGGCACTCATCCCGTGTATGGCCCGGTTGCCCACACCTGAAACACTTGCCCTCTCGCAGTTCACACTGTTGTGGGTGATGAGGGCCTCCACAAATAACACAGCTCGCCGAGGACCGAGTACGGTAGGTCCCTGGGGCACGTGATCGCGAGCGCGAACACGTTGGAGCTTGTCTGGAACTTGATTGACCACCAGATCCACTCGATGGTCGTCTTTCCTCCTTTTCCTCGCCATAGGCCTCGCGCTCCTCCCGCGCGCATGCATTGCCTTGCTCCACCCATAAAGCCCGGTCCAACACCTCGGCAAAAGTCTGCAGTTTAAATGAGTGGACCAGCACAAAGATTTCTGGCCGAAGTCCCCGCTCGAAGCAGTCGGCTTTGTCTTTGTCATCCCACACCACGTATGGGATACAATTCACAATGCGAGAGAATTCCCGTTCATATTCCCTCACCGAGCGGTCACCTTGCTTCAGCTTCCTGAACCTTTCTTGAAGCTTTCTCTTTTCACTATCGGGGAAATAGGCAGAAAACACCAATCCCCGAAACTCTTCCCAAGTCACAGGAGGGAGACTGGAAGATCGGTCTCGCTTGACCCCCTTCCACCACGCCTTTGCCGACCCTTGCAAGCAGTGTGCGGCAAAATGCACCTTGTCCCGCTCCAAGGTGTACAAGTCCTCAAACAAGGTCTCCATGGAATCGATCCATGTTTCCACGACCCACGGATCCACCGTCTCTCCGTCGAAGGTAGGCGGATTGAATTCCTTGAAGGTCATGAGGGCTGTTAGAGCTCGCTCCCTCTCGGCCTCCACCTCCACATAGGCAGGGGCCGGATTGCCCGACCCAGTCGGAATGGTCTCCGCCGCAACACCACGCTGCACATGGTGCGCCATAACCGGTGCGGTTACCAATTGCTCCACAGTCTCTTGGAGACTCTTAATCCGCTCCTCCTGGCGCAGGGTAGCCTCCTGCTGTCGCTGCACCGTCTCAGCTTGTTGTTGCACCACCCCAACGAGTGTGGCCAACTGTTCACGAAGCTCCGGGTCTCCACTTGCCCCAGATTGCACAGGGACCTCACTAGGTCCATCCCACGTTGATCTCGTCGGAGATCGCCCACGTGACGCCATCGTATCCTGAAACACGACAACTTTCGTCAAAATCCTCGACCTTCAAGGTCAAGTACAATAGTTTACACAGTCACGGACTCAAATCAGGCGAAAGTCACACAAGGGCGTCTATTCTCATCACTCGGTTTCATGTTGTCGACCGCCAACATGAACACCCTCGGCTGAGAATAAACCACACCTTGAATCTACCTCTAACATCCTTTTTAGAGGCATACAACACATGACCCAATCGATTCACCTTTCGCCGCAAGTCCCAAGTTCTCGTCTCTCACGAGCTTAGGTCCTTATGGTTTACCTTCCTAGGGTCTCCTAGGTCCACCTAGACCATTTCTACGCTCTGATACCACTTTATCTGTCACGCCCCGGCACCGCCACTTTGGTCGGATTCGGGCGCGCCAACAGACCGCCGAACGGACAGAGTTTTCCCTGTACGTCCAAGGCGTTGCAATCAATACAATTCGCGAGGTTCCAAACAGGAACATAATTCATACACAGATTGCATAAGGAAGGTATCGAAAACATAAACAACTACGCTATTACAAGCATTCATTTGCATTCACATTACATATTACATTTTTTTTTTTTGCTTTTCTTCCAAATACAATCAATTTGTTACATTTAGTTCATTCTTTTCTTTTCTATACCCCTAAGCTATGCTGACTCAGGGTACATCTATCTCTGGTCACAAGTGGTAGGGCGCTATCTATCGAGCTACGCCCTTTCCTCACACCGCCGCGCCGCTCACGTGTGGACCTAAAAAATAGTGGAATGAGAACTATATAAAATAGTTCCCAGTGGGTACGGCCACCCAAGGGAAGAGCTCGACCCACCAGGTCCAAAGGAGGCAACATAAGCAGGTTAGTCCAATATATATAAACATATATCATGTGCAAGTAATAAAATCATCCATGCTTATGCCTCAACTAAATGCAATATGAAATCCATGCAAGTAGATCTATCATTTCTACCTTCTATTTCACTATCCACTTTTATATGTAATTCTCTCCTAAGGTTTTACTTACCTTAGCCAAGTCAAACCCGACTCACTCTTGAGTCAATTATCCACAGCTTACCGCCTTACCTGACTTAGCCACCTGGCGGCGAAATCGTCGCACACGCCAACAATGGCTCAAGTCACTAGGTGGCGTAATCCTTTACCTGACTTAGCCACCTGGCGGCGAAATCGTCGCACACGCCAACAATGGCTCAAGTCACTGGGCGGCGAAATCGTCGCACACACCCCGGGTATCCAGCCTACGGCGGCGAAATCGTCGCACACGCCTGAGCTCTGATACCAAGATCACCAAGATCACTAGATGTGCACATCTCTCCATTTCCAAGTCAACCTTTTTAGGTTCATAGTCACATGTCCAAGTGGTCATCCTACCACTATGCTTTCCAACCTATGTTCAATAACACTAGGTTCCATGACATTTCATCTCAAGTGGTCTACCTACCACTATGTTATTCCACCTAGGTTTACCCACCCTAGGTTCATCACCTGATCCAACCTATGTTTAATAACACTAGGTTTAATACCATCACATTCCAACCTATGTTCAATGACACTAGGTTTATTGCCATCACATTCCAACCTATGTTCAATGACACTAGGTTCAATGTCCAATCATGTTATTCGTTATCCTAGTTGTCCACACCTAGGATTCATGAAATCTAGCACTTGTATCCAACTTGTCGAGTTCTCTAATCTTCCTAGAGTTCATCGACCTATGTTCACATCCACACCTAGGCATACACACACATATATACATATACACCCATATGTCACCATTTGCCTAGCGTTATATGTCCAATGGTAGATAATTTATCCTAAGTAGCATATAACCTATGCCTACTCATTTACCCAATTAGTCTACCATTACATGCATCAATAAGATAACATTAAACTTTACTCTTTGGCATGGAAGTGACCTAATCACTTCGGTAAGCACAACCCACCTTACGCTCTTCCGATTGCTTGTAGACACTTGCAATCGGGCTCTTTTCCTCGGCTTCAAGCTTGATCTTCAAGCTCCTAGCCCTAACACACATAGGATTCGTTAATCCGAGTCGAACTCAAAACAATTTCGTTTCTTGCAGTTCGACGAAATTGAGTTGTCCCGCGTGTTTCGCTAACCTCTAATTAGGGTTCTACGGGTTTAAACCATTCTTTAAACCCTCGAAATCCAAAACCCTCTTTTACACAAGGGTTTTCCGATTTCTTCAAGAAGACTTCGCAATTTGCGGCGAATCCTTGATTAAACTAGCATAGAATCCTCTAGGGAACTCAAGAACCTCAATTTTGAAGGATTTAGCAAAATCCTAAACCCTAAACCTCAAAATCTCACCTTGGGTCGCAAGCTCATCAAGCCTCAAAGCGCGCACGAGCACGATTCACCGTCCTCTACGCATTCCTGAGATCAATCTCCACCAAATCTCAAGTTTTTTTGGGAGAGATCAAGAGAGGGGAAGAGAGGAGATTGTGAGGAGAGGGAGAGCTTCTCTCTCTCTCTTACCATGCGTGTGTGTGTGTGTTCAGCTGAGGGAGAAGAGGAAATAGGTGGCCAAATTCGTAGGAACCCCCTGCACCTATTGGAAATTATAGTTTCAGTTCAGTTCAGAATCTGATACTTTTCGCCGGAGTCCTTCTGAATGTTCGTTTGCGCTCAAATTTGACAGTCATGCTCGGTTTAAGTTAATCAGAAGAACTGATCATCACTACTCTGTTTCGGACCATTTTTTGGTCATCGAAAGCTCTACCGACTAAAATCTCTAGCAGATTGCTGTTATATTTTATCTTCACTTTTCGGGTGTCGGAATGACATGAAACTTTTAATCTAGCCTCAGAAAAATAATTCTGACATATCCTCAAATTTTCATAATTTTCTGACACTGTGAATTTTCTGCTAAAAAATCAGCTCCGTTTCTTACAGAAAATTCTAAATCTCCTGTTTTCGTTCCAATTTCAGCACAAGTTACTTACGACTTATATTTTACTTCTCTAAGTCCAATAAAAATAGTATCTCACACTATTTTTATTTTCACTTACTTTTATATTAAAAATTCGGTACACTACATTCTGTTGGGTTGACGTGGATGAGCATCGTGTGATCGAGCCTGACCTGTTGGAGGACGCAGAGGCCAGGATTCGCAGTGCGAGGCAGCGGCTACTGACTGCGCAGAGCCGGCAGAAAAGCTACGCGGACCGACGACGACGTGACCTAGTGTTTCAGGTTGGTGAGCATGTACTGCTCAGGGTGTCGCCGTCTCGAGGGATCAAGCGGTTCGGATTGCGGAGCAAGCTTAGTCCGTGTTTTGTGGGACCGTTCGTGATCCTTGAGCGTGTGGGTCCAGTGGCTTATCGATTAGCTCTTCCTCCTAGTCTTGCTCGGGTGCACAATGTCTTCTGTGTGTCCTTGCTTCGGAAGTGCATCCCCGACCCTTCTCACGTGATCAGCCCGACGACAGTTCAGCTGAGGGAGGATCTCAGCTACGACGAGGTGCCTGTGAGGTTTTTGGCTCGCAAGGTGAAGCAGTTGAGGAACCGGAGCTTTCTGTATGTGAGAGTGCAGTGGACGAGTCGCGAGGAGCGTGAGACTACTTGGGAGCTGGAGTTTGCTTCGCGTGAGAGGTATCCGCAGTTGTTCGCGGATGGTGTGTGAGTAAGTTTTGGGGACGAAACTTCTTGTTAGGTGGGAGTGATGTGAGAATTCGAATTTTGGAAATTTGAATTCTGTGTTCCTCTCCCCTGTTACTGTGTTTTTTTTTATCTGTATACGTATATATATATGTATGGGTATATATATATATAGTGTTTTTATATTGTTTAGGTTTTTGTTCCGGAGAGAGCTTAACGGCGCAATCCGATCCGTTTCTGACGATCCAAAATGGTAGATTCGATTTCTCGGCAGTGCTGAACGCGATGGCATGATCCGTTTTGACATGCGACGAGCGGATTGAGAGATATCGCATGTTCTTCGCTGAGAGGTCGAATTGTACATTTTGCTGTTTCTCGATCTGGACCCTGTTTCATGCACCGTTTTGCGTGAGATTGCTTGTGGAGGGGTGTCTGGGCTTTTTGTGCTTGCTGTGAGGGACCCAAGGGATATTTCCTATGTTTGAGGGGCTTTTTAGCATTTTGTGCATGTGTATTAGTGTGTGTTGTGTGTGTGTGTGTGGAGAGAGAGTGAGATCTCTCTTCTTCTCTCCTCCCTCAGCACCAACAGAGTGCCATTCTCTCCCTCAGCTCCCCTGCCACCTCCCTGTGCGCCGCCGACCGCAGCCGACCACCCCTGGCCGGCGCAAGCCCCGGCCAACTCTCTCTCTCCCTTTTCTTCTTCTTCTCCTTCTTCTTCTTCTTCTTCTCCTTCCCTGCGGTGTGCACCCAGGGGGAACCCACGCCTGAGCTCCCCCTGAGGTGGCACGACCGCCGGCGACCTGCCCTGCCGCCGGGAGCCGTCGCCGAGCTGCTGCAGCTGCTGCTAGGGCAGCTGCGGGCCGAGGCTACTGGGCCCGAGCCGCCGCCGCCTCCCGCCGCCTTGGAGGGTGCGCGCCGCCACCCTCTGGTCCTCCGGCGCCGTCGCCTACCTCCCCGGCCGTCGCCGTGCCGCCGGAGCGCCGCCGCAGCCACCGCGGGCTCAGACTGGGCAGCTAGGGCAGCTGCGGCCGAGCTCGCTCTGCCGCCGCCGCCGCCGGTTATTATTGTCGCGGTCACCGGCCACCCGACATCCGGCGACCCCCTCTTACCGGTGCTCGCGTTGCCGCCAGCCGCCGTCGCCGTTCATTGCCGCGCTGCCGTGCCCTAGCCGACCCGAGAGCTCCCCTTCTCCCCGCGCCGCCGCTGTCGCTTCCTGCCGCCGGCTGAGGTGAGCACCCTCTTCCTCACCACCCCCTCATCCCACCCTGGCCGCCGCTGGCCGTGCATGTCCGCCGGCAGCCGGCCGGAGCTTACTGCTCCAGCCAGGGTCTTCTTTTGCCTTATTTTGACCGTACGCTTGTGTTTGAGCTTACTGTTGCCTCTCGAAGCTCGGGAAGGTGAGCACGATGATCGCGGCGACGCGCTGATCATCATGCTCACCCTAGTTTGCTGTTTGGGTGTGCCGTTTCGCTGTTCGGCCTTTGTCGAGCAATTTCTTCGCATGTTGACGCTATTTTTATGCAATTTCTGTGCTTGCGACTGGCCCTGTCGCAGTGGGGCTGTGAGCATGGCCTTCGTTACGTCGTTACCTATCCGCTGGTGCTTGCGGAAGGTTGTGCGGACGTACGGAATGCTCAAACGGCCTCGATTATGCTTGTTATGCATGTAGTTGTTACTTGTTTGTGGACTTTGGTGTTTGCGGCAGCGTTGCGACGCTGCGGGCAGCAAGGGCATGACCCTTGAGACCCTGTGGACTGGTTGTCCAACCCCTTCGCCCTCCACGGAGATCCAGATTTATTTTCGATGCGCTTTTCAATGAAATAGTCGACGAAACGCGTGTTTTTAGTCATGCGACTCACTTGCTATTTTCGCGAGTGACTTGGCTTCGTCATTTAGCCTCGTTGGCTGTTCCTCATCGCTGTCCCAATGTTTCGAGGACAGCGGATGAGTGACGAAGGGTTCCGATGCCAAATCGGCATTTTTCGGAAACCCGGGAAGCCGTTTCGGGTGCGTTTGTGTTCGTGGCACCCCGAGCTTGTGCTCGATGCCCTGTCTCCCTGTTTTGGTGTGTTTGGGGACAGCGGAGGACCTGGTTTGGTTGTTGGTACCCCTGTGGAGCTTAGTGTGGTTTCGGGATCGTCCAGGTGTGTTTTCCGGGCGATCCGTCGGTTTCGGGATGTGAACGCCTTGTGTTTTGTGTCGACTTGGTGGACCTTGACCCTGTGAGTCTTTCGTAGGTCTTGTCGTGGTTCCCGAGAGCCGTCGGTGTTAGGCTCTAGAGTTTCGACAGGTGGATACTTCGATCCGGAGTCGGTTCAGTGGACTACGGTGATACCTTTCTATCCCTTCTCTTGCATTTCAGTTATTAGTTCACTTGACTCCCGTTGACTCTACTTATATGTGCTTGGATAGTAGAGTAGTTGTGGTTTGCATGATTCTTGAGACGACCCAGTTGGTCGGTAGTGATCGCCTGTTGTTCCGAGCGATCCTCGTTGTGGTTTATCAGTTGCTTCACGGCTCGTTGCCGTTCTGTGGATTGAGCATTCGCATCGATCGTCACAGCTTTTCTAGCACTTCACGTACACCAGCGTTCTGATCCACCGGCTGGGGGTGTTCTTTTCCGAAAAAATGTCGTGTATTAGGCTGACCCATGAGCCTTGATGCAGTGCGTCAAGAAGGTTTATGTGCCGCGTGACAGTGCCAGGGATACGTCCCGGTGGCTATGGATTGGGTTTACTTTGTGGTTATCTCCATTGATGCATATACTAGTTGCTTACAGTAGCATAGTTGTTCAGTTGTATGTCAGCCTCATACTTACTTGTGCTACTGTTTACCTTATCTATCTTTTGTTGACCCTCGTGCCGGTGTGTACACCTCACCTTCGTCGGCTTGCGGTACCCACTGGGAGGGGAGACATGTTTACATGTTCTCACCCCCCGCCCTCGTTGTTGTTTTCAGGTGAGCAGGGTGGTGAGAGTCGGAACGCAGCGAAGCACGCCTAGTTAGTGGTACTAGAGGTCCCGACCTGTGAGGCTTCCCTCTCCAGATTTGGTTATTACCCTTATCCTTTATCAGTTAGTTATGGATGTGGTCAGTTACACTGTAGTTGTTTTGTCTAGCATGTTATAGTTTTCGTACAGTTATATTTTGGATGTTCTGTCTTGCAAGCTTAGATCTTGTGGATTCAGTTTAGCATTCATGTGTGGATTGCATGCTTAGATCTTGTGGTTTTGGTTTAGCATTCATATGTGGATTACATGCTTAGACTTTTTGGATGGCGATGCTTTTAGATCTACCATTGTTGCTTTATATTGCACATCTTGGATTTCTACCCCTCGTGGTAGCATTTGCAAATAAAGGTTTCCGTGTGGGAAACAGTTTTTAAATGGATTTCCGATTGATCGACTTTTGGGATTTCAAAAGAGAGTTCTCATGTGGAGAACATTTTTCAAATGATTCTTAAATGTTTGATATTAGGGTTTCAAAATTAAGCTTCTGGGTAAGGAGCAATTTTCTAGAATGATCTGTTATTTGTGCATCGCATCATCCTTCGCCTAAGGACTTGCTTAGATTCATACAGGTTTAAGACTATTAGCTGTATGAATCTTCTTGTGTTGTTGTGGTTTTGTGATGAATGGATGGTGGTTGTGATCCTATTGTATGTTGTGTACGCCGTGCAAATACAGGGGAGGCTCTGTCCGTGTGTACAGTGGACCCTGTATTTGTGGCGGGTCTGTACGTTGCGCGGGCTAAGCTTTCAAAAAAAAAATTTGGCACATATTTTCGCTTCTAAAACTAGCCCGGGGCGTGACATAATACATCTGATTAAATATTTTAGTGCTAAGTCATAACTTTTTGTGAGATTTTTATTTTCAACTATTGATTTTGAGTTCTTCCGATAACTAGGTAAATGATATTGAAAAACAACAAAATTTATTTTCTAAATACTACAAGTACGCTAGACTAAGTCTAAAGGAGCTGATCATCAATTTAAAAGTTAAATCATTGAAAACGACTTAGGAGCACGGAGTCCTCCGTGCTCCTAATAGCACACGTGTCTTACTCTCTCTCTCTCTCTCTCTCTCTCTCTCTCTCTCTCTCTCTCTCTCTATATATATATATATATATATATATTATATATATATAATTAATGTAGCACTCTGAATTTTAGTGCGTCGTATCGAACTTTACCAAAATTGATGAAGTTCGGAGAAAGCCAATAATGACTGGTGTGGAATTGGGTTCCGAAGGTTTTGGAACATTTTGGGTGCGAGTGGGAACCCAAAAATCGAAGAAATTTGGAAAAAAGGACCAACTGGAGCAAACTGCTCACGGGGTCCGGACCCAGGACCTGGGGTCCGGACAATGAAGTCCGCGGAGCAGCTAAGGTCCGGACCCGGACACCACGGTCCGGACCCGAGCTGTTTTTCGAGTTGGGGTGCTTACGGGTTCCGGACCCGGCCTGCGCGGTAGGCAGTTGCGTGTGCGGGGTCCGGACCCCACTTGCAAGGTCCGGACCCGGCTGAGGCAGAATGCCTAGTGAGGGGCAATTTGGTAATTTCATGGGAGATGGGCTATGTATAGTGGGCTGAGGTCTCTTTCCTCATTACTCCTCCACTTTTCTCTCATCCCCTCTCCCTCTCCCTCTCCCTCACTTTCTCTCTCTAGAGATCTCTCCAAAGCTTGGAGAAGTAAAGGATTTGACCTTGGGAAAAGCTTCTAAGGTGGATTTGAAGCTTCTTGGTGCAAGAAGAGGCTAGGAAACTTGGGTGTTGAGATGAGTTCTTGTGATTTAGGATTTAAACCTTGGATTTAATCCTTTGAGATGAGGTTTTTGGAAACCCTAGGCAATCTAGACCACAAATAGTGGAAGATTGGCCATGAAATCTAGGGTTTGTCTTGCATGCATGCAAACCCTAGGTAGATTTGGAGCGTTTGCCATGGGAGGTTCTAAAAATATTCGGACCTTCGGGAATTGCTATTGAGGCATAGGAAATCATGTTAGAACACTTGATTTTATGTATCGAGTTGATTTATGGGTTCGTAATGAGTAACGAACCATTTTCTTGTAGAAGCTTGGGTTGAAACAAGAACTCAAGGCTTGGAGACTTAGGAGCTCAAAGAATTCAAGAACTTGGAAGCTCTTGAGGTGGGTTTGTGTTTACCGAAGTGATTAGGTCACTTCCATGTCAAGGGTAAATAACCATTTGAAAAATAAAATGGTGTGTAAAGGTGAACCCTAGAACTTGCATGTTGGCAAAAATGAGAATCATGATAGATAGAGCCATGAGCTCCTCTTGCATGTTAAAGAATTCAAGTATATTCTTATTATCTATACTTGTTATGTGATTGCATGTATGAATTAGAACCTAGTGTTGAGGAACATAAGTTGAAAAGTGCAAATGGAACCTAGTGTCATTGAACATAGGTTGGAACATGAGATTGGAACCTAGTGTCATTGAACATAGGTTGGAACATGAGATTGGAACCTAGTGTCATGGAACCTAGGTCGAGAATGTAAAGTGAACCTAGTGTCATGGAACCTAGGTTGAGAAGGTAAAGTAAACCTAGTGTCATTGAACATAGGTGAGACTTGGTGACTTGAACCTAGAGCCATTGGACTTAGGTTGGCAAGTGTGAAATGTGACGGATTGGGATATGCGACGATTTCGCTACCCGTGCCATGAGTTGGCGGTGACGGATTGGGATATGCGACGATTTCGCTATCCCGGGTATGCGACGATTTCGCTACCCGTGCCACGAGTTGGCGGTGACGGATTGGGGTATGCGACGATTTCGCTATCCCGGGTATGCGACGATTTCGCTACCCGAACACGGAGGTGACGATTTCACTCCTTGGAGGTTGGAACCATTATGGTGATGCGGCGATTCCGAAACCATAAGTAAATGACAAGTAGTTGAACTTGGTCAATGTGAAATATAGGATGAACCTAGGAGAAAATGAAAATGGACATTTTATTTGGTTGCATCCTTTATGTTTATTTACAAGCATGTAAATATTTGTTGCATAGTTATTTGTGATCTAACTTATGCTTATGGTGTTTCTTTGGACCTGGTGGGTCGAGCTTCTCTCTTGGGTGGTGTCACGCCCCGGGCTAGTTTAATTGCGAAAAACGGGTCAATTTTTTTTTTAAAAGTCTAGCCCGCGCAGTGAAAAGACCCGCCACAAATACAGGCACATCTGTCTACACGGACAGAGTCTCCCTTGTATTTGCACGGCGTACCAACAACATACAACAGGATCACAATCACACTTTCATTCACAATAATCCACAAGATACAACCATAGAGTATATTTGCATTCAGCTATCCCTACATGCCTCTAAGCACTCCTTAAGCGAAGGATGATGCAATGTACAGTACAACAAACATCCTATTAAAATTGCTTTCCACTCGAAAGCTTTGTTTTCGAATTCTAATAAGCATTGAATCAAAATCACCAAAAATATTTTAAAACTATTCCAACACGGAACTTTGTTTTGAAATCCAGCTACCACGAAGGGTAGACACCCACACGAAGAAATCTGAATCAAATACTAATAATAGAAATTAAAACCCAATATCTTGCATAGGGAATTCATCATCTTATACAATTTATAAGCATTCAAATTGATCATCTAACTGAACCATTTATATATCTATCTGACTACTAATGCAAATAAGGAAAACATAACCAGGGTGATGACCGCTAATGCAGTCTAGCTAGATCGTCCTCGCGTCGAACCACGAACTGAACTCCTCGCCCGAGCTACTTGAAAATTGGGGAGTGAGAAACCACAACAAGGTTTCCCAGTGGGTACGATCGAGCCTCAGGGGCGTATCGTAATTACTGGAAATCAAAGGAGATACAGTACAAGGATAAGCAACGGAACTACAGTAGCTGCAAGAGATATAATCAGGACTAAATAATAGAATGCTACTGTACAAATGCTAAGTTGTAAATGCCTCAATGGAATGAAACCAAAATACCCAATCTGAGTTGCCTGCCAGTTGGTCCGAGACCCCAGGCTTGCTTGTCACATTACTTGCACCCGATCTAACTCATGCGCCCGCAGGTCGACTCATCCGGATAGTACACCCTTGATCGGTGGCCAAACCGATCTGGTGTCATGAATACACGCTGTGCAGTGACTAATCATGCGATATGCTCAATAAAAAGCCGGCAAGAAGCCGATACCTGGCCGAAGCCACATCTCAGGCGTAAGGAACGCCGCATCCTGATCAAACATATCGAATCAAAGCCGGCAAGAGGCCGGTACCTGGTCGAAGCCACAACAGAGGCGTATGAACGCCAAATCCTGAACCTGGCCGAAGCCACAATGAGGGCGTATAAACGCCGAATCCTGAACCTGGCCGAAGCCACATGAGGGCGTATGAACGCCGAATCCTGATCAAACAGATCGAATCAAAACCGGCAAGAGGCCGGTACATGGCCGAAGCCACAACAGAGGCGTATGAACGCCAAATCCTGATCAATCAGATCGAAACACACGACAAGAGAGTCGATATGTTGCCTGGACAAGAAGTCCACAGATCATCAATGCATAATCCTGCTCTACATGTCCATGACCACAAATATACTATGCAAGTAAGGTAAGTATGAACGAATGCTGTAAAGAAGGAATCGACATGTAGAGCTATATCAAAGGAGAGACAGGGAACAGTGATACCGACTACTCCGAAGGCTCACCCACCTGTCGTACTCGCGTCAGGAACCTGGACGCGACGCAGATCAACCGGACCTACGATAGGTCCACCGAGTCAAAAACCTCAAATGACTTAACATACGCATATCTCTCAAACCCCCAAAACCCGAGACTCGGTTTCCCCGAAACTGATCTCCGAACAACACCGGAATTCCCAAAATCGCACCGGGACGTCCCCGGGACACACGAACAGTCCCGAAAAACATCGACTCGATCTGCGAGTTGACCGCTGCCCCAAAACACATCCATTTGGGTGATTTGGCAGCAAACATAAGATCGAACATCGAAACGATCATCGCCGGACAATCGTTCCGATCCGGGTTCCCAAAAGTGTTGATTTCGACACCGGAACCCACTACCGCTCACCGGGCTCTCCGAATACACGAGACGGCCAAGACAACCAGCCAATAAGGCTTAGCGGCAACTCACAAGATACATCTATCGCGTCAGATGATTTTCGAGCCACAAACTACGTTCCGCCGACGAATTTCGTCGGAAAACGCGCCGAAAACTCATTTTCGGACAAACGAAGGGCAGCGAAACTTGGACAATCAGTCCACAAGTCACACGCAACATGTGCATGCTGCCCACAGCGATCAAATTGCACAAAAGTCCCTAAACATGCATCTAATTGCAACATAACGTGCATTTTACGGAGTTTATGGGTCGATACCTCGATCCGAGTGTTATCGGGGCCCGCCGAGACACACCCTGTTAGGTCTCAACGAGGCGGAGGCCATGCTCGCTGTCCGAAGCACAGCGGACGATCGAGGTGCACACTGGATCACCCGAAACAGCCCCAGCTCGGGCTGAACCCGAGAGCAAGGTGTTGTTCCGGCCGACGGCAGCCACGGCGGCGGACGCGCCGGCGGTGGGAGGGTGCGGCCGGTCTGGGGGAGAGAGGCTGGAGTCACCTCGGCCAGATCCAGTCCAGGGCAGCCGCAGGCTGCAGTAGTCGCAACGGCGGCGCTCGGGGACGGCGGCAGTCGGCGGGGGAGGGTCGCCGGCAGCAGAGAAGGAAGGAGAGGTGATCCAAGGATTAATGGAGAGGGAGGGGAGGGTGGTGCCGCAGCCCTTGGCCGGCCGGAGGTGGGTCGCCGGCGGCGGCGGCGCACACAAGGAACAGGCCAGGAGAGGGGAGGACGGCTGGGGGCTCAGCTGAGGCGCATGGGCTACTAGGGTTAGGGTTTTTATGTAAAAACACTAGAAACCCTATATGTATATACACATTCACTTTTGCACATAAGTCCACCAATTCCAGTATTTCTTAACAAGTCCCTCACAGCATGCCTAAATTGCGTGTATGTACCTCCACGTGCAATGTTTCGCGATTCCGCGCATAAAATATTGGGGCTTTTCGTGAAACATCAAAAATGTCACTTCGACCCTTCCTTGGAAAACGCGTTACATCCCGTGATCCGTCTGTCGGATTTCTGAACGGATTGCGCCAGCGTGATCAGCGTTGCCGAGACATCGAACTCACGATTTTGTTTCATTCGATTTGGTTGCCGATTCGCAGATCAATAAACCCCTTTACGGTTCACATGTATAATTACAATTTGGTCCCTCTACCATTAAGTAAGCTTTTCTCAGAAACCGTGCGTCAAATCTAAAATCCGTCAGTGCCATCGAGTCCAGAATAATTGGACGGTTGAAAACGAGCTATTGGACCACTATGAACGGAGTCCGACACACTCCAGAAGCCATCTCTAATAATTGGCCTCTTCGGAAAACCAGAGTTACTATTCACTTAAGTGAATATTAAAAATTGCGTAACTCTTTTATTCCAACTCGTTTCCACCCGAAACTTGACGAGTGATTATGTAATTAAAATACACATAAAAATATCGTCAACGGAGAGTTAAATTATATAATAAAATTCTCGGTCTTTACAAGTGGCCTTACCCACTGGGAACTATATTTATAGTTCTCACCCAACGTTTTTCAGGTCCTTCCGCGAGTGAGGCGGCGGAGCGAGGCAAGGGTTTGGCTCTCTAGATAGCGGACCTTTCATTTTGGTGATACATAGAGTTGTACCCCTAGTCTTGGACATTGATAATATAGGGGTTTTTATTAAATGTACGCAACTTGTATTTTCCATAATTTTGGAACATGATGTATGGAATGAAAATGAAAGAAAAGAAAATTTTGGGCATGTATAAATGTGCAAATGTGATGTAATAGAAGTAGAAGTTCTTTATGTTGATACTTTTCTTGTGCAACTCGTGTACTCTGTTCCTTGTTGGAACCTTGTGGACATGTTTGTGTTGTGACGCCTTCGGCGGGTAGGAAAGACTCTATCCGTTCGGCGGGTCTGGGGCATGCGCCCGTGCGGTTATCCTTTCCACCTAGTTGGTGTTAAAGGCCCTACGGAGCGTCAATATATATTGATTAAGATGTGACTGAACTAACTACTAAAAAAATAAGGGCAATTTCAACCGTACCCTCTTAAAGTTATAAATTTGGTAGAAATTCCTGCAAAAGTTAAAATACCATGCATACTCTTCAAATATGACAGCTAGCATAAGTATCGTTAAAGCAAGCATCACTTTACCCTTAATAGGGCGTGTTTGGTGCGGGTTATCCTGCCAGGATTACAGACACGTCAGGATTACTGCGTTTGGTTCTTCCAATCTGTAATCTGATCGGTAACGTAGCATTACAAGTGGTGCAGAATTACTCCGAAAATATTACCGAGCGGGGGGATGAGTATCTCGTATTACCGATGGCGGGTTATCTTACATGTTAGGTAAAGTTACAAGTTTACCCCTCAAACCGTCCCAAACTATTTAAATAGGTCAGATTTAAAATTTTAATTTAAAATTTTGAATTGCCAAATTTGAAATTTTAAATTTTAAATTTCAAAATTTAAATTTTAAACTTTTAATATTAAAATTTTAATTTTTAATTTTTAATTTTTAATTTTAAATTTTTAATTTTTAATTTTTAATTTTTAATTTTTAATTTTTAATTTTTAATTTTTAATTTTTAATTTTTTTTTTTTTTTTGATTTTTGATTTTTGATTTTTGATTTTTGATTTTTGATTTTTGATTTTTGATTTTTGATTTTTGATTTTTTGATTTTTGATTTTTGATTTTTGATTTTTGATTTTTGATTTTAAATTTTAAATTTTTAAATTTTAAATTTTAAATTTTAAATTTTAAATTTTAAATTTTAAATTTTAAATTTTAAATTTTAAATTTTAAATTTTAAATTTTAAATTTTAAATTTTAAATTTTAAATTTTAAATTTTAAATTTTAAATTTTAAATTTTAAATTTTAAATTTTAAATTTAAATTTTAAATTTTAAATTTTAAATTTTAAATTTTAAATTTTAAATTTTAAATTTTAAATTTTAAATTTTAAATTTTAAATTTTAAATTTTAAAATTTTAAATTTTAAATTTAATTTATATTTTAAATTCTAAATTTCAAATTTAGATTTTAAATTTAAAATTTTAAATCTAAATTTATATTTTAAATTTTAAATTTTAAAGCTATATTTTAAATTCTCAATTTTATATTTAGATTTTAAAATTTAAATTTAAATTTAAATTTAAATTTAGATCTATATTTTAAATTTTAAATTTAAATTTTTTCACATTTATATTTTAATTTGAAATTTGAAATTTGAAATTTTTGTTTAGATTTAAAATTTTAAATTTTAAATTTTAAATTTCAAATTTAAATTATTTCAAAATAAAATTTAGTAAAAAAAATTATTATTTATAAATAGTAAAATAAATTTGCCAAATATAACTAAGGACAATTTTAGAATAGACTGCGTTTTATTGTCACTATTACTGAATTTTATAAAATTAACCAAACATAATAATTCTATATACTGTAATCCAACATTATATTACTGCATTAAATCAAACGCGGTAATGTAGCATCGGTAGTAATCTGATTAAAAAATCTTAGATACCTAGTTATGTCGAAATAACCCTGTAATGCTATATAACGCGAACCAAACGCGCCATTACTAAAATGGTCAAATAAGGATTAAGTTATGAAATGATGAGTTTACTCCTAATTGTTTGATACTATTTGGGATCCTGAAATATACCGGAGATTCCTCAACTATAGGCTATTTTGAAATGATTCCTCCAAATTTGTAATATTTGATTGAGACCTTTTAGCTTTCAATTTTTCAAAATCAAGTGATTTAGTCAAAAAAAAAATCTAATAAAAATTTGAGTAGTGCTACAGGTACACCCCTATAGGGGGTGTATATCCTACAATTCCCAAATCCAACGGCTGGGAGTAATGGGATTTAAAACAAAAAAAAAAGTGTTGATAACTTCACTCTCTCTCTTTTTTTTCCTTCTCTTTTTCTCTTTCCCTCTTTTCTTATAGGGTCTCCCTCCTACCAATGGAGAGGTCCTGGGATGGATAGGGGAGCGGTGTGGAGCGTCGTACAAGCGATTGAGAGGCGACCTCCTACAAATGGAGAGAGGCGAGGGCGAGAGAGAGCTCCGAGACGGCTTGGAACAGGATTTTCTACAAAGCGCGACAATCTGTGGAACGAAAGCACTACCTGGCGAGCTCATGTCCGATGGAGAGAGGCGAGAGCGAGAGAGTAGCGAGAGTGCGAGAGCAAGAGAGAGGCGAGATCGCAAGAGCGAGAGCGAAATGGGGGTGCGAGAGACAGAGAAGAGAGAGAGAGAGGGAATGCTTCGAATTGAAAGAAAAAGAGGGGGTGAGGTTATACCTCACTGTAATCAACATTAAATCTCAACCACTCAATTGATGGTTGTAGGATGTACACCACAAAAATTTTCCTAAAAAGTTTAAGCTAAAATAACTAAAATAACTAAAATAACTTTACATCCAAAAGGTAAATTGTATAGAGAACCCTCAACTATAGACCATTTTGATATAGATCCCTTATTATTATTATTTTTTTGAAGTGACACTCCTGCAACCTCTAATTCTATTATCTGAATTTCCAGTTAAAAACTTTTATCAAATTTGATAACTTTAACATTTATTAACTATTAATCGGTCTAATATTAAAGTCATCAAATTTAGTGAGACCACCCATAAATTTGATAAAATTCTCAACTTTTAGGACGAAAATCACTCATTTTCGAAAGAATAAAACGTAAGGGGGCCAATTCAACATGCCTACAGTTGCTGAGGTTTATATACATGTCACGCCCCGGGCCCTCGTGGGAGCCTACCAGGCACGTGCACAGACCCGCCGTGTACCTCAAAACAAACACAATGTACACAAGGCGTCTACAACAACAAGAATAAGGAATACATCCTAAACAGGGTGATCAGAGCGAGAACATAGTTCTACAACTAAAATAAAATCCACACAACTAAAATCTCAAGATATACAATGGAATTATACATCTTATCAACTAGTAGATCAATCAACCAACAAAACTATACATCTTTCATTCAAAATACAATGAAAGGAAACCCATGGTATGCCTACAACCACACCGTAGAGGCTCTAGTTAGCTGCTAACCCCTCGCCGCGATCCCAAGCCTCTCCTGCTGCGGAAGGCTCTGAAATAAAAACCCAACAACAATGGGGTGAGAACTATTATCAATAGTTCCCAGTGGGTAAGCCGCCGAGAGTGGCGAATTACACCGCTAGGTCAACGGAGGCAAGATAGTATAACTGAAACATAAAGCATAAAACGTTAAATGCTAAGCAGATAATTCTACAACTATCATGCCTCCAATGACTAAATCATCTACATGCACATGAACATGCTTTATTGTCATAAGCTTAACATTTAACTACACAGTTTACATGCATGTCAAATTAATGCCATGTTTATATGTTAAAAAGAATTCTTTCAATTCTAATCTTAAATCCAAGCCACTATACTAATCATCATAAGTATAGGCTAATGCCACTATGGATGTCCATGCAAGTAATGACTAATATAATGTCCAACTATGGTGCAAGCATCCAAATGATGTCAAGCTAAGTAATACCACCAAATAATAACTCACTACTATGTCCCTACACTACATGTAGATGCATCAACTAACTGTGATGTGCTAGGACCAGTTTACTTAGATTTTACCCAATCCACAAGGGACTTACACAAGGTAACGTCCCGGCTTGTGCCGTGCCTAATGGCCCCGTGGTAGTCAACATTCTCGCTAGAATGAGCCTCCCCCACGGCATTCCACTTCGGCGCCCATAGAACCTGCACATAGGCGATCAACATCGCGAAAGGCCCACTCCGGAGTTGCCGGCTTGTAGGGAGCGACCCTCACAAGCATGTGCGAATGAGCACAATGGCATAACAAGCATAGTCAACAACATAGGAAATACGTCCGTCATGTCTCTAACATGGAATAGCCAACCGAAATCCAAGGATCTAACATTATGTCATAATGTCAACCTAGTTATTCACCTAAGTGAAATACAATATGCTTAACCTCAACTATGTCAAAACATGTCACATTATGTTTACTACATTCAATAGCCAATATGCTAAATGTCAACAATATCATGTTGTTCTCAATGTCCAATGGTAAGTCCCTACCAATATGTCCATGTCTCTAACATGTAAATGTCCATCTCTTTGTTTACTAAGTTCATAAACCATGCATTACTCTAATGCCACATATCATGCATTCTACAAATGCCAAAACTATGCATTATACTAATGATATAATCCATGCATTCTACAATGCTAAAACATTGCATTCTACGATGCCAACGAGTCCATATTCATGCCATGCATAAGCTACAATAACCTCTACTACATAGAGGATAGAACTATCATGCAAGTGTTTAAATAACCCAATGGACTCACGTTTAATCAATTATAATTATCAATGCAAATGGAATTTCCATTCCTCATGTCTTAAACATGGAATCATTTCCACGACCTAAAGGTCGAGCCCAAAGTCACGATAACCGTCAAAGTTGCTCACCTAGATGAGGTGCAACAACTTATCATACATTGCCATAACTTCTCTTTTCTCTATACAAGCATACTTTGGTATGCTAAGAGAGTTCACTAGTCCACCACTCAAGTGGTGCCTCATATGATGCTCATCTCTAGCATGCATAACATACTTAGCATTTTCTAATGCATCATTACACTAATAGTGCAAATACCCTAGCATGCATAATATCCTCATAATGCCATACTATATGAAATATGCATTTTTCATAAACAACTTGCATGTCTCATACAATCACAATTTTCATCATGTCATAATTATCATAATTATGCATCTAATCAATCCTATAACAAGATAGGAGACATAGGGGGAGTTCACCCATTTCGGTGAGGTCAGACCCACCGGATACCCATCGAAACCTCGCAGTACTTCGAAACGAAGTTGTCCCCCGAGCTTCTCATACCCTAAGATAATTTTCCAAGGGGTTAGGGGCATCGAACAAGCGATTTCGAAAACCACCAAAAATCAATGAGGTAAATGGGTGGAAATTACCTTGAGCAAGTAAAACTTGTTCTAAGTCCAAAATTGAGGTTAGAGATCTTCAAATCTAACCTACAACACAATCTACACCCATCAATTCCACCTCAAGGGCTCACAATCACGAAACCCTAAATAAAACCCTAGTTTTCAAGAAACTAGGTTTACAAGCAAAGATCCAAGCAAAAACACAAATAGAGGTTGTAAAAGAGTCTACTAACCTCAAATCAAGCTTCCAACCAAGCTCACACAAGCTAGGGTTGAAAATCCATCCACCAACAAGCTCTCCTCACAAACCACGAGCTCCCTCCATGCCTAGGAGTCATCCTCCATGGAGAAAATGGAGAGAAAAGAGATCAAAACATGATCTAAGGGGTTGGGGGAAGAGAAAATCTAGAGAGAGAGAGAGGGGAAACCCTACCTTTCCTTCTCCTCCATCCACAGCCCAAAACAGCAAAAGAGGGGTGAAGGGGTACTTAACCCCAAAGCACAAAATCCACTTAGGCCCCTCAAAACTCAGAAATTACAAAACTGCACGAAATGCACTCTGCAGCATTGTATACCGGTATGCGCATGTGTATACCGGTATACTGTGCAAATTCTGTAAAACCCGAGCCTCAGCCAAACAGGCCACGCGAAGGGATTCCGGTATGCCAATTTCCAGTACCGGTACAAAACGCTCCAATACCGGTATGCGCAATGCACATACCGGAATGCCAGCGTATTCCGGTATCAACTGCGGAATCCCGCAGAACCCGAGAGCTGCGCACAACCAGTTTTCACTAGATTCCGGTATACCTAAACCAGATACCGGTATGCAATGCAAAATCTGCACTTTTGCAGATTTCGACTTTCGGAGTCCATTTTCGCACTTTTCAAGTCCCGAAAACACTCCGAAGCTCACCAAACTCAACCCAAAACTCCAGAATAGCATAAGGCACTATTCTCTCACTAGAACTCCGCAATTTGCTAAAGTTCAGTGTACTACATACTCCCCTCCTAAAAAGGAGTTTCGTCCGCGAAACTACGGATCAACAACCATCAACAAACAGCAACCAAAGGGGATAAGAATATCGCCCTCGCAGTGAAGCGTCCAGCTCTCACACCATGCATCGCGTCCAAGATGTTGCTCCAAAGCATCTTGTAGTAGGAATAATGATAATTCCAAATTCCTACATTCCACGAGTCCAATCCACAACAATTGCTCCTTGAAGTTTAGATCCTCATGCAGCTCTAAAGAAACGTCATCCACCATCGGGGACGAATTCAAATACTCGCTCGGAGCGTCAACACACTTCAAATACCTTCAACAGATCTGAAGTGAAACAACTCGACATGCCACTAGGCCCATTTGCCTCAGGGTCTCAAATAATCCTAAGAATTTGAAACTTAGATTCCTCAAACATAAGCTCTTGGATTTTCTTAACCAAGTATCACACTCAGATCATCAGATTCAGATGTCCAAATATTCCATCTCTCGCCGAGAGTCATCCAATGGTCCAAATTCCAAAATGATAGAGCTAGATGCCCTATGCAATCGAACAAATTGCCCAAGTATACTTGTGCAAAATTCTCTCAATCCAACCCAGGTGAATAGTTACTCCTATTCACAACCTCTCAACAATCATCACGTCTAGCTTAGAAGCGAGACAATCCAATTCCGGAGACTCCGGCAATCCTCCTCTATCCAAGGTAGATAGCCTTTACTTAGCCTATCTCATAAATCCTGCTATCACAGGTACAACTTGTCGGTTCCACCGTCAAGACACTTTCTGACAGTCCACTAGGAATCCCTCAGTCACTGCACTCTTGGTCTCAGTTGCACCATTTACCAGTCGGGATCAAGGCTAACTTCCGTGATCCGATCCAAAGGTCGATATCACATCATATTACTCATCTCATCGATATCTCTAATACACCAGCCTCTGACCTGTTTTCACAACTTCAACTCATTCTCTTGAGTGAAGAGGCATTTCCAACATTAAGATCTGGGTGCACTTCACACCACTAACGATGCATATAATTGCCACATTTCCAAGCAAATGCCATGGCAATCTTTTCCAAATCACAATTTGGCGATTCCTCTTGCATTCTCTCACTTGCTGAAAGGTCAATACTACCTTTCTATTCCACACCAGAGTGCAACTCAATCCGTGGAGAGAAACATAATTACAAAACACATAACCCGCCTTCGGGGTAACCAAAGCCGGCGGTACTCAACCACCCCAACGGTTCCAAGAACTTCTCTCACACATATCCTTCTAAAAGGTTTTAATCCCTTTATGTATGAGTCCAGTAGAGGGAGTAGACAACTCAAAAATCTCCCCACAATTTATCCATAACGTCCAAACAAACTAGGAAGTTTGAACTTCGATCACATCCGCTTGTCCCAATCCACTATGGATGGCTGATTTCCTTGAGATCTCCAATCATAACCACTTTGGCATCAATTGCCAAGGGACACTAGTCCTCACAACCAAATCAGCACGTCTTCAACTTGAAGCACTTGCAATCCTCATTCAAAGGAATCTTCATGGTCTTAATCACCTCTCGACTTCCAACATGTCATCGATGCACAGGGACCAAGTCACCCAAAAGGGCCAAACATCACCACACACAAGAGCATCAACAGCTCGAACGACATCAGGACAATTTCGTAATGTCTACACCGAGTGAACAAGTCACCCTCGGTCCAAACTCAAACTCAATCCAACGAGAGTAGTACTCAGATTGCAACTACCCTCGAGTAAAACCAGAATTCATGGAGCTTGATCAAACAGATCAACCGATCTCGGCTACGGGTACATATCCTTCATCGTGACCCTACTGAGTTCACGATAGTCGACTCACAGTCGAAATGACCCATCCGCTCAAAACAAACGAGATCTACACTCCACAAGAGGAAACACTAGGCAAAAGAGGTCTCCAGACCAAGCCTTCAATTCTCACAACTCAACCGGGATTGCACAAGCAACTCCCTCACAAGAGACATCCTCGCTTTTGAGGATTCTCATCACTCACCAAAGGTGCTGGCCTAAAGGCCACGCGCTCACTCAGCCAACAACCAGGCTTGGGCAGGTGAAACAATCATCGCCATTAGCGAACCTCCAAGCCCTCAGAAAACACTATTTCGTGTCCAAGTTCCCAAAGCACTACACCTCGGCTCACACACTCATCGGCAATCAGATAGCCGAAGAGCCAGCCCAAGTTCAAATCAGAACTATACGCTTTCAGCCAAATAAAGCCAATCGCTTCGTTGGCGCGCAGAAACTTCCAAAGCTAATGGAGTACAAGAACAGTACTCACAAGTCCAAACACTCAGGACCACTCGATCTGCAAGCATCCAGGAATGAGTTCCCTGCCATGCCTTCGGCAAACAGCCGAACCCAAAACCACAATCATAACAGACCACAAACAAGCTCCAAGACTACGAGCGGCGACAACCTCCATCGTCGCTGCGTCATCATCCGCCCGTCAAACCGGCACGCACACCTCCGACACCGGTCGCGCGAAGTCGATCCCAACATTGTTGACACTATTCTCCTCAAACACTCCAACTGGGAATGACCCACCTGGCCATGAAGAGGGTACTTGCCCCTACTCCAAGGGCATCATCGGGCACTCACAGCTCCACCGCTCACACGTCACAATAGTCGATGACGATTTGACGTTCCATAAATATCCTGCTAAAGGTCCACCTTCTCGAGATCAATTTCTCCTTGATCACTTGATTGTTCTCTTACATCAGACTTGCCACTCGTAGTAGCTTCCTTTGCCGTCCCAACGGTCTCTACGTCTCTCGCCCTTATCAAGGTACGATCCGCATTCTCATAACATTTCTCGAGGTCGACTGTCAACTGGATCGACAAATCCTCCAGTTGCTTAATCCTCTAGTCTGCCGGCGCGAGCCTCAACTTGGAGTAGCATCATAAATGATCGCCGTTCCACCGTACTCGCTGAATTTGCCAGTTGTTCTCTCAACTTCAGGGTTCTACCCAACCCGGAGGATGCAGGAGTCCCGCCTCGGCTGCCTCGGCCGCCATCGAGCACGTCAATCACCACTCAAGCTGCAACAAGCAAAACATGCGTAGGTGAAACACCCCACGCCAACGCATCCCCACACAAGACTATAACCCCAATCGAAAGTAATGAAGTGGACTCCCACTATTCCCCGATGTCACGTTGTCGGCCGCCAACGTGACCCTCCAAGGGTATAGAAGTGGTTCACTCCGATCTAACTCCAACACCTTTGGAGTTTTAGACATGACCCAATCATAGTACTTTCGCCCATAAGTCACAAGAGATCTCGTCTCTCACATTCCTATTCCTTATCGTCCAATCTGCCTAAGGTTTACTAGGTCCACTAACACTCGACCCTAGGCTCTGATACCACAATAATCTGTCACGCCCCGGCCCTCGTGGGAGCCTACCAGGCACGTGCACAGACCCGCCGTGTACCTCAAAACAAACACAATGTACACAAGGCGTCTACAACAACAAGAATAAGGAATACATCCTAAACAGGGTGATCAGAGCGAGAACATAGTTCTACAACTAAAACAAAATCCACACAACTAAAATCTCAAGATATACAATGGAATTATACATCTTATCAACTAGTAGATCAATCAACCAACAAAACTATACATCTTTCATTCAAAATACAATGAAAGGAAACCCATGGTATGCCTACAACCACACCGTAGAGGCTCTAGCTAGCTGCTAACCCCTCGCCGCGATCCCAAGCCTCTCCTGCTGCGGAAGGCTCTGAAATAAAAACCCAACAACAATGGGGTGAGAACTATTATCAATAGTTCCCAGTGGGTAAGCCGCCGAGAGTGGCGAATTACACCGCTAGGTCAACGGAGGCAAGATAGTATAACTGAAACATAAAGCATAAAACGTTAAATGCTAAGCAGATAATTCTACAACTATCATGCCTCCAATGACTAAATCATCTACATGCACATGAACATGCTTTATTGTCATAAGCTTAACATTTAACTACACAGTTTACATGCATGTCAAATTAATGCCATGTTTATATGTTAAAAAGAATTCTTTCAATTCTAATCTTAAATCCAAGCCACTATACTAATCATCATAAGTATAGGCTAATGCCACTATGGATGTCCATGCAAGTAATGACTAATATAATGTCCAACTATGGTGCAAGCATCCAAATGATGTCAAGCTAAGTAATACCACCAAATAATAACTCACTACTATGTCCCTACACTACATGTAGATGCATCAACTAACTGTGATGTGCTAGGACCAGTTTACTTAGATTTTACCCAATCCACAAGGGACTTACACAAGGTAACGTCCCGGCTTGTGCCGTGCCTAATGGCCCCGTGGTAGTCAACATTCTCGCTAGAATGAGCCTCCCCCACGGCATTCCACTTCGGCGCCCATAGAACCTGCACACAGGCGATCAACATCGCGAAAGGCCCACTCCGGAGTTGCCGGCTTGTAGGGAGCGACCCTCACAAGCATGTGCGAATGAGCACAATGGCATAACAAGCATAGTCAACAGCATAGGAAATACGTCCGTCATGTCTCTAACATAGAATAGCCAACCGAAATCCAAGGATCTAACATTATGTCATAATGTCAACCTAGTTATTCACCTAAGTGAAATACAATATGCTTAACCTCAACTATGTCAAAACATGTCACATTATGTTTACTACATTCAATAGCCAATATGCTAAATGTCAACAATATCATGTTGTTCTCAATGTCCAATGGTAAGTCCCTACCAATATGTCCATGTCTCTAACATGTAAATGTCCATCTCTTTGTTTACTAAGTTCATAAACCATGCATTACTCTAATGCCACATATCATGCATTCTACAAATGCCAAAACTATGCATTATACTAATGCTATAATCCATGCATTCTACAATGCTAAAACAATGCATTCTACGATGCCAACGAGTCCATATTCATGCCATGCATAAGCTACAATAACCTCTACTACATAGAGGATAGAACTATCATGCAAGTGTTTAAATAACCCAATGGACTCACGTTTAATCAATTATAATTATCAATGCAAATGGAATTTCCATTCCTCATGTCTTAAACATGGAATCATTTCCACGACCTAAAGGTCGAGCCCAAAGTCACGATAACCGTCAAAGTTGCTCACCTAGATGAGGTGCAACAACTTATCATACATTACCATAACTTCTCTTTTCTCTATACAAGCATACTTTGGTATGCTAAGAGAGTTCACTAGTCCACCACTCAAGTGGTGCCTCATATGATGCTCATCTCTAGCATGCATAACATACTTAGCATTTTCTAATGCATCATTACACTAATAGTGCAAATACCCTAGCATGCATAATATCCTCATAATGCCATACTATATGAAATATGCATTTTTCATAAACAACTTGCATGTCTCATACAATCACAATTTTCATCATGTCATAATTATCATAATTATGCATCTAATCAATCCTATAACAAGATAGGAGACATAGGGGGAGTTCACCCATTTCGGTGAGGTCAGACCCAACGGATACCCATCGAAACCTCGCAGTACTTCGGAACGAAGTTGTCCCCCGAGCTTCTCATACCCTAAGATAATTTTCCAAGGGGTTAGGGGCATCGAACAAGCAATTTCGAAAACCACCAAAAATCAATGAGGTAAATGGGTGGAAATTACCTTGAGCAAGTAAAACTTGTTCTAAGTCCAAATTGAGGTTAGAGATCTTCAAATCTAACCTACAACACAATCTACACCCATCAATTCCACCTCAAGGGCTCACAATCACGAAACCCTAAATAAACCCCTAGTTTTCAAGAAACTTGGTTTACAAGCAAAGATCCAAGCAAAAACACAAATAGAGGTTGTAAAAGAGTCTACTAACCTCAAATCAAGCTTCCAACCAAGCTCACACAAGCTAGGGTTGAAGATCCATCCACCAACAAGCTCTCCTCACAAACCACGAGCTCCCTCCATGCCTAGGAGTCATCCTCCATGGAGAAAATGGAGAGAAAAGAGATCAAAACATGATCTAAGGGGTTGGGGGAAGAGAAAATCTAGAGAGAGAGAGAGGGGAAACCCTACCTTTCCTTCTCCTCCATCCACAGCCCAAAACAGCAAAAGAGGGGTGAAGGGGTACTTAACCCCAAAGCACAAAATCCACTTAGGCCCCTCAAAACTCAGAAATTACAAAACTGCACGAAATGCACTCTGCAGCATTGTATACCGGTATGCGCATGTGTATACCGGTATACTGTGCAAATTCTGTAAAACCCGAGCCTCGGCCAAATAGGCCACGCGAAGGGATTCCGGTATGCCAATTTCCAGTACCGGTACAAAACGCTCCAATACCGGTATGCGCATTGCACATACCGGAATGCCAGGGTATTCCGGTATCAACTGCGGAATCCCGCAGAACCCGAGAGCTGCGCACAACCAGTTTTCACTAGATTCCGGTATACCTAAACCAGATACCGGTATGCAATGCAAAATCTGCACTTTTGCAGATTTCGACTTTCGGAGTCCGTTTTCGCACTTTTCAAGTCCCGAAAACACTCCGAAGCTCACCAAACTCAACCCAAAACTCCAGAATAGCATAAGGCACTATTCTCTCACTAGAACTCCGCAATTTGCTAAAGTTCAGTGTACTATAATACATTTATACTTTCCAAAGAAAATTAAAAGTTAAGAAAGTCTCAGTCAAAAAATAAAAATAAAAAATGTAAAAATAAAATTAGTTGAATGGTGCATCTTAAAATAGACTACAGTTGAGGCGATTTCATACTTTTCTAAAAGAACAATGCTACTAGTACACCACAAAATGATGTGTACATCTCACACCCATTTCATCCAAGAATTATTAATTCTCTACTTGTCACATCAACTCTTTATTTATTTTTACTAAAAAATATTTAAATTTTTGTAAACCCTAGAATGAAGAATGTAAGATATACATCCCCTTCTAGAATGTCTAGGTAAAATTTTTCTTTTTTAAATAGGGACATCTAATGTGATGTACAGGGGTAGAGTGGACTTTTTTACCATATAACTCTCCAAAATTTAAGATTTTGGAAAATAACCCTGTGAAAAATGAATTTGGGAAACTAACCCTCCTCTCGCCACGTCGGAGCCACGTCAGTCATTTCTTCTGAAGACAGTGAATTGTTCACCGTCTTCAGAGAAGACGGTGAACGATTCACCATCTTCGTAAAATATGATCAGAAAACGGTCAACCGTTCACCGCTTTACAAATACGGTGAACGACTCACCGCCTTTAGTGCAAATATGCTTGCGTAGAGAAGGCGGTGAATCGTTCACCGCTTTTAGTGCAAATGTCCAAAAGGCGGTGAATGGTTCACCGCCTTTAGTTCAAATCAGCCTTTCCCTAATTTTTTACTAAGTGCTGGCCCCAAATTATTTCTAAGTGCAAGCTGCGGGGACCTAAACACCCCTCTGGAAGCGGTGAATGGTTCGCCATCTAACGGTAATATAAGGAAAGCGGTGGATCGTTCACCATCTTCATGAAGACGGTGAACGATTCACCGCTTCCACTAGGGTTTAGAGACCCACAACTTACGCGCGCCCTCTGTTCTCTCTCTCTTTCTCTCTCGCGCTCTCACTCTCTCTCGCGCTCTCAGTGTCTCTTTGCCGCTCTCTCACTCTCTCCCTCGCAGCTTCCCCATCGCCGCCGGCGCCGCCGGAGCTGCCCACCCGTTCCTCCGCCGCCGACGCCTCTTCTCCCGCGGCCGCTGCAGCAGCCACCACCTGTGGTCTCCCACATTGTGCTGCTGCTCCCCTGTGGCCGACGCCGCTGGTAGCCGCCTCGCCGTCCGAGATCGACGACTTTTTCGCCACCGCCTAGCCATCCGAGATCGTCGTTGTGCAGGTCATGCTTACCATTTTCCCTAGTGTGTTGACATCAGTGTTATCAGTGTTAGTGGTAACGTAATTTTAGAAAATTGTTAGTGTTAAAAATAAAGTGCAAGTGGAAAAAGTAAGAAAATTATGAAAATAATTTTAGAAAAATAATTAATATTAGTGTGTTAAAATAGATTAATATTAGTGGTAACGTAATTTTATTGTAAAAAAGTGTGTAAATTAAGAAAATAACAGAATATATTAGGAATGTGTTCTTTTGTGTAGTTAAAATGGCTAGTCGTCGAATGCCTCTAAGTGTTCATTGGGATGGACAGTTAGTTACGGATGGAAATGTCCCGCAATATGTCGGCGGACGAAAGAAATTGATCGCGATTCGTTCAGATACGACATATTCTAATTTTGAGACGAAATCATCTAGCAAATTGTAGTAGAGAAGAATTTCGTCTCAAATTCATAATTCGATGCCCTACAACGGGAGTGGATGAATATATAACTCATGAAATAGTAGATGATGATTCATTTGAGGGATTAATTGGATGTGCTGAACATTATGGATGTGTGTCGGTATATATCGAGAAAGATTTATATCCATCGGAGACACAATATCAGTCGCAAGGCTATTACACAAGTCTGCTTCATAATAATTTCGATGTGGGCTTTTGGGATAATCCAATTGGTGACCGCGAAGTTGGTAACGAACCAGGCGTCGAGATGACAAGGTAAGTGAAATCTCTACATTTGGGTGCGGGTTTTGTTCTTTGCTTATTAGATATTTTCAGATAGTAAATTATAAATATTGCAGACAAAGTCATTCTCCACGTGCGCAACCCTCGTCATCACGTGCGCAGCCCTCGTCATCACGTGCGCACCCTCGTCATCACGTGCGCACCCTCGTCATCACGTGCGCAACCCTCGTCATCACGTGCGCACCCTCGTCATCACGTGCGCAACCCTCGACCTCACGTGAGGAACCCACGATTCATGCACTACCGACGAACTCCTGTGCAGAACCTACCATATCTCATATACAATTGGAACCTTATGATTGGGGGTAAAAAACAAAACTTAAGTTTTTTTTAATTAATAGTATGTAAAAATGTTTCTAAGTGTGTAAAGATTCGGGACCCATTGCAGGCTATCTACGTCCTATGAACATTGGAATGAAGTTCCTACTAATATTGTCGACGAAGGAGATGATAATGACAATAATCAGGATGATGCCCCTATTCAGGATGATGCCCCCATTCATAATGATGATCATTATAGTAGTGAGGACAACGATTAGAATGATCTAGCTGCTGACATTGAAGATGATCATGACGGTGGGTTAAACTGCCTTGCGAATGTCATTTACAGTGAAAACAATGACCCACATGTCAACAACGAATATGTAGATAATCCTGATGAGGAACTTGATTTTATTGACCATCCAGAGCAGTTTCCTGTGGATAATAATTGGATAAATCAATACGTTGTTAATCCAGTTGGATTTCGTAATCGACAGACTAACAATGATCTACCTAGCATTGACGGGACTTGGGTTCGGTGTACCTTTAATGATAAGGCATAGTGGACGCTCTAGATCGATGGCACATTAATTATAATGTCCAGATGAAGGTTTTGAAATCCACGAAAACGACTTATACGGTAAAATGCATGATTGAAGAATGTCCTTGGAGATTACACGCTTCGATTCCTAAAGATGCAACATACTTCAGAGTGAAGACATATGCAGGTCCCCACACATGTGTAATTCCAATGCTAAATGCGTCGCACCGTAATTGTACTTCTAGTCTTATATGTCAAGAGATTCTCCCGATGATGAAGGCAAGACTTAATATGACGCTGAAAGAAATACAGGAAACAGTGCGAGCAACTTTTCATGTTGACATAAACTATTGGAAGGCGTGGTTAGCAAGGAGTAGAGCATTACAGATTATTTTACGGGAGCTGGGAGCAGTCATACACAGACTTGCCTCGTTATCTTACTATGGTGCAGAAAAGTAATCCTGGTACTTTATGGCGTCTTGATCATAGATGGCCTGGGGGTGGGGTTTCTCAATTTGGTCGTATTTTTTTGGTCATTTGGACCTTCTATTCGTGGATTCACACACTGCCGACCGGTAGTGATGTAGTACCCCTGGGGCCCAACTGATGGAATGACTGCAGTATCCTAGACTGTTCGACGCTTCTGGAGAAGGTCGAGACAAGTCGGAGTCATTTCGGCGCCAAACAGACGCGAAAACGGACTCGGAGCACCGAAGTAAGCCAAAACTAAAGTTTTGGGCGTTTAGAGCTTTAGGGCGCCCGGAAGCTGTGTTTTGGGCGCCCAGATGTTGAGTGCTCGTTTGCTAAAACTGCTAAGTCATTTCGGATCCAGGATCAGGCGCCCGGAAAGTGAGTCCGAAAAGTTTGCCTCGTGAGTATCGATCCGTTTGACACGTGTGGGCTGGTAGGTGAGTTCTGCCGGACCAGGATAGGGCGCACCGGACCGCGGGCGGAGAGTCCGAAGTTCTGGACTTGTGCAGGCTGAAGAACCGGGCGCCCGAAAGTGGGTTTTCCTGCTGAAGAACAGGTTAGCAGCATGTTTGTTCTTGAGGTCCATTTTACCCTAACCTTTTTGATCTATAAAAGATGTGGACGACCTCCCCTGAGGTTCTTTTCTCCCCCTTCATGGTGAACTCTGGATTTTGCATGGAAGCCCTCCAATTCCACCCAAATTCCACCTTTCTCCATTGAAGGCCTTGGATCCCTACAGAATAGCAGCGTCGACCTGTGGAGTTTCTGCTCGTGTGCAGTGTGGGAGTGTCCAAATCCCACGAAACTTAGTTTGTTGGATAGTGGACTCGTAGAGGAAGACGTGGAATCCTTCCTATCGCAATTTGAACAGGTATGTATGCTTCAGTTGCTGTTTTACTGGACCCCTTGTGTTCTTGAGCTGAAACTTGGGTTTTCTTTGATCTTATGGATCCAAATCTCTTGGGAGCTGGAATTTCGAAGTGAAGATTGGTCCTTCCTCATTCCTTGCTGGTTTGGAGGTTCTTTCCACCTGAGTTGAGGAATTAAAGATGAGTCCTAGCTCAAGTTTTGAGTAATTTCTTAAGTACTGAATTTTTGGGTCATTTGATGGATTTCTTGGATTTTTTAATCCAGATCTTTGTGAGAAGCTTTGGAGAGGTTTTGGATTGTTCCATCACTGTATTTGAGAGGTTTGTGACCCTTTTCCATGGGCTAGATTCGTTGGAATTACAGAATTCTTGCTAGAAGTGTTAATTACTTAGTTGCTGGAATTTCTAGATGCAAGTGCAGGAGGGTTCAGAAGTGGGTCCGAATCAGTGCGAGGACTTTTTGGACATCGAGTCGAGCTCCGTTTTGGCTGAAATTTGGAGGGTTTGTTCTTGAGCCCCTGCTGGTGAGTTGGGCAAAGTTTCACTGCATTTGGACTTCGGATTTAGATTTTATCGCATGTTGAATCCATATTGGTCGTGCTGCCAGGCTGCAGGGGGCTGATGTTCTAGGCGCCCAGAACTTGAGCAGGTAGGTCCGAATCTTGAGTTGGCGGTTTTGAGCTCGATTTCAGCCGGTGTTGTTTGGAGGCCTTCCACTCGACTCCTAGCCTTTGTTGGATAGCGTTTGAGCTGGGTTAATGTTACCGAAATCGTCGGATATCCTCCTAAGTTGTAGAGAGTGCAGCATGTTGTTTTATTATCTGTTTGATCATGTTAGTAGCTCGAATTCATGAATTTGCATGTGTTAATATGAAATCTGAATTTGGAGTACAAATTGATAATTTATAGACATGACTTTACATGCTGAACTGGAAATTGACTTAGGAGAAAACTCGTGAACCTACAACCGTCACTTTTCGAACTATTATCAAATTTAGCTCTAGGAGCCGTTTCTGTTCTTGTATCACTGCTGTTAGTGCGAGGTGGATACTTAGTTTGTTGTAGGACGAGTTTACGCTCGTGCTGGGATGCCGAGCTTATATTTACAGCAGGGTTAGGCTGTTTTATATTACCGGGTGCCGTCGGGGTTGACGGTGGACCCAGATTCTTGTTTTAGCTTCTGTTTGTGCTGAGGGCACGTGAGCTTGGAGTCTTTGACCCATTTTGACCCCTTTCTATTTGATTATAGCCTGCCGGAGCCTGTTTGTGCTCGACAGAGATACGCGTACTAACTCGGTTGGGTAGCTCCCCCGAGTGCCGCTCCGGAGTGAGGCCTCTCTTGCGTTGATGTCGCTACAGATTAGTTGGATCTGATATTTGGACCGGCTACCCTTTTTGGTAGTGTGCGGTGTGGCTAGGCAGTTGGCTGGACAAGCTTTTTTGGGCGGTTCCGTTAGATTGGGTCAGGGGTGACTTTTCACTTTGGTGATGCATACTTGAGAGTTTGACTTGGATAGTGGTAGGGTATTGACATTACAGCTGTAGAGTTTATTCCAGCTTATTTTATTATTCTTTACCTACCAGCTATACTGTTAGTCTCGTAGACTTAGTGGGTGGACCGTTGAGGTCGGTAGTGGTACCCACTGAGGACTACTTCTTTTGATAGTATTTCTCACACCCATTGTTGCCACCTTTTTCTTGCAGAGCCTTCGTCTGTTGCGGCTGCTGCTCTTGTTCCTACGGATCGAGGTAAGGGAGTCGCAAGCTAGATCCCTACCTGTCCATGTTGTTCCTAGAGGAGGACCCTACTAGAGATAGTTTCTTTTTGAGTTGAGCCATGTACATATACTGTGGATTCGTTCCTTTTTTTGGTTCTGGAGGGACTGTTGTATTTTGGATTCTATATGTACAGGTGGCTTTGGTTCTAGTAGTATATTTTTATTTCAGCTCTATATCTCTTGTAGTTGCTTGTATGTTTGTTTACAGATTAGCTATCGCTTCGTATACATAAAAAAATCTATGTATACGGCGGATCTGTTGGCGAGCACGGGGAAACGAGTAATCCGGGGCGTGACAAGTGAGCATTGATGCCATTCACTTATATGGGAAATACGAAGGCCATGCATTGATAGCGACGGCTACAGATGCAAACAATGGCATATATCCATTAGCATTCGCAATTTGTGAAGGAGAAAATGGTGGAAGTTGGCGTTGGTTTTTACATAACTTGCGTCAATACATTACACGCAATCGTTCGGTTTGCTTTATATCTGATCGGTTTAGTGGCTTAAAGGAAATAGTAGCCGAGATATATCCTCCTCGACAGGGGCATGCACACCGATGGTGTCTTCGACATATGAAAGCAAATATGAATAAGCGTATTAAAAATGATTCTTTGCTAGACAAGTTCTGGGCTATTGGATGTGCTCCCACATCGGTAGAATATTATAAGCTTAAAGAAGAGTTACTTGCATTAGACCGTGATGCTTGGAAATGGGTGGACGATCTTGAAGGGTATAAAGAATATTGGGCATGGGCATTTGATGGAGGACGACGATTCGGGTTGATGACCACGAATATGTCAGAAAGTTTAAATAGGGTACTTAAAGGAATTCGTGCTCTGCCTATCACGACTTTCGTAGCGGCGACATTTTATAAACTTAATAATTATTTCTTGGAGCGTCGTGAAGATGGTGAAAGTATGACGGGCGCGTTGACTCCTAGAATACGCAGCCAGATTTCAATTAATATGGAGCTTGCACGGGGTCACAATGTCCGTCGATATGGGCTGAATGAATTTGAGGTCGAAGTTGGAAATGACAAGTATACGGTGGTGGTGAATGGAACAAATGCACAGTGTACTTGTGGTGAATTCTGTCTAACTGGAATACCTTGCTTACATCTTTTGGCAGTTTGCAGTAGCTCGCAAAGGAGAATAGACTATTCTAATTTTTGTTTTCCTCGGTACAGTGTTCATTGTTATCGCGATATATACGCACCACATTTCCATCCTGTCCCTGATAGGCGTCACTGGCCACGACCTCAAGGCCCGCCAATTGCACCGCCTCCTTTGAGGAGGAAGAAAGGTCGTCCACGTTCTACACGTATTCGTAATATAATTGACGAAAGGGCAGGCCGACGAACGAAGTGTAGCATTTGTAAACAGGAAGGGCATTATAGGAATACCTGTCCACAAAATACAGAGAGAGCAAATCAAGGACGCCGACGTAGGACTTGTAACCTATTCTGATATTATTTGCAAAACTGCCAATATTTGTATATTTCTAATGTTTCTAATATGTAACTAAATGCAAAATCTTATACATTACAGATGGCAGAGCTAGAGGACGCGGGACCGGTTGATTCGTCGGTCTTGACAGAGCAGCATCTCCATAGGTCATGATTTATCAGGGCTGAGGTAAGTAGAAATGATGAACGAATTATTTTGAAAGTTTGTCATTGTCTTAATAAATAGAAATGATGAACGGATTATTTTTATTCATTGCAGGGGTATCGTCATGTTCAGTTCACGGAGCACGGCCGCAAATTAAACCAGTGGGATCTTGATCATCCAGCGGTGCTCGATCTTCTACGACAGGCTTGATTCTACTATATTTCACGACTGAGGCGTGTACAGCTAGATCAGTCATTATTAGGGGCTATGGTTGAGAGATGGAGACGGAAGACACAGACATTCCATTTTCGTCACGGTGAGATGACGGTTACACTTCAAGACGTGGAGGTTATTTCTGGTCTTCGTGTGCATGGTGGGCCGGTGACTGGTACTGCAGTGTACCCATGGGAGGATATTTGTCAGGCGCTTTTGGGAGCTGTACCGGATGACATCAGAGCCGGTCAGATTAGACTAGATTGGTTATTCCAGCACTTCCACCATATACAATTGGATGCCCCTGCTGGAGTAGTTGCAGCTACGGCACGCGCCTACATGCTATATCAGATTGGATGTAGCCTTTTTCCCAACCCCACTGGATATAGAGTTCACCTGAAGTGGCTTCCACTTTTGGAGAATTTTGATGACTGCGAAGGATTAGCGTGGGGTGCAGCAGCTTTGGCCTATCTTTATCAGGCACTAGGAGCAGCTTCATTGAAAGGAAAGGTCGAATGTTGTTGTTTTGCGACATTATTACAGGTATAATATATAATATTCTAATTGTTATATTAAGTTACCACCGTTTGAATCTATTGTAAATTATTTATTTTTTTCTAATTTATTTATAGATTTGGGCATGGGACCATATTCATATTGGGCGACCTACCGGCGTTGGGGTTATGCCCGATATAGCAGATTGTCTTTTGGGTTGCAGGTATAATATAAATATGAAGTGCATATTCCATTCTTCAAATTACAAACACATACTTTTCAATTTTAGGTGGGCCAACGCTGGTGGCGTACGATTTGGAGCTAACGTTAAAGACCACAGATATTGAGTTTTATCGAGATGAGTTAGATCAGCAGAGAGAGTCCTAGGTATATATTAAGGCAACCATCTCTTGCAGTATTATAAAAACATATGAATGCATTCCGTTTTTTTTTATATATACTATTGGCTTGTTCACAGATTATATGGAGGTCGTATACAGATGTGATTATAGTCGGGCTACCGGCATTTTGTGTACAGGGCAGTGAGGTCTGGCGATCGAGGACTACACTGATTTGCTTTCATTTTGTAGAGATGCATGTACCGGATCGAGTCCTACGACAGTTTGGTCTTCTCCAGCATATACCCATTAACGTGGAGACCATCCGTCGTGTGACTTCTCAGGGGCGGGTGGATGAGGATTGGGCGATCTTTCATGCTGCACACATCGAGAGATGGGGAGAGAGATTGCAGCACATTTTCGACCAGCTGCCGATCACCGGTGATGATCCGATACAGGCGACCTCTATTTACATGCAGTGGTATTGGCAGATAACGAGGAGATGGATTTCTCGTGGGGTACAGCGTCCTTCGTTGACTTACCAGCCTCGTGGGCAGACCGAGAGGGTTTTAGTACAATCACTCATATATTAATTATTGTTTAAATCTTACATTTAATATAGATAGAAAAAAATGAGTTCTTATCTATAATGCAGGTGGACGCACTACGGCATACTCACTACAGTATCAGACAGCTAGTTGATGATCCGCCTGCTATCCATACGATGCTACAGTCTCTGACGGGCATCTGTGCGCATATTGAGTCAGTACTGGAGCATGTTCCTGCTATACCTGTCGTCAGGGATATAGGGGATGGAGGCTATGCTCACGCCTCGACATCGGGTCATCACATGCGACGATCACCGTCTCCTATCGAATCACATTCGACATCGAGCGAGCGTGTGTCACGGTCTCCATCTCCCGCTGCTGTTGGAGTTATGCCCGCCGCCCCTTCAATATCTTCTTTGCCGTTGCACTTGCTTCCGCCACCAGTCTTGCGAGAGTATTTTAGATCCGTCTATTGTCGTCGTCATACCCCGTCATCATCACAGCACCCCCTAGGATCTACACCGGCCATTGTCGAGGGTGATCGACCAGAGCCAGAGGCGATTCCGGAGCATCCTGAGGGCATCATTATCGCGAATCTCGATCAGATAGCCGGTATCGAGCCAATTGATGACGCACCTCCTGCTGAGCAGGATGGTGATCGTGGGCCTAGACGTGGACGTGGGCGTGCACGCAGACATGGCCGAGGACGTCGAGGGAGAGGAAGATCGAGAGATTGACATTGATATTATTTTGATCGAATATTGTATCATATTGATTTTATCTTATTGTTCTAGATGTGTTTTTGATTTTCTTCTTGAAATTTTTATTTTTATGAAATTATTTGCTCCAAACTTGTACAAATTGGTCTTAAAAACCTTGCTGAAAATAGGTGTTGGCGCAGTTTGTACTAAAGGCGGTGAACCATTCGCCGTCTTCATGAATGAAACTTCATGAAGACGGCGAATGGTTCACCGTCTTCATGAAGACGGCGAATGGTCCGCCGCCTTGTCTGTGTCACAACTTACACTTAGGAGGGCCAGCACTTGGAAAAAAAATTGGGCTTTTCGACATTTGCACTAAAGGCGGTGAACGATTCACCGCCTTCTCTGCGTAGGCATATTTGCACTAAAGGCGGTGAGTCGTTCACCGCATTTGTAAAGCGGTGAACGGTTGACCGTTTTCTGATCATATTTTACGAAGACGGTAAATCGTTCACCATCTTCAGAATTCACCGGCTTCTCTGAAGACGGTGAACGATTCACCGTCTTCAGAAGAAATGCCTGACGTGGCTCCGACGTGGCGAGAGGAGAGTTAGTTTCCTAAATTCATTTTTCACGGGATTATTTTTCAAAATCTTAAATTTTGGAGGGTTATATGGTAAAAAAGTCCGGGTAGAGTTTCATATTCAATATTTAACACGGTAGCTTCTGATGATGAAATTTCAGCCTCTTGGAAGGGCGTGTATGGCATATTGCCAAAATAATAAATCAAAACCTGACCACAAATACCCAATAGATATAAATGTGCTAACATAATAAATATACACTATACCAAGAAAAGTCGAGTTATTCGAAGTCTCCGGACGAAATTGATGGCCGGGAGATCGAAGTTAGCGAAAGCGATTGGCGAGGATCAAGCTCTGGTCTTTGCCAAAAGGCATGTTCATGGAGTCCGAAAGACAAAAGGAGTTGAACCATGTTTTTACTCTCACCCAACATCAAAACCAAATTTGCCTTGTTCGGTATTGAAAGCAAACCTCTCGGCAACCATCAAATCTTTCACTGTCATCGCATCCAAAAGCAAGAAAACAACAATAGCCGCTTACGATGGATACCCTAGCTCTATACTCCACATTGATTAAGAGGTGCACATGGTGAGAATGAATTTGTATCGTTAGGCAGCAAAATCATATATATAATATATATTAAGTCAAAAATATGCAGTAACTAAATTAGGGAAGATTCAAAAAGTCTTTGCCTTTTCATTCACTTATTGCTCTGATAGAAACTAACATCACTTGCCAGCCGGTTGAATCAGCCATCTTAGTCTCTTATTACGTTAAAACTAAATGTGTTGATGCATATAATCACGCACTCTTTATTCTTTTCTGAGAAACCAAGAGATACCGCCTAAGAGCAAGCATCGAGATCCAAGTATACCTCGAGATCTTCTCCTTTATCATCAGCAGCAATGCGGAACTCAAAACAGTCTTCAAAATCTGAGCCTGCAACCCTTTGAAGAAGCCTGGAATTCCTTCCCTGTTCCATATAACACTCAATGCACCCATCATCGTCTTTGCAGATTTAGATTCGCCAACATTGTCCGGACCATTTTCTGAATTAGAAGCCTGAATCATGACTTTACACCTATTCACAGGTATATCTATTTTGCGTCACATATTGTATCATATCTGCGTACTGTAAGAGCAAACATTAAACAATATGAGATTACCGGATTGCTGGGTACGTCAATATGGTCGCTGCACTCTTCGAAATGGCCCCGAGTACGAAAGCTGAGAGGGCAGAAAGAGCAGCTGGAGAAGATTCTGCAGATGATGGCGAATCTTTAGCTCTCTGCCTCTGCAAAAGTCTTTGTTTCAGCTGATCAAATACTGTGTACTGCACAAGGAAAGAGCATGAATTACCAATTTAATCAGCTGCTGCCACAAAATATCACCATCATCTTAATTTCGAGAGGGTATTTCGAGAAGGTGAAAAGGATCTCCTTTCAGTACTGATAAACACTTCTTGTCTTTTAAATAATTTGAAACAATTTTCAATACTGTATCGACTAGTGACTATAAATTGTAGAACATGTAAGAGCATTTAGATAACCCACTGGTCTTCACATATAGAAATATTGGCTGCAACATGCTAAGGTATTCACTGTTTCCCAGCTTTCATTGTTGAATGTTCATCCAAAGAAGAAGAAATTCGGTATACTTAGATTCATACTACACATAGAAGTAAGGAAAGTAGAACTCCAAAGATTGACTACAAGATGTTTATATCTTATTCAGTTATGAAATTCCTACATTTCCAACTACACAATTACAAATGATATGTTCAGATGTGGAAGTACTAAAAAATTACATTTGAACATATTGCAAACAATCTCTTAGTTTCATAAATACCCAGAAAAATGAGTCAGCATCTCAGCAACAGTAATATGAAAGTTTGTATGCACGCTCAAAAGGAACATTCATAAGATTAAGGTCAGAACTTTTGATAAGCTCTTGAAACTTGAAAGCAATTTAGCTATTTAAAATTGAATTTAAAATATCTTCAAGGCTACTAGTAGCACTAATTTGAACCGCAACTAATTATTTATATACAAGCTCTGAAGTCCCGCAGAAGCTGGTTTGTGGCTACATAAACTACAAACAGGAATCAGATTGGTCCCTATTGTCAAAACAAAATTTTAAAACAAAGTCTAAATTCTAGCCAAAAATGCTCCAACCCAGCCATAAAATATATCCAAATCCTATATAGGGCCAACTTGGATGTGTGGGGGAGTGTGGTGCATTGCATTGCACAATTCGACATAAAACATTGTTCTGTGAAGAATCCCATTCAATGATGTTGCGAAAGAAGCTTCAACCCTCCCCCTCAAACCGCTGTCCTCATTTTGACAGTCCTTGATCATTGCAAAACATTCAACGCTCGGAACCGAAGAGACATCATCCTCGATTGCACGAACTACTCGACCGCTCCCACATGCAATCCCATACTAGGCTATAGTCATATTTCTGGTAGCTTCATAGTATTACAGTTCTTCTCCTATTTTCAGACATAAAAATATTGGCAGTCTGAGAAGTGATAAATTCTAATAGGGCATTTAACCTATATAAAAGTGTCATCTGCAAATTAAAAAATGAGTCCATTGCCTTACTCTTATCCTCAACACAATCTCGATGAAGAACAGTTTTAGGATTTGACCTGAAGGTTTATTCACGGATTTGTGAAATAATTTTATTGGTATTGGTATTGTTTTATGTCGAATTGTTTTATGTCGAATTGTTGTTACTTTTTGCACGTGCTGGCAATGTAATTTGTATATATCTTTACTGTTTTGGTAGGATGATTTGTATTTGCCAAGGAGGGAATTCTAGTCTTCTTGTTTTTCTTAGGGCAAGCATGTTTGGTTGACTTTTACAGTATGAAATACGCTAGTCGGGGTATGCCAAACACCCCATCCAAAAAGGATGAATTCTCTAAAAAGAATCATCGCAAGTATCAAAACCAAGTATAGTAGGAAAATGGGTAACGAATATAAGAATTAGATGCATGGAGAAAATATATCTAGCTTGAAGATGTAACAATGATGCAGGACAAATCGGGAGAAACCTGATCAATCTTGCTAGCAATGAACCCAAGATTTATATAAAACAACATTTTAGAAATTTCAAATAATTTTCAAATAAATTTACAAGTTTTTCAAACTTATTTTAGAAATTTTAATTTATTTTAGAAAATAGGAAGAAATACTTGGGAATAGTCGATAAATAGTAAAAAATTCTGAAAATTTTGTGAAAATTCTCAAAAACATAGAGAAGAAAATATAGAAAAAGAATAAGAGAGATGTAAAAGAGAAGGAATAGATGAAGAAAAGAGAAGAAGGAACTTTGAGAAAGACTATATATTCGCCAATGTGCACAGCAAGAGGAAAAAGAAGATAATAATACCATGACCACAGTCAAAACACAAAACATCAAATTTTATTTCATCATGACCCATCTCTAACCCTCTAAAATTAAAAGTCACAGGTGTTAAATTACATATAAAACAACCATTGTTCTCCAAAAGCTTAAGCTAATAGAGAACGGTATTTTAATATTTATATTCAACACTCCCCCTCATAACTAGGCTCGAGACTTTTTGGGTAGGCCCAAGACGCGGGCTTGAATTAAAATGGGAGGAAATTAAATAACCCTCGGAGCCTAGGGGGACTTGAACTCAGGACCTCCTACTCTGATATTATATTAAATTACAATTTTTTTTATAAGTAATCCTATCAGTTTATTGTGGCTCCATACCCAAGGAGGGTAGGGAAAACCCATACGCACGCATTAAGTCTCCAACTTTGCTGTTAACGTAGAAAGAACAAGTGGTAAGTGTTGGCCTAGTGGCCCTAATTCATAATTAAATTTTCATGATTAAAAATAATACTGAAATTTGGACTAATCTTTTATCTTGAGTTTTGTATTTAGATCTCTCAAATTTTTGGAAAGAACTCAAGAAGGGCAAGGTGCAAGGAGTAAACTTCATCTTTTGAAGCTATTTATGCTTCCAGGGTCAAAAAGACCACATATCTCTTTTTAGAGCTTAAAATGTAACAATAGTTCACTTTTGCTTAAAGTGGAGAATTTTTGAGCTAAAATTGAATACTTTAAACATCTAAAAGCGCACATGGTCCAAAATGGAACATGACTCACTTTGTGCTAATAGAAAATGCCAAAAACTCTATTTGTCAAAATCCAAGGGCCTTCAAAGCAATTCAAAAACAAATTTCAAACAAATACAAGTTTCGGGCTCTGGACCAGACGCCTGGAAGTAGGGTCCGAAAGTGAGATGACTTCGGACCCAAACAGCCGGGGCATTCGGATTGTCGAAGCAGCATTTAGAAGGTATATCGGGCACTCGAATCCTATTTCGAACGCCCGGATCCGAGAAGAAAAACTAGACGCAGGGTTTGGGGCGTCCAATTTCCCGAAAGCCCTGAAATTTGACTTTGCATTGGTTGCGTACTTCGGACTCCACTGTGTTGAATCGAAATCATTATTTCGGCGGTTTCGGACTCCCGAAATAGGATCCGGGTGCCCGGATATTGAATATTGCATATTATTTTTTTTCTTTTTTACTGTGCTGAGCATGTTGGATTTGGTTCGAGAACCGGGCCGGGCGCACGAAACCTGTTTCGGGCGCTCGAAAATGGTTTGATGATCCGTTTCAGAAATTTGGTGCTGGTTTATTGCAGAAATAGGCGCCCGGAACCCTATTCGGGCGCCCGAAAGTCATGATTTCTGAAATAGAGATTAGTTGGATTTTGGCTATAAATAGAGGGCTTTGGTGGGTTATTTTCAAAATCTTTGAGCTTGTAATTTTTAGTATTCAATACTTTTAGCTCTCTACTCTCTCTGTAAGCTTGAGTGAATATTGTAGTGAGATACAATTTGTAAAAGATAGAAAAGAAAGAGTAACTGTGTAATCTTTTTGCAAGAAGTGTTCTTGGTGAAAAAGCTTGGTGCTTGCCTACAAAAGTATCATCTAGTGGAGATCCAACGTTCTCTTGTGTTGAGAAGTTGGCGGGGACGTAGGAACCTCGAAACAAATCGATCACGAGCTTCCTTGAGTTTGATTTTCTAACTCTTCTCATTTTCATTTATTGTGGATTATCGATTTGTTTTTATTGCACTTCTATTTTAGAAACTTAATTCAACACCACCACATCGAGTCATCTAGTATTTCCATTCGAATGTTGTTTCTTTTTTTCTCAAAGTATGGCCTTTGATCGTACTAGTCATCAAATTCAGCTTTTGTCATCTCACATATTTCTTTTCAATAACTCCATTTTCTTTTACCATACTTCTGAAAAACGTTTCTAAAACATTCTTTTGCATCCGTTATTATTTTCCTAATTTAGCACTTTTTTAACACACTTTTCTCTCACTTTTTTTTTTCCTCAATCCTCTATTTTTGTTCTAACCTCTTTTTTTCGATTCTACCATTTGTTTTTTTTTCTTTCACAAACCTCAAAACTTCTAATGAAACGACAACGCCCAATAGCCTAAGCTCTAATAGTAATTCGATGTAGGACGGAATATGGGGCCCTACATTTTGGTGGGGCTCAAAATAAAATATATAATTATTTTAAAAAGCGCTACTGAATTTATGATTTTTTTTGAAATTTTTTGAACTTTTTTATTTTTAGAAATTTTCAAAATTTAAAAAATAAATTATGAAAATTATGAAAAGTTAAGGAAAAATAGAAGAAAATTCATAAAAATAAAAAATAAAAAAACGAATAAGATAGAAAAAGATAATCAGGGCTCTATTCCTAGAACGGACTTACTCCGGTCGTGAACGCTCTTCAGTGTGACACATTTGTGAAGGAAAAAAAAATATTGATCGTGTATCAAAATCGGATCATCTATTATTCATTTAATTTAGTATATCATCACCATATAATGAAGCTCCAAGCCTTATATATACTATCCTTAGCCTTAGCTACAAATAACCAACTTCAAATTTGATATTGTCTTAAATAATTAATTAAATAGCCTTATCTAGAGATTAACTAAACAATAAAAATTTAAAAATAAATACAGATAAAACCAAATAAGACGATAGCTAAAAATCTTTATTTTACAAACTAAAAGAACGATCAACTAATCTAATCTAATTTACAAAACGATGAACTCAATTGGTTTGACCCGATCAACTAGATTGGGCCTGGCCAGTTCTGCCTCACACCCATAGTAAATTGATGTAGAGAAATCTGCACAAAAGAAGGAAACTTCTCAGCAAATCGTCAATTCGCCGCTAATTCCTTCCCTAGAGTGGAAACCTTAGTTCCTAAATCTTCTCTTTTTTCCTCCTCTAGGTTGAATCCATTGAAACTAAAACCCTGATAAGCCTCTCTCGATCGAAACCCTAATTTCGACAAGGGGGGGAAGTTGGGGCACGGGACGTTGATTGCGATGAAAACTTCTAATCCCGAATAAAAATGCGGACGCAATGGAAAAGATGAAATCTTCACCTTCCATTTCCACAAATCTCATATATAAAATGATAGATTTAATGTCTTTATTGAATGCCCCACCACTCCAAGGGAAAAATTGATCTACTCTTCTAACTTAAGCTAAGCTAGAAGTCATTAAAGAAAGAACTCTTCTTCATTAATTAAATTGACCACTTGTTTCAAAACCGGAGAGGCTTGTTATTTATAAGACTAGAATCAATATAATAATCCTATTATGAGGAAACCAAGTCAGAAAAAGATAAAGCAAAAGAAATTTCTAATTTTAAATATCTCAAATAAAACATCTTTCCTAATCTAATTAAGGAAAATAATACTAATAATGAAAAGACTACATATCCGAGTCATTTTAAGATTTCGAGGTGATCGTAACACAATTTATTTAGAATATCTCTTTTGTATTCCATATTAAGTTTCAAAAAAGAGCTTTGAATGTTGTTGCAAATATATGTTTATCAGTATCAACCTTAAGGGTTCATATGCACATTTGTTTGATCAATGTGTGATAGACATGCCTCAGACAAAATTTATATTAGAATAAACAAAATTAAGGAGAAAAGAAAAGAAATTTACAAGAACTAGAGAAGATCTAGAAGAAAACATAGGAAAAGAGAAGATATGTACTGCCAAAATTCGAGAATACCTATATTGTCATCCTCCAGTTAATCATAACCAAGACATTTCAATTAACGGCCTTCCTATTTTTCATTGTCATACAAGAGTAGCCTATACTAAGACAACATCCTCATCAAGGCCTAATTCAGATTTTGTTCTACAAACATAACTGCTCTTTCAAGCTTTAGATCCCGAAAAAGCTCAAGAGTGTATCAGAGCTTTGCCTCTTCGATGTTAAAAATTAGGGGGGTGCTTCGGTAGTGGAGATTCCCATCGCCTTCAATAGCAAGGAGATCTCAAACGTGCTTTTAGATTTTTAGCTGCTCTAAAGCATTAAAGCAATTGCATTTGTTGAAAACAGTCCCAAACTTGCCCTAAATACGGACATGTTATTCACAATTACTATGATAGGAAGCATGAATGAATTACAAATGGTCCAAAATAGATCCTATTCAACTTCATTTGATATTAGAATTAGGACGTCATACGAAGCTTAGCCTACATTAACTCTGTAACAAGCCTGATTTGTGGTTGACTGCAATGAGTAGTAACATATACAAGGTCAATTTATGACTCAGTTGACACAACAAGACTCTTAAGCTTACATGCAAAAACACCCAATTTTGAGAGATACTAATGCCTGAAATAATTCAATAATGTGCCTAGAAAACCTTGATGTGGAAAACTCTTCAAGTTAAAAATAGCATGGGACACGCTGCTCTATGTGAAACAATCGATTACCCTAAAACCTCAAGCTATTACAGAATGGTGTTTTATATTCTTATACTGAATGCTCCCCCATACATCTCGACTCAAGACTCTTTGATAGGCCCAAGATATAAACTTCAAATAAATGGAAGGATATTAAATGAAACTAGGAGCCCAATGGGATTCAAACTCATAACCTACTACTGTGATACCATACTGAAACAACCGGTTCGTTTCACCAGTTACTTTGGAAGTTTAAGCTACTCAAGGACAATGTATTAATATTCTTATCTTCAATACTAACCATCTCATCATAAGTAACATCAACCATATTATTCTTCACTCACTAGGAAAGAGGAAGTGAACCAAGTTTCGTTTCACATAACTCTCACAGCATCAAAAAACAAAGCAGCAACCAAGGAATAAGGTGTCGAGGTGTACCCCTCATTGTACCCTGTGATATATTGTGCTGCAGCCAAGGAAAGAGGAAATGAACCAAGTTTCATTTCACATAACTCTCACAGCATCAAAAACCAAAGCAGCAACCAAGGAATAAGGTGCCTAGGTGTACCCTTCATTGTACCCTGTAATATAGTGCCACAACACTAGCGGCTCACGGTAGGCAGGGAATCGAAGGTTGCCTATGTATCCCGATACGAGTGCAATAGTTATGGAGACATTGCGCCACATGCATGGTGCCGTGGCATGTGTCGCACGTATCTTACCTCTTTTTCATTTTTCTCTCTCTTCCGCAATGCATCTAAAAATCTATGGCCTGCTAATGACTATTTGGTTTTTTTTTTTTTCAAAACTAAAGTTGTACTGGCATATCTTGTCCAATATCTAATTAGATTCAAAACAATCCATAAAGAAAAATACATCCACTACAAAGTAATTTTAAAATTTGATTAAAGTCCAATATAAGATTAGATTTCTCTAAACTAATAAGATAACTTTTAAAATTTCCGAACTTAAAAATCTTTAAATCTAACTAATAAGAATACTAACCATAAACTCTACTTCAAAATTATTAATAGTAACCTCGTAACTCTTATATTAGTTTCAATAAGATTCACCGAAAACTATACCTGGCCTTTATCTACTCCGTACCAAACTCCATGCCTACCACCAAATTATATTCAATACATACAACCTTAATATAGAATTTATATTATATTTCTCAAAAAAATTCATTAGACTATACAAGAAAATTATTGCTAACAAAGTCTCTCTTATCTATCAATTTTCATTACTTCATAAATTATTATGATACAATTTAGAATTTTCTTTATAAACGGACTCAAAAAATATTATAATATTAAAAACAATCTTCCAAAAAAATTATCTGTAGAATTAGGCCAGAAGAAGGGCGTGTAGGATGGAAACTTTGGAAGCCTTAATGAACTACCGCATTCCGGAAGCAGCATATTGTATGCGGCTTAATATTAGAATATTTTTGGTTGTTTTGGTGGTCTCGTGAAGCGATGAACCAAGTAACACTTTTAAAAGTGGTAGATGGTTCACCGCCTAAGGTAACTCCCCTTCTACACGGCTCCCCTCCCTTTCTTCGTAAGTTGACATGGCGACTAGTGTATACAGAAGGCAGTGAACCATTACTGCTTTTGAAATCAGTATAATTGTTCACATCCTTCATAAAGTGGTGAACTATTTACTGCCTTTAAGAAGTTTTATTCACTACCTTTGGAAAAAGCGGTGAACGATCAACCGCTGATCTAACTTTAAACCCTAGACCGACCTATACTACCCCCAGATCTCATATTACAATGATTTTTGGAATTATGAATATATTAGTGCAACACTTCTCTTAAACTTTCTTAATCTTCATATTATCTGAATTTATGGGTGCGTATTGAGATTTGTTATATTTAGTGTATAATAAATAGAGCATATGTAATAGTACAAATCTACATTTCTTATGAGAAGTTGTCATACAGTGTGTAGAAATAACACATTATATTTAGGCCCTACAACAAATATGTGAAAACTTTGAGGTTCTTTATAAAAAATGAGTTGTCTTGGCCACTCATGCTTTTTCTAACCAGCTCAAGTGAGAGGATAAGATAAACAAGAAAAGGATTTACCAAGTATTTTATACAAAATTTTAGAGAATGACAAATCACCTCGTTATGTGAAGAAATTTGTCCAAAGTGTCAATTCATGCTTTTTGGTAGAAGTAGCTGAATCTTACTTTACTCTTATCATCATTTAAAAGGAGTATGACTATGGTTCCCTCACTCTCCTCTCTTTTTACACTCTTTCACAAAGTTAGAAGTTACCCTTAAAAATAGTGTTGGGAAGAGTTCTAGGAGGTATTTTGGAAGCCTAAAGGTTCTCACATATTCATGTTATTGTTTAGACTGGTTTGAGATATAGGTAAGAGGATATTTTAGTTTTCCAATCTGCAACTTGTTTCTTTCCAAGATTCTAAATGAAATTTTGATGATTATATTGATTACTATCCCTATAAAATTGATTGTATTGATCTAGCTCAATTAATTGTTGAAAATGGTTAGGTTCTTTGATTTTGCACCTCTATTTGTATTTAGTGAAGAATGAATTCGATTGAACTCCCTATAAATTCCTTTGTTACATACATAATCTACTCATTATCATTGTTAGCTATTTGAGGTCATAAATCAGGTAGAAACTATCTTGCTTAAGTTATTAAGCATATAGTCAATATGATTATTTCTTACATAGTAATACTTATCTTGGAAATGTTTATTGGAACTATCACATAGCAAACATTTTGATTGCTTTCTCATTGAGTTACAACCTTCTAAATGTGAATAATAAGGTTGGATTAGTTATACAACTCAGATATAATGTATTGACTCTTCTGGAGATGAAGAGAATTGTGAACTATTGTTGAGCTATAAGCTATAAGTGACGGCCTATGGGCCCATCCAGACGTAGGTGGGAATACCTTCTAGACGTAGAAAGGATGTGACCTCTTAGACATAAGAGAGCTTCTGTTATTGACCATCCAGCAATGGGTGTGAATCATTACTTCCGAGTTGTATTTTGTATCTAATTTTACCATCTTTGGCAATTGAAATCCTAGATATAGATCATTTGTTTCTCTCGAGCTATATTTTTCTTTTCTTATCGCATCTCATTTTGTATTGTGTAGAAAAAAAAGCTCCACATTATAATACTTCAAACTTTTATATTCAGCCAATTGGATTGTATCCCATTGTATTAATATTATTCCTTTTAATTCAGTTGTTTATTATAATCGCTTACTGGGTAGTGTTACTAATACTTTTGTCCGTAACCATTTTAGGTTAATGAAGGCATTTGAGACAAGTTTTCATTTGGGGATTCTAGGAGTTCTAGCTCTTAGATACAGAAGTTGCACTATACTAGTTAAGAGTTTCTTGTATATATGTAAATGAGTTGTAAGATAGAAAAAGTTTCTAGCAAATGTACACATATATTAACTTTTGGGCATTGTAATCTAAACAAACTTTGTATGGTTTTGGTTTGTACTCTTTAATCAAGCATATATTTAGTTCTACCTATAGTTCTGATGTTATTTGATGAAATATATCTCAAGTTTTATGTTGATGATGTGGATGAGATTTTCTTCGAATTTCTTAGCATATGTTATGTTTGAATTGGAGGCATCGCAAGTTGGTATCAGAGCCTGATTTTGAGTCTCGTAGAACTTAGATTGATATGTTACATTTTGGATATTATGATATGTTGTTAAATGATGGATACTTTTTTTATGTAGAGTTAGTTGACGATGTCAACATCAGGTGATTCTTTAGCTGGTGTTTGGAGTAATTTGGAGAAAATAGCGAATCTTATCCAAAAACAACAAGAACAGAGTGTGGATAAAGAACATGTTGATTGGTCTAACTGTAGCACTCATGAGACTCCCAATCTCGAAAAATTTAAGAATATGAACCCTCTTTCCTTCAAAGGTGAACCAAATCCTGTGGTGGCTGAAAGGTGGATTGTGAGAATTGAAAAGTTATTTGATGCCTATTGGATGTCTAAATGAAGACTAAGTTACTTTTGCCACATTTATGTCAGAGGATAAAGCGGAGCATTGGTGGAGAATAATAAGTAGAATATATAAAGCAAGGAATGAGATACCCATTTGGAAGTTCCTTGAGGTTTTCTATGATAAATACTTTCTAGATAGTATAAAAGATAAAAAAAGAAGCAGAATTTCTTAATCTAGTGCAAGGGACTTCCACTGTAGTAGCACAGCATGAAGCAAAATTCACAGAGTTGTCAACGTATGCATGCATATTAAAAATGATGAAGCAAGGAAAGCTAAAAGGTTTGTGAAGGGTTTAAGGCCAGGATTATATCAAAATTATTAGGTTTGAAGCTTAGTGATTTTGCCGATGCGGGGGATAGGGGTCTACTTGTTGAGAAAGATTGTGAGGAGAGTCGGGAAATAAAGAACAAAAGATCTCGACCTAAGCCACCTGAAATAAGGAGACTACAAAGGAGGAACCAAATAAGAGGTTTAGGTCATCCAACATGAAGGGGAAAGAGCAACAGCAAAAAGCAATTGAGACTCGCAAAAAGTGTTGTGGTAGTAATCATAGCACAAATAACTGTCATCGGCTTACAGGTGGATGTTTTAAATGTGGGAAGTTAAATCATAAAGTGAAAGAATGCCCCTTAGTTCAAAGTGGGCAACAAACTCAAAAGCCTAAAGCCCAAGAAAGAGTGTTTGCCTTAACTGAACAGGATGCTCAAGCCACTAAATCAGTTGTGCAAGGTACTATTTCCATCGATCAGCCAAAGTTTTGATTGATCCTGGATCTATACATTCTTTGTTGCTTCAAACTTTTCTTCCCATCTAGAGAGAGAACCACAACTACTTGATTATATGCTCATTGTATCTACTCCAGTTGGTGATTCTTTAACTGCTAATCTGATATATAAATCTGGCCTAGTTACTATAGCTGGCGACCTTGTAGCTGATCTAATCCTTCTAGATATCAAGACTTTGATATCATTCTAGGCATGATTGGCTTTCTTCCTATCATGCAAGTGATGATTGTTACTAGAAGATCGTCTCTTTTTCAATTCCAAACAAACCGGTGTTTTATTTCTGTAGCATACCGAATCTCCATACATTTCCCCGAGCTTTGGCCAAATTGGGCAAAGTGCGGATTGGATGGTGTTTGAGACCATTTGAGGGAGTTTAGATGGACTCCGGATCACTTAGAAGTGTTTTGAATGCTTGTTGGGAGTTGTGGGAGTGGGAACATGAGTGTTGGAACAAAAAGATGAAGAAAAACAAATTTGGGACCCACGGGGTCCGGACCCCAAATCCCGGATCCGGACCCGGGCTGCGTACAATTTTACCTGCCTACGGGTTCCGGACCCGGGATCTGGGGTCCGGACCCGGCGACAGCAACTTTGGTGAGTTGAGTGAAAATGACATGAAAATGAGGGATTAAGTTGTAAATGTTGTTTAGGGCTTATATATAGGCTCTAACTCCCTCTTTCTCTCATTCTCTCCCACACAAACACAAAGAGAACTCTTTCTCTTTCTCTCAAACCCTCTGCCTCACTCTCTAGTCCCTCTCTCTCTCCTTGGTGATTTCTCCAACAAGTTGAAGAGTAGAGAAGAAAAGCTTGCTTAGAGGTGAAGCAAGCTTCTTGTGCATGAAAAGCTTGAGGAAAGCTAGGAGTTAAGGTGAGTTTTTCTAGGTTTTGAAGTTAGGGTTTGGTTTAAAACCTCTTTGGTTGCTATTTTGAAACCCCATGAAATCCTAGCCATGAATAAACATGAAGCACCAAGAAATTTTGGTGTTCTTGAAGGAATGTGAAAACCTAGGGTTAAAATTGGGGGTTTTTGCAGAAATGGGGTTTTAAGTGGAATTTATCTCTTGTCTCTCTAATTGAAGGGTAAACCGACGCGTTGAAAACGCTCGGAACGGAGTTTCGTCGAGTCTACGGTAACCAATTGCAAGAAAAAAACACCATTTCGGCTTCGTTTGCCGCAGTCGAGAGAAATTGGCGCCGATAAATCGCACAACTTGGCTTTCCTACTTCGCGGCTTCAACTTGAGGTGGGGGGTGCTATCCGGAACCGTCGGATTTCCTGTTATGTCTATGTCGCCCTTATCGTTCATTTGTGTATACATATATGTAGAAATCATACATTGTAGGGTTTATTGTGTTCATGCTTTCAATTTCCTTGCATGGTATGATGTAGGACGGAATATAGGGTCCTACGTTTTAGAGGGCTCCAAAATATGATTTATAATTTTGAAAGTTCTTTTTGAAGTTTTAAAAAAATATTGAAATATTTTTTAAGAAATTTTCGAAATTTAAAAATATTAAAATTAAAGAAAATTCAAAATTCAAAAATAGAAAAAGAAAATAATAGAAATAATAATCAGGACTCACTCCTGAACCGAACTCACTTCGGGACTGGACTCACTCCAGGGCAACGCATTCGCGAAGGAAAAAAGATTGCTCGTGCACCAAAGCTCCGAATCATCTTTATTAATTAATTAATATCATCGTCTTCTTGTACAATAAAGATCTATACTTTATTTATAATATCCTTAGACTTAGATACACATAATCAACTTCAGATTTGATCTTATCCTAAATAACTAACTAAAACAACCTTATCTAGATATTAACTAAACAATATAAATTTAAAAACAAATAGAGATAAAACCAAATAAGAGGATAGTTAAAAATCCTCATAACTAACTAAAAGATATGCCCAACAAATATAATCTAAGCTAAAAAAATGATGATTTAATCAGTTTAATCCGATCAACATTGGCTCAAGCCTGTTCTGCATCATTCGCTTCCGCTGCGCAGGATCTCGTCCTCGAGATCAGTTTGATTTGTAAGGTGATAGGAAACAACCAAGTGTGCAGAATAAAGTGATGCAGCCCAATGCCTGCATGTCGAACAACCCGTATCATCAGAGTTTCTTGCTTGCTATCGATGTAGGAAGAACGGCTGATAAGTTCATGAGACTTCATAAGATTTGATATCAATGAGAAAGCTGGTTTCGTTGCAATCTGAAGCTTTGGTATGGAAGACTCAAACTGCTGGAGCAATGAGGGTAACTCCATCTGTAACCTTTCGTCTTCAACACGTTCATCTACCTTGGTTTCATGCTTTAACTCGAGATTTTCCAAATCTAGCTCGGGCTCGACCACATCTGCAGCTTCCTTACAATCGGATGGTGTTGATGGAATTGGATCAGAATCGAGCTGCGCTATAGGTGGCGTACTTTGTTGAGCGATTAGGGTCTCCAATTGAACTTTTAGTTGGATCCATCAATATTCATCTCTAACCTGACCCATCCATCGAAAATCATTTTCAGCAATTTTAGCACCTTCTTCAATATCTTTTAACCTCTTTTTTTCTTCCTCCAAAAATATTATCTTAAAATCAAGATGAGATATTTGCCTTTCTCTATATCACCATCTCAAATCATCTAGTACTTCCATCCGGATATCATTTCTTTTTCTCTCAAAATATGACCTCTGATCATGCAGCCACTCATCAAACTCGACTATTTTCATCTCACATATTTCTTTCAATGACTCAATATGAATTCCTTTTCTTTCACCATGCTTTTGAAAAACCTTTTTAAGACATTCTTTTGCATCCATAATTTTTTTTTTTTTACTCTCTCCATTTTTTTTTCTCCACACTTTTTTTCACTTTTTTTTTTCACTCAACTCTTTTTTTTATAATACTTTTTCTCACTTTTTTTTTTTTCAATTCTCACCTTATTTTTTTTTCTACAAGCCCAAAACTTTTGATGAAATAGAACCGTCAAATAGCCTAGGCTCTGATACCAAAACTAATGTAGGACGGAATATAGGGTCCTACGTTTTAGAGGGCTCCAAAATATGATTTATAATTTTGAAAGCTTTTCAGAATTTTGAAAATTTTTGAAATAAATATTTTCAATATATTTTTGTTTTTTTGAAATTTTCGAAATTAAAAAAATATAAAATTTAAAGAAAATAGAAAAATTCAAAAAATAGAAAAAAGGATAATCAGGACTCACTCCTGAACCGAACTCACTTCGGGACTGGACTCACTCCAGGGCGACGCATTCGTGAAGGAAAAAAGATTGCTCGTGCACCAAAGCTCCGAATCATCTTTATTAATTTATTAATATCATCGTCTTCTTCATAAAATGAAGATCTACACCTTATTTATAATATATCCTTAGCCTTAGATACACATAACCAACTTCAGATTTGATCTTATCCTAAATAACTAACTAAACAACCTTATCTAGATATTAACTAAACAATATAAATTTAAAAAAATAGAGATAAAATCAAATAAGAGGATAGTTAAAAATCCTCATAACTAACTAAAAGATATGCCCAACTAATATAATCTAAGCTAAAAAAATGATGATCTAATCGGTTTAATCCGATCAACATTGGCTCAAGCCTGTTTTGCATCATGGTACCTATAGTAGAGTTGAATAACTTGGGTCGAGAACTCGGACATTGGACGCATGAGGATTGGATTGTTGACATTAGAAACCCTATGAAATGCAAAGAACTAGAATGTGAACCTAGAAAACATTGTGAGACATTGGACATGAACTTAGTGACACCTTGTGGCTAGTCGTGCACCTGGTGGCTAGTTGTGGTTGAGTGCACTTGTTGAGTTAGATGCTAGGGATTGGTACATCCCCGTGAGTTGCTACCATGGTTACTAGGGTGTCCTCGGGATGAGAGGACTGGATCGTACTCACATTGTCTGTTTGGCTTGTGATGGGTCGCGACATCACAAGCGGTGAGCTCCGGAGTTGTCACGCATGGGTTAACGTATCTACCCAACAGACGGCCCTAGATTGGTGATAGTCCCTGTGGGCCCTGATATTGTGAGTAGGCTTGACCTTCGAGTGAGCCGGTATGATTGGGTTAAGAGGTAAAGTTGGTAAACATCATGAGCATAGCAATCTATTGATTACCTTGTGTCATATTGTGGAGGCATAGTAGTTGCATTAGTTGTTTCTTATTGTTTATCTATTTTACTATTTATGCCTACTTAGACCTAGTGGGAAAGTCGGCGGGGTCGGCGGCCGAACCCACTGGGAACTTCTTTTAGTTCTCACACCATGTTTTGCAGAGCTTCCCCGGAGCGCGGCGGCGCAGGATCGCGGCAAGGGCGTTGCGCCCTAGGTAGTGGACCCCCGAGTTCTAGCACACCCTGTATAGCGGAGTTATGCATTTACATTTTGGAGAGAACTTGTAGAGGTTTCCTTTTTGGGAGATGTAAAATGCATCTATGTAAATGAATGATTTTGTGAATGTATGTAAAAATGTAAATGTTTAAGTTACTAGTTAAGTTTATCTCTCTCGGTCTTGTATGATGCCCTCGTGCATACCGTGTTGTTGTTGTTTTTCCTGGGCAAAACTCGATGTACATGATGTTGTTCACGCCTGGGGCTGACAGGGGAGACTCTGTCCGTTCGGCGGTCTGTGCACGTGCCCGAACCGACCAAATCGGCGCTGTCGAGGCGTGACAATTTCTTTGGTTATGGAGACCGTTCGTCCTTAAATTACATTTCTGCAGCACGTGCTACTCATCTTCTTAGAAGGGGATGCTATGGCTACTTGGCTTATATAGTAGAAGCCCGGAATAATGATCTCAATCTTCATGATATACCAGTTGTTAGTGTAGTACACTGAACTTTAGCAAATTGCGGAGTTCTAGTGAGAGAATAGTGGCTTATACTATTCTGGAGTTTTGGGTTGAGTTTGGTGAACTTCGGAGTGTTTTCGGGACTTGAAAAGTGCGAAAACGGACTCCGGAAGTCGAAATCTGCAAAAGTGCAGATTTTGCAATTGCATACCGGTATCTGGTCTAGGCATACCGGAATCCAGTGAGAACTGGTTGTGCGCAGCTCTCGGGTTCTGCGGAATCCAGCAGCTGATACCGAAATAGGCTGCATACCGGTATACTGATGTTGGGATACCGGTACTGAAGTGTTTTGTACCGGTACTGAAAAAGCCGCATACCGGAATGCCGTTGCGCAGCTGGTTGGCCGAGGCTCGAGTTTTGCAGAATTTGTGCAGTATACCGGTATACACATGCGCATACCAGTATACAGTGCTGCAGAGTGCATTTTGTGCAGTTTTGCAATTTTGGCTTTGTGAGGGGCCTAAGTGGATTTTGTTGCTCGGGTTTAAGTACCCCTTCACCCCTCTCCTGTTGTGTGGGCTGAGGACTTAGAGGAGAGGAAAGGTAGGGTTTCCCTCTCTCTCTCTCTCTAGATTTCTTGCTCCCAACCCCCTAGATCATGGATTTGATCTCTTCTTTCTCCATTTTCTTCTTGGAGGTTGACTCCTAGGCTTGGAGGGAGCTCGTGGCTGAAGAGGAGAGCTTGTTGGTGGATGAATCTCCAACCCTAGTCTCTTTTTGCTTGGTTTGGAGCTCTTATGAGGTGAGTGATTATCCTACAACTCCTCTATTGGTGATTACTACTTGGATTTGGGATGAAAACCTAGAAATTGGAAAACTAGGGTTTCATTTGGGATTTCTTGAATGAGAGCTCTTGAGGTGGAATTGATGGGTGTAGAATGTTGTTGTAGGTTGGATTTGATGATCCCTAACCTCAATTTGGACTTAGAATAAGTTTTACTTGCTCAAGGTAATTTTCACCCATTTACCTCATAGTTTTTGGTGGTTTTCGAATTTGTTCGTTCGAAGCTTTTAACCCCTTGGAAAATTATCTTAGGGTATGAGAAGCTCGGGGGACAACTCCGTTTCGAAGTACTGCGAGGTTTCGACGGGTATCCGGTGGGTTTGACCTCACCGAAATGGGTGAACTCCCCCTATGTCTCCTATCTTGTTATAGGATTGATTAGATGCATAATTAGAATAATTATGACATGATGAGAATTGTGATTGCATGAGACATACATGTTGTGTATGAAAAGTGCATATTTCATATAGTATGGCATTATGAGAATAATATGCATGCTAGAGTATTGGTGTTAGTAGCGTAATGATGCATTATGAAATGCTAATTAAGTTATGCATGTTAGACATGAGTATCATATGAGACACTACTTGAGTGGTGGACTAGTGAATTCTCGTCGCATACTAAAGTATGCTTGTATAGAGAAAAGAGAGAATATGGCATATGCAAGATAAGTTTGTTGCACCCCATTAGGCGAGCAACTTTGATTGGCATCGTTGGCTTTGGGCTCGACCTTTTGGTCGTGGATTGATTCCATGTTTAAGACATGAGGAAAGGAATTCTATTTGCATTTGATAATTATAATTGGTTAAACATGAGTCCATTTGGTTAATTAAATACTTGCATGATAGCTTTATACTCTATGTAGTAGAGGTTGTTGTAGCTTATGCATGGCATGGATAGGGTCTTGTTGGCACCGTAGAATACATTGTCATGGCATTGTAGAATGCATGAATTGTAGCATTGGAATAATGCATGAACTATAGCTTTGTTGAATGCATCGGTTTTGGTATTGAAAGGTATTGGTTATAGCATTAGTATAATGCATTGGACATGGCATTGGAATAATGCATGGTTTATGAACTTAGTAAACCGAGAGGTAAACATTTACATGTTAGAGACATGGACATATTGGTAGGGACATACCAACGGAAAATTTGAGAACAACATAATATGACATGTTTTGACATAATGTGAAATTAAACGAATGATATTATTATGGTTGATTGTTGCTTGTTGGCCACTATGCTTATTCACACATGCTTGTGAGGGTCGCTCCCTACAAGCCGGCACTCCGGAGTTGGCCTCGAGACAGTTGTTTCGCCCGTGTGTTAGAGAGAGCGCCGAAATGGAACCGCCGTGGGTAAGGCTCACCAAAGCGTGAGGTGTTGACTACCACGGAGCCATTAGGCTCGGCACAAGTGAACATCCCTCTATTGTATTCTTTTATGACTACATAGTTATGGTTTTATGCAAAGGTGAACGTTCATATAGTAAGAGGCTATTTTAACCGTAATCACATGTAGTGAAACATTGACATGACTTGGCACACTAGTGGTTAGTGAACATAATATACATGTAGTTGGAAACAAGTCATATAGTTCATACATGTCGTGGAAAATTGATCATACATTTCATACTTGTAGTTGGAGATAAGTCATTCGTGTAATAATAGTAAACTTGACATATAGTAAGTTTATGACATTAGATTATGTGTAGTCGATCATGGCATACTTACACATATATGAGTAGAATGTTTACATACTTTGTAACATGTTCATGTAGATGATTTAGTCATGGGAGGCATGATAGTTGTAGAACTACCTGTTTAGCATTTAATATTTTATGCTTATGTTTCAGTTATACTATCTTGCCTCAGTTGACCTAGCGGTGTAATTCGCCACTCTCGGCGGCTTACCCACTGGGAACTATTGTTTAATAGTTCTCACCCCCATTGTTGTTGGGTTTTTATTTCAGAGCCTTCCGCAGCAGGAGAGGCTTGGGACCGTGGCGAGGGGTTAGCAGCTAGCTAGAGCCTCTACGATGTTGTTATAGACATACCCTGGATACCTTTCATTGTATTTTGTATGAAAGGTGTATAGTTATTTTCTAGAGAGTGATCTCCTAGTATTGTTAAGATGTATAATTTTATTGTATATCTTGAGATTTTAGTTGTGATGATCTTGTATTAGTTGTAGAATTATGTTCTCGCTCTGATCACCTTGTTTAGGATGTATTTCTCATTCTACTTGATTGTTGTTGTTATAGACGCCTTGTGTACATTGTGTTGTTTTGAGGTACACGGCGGTTGCACGTGCCTGGTAGGCTCTCCCTAGGGCCCGGGGCGTGACAGTTAGAGAATTTCCTTATGTGTTTCCCGAGGAATTGACCAGTTTACCTTTGGATAGAGAGAGGTGTTCTCCATTGACTTTAATTCTGAGAACTACACCAATATCAAAACCACCTTATAGAATGGCAACTGTTGAATTAGACAAGCTCAAGAAACAACTACAAGAGTTATTAGATAAAAGATTCATTCGACCTAGTTTATCACCATAGGGTGCTCATGTTCTTTTCGTGAAGAAGAAGGACGATACTATGAGATTGTGCATCGATTATAGACAATTAAATCAGGTAATTGTGAAAAACAAGTATCCCCGTCCTAGAATTGATGATTTATTTGACAAATTACAACGAGCACAAGTCTTTTCAAAGATTGATCTAAGGCACGGTATAGGGGGGTCTCTCTTGGCCCCCCGTGCCGCGATGCCCAAAGGGTATCACGCGAGACAGAACGATACCCTTTGGGTATCGCAGCACAATGCCGCTGCATGCCTATAAGGGCACGCAACATTATAAGTTTTAACCTTTTTTTTCTTTTTCGTTCTTTTTTTTTGTTTGGGCCTACTTTTAGATTTTTTTTTTTTGCCCCCCCACACATCCCTCTCTCTCGTTCTTTTCTACCTTTTCTTCTCCGCAACTCGCTCTTTCAATCTTTCCTTTTCTTCTCGCTATCTCTTACTCTCTCGTTTTTTTCTTTCTATTTTTTCCTCCATTTTCTTATTATAATTTTTTCTCTAATTTCTTGTTTCAATTCCTTCTATTTCTACTTTGTTTCTACTTAGATCACTTCGATCTTAAGAGAAAAGACAAAAAAATAGCAAATCGAAGATGTACTTATTAGGGAAGTAAAAAAAAATTACAATTTTAAATTATTTTTCATACATTTGGAATATTTCTAACTAATAAAGATTATGTTTTGAAGAAATTTGAAATTATGCAAATTTTTATTTATAGCTTACAAAAATTTAAAAATAGATCTACTTGATTAAGTCATTACGTAGTCCGATTTTTAATTATTTTGGATAAATCTAGCATTGGATATGAGATTTACGACAAATTTTTTTTAACTTTGCAAATTCTATTTTTGGATTTAGAAGATGAAAAATACTAATAAAATAAAAAACTAAATTGAAGCAATTGATATTTAAATTTTCTTAATTATTCGTCATATGATTTATTATTGTTAAATTTTTATGGATACATCTCACAATATTTCTTAAAAATTTTAATAAAAATTATTTTTTTCTTCAAATATTTAATAAATATTTTTAAAAGATTCAAAATTAAAAAAAAATTATTGGAGCAATTGTAGTGCTATTCTAGTTAATCTAATCATCATGTAGCCTCTCGTCAAATCAATATGGATGAATCTTACAAATTCCATAAAAATTTTAAGAAAAAATAATTTTCTGTAATTTTGTATTTTATAATTTTTTTAAGTTCTGAAGTAAAGGTAAAATCAAAAGAATTTTCAAAGTTAATCTATTTTTAATTTTTATTATAGGGATATGCACCTGTTCAGTCCACAGAGCACGGCCATAAACTGAACCCATGGCGGGTCGAACATCCAAGAGTTATAGACTTACTATGAAATGCGCATCCCAGTTGATCAGGCTCTTCTAGGCGCTTTGACGGAGCGATAGAGTTGTAAGACGCATAAACTCCACTTACATCATGGAGAGATGACTGTTACACTGCATGATGTAGTTGTCATTGCTGGCCTTCGTGTCGACGAGGAACCAGTGATGGGACTTGCATCATATGATTGGCCACATCTATGTGAGAAGCTTCTTGGGATAATGCCAGAAGATATCATCGCAGGACAAATCCATCTCGACTAACTGGTCCAATATATCCACCATATCTCTTTTGATGCTCCGCCGGTCGTGATTGCAGCTACTGCACAAACGTATATGCTATTTCAGATAGAATGCAGCTTGTTCCTGAACCCTACCGGATATCGCATTCATCGCCACTGGCCACCACTATTAGAGGCTTCCACATATGCGAAGGCCGCGCTTGAGGCACGGCTAGCTTGGCCCAGCTCTAACGAGCATTGAGGAATTCTTCTATGAAGAGAAAGGAGAGAGTTAAGTTTTTCATACATTATTACAGGTAAAATCACTACTCGCTACTTTTATACAGTAAACTTGTAGTGACTTTTATTTGTACTTCAATCGTTTATTTTTGTTTCCCCATTTGGGCGCAAGACCACATTCACATCAGTCGTCCCGATAAAGTTGGAGGTCCACCAGATCTACATGACTTCCTACCTAGTTGTCAGTATGTTATATGTCTAAATATGTCCGTAAATTTTTAAAAAAATCATATATTATCAACATTGATTTGAATCAAATTTGCAGGTGGAATATAGGATTCTGATTCCGTGACAATGCCCGAGCAACTGACATTAAATTTTGTAGTGTCGAGCTAGATAAGCAAAGAATCTCAAATATTTTACTTTTTCGAGTTTCTTGAAGTACATACACGTGTATACATTTCAAAATTTTATAGTAATTGGAATCTATTAGCTTGTACAGGTCACCTGGATCCCATAAATTGATGACATATTAGCTGGACTTCCTGCTTTTTGCGTCGAGGTCTCTGTTGTCTGGCGTTCGAGAACATGCTTGATATGCTGCCACATAGTGGAGCTACATTTACCTAATCAGATGCGCTAGTTTGAATTATTACATATACCGGAGCCAGAGGAGTCTCTACGGCGTATCACCTCTCAGGGTAGATCAGGCGAGGACTACGCATCTTTTCATGCTCCATATATTCAAAGATAAGACCGAACGTCTAGAGAACATTGCAGAGCAAAGCCCTTTTGTAGATGCTAACCCGCTACGAGCCACCTCCTTGTATATGCCAAGTACTAGAGAATAACAAATAGGTGGATCTCTCATCCTATACAACGACCCCCAATCACTGTTCAGCCACGCAGACATGTCGAGAGAGCGCTAGTACAATCATTGTGTTTATTTTATTTGTGTATTAAAATATTCATTATAACTAAATATATAGAACCAATGGTTTTTATGGTAATTTTTGTAAAGAATAAGGATTGCCCTGTAATTGGTGTGGTTTTCAACGAAACGAAAACTGATCTCGTGTGCATGAATGTGAAGATTGCGCCTTTGTCTTTAATCAATCTTAACTCTAGTACTTCTGGCACTGAAATAAAATCCGGATCTTCCTGTCATATGAGGGATCTCGGTGCAATTTCACATGATAAAGTGATGTTTTGGGGATAAAATTGCATAAGTGAAAATTATTAAAGCGGAGTGTTTATTCAAAGAGCGCGATATTTTGTGTCAAATTGCACGATTTTTTAGGTGGAAAAACTTATGAGAAAAACACACCTGTGGGTGAGTTTTGAGTAAGAAACTGTGAACCAGAGGAGTTAAATAGCAATTTTTACAAAATGTGAAAAATAGGCAATGCACGAAGAGGTTATCATTTCATGTGAGAAATTTTGGAGTTTTCGTGAAAGGAAGGACTCATGTGAAAGTAGACTCAGAGAGAAATGTTGTGTGGATTCAAGTTTCATGAAATTCGAAGATTTCTACGCAAAATGGCACTAATTTGAAGATGAAGAGAAAATGGATCAAGGGATCTTTTCGCAAAAAGCACGACATTTAGTGTGTGAAACTGCAGAATTTCACTGTGGCAAGGGCTTCTGAGCAAAATACGCTGCTTTTTGGGGTTGTTACAGGAGGGGGGCTGCCACGAGGATTTAGTTGCAATTGTAACAAAAGAAAAAGTATTATAAACCCTAAAACCTAACCCCAGCCCTATCGCTAAACCGACTCCCTCCCCCTCTCGCAGCCGCCACCTCTCCTCTTCCTGTGCATGCCAGCGCCGCCATGCTCTGGCCAGCAAGCAACCTCCTCCAAGGCCTCTCTCTCTCTCTCTCTCTCTTTATATATATATATATATATATACACATATATTGCTCTCCCACTCTCTCGGGCTGCCGCCGCCGGCCAGCTGCCCTGCCGACTCGGTTGTGCCCTGGCCGACCCCTCTCTGTAATATACATAATCCCCAATGCGTTGTACCGAACCTTGGTCAAATTGGCCGAAGTGCGGTGAGGGATGATTTTGAAAGGTCCACAAAATGTTCCGAAGGCTCCGGAACAGTTTAGAAGAGTGTTTGGGAACCGGGAGAGCAAACCTGAAATTTCAATGCATTTGGGCTATTTTGCTCTCGGGTTCCAGACCCTGCAGTAGGGTCCGGACCCTAGCTGCGAGAAAAAAAAATAAAAAATAAAAAATAAATATAAATAAAAATAAATAAAATTGTGGGTTGAGTTGAAATTTCATGTTTGTGAGGGATTAAGTTGTAAATGTGAGAGGGAGCCTATAAATAGGTTTTAACTCTCTCTTTCTCTCATTCTCTCCCACACAAACACAAAGAGAAACCCTTTCTCTTTTCTCTCTAACTCTCCCTCACTCTCAAATCTCTCTTTCTCTCCCTAGTTATCTCTCCAACAAAGTGGAGTTTGGAGGTGATAGGCTCCCTTAAGCAAGCTCATGTGCATGGGAGTTTGGAGAAGACAGAGCCAAAGGTGAGTTTTTGAGGTTTTGTGAAGTTAGGGTTTGGGTAAATCCTTCGAAAGCGAGTAGTTACTAATCTTATGTGATTCTAACCTAGAATGATACATCAATCCCTAAGAGTTTTGGTGGTTTTGCGAAAAAGTGGGTTTCTAGGGTTTTAGAAAGAGGGGTTTTGGACTAGAAAGGTTTTGATCTAAATTGATCTTGTAATCTTCTAATTGAAGGTTGCCGAAGAGTGCCTAGTAGCTTTGATTTGAAGATTAGCGGCGTTTCGGTGCTCGATTGAGGAAATCAAGCCGAAATCGAGGAGTTGCGTTCATTAGCGCCGAAAAGTGTCGAGACGGTGTCGAAAGTTAAATTGCTCGGATTTCCCTGCAATTGACATCGAATAAAGGTGGGTGGTGCTATCCGGAACGGTTGGAGTTCCTTTTATGTCTATGTCGCCATTATTGGTCATATGTGTATATATGTGTAGAAACCATGCATTGTAGGGTTTTATTGTATTTATGCTTTCAAATTCCTTGCATGCTTCCTAAAGTAGAGTTAGACAACTTGGGTAAAGAACTCGGACATTGGACGCATAAGGATTGGGTCGTTGGACATTGAAACCCTATGAATGCAAAGAACTGGTATGTGAACTAGAGAACAATGTGAAATGTAGTGACATGAACTTGGTGGCATTGGGACTAGCTGTGTTTGATAGCACTTGTGGCATTAGATGCTAGGGATTGGTAGATTCCCGTATATCATTACCTTGATTGGTAGGGTGTCCTCGGGATGAGAGAACTGGATCGTACTCACATTGTCTGCTGGCTTGTGGTGTGTCGCGACATCACAAGTAGTGAGCTCCGGAGTTGTCACGTATGGGTTAACGTATCTACCCAGCAGGCGGCCCTTGATTGGTGATAGTCCCCGTGGGCCCTGGTATTGTGAGTGAGCTGTATTGTGAGTGAGCTCGACCTTCGAGTGAGCCGGTATGATTGAGTTAAAAGATAGAATGTTGGTAAGCATCATGAGCATGACATTTTCTATGGTTACCAAATTTCATATTGTAGAGGCATAGTAGTTGCATTAGTTGTTTATTTTTGTTATCTCTTCTCACTACTTATGCCTGATTAGACCTAGTGGGAAAGTCGGCGGGGTCGGCGGCCGAACCCACTGGAAACTTCTTTTAGTTCTCACCCCCATTGTTTTGCAGAGCCTAGCACGAGCGGTGCGGTCGAGGATCGTGGCAAGGGTATAGCGCCCTAGGTAGTGGACTTCCATGTATTAGCTTACCCTATGTATTAGTGTGATGCTTTTGTATTATGAGAGAACATGTAGAAGCTTCACTTTGTGAGATGTAAATGTATATGTCATTATATATGCATGTGTGTATATGTATGGAAATGATGTATTTTGGGTCGATGTATGTGAAGCTTGAATGTTTTAGTTACTATAGTTAAGTATTTCTACCTCTCGCTCTTATATAATCGCCCTCGTGCAATTCATGTATGTTGATTGTTTTTCCTGGGCAAAACTTGATGTACATAACGTTGTTGAGCCTTGGGCGGACAGGGGAGGTTCTGTCCGTTCGGCGGTTTGTGCGTGCGCCCGGACCGACCAAAGTGGCAGTCGCGGGGCGTGACACTCTCGGGCTGTGGGCAAGCCCCCAATACGTCGGATCCCTTCGCTGACCCCTCCTCTCCATCTTTTTCTCCCTCGGGCTCAAGTTGCCACTGCCGTCGACACCGCCGCTGGCCAGGGGACATCTGACGACCCCTCCCCCGCCGGCTAGGATCCTCCTCCACCTCCCTCGGCCTCCCTGAGGCTGTTGCTAGTGCTACTGCTGCTTCTTGATCTGGTAGTGGCCGTGGTCGTCGCCGCCGGCCCGTGCACGCCCCGGCGCCTCCACTCCGCAACCAACCTCACCCTGCCCTCTAGGCCAACCAGCAGCTTCCCATGTGCTGCTGGTGGTATTGCTGCTCCTTGCTGCATTTCTTGGCCCTTCTTTTGGCTGAGGTCACTGTTCCGGCCGGTCAAGGCCTCCGACGACCAACTCCCGCGAGCACGCTCCCTTTCATACTTGTACAGTGTTGTGCTCCCCCAAGTTGCAGGTTATTGAGCCCCGAATTGCTAGTTCTAGTGTCGCTCACCCGGTGCCTGTTTAAATGCTTCAATTTGACATCGATTTTTCCGATCAACCCAGTTGCCGAAGATCAGAGTTCTTGGGAGCACAACATTTGTGTGGCCTTCCTCTACGCAGTGCTCACCTTGCTAGTGTGATTCGGACAACTTGTGGTGTTGCGCATCCATTGTGTACCCGAAACGACTCAGTGTGGCCTATTCTCGCTCTCCGATATTGTTCATCATCGTCGTGGCTTTGGTGCCGTTCCATTGCAGCCAGTGGTGCGTCATTGACCCCAGTGTTGATCGACTTCCGGTATGCAGAAGTCTAGTAAAACACTCGAAATCCCATTCTTTTATGCACTTGTGGTATTAATAGAGCTTTTCGACGCTTTTTGCATCGTCGGTAGTGTTGAATGGAGTTATTCATCATTGTGTGATGTTCGAACTAGTTGTCCAAGGTCCAGAAGCTCCCGTGGCTGATCTGGTACAAAACTGTACTAATTGAGCCGAAATAGGTTCTTTATTGCGGGTTTCGCTTGCTTTTTCACTAAATCAGAATTGTTGCTGTCCAGATTGGTTGTTGAGCCTCGTTGGTTGTTCTAGCCTCGCTTCTTGCATCCCTCGTTACAGCGAGTGCGATGTTGGTGGTCCCGATACCGAAATATGAATTTCGGAACCCGGTTTAACTTATTTTTGGAGCTATGGCTCCCTTTATTGCGCGCTTTGTGTGCAACTGTCCCGACACCTAATGAGGCGTTTTGGAATAGCGGAGGAGATTTGGAGATGTGTAATATGACTCGGGACACTTTGTGAGCTGAAGTGGCATCCCGGTGGGTATATGCAGATATCGGCGGATTCCGAAAATCGGTAAGTGGGTCTGATATTCAGATTATGCAGTTGTAAGTTGTGGGTGATTTCATGTCACAAGTCAATGAGGATGTGGTGTCCGGATTATTGAAGTGGTGCCTATCGATTCCGTCATGGCCTTATTCTACGATTGTCGTCTAGTTTGTCAAGAACTTGCCGTGCGGTCATCCGGACACCTAAAGTTGTGCGTCTCGGGACAGTGGATGTGTTGTTGTGACTCACTGTTGAGTCGATTAGTTGTTGGGCTTAGTTCTAGAAGCTGTGTAGTTGAACCGATGTTCCAGTCGCGTCGTGGTGCACGTTGGTGTGGTTTGGACGTGTCAGTTGGTATAGTTGAGACGTAGGGTACTGATTGTGGCATTTGGTTGCATCTTCTAAGTATAGGTGGCATCTAGAAATATCGATCGAGTTGAGGACTCGGATACTTGGTGAGGTGGGTGCTTCAATTCGAAGTCGGTAAAGTTGTATCTTACTCGGTTTTCCACTATAATCATTCTACTCCTTTAGAGTTGTTGAGTAGTACAATTTATCATGACTCTGTATTCCTACATGATTGGTACTTTGTATGTCTATTATTTATCATACTGCTTGTGATTGTTCTGTCTATAGATGATGTATGACATGTAGAGTAGTAGGATGTGATCTAGTGGATTATCTACCTCACTATGATAGGACCTGATATGTCGATGTTCACTCCTCTGTTGAGTTTTGACCATATTGGCCGGCTGATTTACCATTATGAGAGTAGACCTTATCGGTCGGCTATTACCTCTTACGTGATATGACCTTGTGGTCGTCGAATTTACTCCATGAGACTTGACCTGGTTGGTCGGTGCCTACTTCCTGAAATTTGACCTAGTTGGTCGATACATACTTCCTGAAATTGGACCTCGTTGGTCGGTGCTTGCTTCATGAGATTTGACCTAGTTGATCGGTACCTACTTCCTAACATTTGACCTTACAGGTCGGTTGGCTTATTCTATTCATGATTGGGACTTTAGCATGCTTCACCTCCATCCTTATGTTTATCGTCGTCTTCCTTGATGCTCGCATAGTACAGCATGCTAGTCGACTTTGAGATTATCATCATACTTGTGGGTGTGGACCTTGCTCTCTTGACATTCTTTGAGATTATTTCTTGGCTCCTTCTCGTTGCCTACAGGCGATGATTAGACTGTTGAGTCTAGGTTGTTGGAGCTTTGAGCATACACATATGACTATAGCTTGAGGCGGCGCTGTTGCTCTTAGACAGGGTTCACAACCTTGAGTGCTCCAGTTCGCCAGCCCAGTAGGAGGTGTTGTTCTCAGACAAGGTTCGTCACCCTGAGTACGTCACCCTGAGTACGTCACTCTCAGGTTTGATGCACACCGCTCTTAGACAGAGTTAGCGACTTTGGGTGCGGTTTGTTGTGTCCCTCCAAGTGGAACATGGTTATTGGTCCTCGTGACCTAGTGGGCAAGCTTAGGCCGAGCTCTATGACGGTCGTGGTGATTGGGTATAATTTTGGACAATTTATATGTCTGGTTAATGCATAGTATCTCTGTTTGAGTCGTGCATAGCTTTCAAGTAATTGTTTGAATGACAATAGCAGCATCTCTCGTATATTGATTCATAACATTTGGTTATGTTTTATCTTGCTACTGTAGTCGGTATCTCTATCGCATTCACATATGACTCTCGTTTACAGTAGCGGCAGTAGATTGTATTTCATATCATGATTCTTATATGTTACCTTCATGCTACTGTAGTAGATCATGCTTATATCTCAGTTGATTACTTCAGTTACTTATTATTGTTGTCATCCTCTTATCGTACTCCTTTATTGACCGGTGAGCACAACTCGCCTTCGGCGGCTGGTTGCCCCCATCGAAAAACATATTTGTATATTTCTCACCCCACTATTTTTACAGGTGTTGCTGACAGTGTGGGTCGGGGCACTATGTAAGGATGTGGTTAGTTAGCGCTGCGTAAGGATGTGGTTAGTTAGCGCCTAGATAGCTCGTGCCGTGGATCTTAATTGCTAGTTCCAGATTTACCTTTATTCGTTATATTTTAATCATGTTGAAATTATGTACTTCAGTTTGGTAGTATTGAGTTTAGATCTTGTTATTGGGTTTTCCTATTGTAGTGGTCTTTGGACTCCTAGTTGTGGTTTTGGTTTATTAAGTAGCTGTATCTATTATATTGACATCCTCCCTGTTCAGCTTGCTTGTGGTTGTATTGTCTGTGCTCCGATGCCGTGCATTTACAGGAGAGACTCTGCCGTGTGGACAGGAAACTCTATGTGTGTGATGGGTCGATGCGCGTCTCTGGCAAGGTTTCAAAAAAAATTTATACGCTTTTCCGCAACTCTATTTTCAAAAGGAAAGATTTTCAAAAACACTTTCCCAAAGGGTCTCGAGGCGTGACAAAATATGTTATTTTATACAGGTGGTGCGATGCGGCACGCTAACCAAGCATTCCAAATTTGATGGATGATCCCCTGGAAATATCCAAAATGATAAAAGCTCTAGCACGTCTCGTGGGACCTCGAGAATGAGTTAGAATGACTTCCAACCTTAGCAGTACCGGAGCATCCAGATATACCTCCTCCTGCTTCTGCTAATCCGACTAATGTTCCCTCTACCTCTATGCCTACATATGATACTCCGTCCGCATCAGTTTCTCCATTTGACATCTTGTCCACTTCTGACTCTCGGTTTTATATTCCGTCTACGCTAGTCCCTCCGTCTAACATCACAGTCCACTTCTACCTCTCGATTTGATATTCTATATCGACACCGGCGACGGCGGCAGACTTCTACTACTGAACCCTCATCTTCTCATCCTTCACAGCCGGGACCTAGCTCCCACTCCACCTGTTGAAGAGGGTTTGTTACCCAGATAGTTGAGATGTAGGAGATGTAGATGCTTGTCGATGGCACCTCTGAATACCATATTGACAAGATACATAGCATTGATCCTGTACACTCTGACATGGAGGATGATGTGCCTTAGCGAGGACAAGGTCAACGACACGCATGTAAATGTGGACATAGCAGAGGACAAAGGTGTGGCGGGGGGGCACAGTGAGGGCAAGTTGATATTCATTAGGATTTTCCTAGCTTACAGTCTATTTGATATATTTGTAATGGTAACATGTAAATCTTCTTTTTATAAAAATACTATTATTCGTGCTGAGTAATTTAAGTTAACTTCGTGTGAATTCAAGCAATTGTTATCGTGATTGTTATATTACAAAATACTTTGGTAGTATAATTCTAGAATACTTAAGGGAGAAAAAAATATTGGAGGGTGCAAAAGAAGATGGTGAATGATTCACAAATATACAATGCGGTGATCCATTTACTATTTTCATTAAAGCGGTGAATCATTCACTGCACTGTCCAGAACTCCAAGACTTCGAGTTGGCAAAATTTGGGATGAGGCAAAATTTTAACAAAGTGGCAATAAAAGCTTAAAGACAGTGAATGAAATACCGTATTTAGAAGGCTAATTGTTTACCACTTTTAGGAGACTCTGTAAATTCACAATAAAAAGCGATGAACTGTTTGCGGCTTTCAGGAAGCGGTGAACAGTTCACCTCTTTCTTTGCGCATACAAGGTGGAAATAGGTCTACTATTATAAATAAAAATTTTAGAGGCCTATATTTGTAATTACAAATCTTTATAGGCTTAGTTGGATAAAAACTCCTATTTATCTAATATTTTACTCATGTAAAAGGAGATTTTAGTGCACTAGGCTTCTTTGAAAATTTTATTCTAAAATTAGACCCATCAAAATTTTATTGGTAAAATAGTCTCCGTTTTGCCATGTGGATGCCAGCATCGCAGGGAGAGGAAAAAATGCATGAAAGCGGTGAATGGTTCACCGCATTCGTCAAATTTTTTACGGTCCTATGAAAGCGGTGAATGGTTCACTGCTTTTAAAAACGGTAAACCATTCACCGCTTTCTTCCCGTTTTCTTCCATACCCTCTCCTACGTCTCCGCGACGGCAGGTTCGTCGACAATGGCACTGTGGCAAAGAGAGAGAGGAAGAGAGAGAATGAAAGAATGAGAGAGAGAGACGACGATGGCGGCGGCCACGGATGGGTTTGTGAGAGAGAGCGAGATAAAGAGAAGAGGGAACGATGAAAGAATGAGAGAGAGAATCAGAAAGGGAAAAATAATAAAGGCGGTGAACGGTTCACCGCCTTTAAAAATAACTTTATTGATGTTAGGAGGGGTTATGAAAGCGGTGAATGATTCGCCGCATTTAAATGCGGCGATTCATTCACCGCTTATATTATTTATTTTTAAAAAAATTCAATCTGACATATTAGAGGTCTATTTTTATAATTATTTTTTTTACAAGACTATTTTACAATTTTAAAAATCGGTAGGATCATTTATAAAAAAAATTCCATGTAAAATCTGAATATAATTATTTAAACTAATTTTTGTTAATCTGTATATAGCAGGATAATTTTGTAGAATACCATGAAACACAATGAACTTTGAAAATCATATACAATAGAAAGTGTTTTATAATTATAGATTTAAGTCTAATATAAGAATATATTCTCTAAACTGATAAGATTACAAGTAAAAATGTCCAACTCAAAAAATCTTTGTACCTAAACTGATAAGAATGCACACAAAATACTATAAACTCCATTTCTAATGCATATTATTTTATGACACTACAATATGACCCTTATATAGTTCCTTGTTAAAATTCCATGGAAAGGATCTTGCAATTTTACTTGAGATGAAGAGCCACTATTATTGTATTCGATAGTAATTGCATAGCCTACTACCATGGGTAGCTCGGAAGAAACAAATAAGAGAGCCAAGAATCAAAATTACTATCTAGAGACCTCAAAACGACATTTTAAGACCTTATTAGAGCAATTAAAACAAAAAAAAAAGGAAAACTAGGCCATGCCAAAATATGCTTGTGTGCCAATTCGATCCTTTCCATGCCAATTGGCACGACACCATTCCCACATGTCATCACAATACTGTGCCCATACTATAACGTGCCCGTACAGAATTGGCACCCCCCCTACCACAGCACTTAGATCGGCACTTAGATCCTTCACAAGATATTACAAGAACTTTCTGAATATGTCCAAAAATGAGTTTTAGAAAATTTATAATGATTTCCAAATATAATTTGGCCCCCCTCCAAAAAAAATCATAGGATATAAAGATATAACTTCGAGATTTGATAACATGACACCAGTTCCAAATCAAACTTGCTTCTATTACTTGCATAAGCTTCATTTATTGACCTGACTTGAAAGATAAATATGATGCAAAATAGGAAAATAACACACTAGAACGTTTAAGATAATAAGCTTTCTGCAGTTCTTAGAAGTTACCAGATGTATTACAGTAATCGAGTACCTGAATTGCAGGATTGGAAGTCAAGAGAAGAGATATGCCTAAGCCGTCAAAGGCTTCCATCCATGAATCCTCTGCAAGTGTTTCCCACAATCCTCTCGATTTTCCAAAAGCACTTGTTTGCATTCTGGAAGATGCCGTGTCCAATGGCTGAACGATAAAATGAATGAGCAAAAGAGAAAAATAAAATAAAATAAAATAAACAACAGAATTAATGTGTTACTCTATAAATTGGGAGTTTGCTATGCACTGTCAGAGGAGGATTTGTAGTTCTCCAGTATCCAAATTTATTTCCAAAACCAAAAGCTAAATTAGTTACCTGTGTCACAATAGCAGTACAAGCACCAGCAGCCGCTGCAACTACCAAGTTGGCTTTTGTTCCGACAGATTTAGCGCCACTCTTCGTTAAGTAAAGTCGTTTGAAATAACTATAACCATAAAAATAGACAAATTGTGATATGAAAGATTGTAAGTTTTTTGTCCCAAGTCCCTGGTAGAGAGAAAGAACTTGGCGGCTTGAAATCGCCTCCCATAAGACATCTGAAAGGTTCCTACAAAGCAAAAGGAAGAATTAAATAATAACCTTCATCATGTAAGCTTCAATTGAGCATTATAATAGAATTCATCAAGTCCCGTAAAATTGATAAAAAGGCAGAATGGAATTTCATACGAGGGAATTTCATCATTTTAGACTAGTCAGAGACAACAAGATGCCTCGACAAGGGAAAAAAATGTATTATGACACAAATACAACATATTAGTAGGTAAGGACCCATAGTGATAGATGTCTCGACAAATTTCATACGAGGGAATTTCATCAGTTTAGACTAGTCAGAGACAACAAGATGCCTCGACAAGGGAAAAAAATGTATTATGACACAAATACAACATATTACTACGTAAGGACCTGTGCTTTGGAGTAGTGATAGATGTTCACTTACAAAAAAATTCATATTAGTAATCGATATTTACAAAAAATAATTAGAAGTTTCCTAGATATAGTGCCAGTTTGGCCAGGCTGTTGCCTGTAGAACTTTTAGAGAACTGTTGTAAAGTGCAGTCAGTGTTTGCCTTGAAAAATAACTATAGAGCGTTTAGCTGATTCTGTAACAAAATACTGTGAACTGCAGAAAGTTGTTTGGCCAATGTTTAGCTGCGATATTGTCAAGTGCTGTAAAGTGCTAAACTTATCGAAATATCCATAGCTCTTATTTACCTAAATTTCTTCTTCGAAATTAGAGACTATAGTGCAATTTATATCAATGTTTAGGAAGGCCAAATAAATGTATATTGTAGGCTTTTTTTTCTTTTGTTGAGATGATAAACCTTTCAGAATTAATCAAGAAAGAAGAATGATTACACAAAACACATAAAAGAAAGGGATAATCTCATACAGATCCCTGTAAACATATCGAAAAGCAAATATATCCCTACAAAGTTCAAGTTTTCAAATTTATCGCTCAAAAAGTCCTAACGGTTTCAAATATATCCCTACTGTTAGTGTTCGTTAGAAAAATGTAGTTAACCATTGGTGAAATACTTAACCTTGGTTAGTGAGTGAGGTAAATTGACCTTTTTGCCCCTCTGATATTATACCTTCTTCTCTCAATCAAAACCCTAGTACAATCAAAACCCTAGCAATGGAAACTCTTCTTCCTCTTCCTCTTCCTTCCTTTTCCTCTTCCTCTCTCTCCTTCATGCTAGTTTCAAACTCGTAACTGGGGTTTCTTCGCCCCCACTCATCCGCGATGCGTGTTGCTTCGCCCATGTCGAGCGCCGAAGAATCAGTATTTGATAGGTAAAGGAGAAAATGAGTGAGAGAGGAGATAGAGAAGAGGTTGCAACAATGGTGGATAGGTTAGTTTTTATAGAGGAAAAAGATGACCATTGAGAATTTTTTGGGAGGACAATTTTGCACGATTCTAACATAATGGGCTTTTGGAGGGACATATTTGTGAGAGCAAAATTGACATTCCACTGCTTTTATGTTAAAAAAAAAACAGTGAGGTAAGGGTAACAAACCAGAGGGACAAATATGAACATCACTGAACTTTTGAAGGGATAAATCTAAAAACTTGAATTTTATAGGGATAAATCTGCTATTCGATATATTTACAGGGAGCTATATGAGATTGTCCCTAAAAGAAAATAAAAAAAAAAAAAAACAAAGTCAAAAAAAAGAGCTTCAATTTTCTCTCCAAGAAAGTAACAAACCCATTCACATCAACAAAAACTTCTGACTTCCCCAACTCAAACCTTACACAAATTACAAAGTATAGCAGAGCAAAAAAAAAGCATCTCAAATCTAAAAACGCATCTCACAACAGCAATTCCTTCAATATTGGCACGTATTCATAAATATCTTTTGCAGTCTTGCTTTGACTTCTTGTTGAAGCAAGTTTTTCGTTGGTCGGACCGAATATTCATAAACATTCTAATGACTATACAAATTGAGAAAACTCTAATCTATCTTACTAGTGATGAGCATAAAATCAGTTTAAAACCAAATTTAGAATTTTATAGAAATTTAGATCTTTCAAAAAAATTTAAAACTTTTAAAGATTTTAATGAATTTCAAATCAATTCTCGAAATTGGAAAAAAAAAATCCAAAAGTAGTATGGCTCTGAGAAGAAGGTTCCGACAATTTTTTTTGTAATTTTTTTAAAAAAATTAAGAGAAAATTAAAGAAAATAGCCGATAAATAGGGAAAAATCAGAAATTTTTAAGAATTAGTTTAGAAAATTGGAAAAACAAATTTAGAAGAGGAATAAGAGAGAAATAGAGGAAAGGGAAAAAGATGAGGAAGGAAACGAAGGAGGAAGAATTTTGCCGGCACACACGGTGAATGAGGGAAAGAGAAGAAGATACCACGACCGCAGTCAAATCATAAACATCAAACTAATTCATCATAACTTCTCTCTAAAATTACAAGGCATAGGCTATATTTATAACCTTCAAAATATAATCCTGATCTAAAACAAATTCCACAATTTTAGGGATCTTTTCCTAATTCGAAAATATCTTAAATCTAAAACAAATCCCACAATTTTAGGGATCTTTTCCTAATTCAAAAATATATAAAAAAAGCCTTAACCATACACCTAGTTTTAGAGATTTATTTGACATAATAAATCATAACGACTAAAACAAATTAATAAACAAAATAATTCCAAAAATTAGAGGAAAAATTAAAACCTAAAAGAATCAATCCTTTCCGTATCCGACTCTGCATCAATGACCAACAATTACCTTTTAAGCAGCAGACAAGTCTATTTGAACCTTGAGATATCTGTTGAAGCTTGAAGATATTTTGGATATTGTCCAAGAATTCCATCACCCGCGGTGAAACCAACTCGACGTAAAAGCAAGCTTTTACCCATCTTCTTCAACTTCACACTATTAGTTAATTTACAAGGCATGAATTTCATTTTTGATCCAGCACAGTCGCACGAATAAGTATTTTCATATCCATCGTGCTTCACTTTGTGATCATACATCCATGGCCTTCCAAGTAGGATATGTGCGACTTTCATAGGTCGAACATCACACGATACTTGTTGAATTAACTTACGAATTGAATATACAAGTAGGCATTGTCGAGTGACTTTCAAATTTTGGTTATTCACCCATGCTAACTTGTAAGGCTCAGGATGCGGTGTGGTCTTCAGTATCAGTTTGTCAACGGCTTCTTCAGAAATAATGTTGGCACAACTTTTCGAGTCTATAATCATCAAACAAAAAACAAACTTGTCCGTTACAAAGAACTTGAGTTTGAAAGATGGTATGGCGCTTCCACTCTTCATCGTCTTTTGTCATGTAGGTTTGAGAGTATAGACCAAATATGTAATACCCATACCCCATTAATTTAAATGAGAAATTTAATTATGCAGGCGTGATTGTAGTATTGTGATGAACCCGTTATTATATATTTCGATTTATTTGTGCCGTCGGATTAAGCCGATTTGGCTGGATTTGATTTTAGGATTAAATTACTCTATAGTTATAATAGGATTTAGATTTAGCCCTAATTAATCACCTATAAATAGATGATTTAGGGAGGGTGTACAATCAAGAAAAAATATTCGTGGTTGGATTCTTTGTGCGTGCGTGGCCGCCGATGGAGCAAGATCTGACGACCGTGAGGGAAAAGAGCAAGAGCGAGGTGAGTCTCCAATATTTATTTCTCTTGTTCTTTTTCTTTTTCTTCTTCTACCTCCTCATCTCATCCTCCTTCCTCATTGTGTCGCCGTCGCCGACCACCTATGGTCAGGTCGGGGCAAACCCTCTATAGGGTGACCATGATTGGCCATGAGGGGTTTGGGAGAAATCTTTGATCGAATTAGGAAGGAGGAAGAAGATGAAATTATTTCGGATCTAGCTAGACTCGGTTCACGGCGGACCATGTTAATTTTTGCATGATCTATTTTACATTTGGGTTTCAATTTATCGTAGCGATATTAGACGTCATTAATTTATTAATTAGCGTGTTTTGCCTCTGTCGTATGAATTATAATTGACCGCAAAAGCTTCTGGTACAAGCTGCTGGTGTTGGACCGAGTGCAGCGAAATTTGGGTACTTATAATGGCTTAAAAGATCAAGCAGGGACCAATCTGTAAATAGCAATTTTGGTTTCAGGGACTGATTCGTAAAAGAGCCATAATTTTTATCCGTAAGGCGGAATTTGGTGATTCAAATGCCATTGTACTCGTCTCGAAAATACGGATGAGATCGTGTGGTATAATTATTCAGATTTACTGTATAATTTTTGCAAAACTTTTAATAGTTAAAGGGTTTGCTTGAAAATTTATTTTATTTGGGTTTTTTCATCGTTCTAGGTGCTGGGATTGCTGTGAAACCTCAATCTTAGAACGTGACAAATTTGTAAGCGCTAATAGAGGAAAGTAATAGCTACTTTTCTGCAAACGGTAGAAAATATGCAAATCCGAGTGGATCCGGAGCACAATTGTTATCTCTTTTGTTTACTAGTTGCTAGTATACCCAAGTAGGATTTATGATTATTGTTGGATGTTGCAGCTTATTTACTTTGCATATTATTATTATCATTAAAATAATCTATTGTTGCGACTATTGCGGTCGGATATCTCTGAGGAGAGGAATTTATTCTGTATGCGATTCCCGAGGAACAGCATGTAATTGTAGCTCTCGTGGTTAGAACGACAAAGTGGAGATGCTCCAAATTATGACTGTTGCAGTTTCAAATTTAAAATTATTTTTATCCTTTGAAGTAGATTATTTTGTTAAGAACTGCGCTTACTTTTGTTGTCTACCGTTTCAAGTACCGAGAGTCGGGTCGTGTGAGATATTTGGCCGGCGAGGACTCGTTAGATAGATTTTATGTAGTGTACCGGATTTTTAATGTAAAAGTAAGTGAAAATAAAAATAGTGTGAGATACTATTTTTATTAGACTTAGAGAAGTAAAATATAAGTGAGAAATAACTTGTGCAGAAATTGGAATGAAAACAGGAGATTTGGAATTTTCTGTAAGGAACGGGGCTAATTTTTTTAGCAGAAAATTCAGTGTCAGAAAATTATGAAAATTTGAGAATATGTCAGAATTATTTTTCTGAGGCTAGAATAAAAGTTTCATGTCATTCCGACGTCCGAAAAGTGAAAATAAAATATAACAGCAATCTGCTAGAGATTTTAGTCAGTAGAGCTTTCGGTGACCAAAAAATAGTCCGAAACTGAATAGTGATGATCAGTTCTTCTGATTAACTTAAACCGAGCATGACTGTCAAATTTGAGCGCAAACGGATATTCAGAAGGGCTCCAACTGAAACGATCAAATTCTGAACTGGAATAAAGTATAAGTTGTAATAGTGTTGGAGGGTTTTTAAAAGGGACTTTCTCCCTTTCTCCCTCAGCTGAACACAAGCACACGCACACACGCATGGTGAGAGAGAGAGAGAGAGAAGCTCTCCCTCTCCCTCACAATCCCCTCTCTCCCCTCTCTAGATCTCTCCCAAACTTGGGGTTTTGGTGGAGTTTGAGCTCGGGAACGCGTAGAGAACGGTGAAGCAAGCTCTCTAATGATGGAGAAGCTTGGAGAGCAAGGTTGCCATGGTGAGTTTTCATGGTTTAAGCTAGGGTTTGGATTAAATCTTTTGTAAATGAGATATCTAGGATCTCTAGATGGTTCTAATCAAGCTTGGGCAAATATTCACTATGAATTTTGGGGTTTCATGAGGAAATTGGAAACCTAGGGTTAGAATTGGGGTTTTTGTCTCTGAAGGGTTTTGATCAAAATTGATCTTGTGAAACCTTAATTGAAGGATATTTCAACGCAATGGACAACTTCGTTTTGGACTACGACGAGGTTTGGCGTCCGATTGAAAGATTTTGCGGAATATGGTTCGTTAGGCTTGGGTCGAGGCTTTTCGGCAGAGATAAATCGCGAAACTTGGTTTCCCGGCCCTAGACGTCAATACGAGGTGGGGGGTGCTATCCGAAATGGTTGAATTTCTTCCTATGTCTAAATCCTACTTTTGAGCATATATGTATATATGTATGAAATTGCACGTAATAGGGTTCAATTATTTCTTATTCCAGAAACTTGCATGCCTCCTAAATTAGTTGTGAATAATCATGATTGAAAACTTGGAACTTAGGATACATAAACCTAGTGCCATGTGAACCCTAGTGAAGTGTTGAACTAGTAGAGAAACTAGTGGATTGGACATAGAAAACAAAGTGCGTATATTGAAACAAAGTGAAACACTAGTGTCATTGTGATAGTGAATGTGAACCTAGTGATGGAACGTGGATTTGGGTCATTGCATGAGCCTAATGTGTTGTTTGTTATAGTTCCATGTATTATGAGCATTGCATATTTGCTTATGTCCACAGAGTGTGGTGGTTATATATTCCATTGATGCACGCGACATGAATTGAGTGGACTCTAGTATCAAGGAAAAGGATTGGGTCGATGCATGTGTGGTGTGACAACTAGTGTTAGGCCATTGTTGAGCATGCGAGGGATGAAATAGATCCTCTGGACCATGCTAGGGATTGGTATATCCCCGTGTGTTGTTACCCTGGTCAGTAGGGTGTCCTCGAGATGAGAGGACTGGATCGTACTCACATATAGTCTGTTCAGCTTGTGATGGGTCTCGACATCACAAGCGGTGAGCTCCGGAGTTGTCACGTATGGGTTAACGTATCTACCCAGCAGACAGTCCCAGCGGGTGGTAACGTAATTCTCCCCGACGGAGGGATTTGGTTTGTGAGTTGGGTTGAACCCACGGGTTAGCCAAGACGATTGGGTCAAAGAGAAAAGAGACAAGTTGATTGACCATATTGTACCCTATACTACTTGCATTGTTGCATCTTATGTAGAGAGTGAGCATAGTGAGATCACATGTTGGGTGACGGGTCGATCATGTTACCTTTGCGAGCAGCTCGGGGTGCAGAGCAGTGGAGCTAGTCCCCTGAGGCTGTGAGTGGTGAGTGGGCTTGGTCTTGTGGAAAGCCCCTAATTGGGTTGAATGAATTGGGTCAAGAGTGTGTGAGGGACACCGTTGAACATCTTGGACCATGACATTCATTCCTCATTGTAAAGGCATAATAGTGTTGTATTCATTTATGCTTATGCATAGTGTAGTTGTTTACTACTGCTTAGCTATTGTATCTACTTATGCCTTGTTTAGACCTAGTGGGAAAATCGGCGAGGTCGGTGGCCGAACCCACTGGGAACTTCTTTTAGTTCTCATCCCACCATTTTGCAGAGCTATTATACATGTACAGCCAACCATTAGCGGAGCAGCACCGGACCGAGGCATGGGTGTCGCGCCCTAGATAGCAAGGTTACCCTGTGTAGATTACCCTTGTGTATGACAAGTAAAAGAAAAGAATGTAAAGCTGTTGTTGAATGAAATGTATTCGAGAGCGAAAGATGTGTATTGAGGAAAATGTATGTAAAATGTGGATGAATGGAATATTGTAATAGTTAGTTTACATTCATGCTCGTGTTATGCCCTCATGCAAAACTGTGCTATGTTGTATTTCCTGGGTGAAATTCATTGTACCTGTTTTGTTTACGCCTTGGGCGGATAGGAAAAACTCTGTCCGTTCGGCGGTCTGTGCGCGTGCTTGAACCGACCAAATTGGCGGTGCCGGGGCGTGACATTTTATCTCTTGGACAAGTTTATTCTGTTTTGAGCTTGATTAAATTGAATGATTCATTAATTCTTATTCACTACAATTGGACATCTAGTTGTCATTATTCAGTTTCGTTTTAATTAATAAATTATTTTATTTAGTCCGTGTTGGATCTATTTAAGGCCTTCCATTTTCAGAGGTTTTTTCTTCAGATTCGTGGCCCGTTGTTGTGTTTCAAATCCGAGCAGTCAGATCCGAGGTGTGACATAATAACTCCGCAATGTTCAAGTTCATCATATTCGGGCTCGTGCTCTTCCATATTATCACCATCACATGGTACGGCGCATATTTTTTCAAAATCATCATTATGTACTTAAGCCATTGCTAAGTTATGTTGTGGACACTGGAGAGCATAAAGCTCAGCCTTGTCGCACTTGAAACACTTGCCTTCTTTTTTCTTTGATGCCTCAGAAGTTGATGCCTTAGAGGATGCCTGAGAAGTTAATACTAGTTGCTTCATCCTTTCGGACACGGTGTAGTGACGCTCGAACCGTGACTCAGGATTGCATAGGAAGATAGACTGCGTCGGTGAAACACATGCATTTTTTTCCTCCACAATCTGATGTGTAACTTGAATTACATCAGCAAGGGAGAGGAATCGACTGGATGCTAACTTTTCAGCAATATGGAAATGAGGCCCCATCGATACACGGTAATCAACAAATTCTCACTCTATGGAAATTCTGATCGTGTTGCTAGATGGTAGAAACGTGAAGTGTACTCCTCAGCTGTCATGCTACCCTAAGTTAATCGAGTAAACTGGTATTGAACGCGCTGCCTATAGTCAATTAGTACAAATTGACATGTCATAGCTCTTTTCATGTCCTCCCACGTACATATAGCCAGATAAGGATGTTGCTGCTCTCCTATCCACGAGATATGTGCTGTACCATGGAGTTTTGACTCTACAATCATAATTTTTTGATATTCCGTAGGCTGGTACCGACGAAAATATGCCTCTAAACTATAACCCCAGTCTAAAAATACTTCGGGGTCCATGTCACCATGAAACTCCTCGACATGAAACTTGATACCTCTTTGATTTTCTGTAGCTTTGGGATGAGATGTAGTAGTTTGAGTTTGCGGAGGGGTATTTTGAACAGATTGAGGTATAACGGGAGGTAGGTGCGGGACGGGAGTTGCGGATGTTAAGGAGCAGCCCGTGGGCAGTGGTGTTTTAGAATGAGTTAGGTTTTGAAAGAGTTGTTTGATTTCGGCTAATTGTTGGTTAGTTGATTGCAAATCAGTTTCTAACTTTTTTAAACGAGTGTTGGTAGAAAGCGCAAATGTTTCAAACATTGAACTAAGGTTTGCGTTTGTTGGCATTTTGAAAATTAATTTATTGATCAACTTTTGCTCCGATACCAAAACTGATGCAGGACAAATTAGAAAAACCCTAATCTATCTTGCTAGTGATGAGCCCAAAAAACGAAATTTAGAATTTTCTAGAAATTTTAGATTAACTTTCATATTCATTAATTTTTGAAGATTTTAATAAATATAAAATCAATTTTCAAAATTTAAAAAAGGAAAAAAATTCCAAAAGTAGTACGTCTCTAAGAAGAAGGTTCCGAGCATTTTTTTTACTTTGTAATTTTTTTAAAAGAAAATTAAGAAATTGAAGAAAATAGCTGATAAACAAGGAAAAGTCAGAAAATTCTTAGAATTGTTTTAGAAAATTGGAAAAGCAAATTTAGAAGAAGAATAAGAGAAATAGAGGAAAAGAGAAAAGATGAGGAAGGATATGAAAGATAGAACATTTTCAGGAAGAAGAATTTTGCCGGTGCACATGGCAAAAGAGGGGAAGAGAAGAAGATACCACGACCGCGGTTAAATCCTCAACACCAAACTAATTCATCATGATTCCTCTCTAAAATTACAAGGCATAGGCATAACCTTCAAAATATAATACTAATCTAAAACAAATCCCACAATTTTCGGGATATTTTCCTAATTCGAAAATATCTAAAATCTAAAACAAATCCCACAATTTTCGGGATCTTTTCCTAATTCGAAAATATCTAAAATCTAAAACAAATCCCACAATTTTAGGGATCTTTTCCTAATTCGAATATATCTTAAAAAAGCCTAAATCACCTACCTAATTTTTAGAGATTTATTTCACATAATAATTCCTAACGACTAAAACAAATTAATAAGAAAAAATAATTCTGAAAATTAGAAAAAAAATTAAAACCTAGACCAATCAATCCTATCCGCATCCGACTCTACATCAATGACCAACAATTTTCTTTCAAGCAGCAAACAAGTCTATTTGAAACCTTTTTCTCTAACAGAGAAATGGAAATCGTTTAACGTTATTGGATATCACTTCTACTTTTCATAACACAAACCTAAATCACAAAAATGTGCAGGGCGTAATAATGTACTTCTTGCACTGAATTAGCTGATGATCTAACTAATATCAAATGCATACAAGTGTATCTATAACAAAATTTCAAGGACCCATAATTAGTTCAATATTTCAAAACTAATTAGCACATTGAACATCATTTTGTTCTGACTTCATCATGAAAATCTCATAACATTAAAATATGATTCTGCATAAGTATCTTACTTATGCTTGCAATATCTGTGATCTTGCTTTTCAACGAAGTCCTTTTTTTATAATTGATCTAAAAAGAACTCAAGAAGAGAGTTCATTGTCAAGATAAAAAATTTGCAAGACAGAATTAAAAGATGGAAGCAGAGTGGATGTCCCAGAGACTAAAGAAATCCAACAAAAAGTTATAAGCAGGCTGACTAATCAAAGATGTTAAGAATTCCAGCATGAAATTTAAATTGAATTTCTCATAAAGTTATAAGCAGGCTGCCTAATCAAAGAAGGTAAGAATTCAACATGAAATTTAAATTGAATTTCTAGAGGACCAAAGTTTAAACATAGTAATAATAATAAAGACTCCATTGTATTTATGATACAGTTTTAAACGAAATTAAATAGCTCCAAATGTAATAATAATAGGAAAAATCTTGGAGGTGGTGACAGCAATAGATCCAAAACCAACGATGACAGTCTAGAGGGGATGCGGCGGCAACGGCAGGGCGAGACGCGGTGGCAAGGATATGGGATGCACCAGCAGTGCGATAGGATTTGAGATAGCGAAGACAGGGAGAGAGAGAGAGAGAGAGAAGAGAAGAGAGGAGAAGAGAGAGATCACCTTCAGACCATCTTCATTAGTATAATCAAGGTAGAAGAGAGAGATTACCTTCAGGCCATCTTCGTTAGCGTAATCAAGGGCAAAGAGATCAAAGGTGGGGAAGGAGAATGATAGAAATAGAATGGTTAGGGTTTTTGACAATACTAGTAAGTAGAATTCTCTTATTTTTTTTTAGGGTATTGTTGTCTTTTTGAAAAAAAAAATACTTAAATGAAAGTGGTGCATTCCGCCTCATTGAACGCAAAAGCTTCCCCATCGGAGTATCTGTGGTAGCCTCTTCAACCGCAGATACTACATTTCCCAACAGAGAATGCCAATATTTTTTTTCCCCAAACGGTCGATTAGTTCCAAAGGCTCGGGCCCATGAGTTCATTGTCAAGATTAAAAAAATTGCAAGACGGAGTTAAAAGATGGAAGCAGAGTAAACGTCCCGGAGACTAAAGAAATCCAACAAAATGTTATAAGCATACTGCCTAATCAAAGATGTTAAGAATTCCAGCATGAAATTTAAATTGAATTTCTAGAGGACTAAAGTTTAAACATAGTAATAGTAGAGACTCCACTCTATTTAGGATACAGTTTTAAACAAAATTAAACAGCTCCAAATGTAACAATATAATAGGAAAAATTTTGGAGGTGGTGACAGCAATGGATCCAAAAACAATGACAACAGTCTAAAGGGGACGCGAGGATGTGGGATGCACCAACAGTGCGGCAAGATTTGGGACGGCGAAGAGAGAGAGAGAGAGAGAGAGAGAGAGAGATGAAGGGAGAAGAGATAGAGATCACCTTCAGACCATCTTCAATAGTGTAATCAAGGTAGAAGAGAGAGAGATCACCTGCAGACCATCTTCGTTAGTGTAATCAAGGGTAGAGGTCAGAAGTGGGGAAGGAGAATGAAAGAGGAGAAAAATGGTTAGGGTTTTTGACAAAACGGGTAGTGAGTAGAATTCTCTTATTTGTTGTCTTTTAAGGGGGAAAAAAGAATCTTTTAAGTGAAAGAGGTGTGTTCTGCTTTATTGAACACAAAACTTCCCCATCGGAGCATTCTATGGTAGCCCCTTCAACCGCAGATACTACATTTCCAACAACGATAATATTTTTTTTCCCTAAACGATTTATTATGTCCAAACGCTTGTTTTGGGCCCACAGAAACCAGGCCAGAAACCGCCATAATAGGGTCCATATCCTACATCCAGAAAAAATTACAATATGACGCAACATGTTCTTGATTAGCCAATGGATTTCGAAACATATTTTACTATAAGAAACAGGCAAATAAAAAGTAACTGGCATCTCATTTGATACGTTAAAGTAACTTATTTTATTATAAGCTTGGGCAAGACTTGACTTAATATTAGGCTAATTTAGGCCGCATCATTTGTGTATTATGCCAAGCTTGCTCACAATATTTAAGTTTAAAGTTGACTAGGCCAGACCAGTTGTAGGCTCAATCAATCTTAGTTCGTCTATAACCCTAATGACATTTAACACTTACTAATGCTTAAGAGAGGGATCAACTCTGGCCTAGAAGTTGGGTAAGAAGGTCCACGAATTAACCATTCAAATTGAAGTTTTCCTACTTGCACTTCAGGTGATTTACATTGCTGAGTAATTCGTTGACCTTTATATAGCACACATTGCTTGAAGCAACTTGTACAAGGTGACCTATATGTACTTTGATACTTTCAAGGTATGGTAGCATAATGAGCTGATTTATGCCTAAATTTATTTTTGATATGGTATCCATGAATAATTGTATAAAGCGTACCCTCTATGTTGGCATAATTTACTTGACGTGATATCTCTTTTTGGCCTATATTAGATATTGGTTGAAACAAAATAACTTAATACAAATATTTGTTTGTTTTAATTGTGAAAACGGAATTTCAACGCATGAGCATAACCTGGACCTTAAAATTAAACTATCTTTTCTTTTTATAAAGGTTGCTAGATTTGTACTTTCATATGTTAAATTAATTAATTAATATCTTTTACTTTCTTTTACCTTTTTTTCTTTGCAAATTTATTTTTGTCCTCTTATCTTTTCCTCTCTAACTAGATTTAGATCACAACTACATGTTCAATATTTAAAAACATTATTTTTGTCATATCTCCTATTTTACACTAAACGTGCATTGCACAGGCATGTTTGCTAGTGTGCTATATATATAGAGAGAGAGACCCCGGTTACTATACTCTTATGAGTGCGATCACCTTCGTATTTATAACTCGTTTTCGATGATAGAGTTTCCAAATCGACGATCCATACCGTTAAACATTATCTAGAGCATTTAAAACTTCTAGAAATCAAAATTTTATAATTTTTCGACATCATTTACCTTGCGATCAAAAGATCTCAAAATTGACAGTTTGTAACGGCTGGTATGAGATACTTGCTAGTTTAACGATGTAAAAGAATCGAAATCAGTTGATTTTTTTATGAAAAATTCTATTCACTATCTAGATAAAGATCAATAATTCTGATCTTAAATTGAAATATCCGATCCTCTATTTTTAGAAAGTCGTTCGACTTAGATCGTTCATTTTATGCCCGCTTGATGGACTTTATTATAATTTCGGAATATTGCAAAATTTATTTTCTAGAAGTTTCAAATGCCTAGATTATATTTAACAGTATGGATCATCAATTCGGAAGCTCCATCATCAAAAACAACTTATGAATACGAAGGGCTCTATACTCAGAAGAGTATAGGAGGCCTACTATATATATATAGAGAGAGAGAGAAAGAGTAGGACTAGTGTGCTATTAGGAGACAGAGGCCTTCGTGCTCCTAAGCCGTTTTCGATGATGGAACTTCCGAATTGACGATCGGCTCCGTTAGACTTGATCTAAAGTATTTAAAGTATGTAAAAAATAAATTTAGCGATTTTTCCAATATCATATACCTGTTGATCGAAAGGGTTCAAAATCAACAATTTTTAATGGTTGATATGTGTCGTTTACATGTTTAACGGTGTAGAAGTATTTAAATCAGATGAAATTTTGATAAAAAATACTTTATATTATCTACAGCAAGATCAATATCTCTGATCGAAAATTTTAGTGCTACGTCATAACTTTTTGTAAGATTTTTATTTTTAGCCATCCATTTTTAGTCCTTTCGATCACTAGATAAGTAATATCGAAAACCGCAAAATTTATTTGCTAGATAGTTCAAATACGCTAGATCAAGTCTAAAGAGCCAATCGTCGATTCGGAAGTTCCATCATCGAAAAACGGCTTAGAAGCACGGAGGCCTCAATGCTCCTAATTGCACACAAGTCCTACTCTCTCTCTATATATATATATACACATACATACATACATACACACATATACGGACATATTATATATATATACACACACACACATATGTACATATATATATATGGACATATGTGTACATACATATATATATACATATATACATGTATAAATGTATATATGTATATTTGTATACATATATATATACATATATATGGACATGTGTACAAACATATATATATAGATATATATACATGTATAAATGTATGTATGTATATTTGTATACATATATATGGACATATGTGTACAAACATATATATATAGATATATATACATGTATAAATGTATGTATGTATATTTGTATACATATATATACATATATATATATATATATATATATGGAGCAGGGCTACTGTGCTATTAGGAGCACAGCAGCCCCTGTGCTCCTAAGTTTCTAACCACCCATCAAGTTTGATGGGTGGTTAGGAAGAGCGATAGAAGAGAAATTGAGGAGAAATTGGGTGTCTCAATTTCTCCTCTTCTTAAATTTCTCTCCAATATCTCTTCTCTTTCTCATCTTAACCACCCATCAAACTTGATGGGTGGTTAGAAACTTAGGAGCACAGGGGCTTCTGTGCTCTTAATAGCACAGTAGCCCTGCTCTATATATATGTATGTATATATATATATATATAGAGTTGGGCTGGAATACTATTGATAGTATTTGTCCCATTTTGCTATCAAGTTTATAACCCTTGGATGAGAAATTGTAGGGTTAGGATGATTTAGTCCCTTAGGGTTGAGTGGTCCCCCTAGGGTTGAGTGATCCCCACTGGGTTATAATATTTAATCCAATGGTTAGAAATGATCAAAGGAATTGATCCAAAGGCTAAAAACTTGATAGCAAAAGGGGGCAAATACTATTAATAGTATTCTAGCCCAACTCTATATATATATATACACATATATACATGTATACATATACACATATATACATGTATATATGTATATATATAAAGAGAGAGTTGAGCTAGAATGCTATTAGTAGCAAACGAGCTCCGTTGCCACCCATTTGTTTTCGATGATGGAGCCTCCAAATCGAAGATCGGCATCGTTGAACATGATTTATACCACTTGAAGCATCTAGAAACCAAATTTCATTCTTTTCCGATATTATTCTCTTGTACATCAAGTGGACACCAAAATGAATGGTTGAAAATGAATATCCCTTAAAAAGTGATGATAGTAATCTTGTAATCAAGATCAAGAGTATAGATCTTGTTTTAAATAGTTTAAAAAAAATTCTAACCAAAATTCAATTGATTTAGATATCTTTACGCCGTTAAACGAGAAAACGCTTCATATTGACCATTAAAATTACAAATTTTGAAACCCTTTGATCATTAGGTCAATGATGTCAAAAAGATTTGAAATTTGGTTTCTAGATACTTCAAGTGGTATAGATCATGTTCAACAGTGCCGATCATCGATTTAGAGGCTCCATCATTGAAAAAAAATAGGTGGCGACGGAGCCCGTTTGCTACTGATAGCATTCTAGTTCAACTATATATATATATATAGAGTCTGGCTACAATGCTATCAATAGCACCAAGCACTTGGTGCTACCAAGTTTTCCGCCTTTAGATCTACCCTTTGACCATTTCCACCCGTTAGATCATACTATTCAACCAACCACCCACTCAACCCTAGAAACCACTATCATCCTAACCGCACATCCCTTCATCCAAAGGCCGAAAACCTTACAGCACCAATGACTTGGTGCTATTAATAGTATTCTAGCCTAGCTCTATATATGTATATACATCAGTGTTTGAAAAAGCACGCCTGAGGCGCGCGCCTCAGCGACTCAGGGAGCAAGGCGCGTGCCTCAGACAAGCCTCGTGATATTTACGTTTAACGGGTCTAGCGTTTGTGTTTTTGGGTCTTGAATTTTTTTCAATATATTCTAAAATGTTATGAAATTAAAAAAATTCCTAATTGAAACGCTTTCTTTCCATTTTTTCTTGGTCTTCTCTCTTCCACCCCAATGGCAACAAGAAGCAACGGCAAGAGGCAAGAAGCAAGAAGCAGCAGACAAGCACTTTTAAGTCGAAAGTTAAAACATAATTTTTTTCCTTTTTAGTTTGAGAACATTTATACATGTGATTTCTTTACTTTTTTATGGTTATTTTGTTTTTGTATGGCTATTTTGGAATTTTAACGTAAAATATCCATTTAAACTAGGCTTGTTAAGAGTGTTTAATTTTTATTAGATGTGCACCTCACCTTCTAGAGGCGCGCGCCTTGCGGTGCGCCTCCCGCCTTTCCAAACACTTATATATATATATATATATGATGTATATATATATATATATGATGTATATATATATATATATATATATATATATATATATGTATGTATATATATATATATATATATATGATGTATATATATATATATATATATATATGATGTATATATATATATATATATATATGATGTATATATATATATATATATATGATGTATATATATATATATATATATATATGATGTATATATATATATATATATATATATATGATGTGTATATATTTATATATAGTGTAGTGCTATTATGCTTTCGGAAGCATAAAGTAGTTGGTGCTTTCAACTTTCTACCCCTTAGATCAAGAATTGTAGGGATAGGATGATAGTGGCCCCCCTTAGTGTTTAATGGTCCCCATAGGGTTTAGTGGTCCTCCTAGAAAAATAATATTAATCCAAGAGCTAGAAAATGGTCAAAGGGTTGATCCAAGGGTTGAAAAATTGGAAGCACCACATGAGTGGTGCTTTCAGATGCAACATAGTCATACTCTATTCAGTGATTGAAAAGGCGCGCCTGAGGCGCGCGCCTCAGCGCCTAGGCGCGAGGCGCGGACCTCAGCGCCTCAGCAATAGCGAGGCGAGGCGCTATTGCTGAGGCGCGCGCCTAGGCCCTGAGGCGCGCGCCTCAGGCGAGGCGCGAGGCGCGGGTGAGGCGCGCGCCTCGCGATATTTGAATATAATGGGATATTGGATTCTAAGTTTTGGGTTATTGGGTTTAGGGTTTAAATTTTGTGGTTTAACCCGATAAGAAACCTGAAAAAACCCTAACTAAACAGTAACGCCCTCTCCTTTCACTCGCACTGTCGCCCTCTCCTCTCCTCGCATCGCCCTCTCCCCCTCTCTGTTCGTGTCGCACTCTAGGAAGCATCTGCGCCCCTCGGACATCTCCAACAAGCAGCGGCAGCAAGAGCAGCGGCAGCAACTAGCAAGAGCAGCGGTAGCAAAAGCAGGAGCAGCGGCACTGCGGCACGCCGGCAGCAAAAGCAGGAGCAGCAGCAATCAAGTAAGTATTGCCTCTATACTACAATATTTTTCTTTTGAATCTGTTGTTTAGTAATTTTTTTAACAATTTGAGGTATTTCTAAGATTTTTCTTTTTCCCCCATATGTTTTTACTTTTTTTTTTGTTTCAAGTTGAACATGTTTCAGTGAGCAGAGAGTCTAATAATCAATGAATGGGTTAGTAGTTATTGAACATGTTCTACTTCTCCAAATGCAACATTATGTTGATTCATAACTGCATACTTCTTATTTCTTAAGAATGTTGTAACTTTTTTGTTTTGATTGCATAATTGTTGATTTATTGTTAATTTGTTATGTATTTCATTGCTGATTTATTGTAGATTTGATTGATATGGATCAAGAAGCATATAGAAAGGATCCTGCATGGAAATATGCACGTTTAAAGGATCCCAACAACAGAAATGACTTAATCTGTAATTTTTGTGAAAAAATTACAAGAGGAGGCATTTATAGGGCCAAACAACATATTATTGGTGGCTTTCGAAATGCAAAAGGATGCCCAAGATGTCCGCCTCATGTCCGAGAGGAAATTAAGGAGTTTATGTCTAAGAAAGAAGCGGCAAAGGAGAGCAATCCTTTGATGGCTGATTTTGATGAAGTAGAGGGCTTAGGTGATGAGGACGATGAAGATGATACTGAAGAATTTAAATCTCTTGGAAAAAGATGCCGAAGTAGTGGGAGTGTTGGAAGTAGTAAGTCAGTAGCTAAAAAACGTAGTCAAAAGGGTCCTATAGATGTATATTTCGCTCGTGATGCAGAGAAGGTGGTTCGAGAAAGAAAGGAAGGAAAGCTAAAACAAACCACAATAAATAATGCATGTAAAAAGGAGTTGAGAGAGAAAGCTTGTAGAGACTTCGCTCGATGGATGTATGATGCTGGAATACCTTTTAATGCCGTTAATTATGATAGTTTTCAAGTAGCAATTGAGTCCATTGGGCAATATGGTTGTGGAATGAAACCACCGTCCGCTTATGAGTTACGAGTTCCTTTTTTGAAGAAGGAGGTTGAGAGGACAAGAAATGCTTTGAAGTCTCATGAAGAGGAATGGGCGAGGACCGGTTGCTCTTTAATGTCAGATGCATGGAAGGATAGGAGAGAAAGACCTTTAATAAATTTTCTTGTGAACTCTCCTATGGGTACGGTGTTTCTTGGATCTTTTGATGCTTCTAATTATGTTAAAAATGGAGAGAAAATGTTTGAATTATTGGATAATATGATCGAGGCTATTGGGGAAGTAAATATTGTTCAAGTTGTTACTGATAGTGAATCGGCTAATGTACTAGCCGGTAAGATTTCTACCTTTAAGTTTTTAACTTTCTTTTTAATACTTTGTGTGTAATATTTGTATAACTAATAGCTATATTCTTTCTGGCATTCAATTGATTTTAGGGAGATTGTTAGAAGCCAAGAGACCAAATTTGTTTTGGACTCCATGTGCTGCCCATTGCATTGATTTGATGCTGGAGGATATTGGAAAGATGCCGGTAGTACAAAGAACCATAAAAAGAGCCGTGACTTTGAATAGCTATATTTATAATAGCACGGGTGTGGTGAATATGATGAGACGTTTCACGGGCCAAAGGGAGTTGCTTAGGCCGGGCATAACAAGATTTGCCACTGCTTTTCTCACTCTTCAACGCCTACATCGTCAGAAACTTAACTTGAGGAAGATGTTTACATCTGAAGATTGGACCAAGAGCAAGTGGGCAAAACAACAATCGGGCAAAAGAATTGCAACCATAGTAATGATGCCCACGTTTTGGACCAACACAATATATATCCTTAAAGTTTTCGGTCCACTTGTTCGTGTTCTAAGATTAGTTGATGGTGAGAAGCGACCTTCAATGGGATACATCTATGAGGCCATGGATAGAGCAAAGGAAGCCATTGCAAAATCATTCAATGAGAAGGAGGATAAATATAATGAAGTTTTCAAAATAATTGATAAGAGGTGGGGATGTCAACTCCATCGCCCATTGCATGCCGCTGGTTTTTATTTGAATCCTGCATATTTTTACTCCAATCCAAATATTGAGCAAGATGAAGAGGTTATGTCGGGGCTATACAAGACGTTGCAACGATTGGTTCCAAGTATTGAGGAACAAGATAAAATAAGTGACCAATTAAGCACATATCGTAGAGCATCCGGTCTTTTTGGACATGACTTAGCAATCCGACATAGAAATTCGAAGTCACCAGGTATACTATTATTTGCATATTATTAGTTTTCCTAATTCTTAATTTCTAAAATAATAATTAATTTATTATTTTATTCTATGAATCTATGTCAACAGCTGAGTGGTGGAGATCTTACGGATCTTCTACACCGAACTTACAAAAATTTGCTGTTCGAATTCTTAGTCTCACTTGTAGTGCATCTGGGTGTGAACGAAATTGGAGTGTGTTTGAACACGTAAGTTGTAATGAATGCCATTCTATGCATCCTATTTAAGTTCATATGATTTATTGTAAGACATTGCAAATAATATGCTTATTCATTGATTTCATTTTTTTTTCTTTTTGCAGCTTCATAGCAAAAAAAGAAATAGACTTGCGCAACAACGCTTGAATGATTTGGTATATGTTAAATATAATAGAGCACTCATGCGTCGGTACAATTTGCGTGATACCATAGATCCCATCGTACTAAATGATATTGATGATAGCAATGAATGGTTGACTGGAGTGATGGATAGCGATGGAGAGGGCGATAATGAGAAAGGACTTGTTTGGGAAGACGATACTTTGACATGGGGTGATGTGGCTAGAGCTGCTGGGGTTAATGAGCCTAGCCATCATACACGATTTACAATGTCAATGAAAGGCCTTGAAAAAGGAAAAGGAATTGAAAAGGGAAAGGAAATAGAAAAAGGAAAGGGAATTAAAAAAGAAAAGGATAAGTTGTCATCATCTCGACTGTCTTTATCCATCGATGAAGACATTGAAGAGCCAGATTGGGTTGATTTTGAAGATACAGAAGAAGAAGAAGATATTGGGAATGAAAAATCTGAAGAAGAAGAAGAAGAAGATTATGACGACGCAAGCGAAGAGGATGAGGATGAGGATGACACTTGAAGAATGAGTGAATGACCAAATGAAAACATTGCCACCAAATCAGTTTTTGAGTTTTAAGTTGAAAGTTGAACTATTTTTTTTAATTTGAGAACCTATATGCATGTGTTTTTTATTACTTTTTGATAGTTAGTTAACTTAGTTTACTTTTGTTTGGTTATTTTGGGGTTTCTTTAATGTTAGAACATCAAATTAAATTATATTAGTAAATGTGCGCCTCGCCTTCTTGAGGCGCGCGCCTCGCAGTGCGCCTCGCGCCTAGGCTCCAGGAGAGTCTTGCGCCTTTTTGCGCCTCGCGCCTTTTCAAACACTGACTCTATTTATATATATGTATATGCGTATATGCGTGTATGTATATATATGTATATGCATATATGTATATATGTATATATACATATATGTACATGCATATATGTACGTATGTATATATAAATATATATATATATATATATATATATATATGCATGTGTGTGTATATATATGTATGTATATGCGTATATGTATATATTCATATACACATACATGTATATGCATATATGTACGTATGTATATAAATATACGCATGTTTGTATGTATTTATCGATCTATCTATGTATATATGTATGTATACAGTCGGGCACCATAGAGGGGTTCATCACTAGCCACCATTGTTGACTTCAATCCAATGGTCAAAAGGCGGAATCCAATGGCCAAAAAGTTGGTAGCACCAAGTCCTTGGTGCTTTTAGAAGCACTCTAGCTGAGCTCGCTCACTCTCTCTCTCGCACTCTCTCTCTCTATATATATATATGTATGTATGCATCTAGAAAGAACATTGCAAAAAGACAGGAAAAAGAGAAAGACCTCCATCTTTACTACTACCTTTCCTTCCGATCTTCTCATTTCTATCACTGTTCACAGCTGCTGTGAGACCCCAATAGTCCTACATCGGATAATGTGGGAGAGTGTGATGGATTTATAAGTGTCGAACACACTATTAATAATAAACAACTGGGCTTAAGCATTTTGGGCCGGTAGTTTGGGCTCAACGAGTTATTATTGGTAGTGGGTCAGGTCATTACATTTGGAATCAGAGCCAATCACCAGCAGGAAGTGTGGAATGAGTCTCGGCTAAGTCAAGGTCATATAGCGGGCAGCAGTGTTTGAAAAGGCGCAAGACGCAAAAAGGCACATTGGCCTTTTGGAGCCTAGGCGCGAGGCGCACCTCGAGCCGTGCGCCCCAAGAAGATGAAGCGCACATCTAATAAAAATAAAACACTTTTAACAAGCCTAGTTTAAATGGATATTTTACATTGAAAAATTCTAAAATAACCATACAAACATAAAATAACCATAAAAAGCAAAGAACTCGCATGTATAAATGTTCTCAAACTAGAAAGAAAAAAAAAAGTTTCAACTTTCAACTGAAAAGTGCTTGCTACTGCTTCTTGCTTCTTGCTTCTTGCTTCTCACCACTACTGCTTGTTATCATTGGGGGATGGAAGAGAGAATGACCAAGAGAAAAGCAGATGAAAGCGTTTAAATTAGGATTTTTTTTTTTCAATCCCTTAACATTTTAGAATATAGAAAAAAAAATCCAAGACTCAAAAACACAAACCTTGGACCCATTAAACGCAAATATCACGAGGCGCATCTGAGGCGCACGCCTCACTGCCCTGAGGCTCATAGGCTCGTGCCTCGCGCCTAGGCGCTAAGGCGCGCACCTCAGGCGCGCCTTTTCAAACAATGGGTGGAAGAGAGAACGACAAAGAGAAAAGGGGAAGAAAGTATGCAAATAAGGAATTTCTTTCAATCCCTTAACATTTTAGAATATATTGAAAAAAATTTCAAGATCTGAAAACCCAAACCCTAGACCAATTAAACGTAATATCACGAGGCGCGTCTGAAGCGCGCACCTTGCTACCTTGAGGGGCTGAGGCCCGCATCTCGCGCCTAGGCGCTGAGGTGCATGCCTCAAGCGCGCTTTTTTGAACAATGGCGGTAGTGAGGCGCGCGCTTTTTTGAACAATGGCGGTATCTAGGTCTAAGAGGTTAAGAGAGTTAAGTATGCTGGTGCTGGAATAGTCCTATGATGGGTGACCCCCCGGGAAGTGGGGCGTCACAGCTGCAAACCTGTTTCTCCCTCTTACTGCCCGCTGATTTCTCTGCTTGTACGACTTCATATGCTGCTTGTACTACTTGACATTCTACTTTATGCTTCTTTGAACTCCATCTACTTGATATTCTAGTAATCATTCAATTTTATATTTGGATCTGATTGTGCTATTTACTTGAAGAACTAAGGTACTTGAAGAACTAAGGTACTTGAAGAACTAAGGTAATAATTTTTGCACATTTCGGCAGAACAGATTGGAAAACAATTAGGTCGACTGAATCATCACATATAATCTGATCAGGTGAGACTACATCAATAACTTTGGCCAAAAACAAACGAACCTTAGACATCTAAGAACTAGTATTCATCTGAAATCAAACCAGAGATTGCATAAGGGCATAAAAAGGGCTGTTCTTGCTTCCCTCGATTATCCTGGAAATAAGGCAAACCGCTGGCTTGGTCGCCACTCTTGGCGGCATCCCGCCCACAACCCAGAGGCATTTCTCTAACCAAATCTCTTCAAATCATACTAGGCGAACAGCTACTGTTTCTCCGATGTGATAAAGCCATACGAAGATAATATTAGCCGCCCGAGAATGGAAAGAACCAACATAATTTTCTCTTTTTTTCCCTCGTCTGACAATTTAAGAACTAATTTATTATTTAGACGGCGCAGGCACACATTTAGGCAAGATCTTGTCATATTAGGATTATTTCCATCACGAATTACGCGCTCTGAGCATCGCCAAGTTTCGAGACATGATAGTAAAATATGCAAAAACAAAAAAAGAAAAAAAAAAAAGAATAATAAAGCTATTCAAACACTCCGGTTGAAATTGATGGTCGGGCGATGAAAGAGAACGATAGCTAGGATCAAGATCCGATCTTTGGGACCGTAAGATTATTTTTCCCAATTCCTTTAGAAAAAGCTCACTTACCACGAAAGAGAAGAAGAAAGAGATCAAGTCGAAGAAGCACTCCCACACACAGACATACAAAAAGAAAAGGAGGAGGAGGAAGGACGAGGAGAATTATTGTATTTGAACCTGTACTTGCGTTGGCCATGGGATGGGACTTCGGCCTGGTATCTGGTCTTGCAGGTGTCGAGGGGATAGAGCACGATGGTGCTGACGAGCGCCCCCACCGCCCCCGACGTCGCCTCCACCAGCGATTCCCAATCCACGATCTCCGCCATCTCTCTCTCTCTCTCCTCTTTCTCCGCTGCTCTCCTCTTCCTCCTCTCTTCACCCCTGCCCGCCGCCTGGCTAGTACTCCCTATTAAACGCAGATGACAACCAACTAATTGATACCAAACCAAAATTTCCCCAGGACGTTGTAAAGGACTTCTTCGCTTCGGCTGCTTCTCGATCCAGCACACTTTCCTTTTCCTTTCCCCTCTCTCTCTCTCTTTCTCTCTCTCTCTCTATTATAGCGAGTTTGCCACGAGGAGACCACGTCAGGTGATACGGAAGCGCTTGTCACTATTATTAATGTTATTATATTATATTATTATATTTTTATTATAAATAAACAGATGGATTGATACGCAATCGGGGAGGGGAGACCGACGACGACGACTGGGAAAGCCGTCAGTCATTTACTCCAAATTAGCCCTTTCAAACGGATAAAAATTTGGTAGTAGTTAGGGATGTCAATGGATATGGATATCCGAAATATTATCCGAATCCGAATCTGTACGGGGCGGATTTATTCGAACTAAATAGATATGAATTCGGGTATGGTATAGAAAATAAAAATCCGACGGGTATGGATACGGATATGAATTTTGTATGTACCCGACCCGAACCCGAACCCGAACCCGAATAAATTATATATATATTATTTAATTACTTATATAATATATAAAATGTTTAATAATATTTTAGTCATTGGATCTTCATCCAACGGTCAAATTATATATATATATATATATATATATATTATTTATTTACTTATATTTGATTGTGTTTTGAAAAATTTTAATTTTACTATAATATATTTTGAAATATGGTAAAGAAAAATCATTACTTCCGGTTTGGGTTTTCGGGTTCGGGTTCGGGTTCGGGTTCGGGTTTCGGGTTTTTGGTCGGGTCGGGTATGGATATGAATTTTTAAAACCCATCGGGTTCGGATCCGAGTTCGGGTTTCAATTTGATTGTCGGGTTCGGGTTCGGGTTTTTGAAAACCCGACCCATTGACATCCCTAGTAGTAGTTTGGGGATGGTGCCGATGGGCGCCAAGTGGTGCATCCCACCGCGCCCATCCCCTTGTCCCTGCTGCTTTCTCTCTCTCTCTCTCTAAAACGGTGGGCGCCACTTTTTTTTTTGAGGGGATGGGCGTAGGGGTGAAAATGGATCGGATATTATCCGAAAATATCTGTATTCGTATTCGATAATATCCGGATCCGAATAGAAAATATCCGAATCCGGTCGGATATGGATACGGATACGGATATGGTTTTAGAGAGTTAATTTTTTACGGATATCCGAAAAAAAGGGATACGGATACGGATATCCGAATTTTTAGTACTATTATTTTTATATTCTTTATATTTTTGGATCCGCCCGGCCTCGGCCCGCCCAAATCCCTTTCCTCCAGAGTCGATCGCTCGATTTCTCTTTAACGAATAAAACATAATCCCCAAATCTATCTCTATTTCTCTCTCTCTGGCGTTTGCTCTTTTACCCTATTCATCTCTTCGCTCTCTCACCCTATTTTCAAACCGATCGCGACGTGAGATCCGCCATCCGTGAAGAGGAGGACGAGGAATTTGGTGACTATTTTGATGGCATTTTGAATTTGGTGACTATTTAAATAGCTCTTTTTCGAGAAATCTCTCTAGTCTATCCTCTAATTCATTGCAAATCAAGGTACAAAAGAATTATTAATATATGTTGTGGAAAAATAACGTGATTTTTGTGTTATTCGTTTATTTTATAACGAATTATATATTAATATTGCATATTTTATATGCGAATTAGAAATAAAGTGAGGAAATAAGATAGGAAAATAAAGTAAATTTTTTTGTTTCTCGTTTATTGTATATGTGCATATTAATTATCCGAATACATATCCGATCCATATACGAATCCGAAAAATATCCGACCATATCCGAATCCGTTTTTAGCGGATATGGTAATAAAAATTTAGCATCCGATATATATCTGTATCTGAATCCGTATCCAAAAAAAAAATATAGACGCGGATATGGTTTCATCAAATATCCGACAATATCCGATCCGTTTTCACCCCTAGATGGGCAGCACCATCCCCAAACTAATAGTTTGGGGATGGTGCCCACCAAATTTTTGTCCCTTTCAAACTTCGGCACTTAAAAATTTAAAAAAAAAAAGTAAATAATTTTCACAAATATTGAAATTCGATATTAAAAGTGATTAAAAAAATTAATAGGATCCGCAAATTATTGGGATATAAATCGATATTAAAAGTGATTAAAAAATTTAATAGGATCCGCAAATTATTGGGATATAAATGGATATGAATATCCAACATTTTAGTTCCAAAACCAAACTTGCTTAGAAACTTATTTTATGCATATAAAATATAGGATGTAATTTTTTATATTTTTTATAAATTTAATTTATGTTTACTGTCTGAAATAGTTAAATTCAGTTTTTCGGTTTCAAATAAAAGAATTTCTTTTTTTTTTAGTGGGGCAGTTTTGATCTTGAATTTTTCTACCCGACTTCGAATATAGCTTCAGATTCCCTCTTCTTTGTTCGGATTCATGTTAATTTTTACAAAAACCACCTCCGAAATTGACCTGAAGACGTCCCTCATAATTTTTTTTGAAATTTGATACTCAACATTCTATATTTACTTCGGGACTATTAAAATTATTTTAAATCTATTGCTACCTATATATATATATATATATATATACATATATATGTATGTATATACATACATATATATGTATGTATATACATACATATATATGTATGTATATACATACATGTATGTATATACATACATATATATGTATGTATATACATACATATATATGTATGTATATACATACATATTATATACATACATGTATGTATATACATACATATATATGTATGTATATACATACATATATATGTATGTATATACATACATATATATGTATGTATATATGTATGTATATACATACATGTATGTATATACATACATATATATGTATGTATATACATATGTATGTATATACATACATATATATGTATGTATATATATACATATATATGTATATATATACATACATATATATATATATATACAATACATGAATTGGCAACCCTATCACATCATGAAAAATGGCTCCACATTGAGCCACGTCTCTATTTGAGGGTTGAGCCGATGGGAACATTCAACATATCCAAAAGAATTGTTGGACGCGTCCATTACACCGTAAACCAACTCTAAAATATACATCAAAAATAAATTTTTATAGTATACAATACATGAATTGGCAACCCTATCACATCATGAAAAATGGCTCCACATTGAGCCACGTCTCTATTTGAGGGATGAGCCGATGGGAACATTCAACATATCCAAAAGAATTGTTGGACGCGTCCATTACACCGTAAACCAACTCTAAAATATACATCAAAAATAATTTTTTATAGTATAATAAATTATTTAAATATTTTATATTATATATATAATATTATATATTATTTTACAGTACTAATCATCAAATATTCCAACAATTATCTATTATATTGTATGGTGTACAGAGTAATAGTATACACTAGGTGCAACGAAGATTTTTCCTTTCTCTCTTTGAATTATGATGGCAATCCCATTACATCAAGGAAAATGGCTTCATATTGAGCCACGTGGCTATTTAAGGAATGAGCTAATGGGAACATGCAACATGTCCAAAAGAAATATTGGAAATGCCCAGTGCACCGTAAACCAACTCTAAAATGTGCATCAAAAATAAATTTTCTTAACACAATAAATTATTTAAATATTTTATATTACATAAATTATATTATATATTATTTTGTAGTACTACATCAGATATTCCAACAATCATCGAATATATTGTACAGTGTATAGAGCATTAGTGTACACTAGGTGCAACGAAGATTTTTTTTCTTTTTCTCTTTGAATTAAGAATGCACTCTTTGAAGCATTCTTTGGACCGGATGTATATGTGTATATACACTGCATACTTAAAAAAATTTAATATAGATTTTTAAATCTAATTCATTAAACATGATTTAAATCTTTAGACTTTATAGATCAGATATATTTAATTAAATTTTGATATTATAATATTAGTCATTTAATATAAGTTGCAGTATATGGAGTGTTTATTGAATTGTATGAAATAACTTTTTCTCTTATTTTATTTTTAACTTCTTACAAGGATATATAGTTTGATTCTAAGGCATACCTAGAATCAAGCCATTACATCAAGCAATACCCTAATTACAGGATCTAATTTAGGAGAGTATAATTTTTCTATTTATATAATCTAATTTAGGAAAGTGTAATCACATATAATTTTAGCCTTATTTAACACTCCCCCTCAAGTTGGTGCACAAATGTCCCACATGCCCAACTTGTCTAAAATTTTTAAGAATACCCGACTTGAAACTGTTTTGGTGAGAATGTCAGCCAGCTGATCCTCTGATCGAATCTTAGGCAATTCCACGCTCCTTCCATCCAACTTTTCCTTAATGAAAAATCTGTCCACCTCGACGTGCTTTGTGCGGTCATGTTGGACTGGATTATGTGCGATGTCACATGCTGCTTTATTATCACAAAACAGTCAGATAGGTTGCTCAGATAGATAACCCAGATCCTGTAAAAGGAGTCTCAACCATAATGTCTTACAAAGTACATTCGCTAAACCTCTGAATTTAACTTCTGCACTTGAGCGAGCTACAACATTTTGTTTCTTGCTTTTCCAAGTCACAAGGTTACCTCCTAGAAAAGTAAAGTATCCAGAAGTAGAGCACCTGTCACCCAGATCACCAGCCCAATCAGCATCAGTATAGGCTTCAATATTTTGATGGCTGGTATTTTTAGTAAATAGTACTCCTTTTCCTGGAGCAGACTTTAGGTATCTCAAAATGCGAATCACTGCATTCATATATCGTTTGTGAGACCCCAGTTAGTCCTATATATAAGATATAAGAGGGCTAAAACTCTTAACCCGGCTTAAGCATTTTGGGTGGTGGCTAGGCCCAAGAGGTTAAGAGAGTTAAGCGTGCTAGGACGAGAGTAGTCCTAGGATGGGTGACCCCCTGGGAAGTTGGGGCGTCACAGTTGGTATCAGAGCCAATTACCAGCCGGAAGTGTGAGATGAGTCTTGGTTGAGCTAGGGTCGGAATGACAAGGCTAGCGAGACGTCTCACATCGCCTGGTACTTGTGAGTCTGAGACTGACGAGGACGTCAGGACTTAAAGGGGGGGAGATTGTGAGACCCCAATTAGTCTTATATATAAGATATAAGAGGGCTAAAACTCTTAACCCGGCTTAAGCATTTTGGGTGGTGGCTAGGCCCAAGAGATTAAGAGAGTTAAGCGTGCTAGGACGGGAGTAGTCCTAGGATGGGTGACCCCCTGGGAAGTTGGGGCATCACATTGTTCTCCAGGATTATGCATAAATTGGCTGATATTCAAGGCATACGTCAGATCTGGTCCGGTGTGGGATAAATACAACAATCTCCCTACAAGTCTTTGATATCTTCCTTTGTCAACTGGTACCTGGTTGGGCTCAACATATAGCTTTAGATCTTCTTCTACTGGTGTATCTACAGGTTGACATGCTGACATACCAGTCTTTCGTATTAGATCTAGAGTATATTTTCTTTGAGAAAGAACTATCCCTTTGCTAGATCGGGATACTTCAATCCCATGAAAATAGTTCAGAGGGCCTAGATCTTTCATTTCAAAGTCTTTGGATAAGTAATTTTGTAAAGCCTTCCTTTCACTATGATCATTACCTGTAATCACCATATCATCCACATATACAATAAGCGCGGTTATCTTACCTTGCTCCCTTTTGAGGAAGAGAGTATGATCTTATAGATTTTGTGAACCTTCCAAACCACGCTCTAGGGGATTGCTTCAGTCTATACAATGCTTTTTTTAGTCTACAAATCTTATGGTTGTGTCTTTTGGGTATCATGCATCCCGGCGAGAGATCCATGTAGACTTCTTCAGATAATTCACCATGTAAAAATGCATTTTTTACATCAAATTATTGTAAGGGCCAATCCAAGTTCGTAGCTAAAGACAGCAGAACACGAACTGTGTTGATTTTGGCTACAGGTGCAAATATTTATGTGTAATCAATTCTGTAGGTTTGAGTGTATCCCTTTGCTACCAGTCTCGCTTTAAAGCGTTCAATTGTGCCATCAGCCTTGTACTTCACAGTGTAAATCCATCGACATCCAACTAGTTTCTTTCCCGGTGGAGGATCAACTAGTTCCCATGTTTCATTTTTTTCCAGAGATTTCATCTCCTCGTTCATAGCTGCTTTCCACCTAGGATCAGATAAGGCTTCCTGCACACTGTTAGGAATAGATACAGCAGATAATTGATTCACAAATGACATATTTGATTCTGACAGACGATGGTTGGACACATAATGACTCATAGGATATTTTACTTTACTAGAAAGTTCAGGTTCATATGTGGGTTTAGGAATACCTCTCGTGTGGCGTTGTGGTAACTGTCTTCTGTGTGTCTCAGGGACATCTTCAGTAAACGATTGGTGTGATATGTCGACCGGGGATTGAGCTATATTTTCATGAATCTCGGTTTCAGGCTGAGTTGGAGGATGATCTACCTCTTCAGTTATTTGGTTCTCATCACAATTTTGATCTAATATCATACCAATCTTTGATCTGTTGCTCCAGGAATCAAATGCCATATCAATTATCTCCAAAATTTTCACATCTTCGTTATCAAATGCCAAACTTTGAATTTCCTTTTGGTACTCCCCATGAAATTCAGGTTTGGAGAAATACATTGTATCTTCATGGAAAACAGCATCCATCGTGATAAATAGTCGACATGTTGGAGGATGATAACACGATATCCCTTTTGATGCGTCGCATATCCAACAAAAACACATCTCAATGCTTGAGGAGTTAACTTGGTGCATTGATGCTTGTGTAAATGTACAAACACCACACATCCAAAGACATGAGGAGTTAAACTTGAGACAGTTGGAGCAACCATCATATCATTAAGAGTTTGGAACAGTGTTTTGAAATTGAGAGTGCTTGAAGGTACTCGATTGATTAAATAAGCTGCAGACGTTAAATCTTCTCCCCAGTAAGATAAAGGCATATGAGCTTCGATTAGTAAAGCTCGAACAACTAGTAACAAGTGTCGATTTTTTCGCTCGGCCACCCCGTTTTGTTGAGGTGTGCTGGAACAAATAGTGTGATGGATCATTCCTTGTGTTTCTAAATAATATTGAAATTCATTACTCTGATATTCTCCACCATTGGAAGAATTTGAATTTTCCTATCATACTAAGTTTCAATTCTTTTATGAAACTTTTGAAATATTGTCACGCCCCGGGCTAGTTCAAGATGCGGAAAAACGTGCTAAATTTTTTTTCTCTTTAAAAGCCTAGCCCGCGCCACGTACAGACCCGCCACAAATACAGGGTCCACTGTACACGCGGACAGAACCTCCCCTGTATTTGCACGGCGTCCACAACTTACAATAGGATCACAATCACCATTCATTCATCACGACAGCACAACAACTCAGAGAGATTCATACAGCTAACCGTCCTTAAACCTGTATGAATCTAAGCAAATCCTTAGGCGAAGGATGATGCAATGCACAAGCAACAAACATTCTAGAAGGCTGCTCCTTACCCAGAAGCTTTATTTGAAACCCTAATTTCAAACATTCAAGAATCATTTGAAAACTGTTCTCCACACGAGAACTCTCTTTTTGAAATCACAAAAACCGAGCAATCAGAAATCCATTTGAAAACCGTTTCCCACACGGAAATCTTATTTTACGACGCTACCACGAGGGGTAGAAAACCAAAATGCTCGATAAATGAAACGACTGGAAAACAAGGATACAACCAATCAATCCAAGCATGCTATCATCACATAATCATAAGGAGTAAATTCACAACACATAAGCATGCTAGAGTAAGCTCAAAGAATAACTGAACCACAATCACATCTAATAGGCGAAGGTAGGGTGATAACCAAATCTGGGGAAGTAGCCTCACGAGTCGGAACCTCTAGAGCTACTATCTAGGCGTGCCTCGCAGCGTCCCGACACTCACCACCCTGCTCACCTGAAACCTGCAATGAGGGCGGGGGGTGAGAACATGTACACATGTCTCCCCTCCCAGTGGGTACCGCAAGCCGACGAAGGCGAGGTGTATACACCGGCACGAGGGTCAACAAAAGATAGATATGGTATACAGTAGCACAAGTAAGTATGAGGCTAACATACAACTGAAATAACTATGCTACTGTAAGCAACTAGTATGCATCAAAGGAGATAACCACAAAGTAAACCCAATCTATAGCCACCGGGACGTGGCCCTGGCACTCTCACCCTGCTCAATCCAACGGCACCATCCATCCCGACGCAATGCTCGGGGCTCACGGGTCGGTAGAAATTCACGACCCTTTTTCGGAAAAGAACACCTCCACACGGTGGATCAGACCGCGGTGTACGTGAAGTGCGGGAAGAGCTGTGACGATCGATGCATATGCTCAATCCACAGAACGGCAACAAGCCAAGAAACAACCAACAAACTACAACTAGGATCGCTCGAAACAACAGGCGATCACCTCCGACCAACTGGGTCGTCCCAAGGAACATGCACGCCACAACTAGGATCGCTCAGAATGACAAGCGATCACCACCGACCGACTGGGTCGTCTCAAGGAACATGCAATCCACAACTACTCTACTATCCAAGCACGCATAAGTAGAGTCTACGGGAGTCAAGTGAACTAATAACTGAAATGCGAAAGGAGGGATAGAAAGGTATCACCGTAGTCCACTGAACCGACTCCGGATCGAAGTACCCACCTAACGAAGCGCTCAAGTCAACTCCGACGGCTCTCGGGAAAGGCGACGGGACCTACGAAAGACTCTCTCGGTCAAGGTCCACCAAGTCGACGCTAAACATAAAGCTCTCACATCCCGAAACCGACGGATCGCCCGGGAAACCCACCGGGACGATCCCGAAACCACACAAAGCTCCAGAGGGGTACCAAACAGCCAACAAGGTCCCTCGCTGTCCCCGAACACACTAAACCAAGTGACGGGACAGCGAGCACAAGCTCGGGGTGCCACGAACATCAAACGCACCCGTAAAGGCTTCCCGGGTTCCCGAAAAGTGCCGATTTGGCACCGGAACCCCACATCACTCATCCGCTGTCCTCGGAACTTCGGGACAGCGATGAGGAACAGCCAACGAGGCTAAACAATGAAGCCAAGTCGCTCGCGAAAACAGCGAGTGAGTCGCGCGACTAGAAACGTGCGTTTCGTCGATTATTTCATCGAAAAACACGTCGGAAACAAATCCGAAACTCCACGAAGAGCGAGGGGGTTGGACAACCAGTCCACAGGGTCCCGAGGACCAAACCCTTGCTGCCCACAGCGTCGTAACGCTGCCACAAGCGCCTAAGTCCCAAAACAAGCACAATATACGTACATACAAGCGCTAAAATAAGCCGTTCGAGCAACCCGTTCGTCCGCTCGACCTTCCGCAAGTACCAGCGGATAGGTAGCGACGTCACGGAGACCGTGCTCACTGTCCCACTGCGACAGGACCAGTCGCAAGCCGGGAAATCCCATAAAAATAGTGAGCGCGCGCACAAAAGCACGCATAACTAAGGCCGTGTGAGCAAACCGTACATCCGCACGACCTTCCGCAAGCACCAGCGGATCGGCAACGACGTAACGGAGGCCATGCTCACAGCCTCACTGCGACAGGAACGGTCGCAGTCCGAGAAAGTGCATAAAAACAGAGCTAACAAGGCAAAAAGGCTCGACAACGGCTATGCGGCAAAATACTCCACCAAAATGGAAAACCAGGGTGAGCATGATGATCAGCGCGTCGCCGCGATCATCGTGCTCACCTTCCCGAGCTTCGGGAGGCAACGGAGAGCTCAAACAAGCGCGCAACACCAAAAACACCACAAAATGACCCCCGGCCGGAGCAGCTAGCTCCGGCCGGCTGCCGGCGGACAAGCATGGCCGGCGGCGGCCAGGGGTGAGTGCGGGGGAGGTGAGGAAGTGGGGGCTCACCTCAGGTGGCGGCAGGAACCGGCGGCGGCGGCGCTGGGCAAGGTAGGCCGCGGCTGCCCAAGGTGCCTACACTGAGCCCGCGGCGGCTCCGGCGACTGTCCGGTGGCACGGCGACGGCCGGGAAGGCAGGGGGCGGCGCCGGAGGACCCAAGGATGGCAGCCCTCACCTCAGACGGTGACAGGGTGCGGCGACGGCGGCGTAGGGGAGAGCCCTAGCTCCGGGAAGGCTCGGCCACCCCTACTCCGGCAAGGAACGGCGGCGGCGGCCGGCGGCGACGCAAGCGCCGGCAAGGGGGGCCCGCCGGACGTCGTCCTGTCGGTGACCGCGACAAAAATAGAGGCGGGTGTGGCGGCGGCGGAGCAAGGAGACAGAGGCTGCCCTAGCGGCTCCCCCGAAGCAAGCGGCGGCTGGCGGCGGCGCGCTCCGGCGGTACGGCGACGGCCGGGGAAGAAGGAGGCGGCGCCGGAGCTCACGGGGGTGACGATGCTCACCCTCCTGAGCTGCGGGAGGCGGCGCTGCTCCAGGCTCACCAACCTCGGCCCACTGTAGCTCCAGCAGTGGCCGTAGGGGGCTGGCGGCGGCTCCCGGCGACTCCCGGCGGCAGGGCGACGGCGGCAGAGGGTCGTGCCACCTCAGGGGGCTCCGGCGTGGGTAACCCCTGGGTGCACACCCTCGGGAAGAAGAAGAAGAAGAAGAAGAAGAAAGGAGAAAAAGAGGGAGAGAGGGAGAGTCCGGGGAACTCCGGCCAGTGGGTGGTCGGAGGCGGCCGGAGAAGCTCAGGAGAGGGCTAAGGGGCAGGGGAGAGGTGGCTCCTGGTCTGGGCTGAGGAGAAGAGAGAGTGAGAGAGTGTGTGAGGGTGAGGGAGGTGGAGTGTGGAGTAAGCAAAGAGAGGGGGGGGGTAGGTGAGCTTCAATTAATGCTCCCACCAACCCCCCACCTACCCCCTCCTCAGCCAAAATCCCTCTCCCACAAGTAACAAAATCCTCCCAGGCCCCTGCGATTCGAAATTGCGCGAAAAGGTGCGAAAACGGGGGCCCGATCGCGAAACATAAAACGTAACGTTCGAGCATTCAGCGATAAAGATGCAATAACTTTAATCCGTGCGTCGCACGCCGACACGGATCGCGCCATCGCGTTCAGCACTGCCGAGACATCGAACTCACCATTTTGGATCGTCAGAATCGGACTAAGCCGTTCACTCTCCGCGACGAAAAACCAACAACTATCAAAATCCACTAAAATCACTTATATACATATATATATATATATATAAATACCTGTATATACATACGTATACTGATAAAAAACACAGTATCAGGGGAGAGGAACACATAATTTCAAATTTCCAAAATTCGAATTCTCACATCACTCCCACCTAACAAGAAGTTTCGTCCCCGAAACTTACTCACACACCATCCGCAAACAACAGCGGATACCTCTCACACGAAGCAGACTCCAGCTCCCAAGAAGTCTCGCGCTCCTCGCAACTCGTCCACGCAGTCTCACAAACAGAAACTTCGATTCCTCAACTGTTTCACATTGCGAGCCAAAAACCTCACAGGCACCTCACCGCAGCTGAGATCCTCCTCAGCTGAACCGTTGTCGGGCCAATCACACGACGCTCATCCACGTCAACCAGACAGAACAGTGATCGACAACGACTTCCACAAAACGCCTCGTGCGGTGCCAATCCAATGCTCGCTAGGAAGCTGTTGCAGAAGGCAAACTCCACCAAAGAAAGATACATGAACCAACCCTCACCAAAAAATCAAAATGCATGCCCGGAGCATAACCTCGAGAGTCTAGAAGACTCGCTCCGACTGCCCAAAACTCTGAGGGTTGAACTGAGCTAAAGTCGAGCCTCGTCCCCAGTGCCTACAGCAAGCTCCTCCAGAACTGGGAAACGAAGCGAGAACTCCAGTCCAAAGCGATCGACACTGGCTCTCCAGACAGCCCGACGAACTCATCCAAGTGGAGCTGCGCCAGTCGATTCCAAGACTAAAAACGAATGTACTGGTAGGAAGTGAGCTGTTTTCGTCAAACAGTCCACGAAACAACCCAGATCGCAACATGACCTCGCAGAGAACGAGGCAACCCGGTGACGAAAACCATGGTGATCCGCTCCCACTTCCCTACAGGTACAGGCAAAGGTCAAAGCTTCTCTGCTGACAAACCCGGCACAGTGCCACATGCTGCGTTACAACCAGAAACCAGCCACAAGTCGCGGTACATCTTCGTCTCTCCAGGATGAACGGTGTACGGCGACTGGTGTGCCTCAGCCAAAACTCTCACCTCAAATCCTGAACACTGGGCACACAACTCCATCCTCGAAGGAAGACCAACAGCATGTAGCACGAAGTCACCTTCTCTGACCTGCTCGCACTCTCTGCCAGTGCGGATCCATCGGTCGCCCACCGAAAATCTGATCCGTCAAGGTGGGTTGCACCTCCAAAGGCAGCAACTAAGCGGCAGCTCCACAAGGTACAGTCTCACCAGGCTGCGATAATGCTAAGATAGGGGTACGGGTCAACTAGTCCAACGGCTCCTAGGCGCTCATCAGGCAAGCGGGAGTCTAGAGAAACGACGCGCCCTTCCTCGACAGCTTGCTCAAAGGGGCGGCGATCTTGAGGAGAACCCTCAACAACTCGCCGACAACGACGCCCAAGCCGAGGGAGTTCCTAAACTCTGCCACAGAAATCGGAACAGGTCAAACCACTACAGAGTCCTCCTTCCTTGGCTCCTCCACAAAACCAACCCACGTCGCGATGCGAACCAAGAAGGAAACTCTTCAAATAGATCAGTATGTCGTCAAAGGAGACCACGACAAATTGATCCGAGAACTGCCGAAACCCAGTTCAACAAATCCGAAAGGCTGCCGAGACGTTCGTCAAACCGAACGGCAAAACCGAGACCTCGTAAAGCCCGTAACGAGACCGGAAGACTGTTAACGCAACGTCCTCGACCTTGATCCTCAACTAAAGATAACCTGGCTGCGGAACACACTTCGAGAAAACCGAGGCTCCCTGGAGCCGGTCGAAGAGATCGAAGATCTGCGGTAGAGGGTACTAAAACGACACCGACCAACAGAAAGCTCGACTCACAATCCAACCAACGGAAACCTTGCGAGTCCACCCCTCAGGTGTACAGGGCTGCAAATCGCAACCAGCGGTAAAAACACCTACGATGCCGAACATCAGATCCAAAAGATCGGACACGCGCTCTAAAGCAAGGCTACACGAAAGACGCGGCGAAAACCCAGCACGCAAACACAGCTCGGAGCCAACAACCAGGCTCCCGTCATCCCGAAACCGAGCTAAAAGGGCACCCTGACTCAACCGGAGTCAAAACCAACGGCAGTGATGGCCAATCAACTGCGCAAAAACCACGCCAGGATTAGCTCAAGATTCACCACTAGAACAGGGATGACCAACACACAACTTTCCGCAAGACGGCCAAGAGCGAGAGAAAAGTCTTGCAAGGGAAAGCACCGACCCAATCCAGAAAGTCCCCAAGAAGGGATAGGGTATTTCGTCCTAACTTTCGACACTACGTTGTCTGCAGCCAACGTACTTATCAAAAAAAGACGAAATATCCCAAGGTCAAAGCCAACAACCAGTTGGCAACACCACAAAGGCACCAGGTCAACCAACTCCAAAGCTGGACCAAAGTCACAGACGAGTCACCGAATTAACGGGAAAAGCAGACCGACCCACAAAACAAAACAAAGTCTGCCCTGAGCCAACTCCCTAGGAGTCATCGGCTTCCAACCACGAACCGGCGGCTACAGGCGACAAAGGGTCGTCAACCACACGAACCAAACCGGAGGCAGAACAAAACCAGCGTTGACTAACCAACGTCGAACGCGGGGAGATCTCCAACAAGGACCTGGAAGATCTCGCGATAGCACAGAAACCTACAATTGCCACCAGAAATCCCCGAACACACCAATTTGGGCGTTAGGATATCCGCAACTATGTAGGCACCAACAAACACCCGACACCCAACAGTGTCCACTCAGTCTAGTACACGTCAGTTCGACGCCAGAACTAGCCAATGGTCAAAAGACCAACATTGACGATGCCACCAGCAAGACGTCAGAGGGGTAGGCTTTACCTCCCTACCCAACAAAACAGAGGGGAAAACAACACCCAAACTGCGGTCGAAACCGCTCAAAACAACATCTCCGTGGAGACGCTCGCAGAGGCCCTCGTGCTCAACACGGAAAGTGGGGACAGGGCGAGAACAGCCCCACAACAACACAGATCCACCAAGTGACGTTTCCCAAGCCCACGAGGGCCACCACTCACCAACGAGTGGTTACACAAAGGGAAAAAAACACCCGGCTACTTGGGATCTGTCTGGTACTCCACCACCACTACCAGAAACAGCACGAGCCTGCGAACTAGGGCAGATCAAACACAGGAAATCCGTCCAACACGCTTGAGTGTGACCACCACCCCCAAACATGGGGTCGGCATCCACGCGCGAAACAGCCGACAAAGTCGCTGTCATCGTCACGGTCGTCGCACATCGGGGTGGGTGCCACAGGAGGGTCTGCAGTCATCGGGGTACACGGCGAAGGAGTAGGAGGGGCTAGGGCGGCAGCTGCCGTAGCCTGTTGCGAAAACCACCGGAACAAGCCGGAACATGCCGGAGAGGGTCGCCAACTGACCCCTCGCCTCGGCCTCAAGCACACAGGGTACGGCCCACACCAGGCTGTCCGCCTCCTGCCAGCTCCTCACTCGTACCGGCCTCAACAGCCCGAAACAGAAAACCAGCAGACAGCTCCGCAGGCGCACGCCCACAACCACGACCCGGACGAGGAGGTCTATCAAGACCACAAGCCAACTGCAAAAGCAGAAACCAGCGCAAGAGAAAAGGGGTCGGCAACTCCCACAAAACACAAGCCGAAAACAAACCCCTCGAGCTCGCGCGCCTATACATCCTAGGTCTCCCTATGGGTCAGCCTAACATGTGGTTCAGTTACAAGTTGATGAATGAATGAGTGTTTGTTCCCTTTACGCTCTGATACCATCTTAATCTGTCACGCCCCGGGCTAGTTCAAGATGCGGAAAAACGTGCTAAATTTTTTTTCTCTTTAAAAGCCTAGCCCGCGCCACGTACAGACCCGCCACAAATACAGGGTCCACTGTACACGCGGACAGAACCTCCCCTGTATTTGCACGGCGTCCACAACTTACAATAGGATCACAATCACCATTCATTCATCACGACAGCACAACAACTCAGAGAGATTCATACAGCTAACCGTCCTTAAACCTGTATGAATCTAAGCAAATCCTTAGGCGAAGGATGATGCAATGCACAAGCAACAAACATTCTAGAAGGCTGCTCCTTACCCAGAAGCTTTATTTGAAACCCTAATTTCAAACATTCAAGAATCATTTGAAAACTGTTCTCCACACGAGAACTCTCTTTTTGAAATCACAAAACCGAGCAATCAGAAATCCATTTGAAAACCGTTTCCCACACGGAAATCTTATTTTACGACGCTACCACGAGGGGTAGAAAACCAAAATGCTCGATAAATGAAACGACTGGAAAACAAGGATACAACCAATCAATCCAAGCATGCTATCATCACATAATCATAAGGAGTAAATTCACAACACATAAGCATGCTAGAGTAAGCTCAAAGAATAACTGAACCACAATCACATCTAATAGGCGAAGGTAGGGTGATAACCAAATCTGGGGAAGTAGCCTCACGAGTCGGAACCTCTAGAGCTACTATCTAGGCGTGCCTCGCAGCGTCCCGACACTCACCACCCTGCTCACCTGAAACCTGCAATGAGGGCGGGGGGTGAGAACATGTACACATGTCTCCCCTCCCAGTGGGTACCGCAAGCCGACGAAGGCGAGGTGTATACACCGGCACGAGGGTCAACAAAAGATAGATATGGTATACAGTAGCACAAGTAAGTATGAGGCTAACATACATACAACTGAAATAACTATGCTACTGTAAGCAACTAGTATGCATCAAAGGAGATAACCACAAAGTAAACCCAATCTATAGCCACCGGGACGTGGCCCTGGCACTCTCACCCTGCTCAATCCAACGGCACCATCCATCCCGACGCAATGCTCGGGGCTCACGGGTCGGTAGAAATTCACGACCCTTTTTCGGAAAAGAACACCTCCACACGGTGGATCAGACCGCGGTGTACGTGAAGTGCGGGAAGAGCTGTGACGATCGATGCATATGCTCAATCCACAGAACGGCAACAAGCCAAGAAACAACCAACAAACTACAACTAGGATCGCTCGAAACAACAGGCGATCACCTCCGACCAACTGGGTCGTCCCAAGGAACATGCACGCCACAACTAGGATCGCTCAGAATGACAAGCGATCACCACCGACCGACTGGGTCGTCTCAAGGAACATGCAATCCACAACTACTCTACTATCCAAGCACGCATAAGTAGAGTCTACGGGAGTCAAGTGAACTAATAACTGAAATGCGAAAGGAGGGATAGAAAGGTATCACCGTAGTCCACTGAACCGACTCCGGATCGAAGTACCCACCTAACGAAGCGCTCAAGTCAACTCCGACGGCTCTCGGGAAAGGCGACGGGACCTACGAAAGACTCTCTCGGTCAAGGTCCACCAAGTCGACGCTAAACATAAAGCTCTCACATCCCGAAACCGACGGATCGCCCGGGAAACCCACCGGGACGATCCCGAAACCACACAAAGCTCCAGAGGGGTACCAAACAGCCAACAAGGTCCCTCGCTGTCCCCGAACACACTAAACCAAGTGACGGGACAGCGAGCACAAGCTCGGGGTGCCACGAACATCAAACGCACCCGTAAAGGCTTCCCGGGTTCCCGAAAAGTGCCGATTTGGCACCGGAACCCCACATCACTCATCCGCTGTCCTCGGAACTTCGGGACAGCGATGAGGAACAGCCAACGAGGCTAAAGAATGCAGCCAAGTCGCTCGCGAAAACAGCGAGTGAGTCGCGCGACTAGAAACGTGCGTTTCGTCGATTATTTCATCGAAAAACACGTCGGAAACAAATCCGAAACTCCACGAAGAGCGAGGGGGTTGGACAACCAGTCCACAGGGTCCCGAGGACCAAACCCTTGCTGCCCACAGCGTCGTAACGCTGCCACAAGCGCCTAAGTCCCAAAACAAGCACAATATACGTACATACAAGCGCTAAAATAAGCCGTTCGAGCAACCCGTTCGTCCGCTCGACCTTCCGCAAGTACCAGCGGATAGGTAGCGACGTCACGGAGACCGTGCTCACTGTCCCACTGCGACAGGACCAGTCGCAAGCCGGGAAATCCCATAAAAATAGTGAGCGCGCGCACAAAAGCACGCATAACTAAGGCCGTGTGAGCAAACCGTACATCCGCACGACCTTCCGCAAGCACCAGCGGATCGGCAACGACGTAACGGAGGCCATGCTCACAGCCTCACTGCGACAGGAACGGTCGCAGTCCGAGAAAGTGCATAAAAATAGTGCTAACAAGGCAAAAAGGCTCGACAACGGCTATGCGGCAAAATACTCCACCAAAATGGAAAACCAGGGTGAGCATGATGATCAGCGCGTCGCCGCGATCATCGTGCTCACCTTCCCGAGCTTCGGGAGGCAACGGAGAGCTCAAACAAGCGCGCAACACCAAAACACCACAAAATGACCCCCGGCCGGAGCAGCTAGCTCCGGCCGGCTGCCGGCGGACAAGCATGGCCGGCGGCGGCCAGGGGTGAGTGCGGGGGAGGTGAGGAAGTGGGGGCTCACCTCAGGTGGCGGCAGGAACCGGCGGCGGCGGCGCTGGGCAAGGTAGGCCGCGGCTGCCCAAGGTGCCTACACTGAGCCCGCGGCGGCTCCGGCGACTGTCCGGTGGCACGGCGACGGCCGGGAAGGCAGGGGGCGGCACCGGAGGACCCAAGGATGGCAGCCCTCACCTCAGACGGTGACAGGGTGCGGCGACGGCGACGTAGGGGAGAGCCCTAGCTCCGGGAAGGCTCGGCCACCCCTACTCCGGCAAGGAACGGCGGCGGCGGCCGGCGGCGACGCAAGCGCCGGCAAGGGGGGCCCGCCGGACGTCGTCCTGTCGGTGACCGCGACAAAAATAGAGGCGGGTGGCGGCGGCGGAGCAAGGAGACAGAGGCTGCCCTAGCGGCTCCCCCGAAGCAAGCGGCGGCTGCGGCGGCGCTCCGGCGGTACGGCGACGGCCGGGGAAGAAGGAGGCGGCGCCGGAGCTCACGGGGGTGACGATGCTCACCCTCCTGAGCTGCGGGAGGCGGCGCTGCTCCAGGCTCACCAACCTCGGCCCACTGTAGCTCCAGCAGTGGCCGTAGGGGGCTGGCGGCGGCTCCCGGCGACTCCCGGCGGCAGGGCGACGGCGGCAGAGGGTCGTGCCACCTCAGGGGGCTCCGGCGTGGGTAACCCCTGGGTGCACACCCTCGGGAAGAAGAAGAAGAAGAAGAAGAAAGGAGAAAAAGAGGGAGAGAGGGAGAGTCCGGGGAACTCCGGCCAGTGGGTGGTCGGAGGCGGCCGGAGAAGCTCAGGAGAGGGCTAAGGGGCAGGGGAGAGGTGGCTCCTGGTCTGGGCTGAGGAGAAGAGAGAGTGAGAGAGTGTGTGAGGGTGAGGGAGGTGGAGTGTGGAGTAAGCAAAGAGAGGGGGGGTAGGTGAGCTTCAATTAATGCTCCCACCAACCCCCCACCTACCCCCTCCTCAGCCAAAATCCCTCTCCCACAAGTAACAAAATCCTCCCAGGCCCCTGCGATTCGAAATTGCGCGAAAAGGTGCGAAAACGGGGGCCCGATCGCGAAACATAAAACGTAACGTTCGAGCATTCAGCGATAAAGATGCAATAACTTTAATCCGTGCGTCGCACGCCGACACGGATCGCGCCATCGCGTTCAGCACTGCCGAGACATCGAACTCACCATTTTGGATCGTCAGAATCGGACTAAGCCGTTCACTCTCCGCGACGAAAAACCAACAACTATCAAAATCCACTAAAATCACTTATATACATATATATATATAAATACCTGTATATACATACGTATACTGATCAAAAACACAGTATCAGGGGAGAGGAACACAGAATTTCAAATTTTCAAAATTCGAATTCTCACAAATATCGAGTTTACTTCACTTTTGGATTTCATCAAGCAAAGCCATATCATTCTGGTACAATCATCTATAAACGTTACAAACCAACGTGACCCACCCAAAGTAGTGACTTTCGATGGACCCCAGACATCAGAATGAATAATCATAAATGGAAGCGGACTTTTATTTAATTGTAATGGAAACGAAGCACGGTGGCTTTTTGCAAGTTCACAAGTATCACAATGAAAACTAGAAACATCAACATCTATAAATAAACTGGGAAATAATTTTTTGAGATATCCAAAAGAAGCATGCCCAAACCGTCGATGTCTGAGCCATATTTCTTTTATTTTTCTGACTTCAGAACCTCCAACTGTCAGAGCTTGTCGTAGACTTTCAATACTCTTTGATTCCAAGTCCAAGTAATATAGCTTCCCCCGTCTAATACCACAACCAATCGTCGTCCTTTTTTTGATGTCCTTAAACACACAAAAATCAGGCCAAAAAATTACAACACAAGATAAAGAAGTGGTTATTTGAGAAACTGACAAAAGATTATAATCTAAAGATGGAACAACTAAGACTGAATCTAAATTTAATGTATTGGTGAGAGTCAAAGATCCTTCCCAATAACTTGGGTCGAAGTTCCATTTGAAGTAGAAACGAATTTTTGGTTAGAGTGATTGAGTGGTGAGACTTGTCTAGAATCATATGTCATGTGATCTGTTGCACCAGAATCAATTATCCACGTATTATTCAAAACAGGTGTTGAAATATTTAAAACCTTACCACCATTGTCTGCAGCTATTACCAATGCCGAGACGTTGTCAGTGATTTCATCTTCCATTTTTGTTTGAGCAACTGCCTCAGTGGAAGGCTTTTTCTTCATGCGACTAGGATTCCACCATTATGGATAGCCCACCAGTTCAAAACAGCCACTTTTGGTGTGGCCAGTCTTATGACAATGAGTGCACTTGTATGAAGACTTGTCAACATCCTTGGTCCATCTACCAGTGTTAGGTTGTGCTCGAGATTGTTGACCCTGATTAGATCGATTTCGAGCCACCATGGCACTAGATTCAGATGCTCTAGAATCTCCTTTCAAGGTGATACTCCGTACTGCTTCCCGTCGGACTAATGAGTAACATTCCTCCAGATTTGGTACTAAGTCTTTTCGCAAAATCTCACGTCGGATTGAATCAAGGGCCTCATCCAATCCGGCAAGAAAGATATGAACTCTTAATCGTTCAATAGATTGGCGGTGAGTTTTGACATCATCTGGATCTTTCATAACCACCTGATCACGATGGTCCAACTCTTGGAAGATTTTTGTTAATTCTCCATAATACACAGAGAGGATTCGCCCATTTTGTCTCGCAGAAAAAGCTTTTTGATTTAGAGTAAATACCTGCAACTCATCACTTCCATCATAGAATGTTGTGGACAAGGCAGTCCAGATGCTGTGAGCCGTGGGTAAGCATAAATAACGCCTCATAATATCTGGAGACATAGACATTAATAGCCACCATTTGACCTTTTGATTCTCAGCATACCATTTTTCGTAACCTTCATCAGATTCTGCAGGCGGCTTAATCTTGCCACGAATATATGAGATCTTGTCCCTTTCAGCAATTTGCATTTCCATCAGTTGAGACCATATATCATAGTTTGATTCAGTAAGGATGATTCCGGCATTAAACACGCCTTCAGACTGAATTACAACTGGAACAGATTTAATCCCAGCAGATTCAGAAATTTTTTCACTCATCATTTCTTTTTAGCCAAAGAATTAATTTTTGAGCAGCGGATGGATCTGAGTTTGGTTTCAGATCTAGATATGAGGTTGGTCTCGTTCGTGGTGACGGAAGCGGTTGGATCAGCCGACGAGTAGATGTGAGGACCGAGATTTTTCTCTTTGATTGTTTGACATCTTTTTCAGTGTTATCGAGTGTATTTTGATTTCAAACAAGCTCGCCTGATTTCAGCGAAAAATGATTTAAAATAAAGTTTTTATGCGATTTCTAAAAACGACTTAAAATGAATAGTAACCGGCGTTTCCGGAATTGGCCGAGGAAAGTGAAGGGCTCCGGACGCGAATTGAATTTCGATTCTGGCGCTCCAATAGCTCGTTTTCTATGTCTCGACTATTCTGGAACCAATGGTGCTATTGGTTTTCATATTTGATTCACGGTTTTTGAGGAAAATGAGTTTTATCGTTGGAAGAGTTTTTGTGCATTGATGTTTATGCTTTTTAGAAGTATTCATCGCTCCGTTTTGCGTGAAACTTCGTGAGTAGGGATGTTTCTGTGTGAGGATGTCTGTGTTGGGGTGTTGTGGATTCAATTTCGCGTATCGGGCGATTTTGACGCAACTTTTGGTTCGTGTGTGTGCGAGCTATTGGCTGATCGTGAGGGGATGGGTTTTGTCGCGAATCGACGACCGTTTCTGGTGATCTAAAATCGTGAGTTCGATGATCCGGCAGTGCTGATCATGATGACGTGATCCGTTCATGGATCCGACGGTCGGATCGCGGGATATCGCTAAATCATCGCCGTGGGGTCAAAAGTCTGATTTTGGTGTTTTCGCGAAAGGGCCCATATTTCATGTACCGTTTCACGTGAAATCAGATGTGGAGGGGTGTCTACGCGTTTTACACGTGCTGTGAGGGGCTTGGGTTAAATTGTAGGGTTTTCTTGGACCTTGTTGCATTTGTGTACACTTATATATAAGTGCATGTGTGTGTGTGTTGGGAAAACCCTAACCCTAACCCTATTCTTGGTGTGCCCTAGCCCCCAGCCGACTATCCTCCTCCTTCTGCTCCATCCCCGAGCGCCGCCACCGCCGCCGGCCTGTCCTTTGTCGGCCGGAGTTCTTCCTCTCATGTTTTCTTTCTTTTCTTCTTCTACGTCCTGCTCTGGCCGAGCTCTGCGAGGAGGACCCCGTCGCTTTGGGACCCCCTCGGGCTTGCCCTCCGACCGCCGGCGACTCCCGGCCCCGCCGTCGTCGCCGCGCACCGCCGAGCCACCGTGCGTGGCTGCTGCTGCTGCCGCTGCTGCGTTTGGTGCGGGCTGCGGGTTCTTGACCCGAGCCACCGCCACCCTCCGCCGCCTTGGGTGTGGAGCCCCGGCTTCTGGGGGTCAACCGCCACCGACCTGCACCTCCCCGGCCATTCCCCGTGCCGCCGGTGGCCGCCGCGGCTGAACGGGGCCAACTCGGGTCTGGGGCGGCAGCAGCACACTGCTTCGCCGCCGCCGCCGCCCTTCCCCCCCCGTCGCGGCCGCCCGCCGTTCCGCGTCCGGCAGCCTTCCGATGCCGGCGCTCGCCATCCCCGCCGCCGCCGTGGTCGTTGGTTGCTGCTCGGCCGTGCCCTAGCCTCGGCCGAGAGCGCGGCTTGTTCCAGTGCCGTCGCCGCCGCTTCCCGTCGCCAGCCGAGGTGAGCGCCGTGTTCCTCACCACCCCCGCACCCGACCTGGGCCCGCGCGCGCGCTGTCGTGCCGCCGGCCGCCGGCCGGAGCTTGCTTGCTCCGGCCAGGCCCAAATATAGGGCTGGTTCTTGGTGGTGCGCTGTTTCGGGCCCTCTGCTGCCTCCCGATCTTCGGGAAGGGGAGCACGATGACCGCGGTGATGCGCTGATCATCGTGCTCACCTCGGTTGACAGCAAGGGTGCCCCGCTTCGCTGGTTTTTGTGAATCGAGCCCTTTATTGTATGTTTGTGTGGTTTTCTTGGGCTGTTTGAGTCCCGCGACTATCTTTGTCGCTTCGGGCTGTGAGCACGGCTTCCGCTGCATCATTCCCTGTATGCTGGTGTTCACGGAGGGTTGTGCGGATGAGCGGAGTGCTCAAACGGCCCATTTATTTCTTTATTTGTATGTATGATTGCTTGTTGTGGGGCTTTGGTGGTTTGTGGCAGCGTAGTGACACTGTGGGCAGCAAGGGCGTGACTCTTGTGACCCTGTGGACTGGTCGTCCAGGTCCGTGATGCCCTCGTGGATGTCCGATCTGGTTTGCAGAGCGTTTTCCGACGAAATAGTCGGTGGAACGTGCGTTTCGGTTGTGCGACTCACTTGTGGATTTCGTGAGTGACCTAGCTTTGTCGCAAAGCCTTATTGGCTGTTCACCTTCGCTGTCCCGAAGTTTCGAGGACAGTGAAGGAGCGACGGAGGGTTCCGGTGCCAAACCGGCATTTTTCGGAAACCCGGAGAGCTGTTTTTGGGTGCAATTGTGTTCGTGGCACCCCGAGCTTGCGCTCGCTGTCCGGTCACCTTGTTTGGTATGTATGGGGACAGCGGAGGACTTCGTTTAGTTGTTGGTACCTCTTTGGGGCTTAGTTTGGGTTTGGGTTCGGGATCGTGCCGGCGGGTTTTCCGGACGATCCGACGGTTTCAGGTTGTGAGATCTTGCATGTTAGTGTCGACTCGGTGGGTCTTGACCCTGTTAGTGCTTTGTAGGTCCATTCGACTTTTCTGTGAGCCGTCGGTGTTAGGCTCCTCCGTACCTTCAGGTGGGTACTTCGATCCGGAGTCGGTTCAGTGGACTACGGTGATACCATTCTACCCCTTTCTCTTGCATGGTTTATTTTTAGTTCTCTATACTCCTATTGTCTCTACTTTTGTGAGCTTGCCATTAGTAGAGTAGTTGTGATTGCATGATTTATTGATGACCTGGTTGGTCGGTGGTGATCGCCTGTTGTTTCGGCGACCCTCGTTTACTCGTTTATCAGTTGCTATTCTCGGCTAGTTGCCGTCCTGTGGTCTGAGCATATAGCGTCGATCGTCACTGCTCTTCTAGCACTTCACGTACACCAGCGGTTTGGCCACCGCTTGGGTGTTCTTTTCCGAAAAAGGGTCGCGCGCATCCGACCCGTGAGCCTCTTGGCACGTGCATCTGCGGAGGTTATGTGTGGACAGTTGAGCGTGTGGTGCCAGTGCCATGGTCTGCGGTGCGTTCCATGTGGCCTGGTGGTGATTGGGTATTATTTGTGGTTACTTACATTTGATGCATGTGTTTCTTATCGGCAGTAGCTTAGTCTTTTCATATCTGGTTATTTGTGCTAACCTGTGCTACTGTTCTTGTTTATCCATTTTTTTGTTGACCCTCGCGCCGGTGTGTACACCTCGCCTTCGTCGGCTTGCGATACCCACTGGGAGGGGAGACGTGATTTATCATGTTCTCACCCCCCGCCATCGTTGTTGTTTTCAGGTGAGCTGGGTGGTGTGAGTCGGGACGTGGTGAGACGCGAGTAGCTAGCGTGCATTAGAGGTCCCGACTAGTACCTCGTCAGATTTGGTTTACCCTGACCCTCTCTTATAATAGATTTGTGTTTATAGTATGGTTCAGTTACGTTGATTGTTGAATATCTATGTTTTATTGTAAGCTTGTGATATTATTTTATCGTGGGTTCCTACACCTCGTGGTAGCCGGATTTCAAAATAAGGATTCTGTGTGGGAAACAGCTTTCAAAAGAATTTCTGATCGTTTGGTTTTGGTTTATCAAAAGAGAGTCCTCGCGTGGGGGACGAATTTCGAAAGGATATTTGAATGATTGAACTTAGGGTTTCAAAATAAAACTTCTGGGTGAGAAGCACTTTTCTAGAATGATTTGGTGTAATGTGCATTGCATCATCCTTCGCCTAAGGATTTGTTTAGATTCATGCAGGTGTTAAGGATGGTTAGCTGTATGTGGTGAATATTGTTTGTATGGATGAATGGATGATGTTTGGGATCCTGTTATGTATATGATGGCACACCGTGCAAATACAGGGGAAACTCTGTCCGTGTGGACAGAGGGACCTGTATTTGTGGCGGGTCTGTACGTTGCTCGGGCTAGGTATTTCAAAAAAAAAAAAAATGGTATGCTTTCCGCATCTAAACTAGCCCGGGGCGTGACAGTAGATCTGAGCGGCGAGCAGGTGACGTCGATTGTGGACGATGGTGTTGTTGGAGCTACTGGCCTTGGCCTTCCTCTTTTTTTTTTTCCTTTTTTTTTTTGAGATTCGAATCGTTTCAACGTGGCTCTGATACCATATTGAATTGTATGAAATATTTTTTTCTCTTATTTTATTTTTAACTTCTTACAAGGATATATAGTTTGATTCTAAGGCATACCTAAAATCAAGCCATTACATCAAGCAATACTCTAATTACATGATCTAATTTAGGAGAGTATAATTTTTCTAATTATATAATCTAATTTAGGAAAGTGTAATCACATATAATTTTAGCCTTATTTAACAGTGTTTTTATTTATTTTTAGAAAGAGGTAGCACGCTACCCGCTTCGTTTATTTTTTTTTAGAAATAAACTTAGCTTGAAATGTGAATCAACTAGGATTCGAACTCGGGACCTCGGGTACCAACCACCAAGCCCTTTGCCACTTGCGCTAGGGACGGTCGGTCCTTATTTAACAGTGTTAGTATGAACTTGGTACATGTAATAGTTTCTTTTTTTTCAATCATCGCCTGGATATAAGAACAACAAGAAATATATTAAACAAAATATAAAGACTTACATGCTTATAGATACATAGAAGGTTTCCCTTTCGGAAAGGCCCGAAAGGTTGGAGGAGGAAGAAGAAAGCTTTTTACACAAGAGACTCTCAAACTAAAGCAAAAATTTTTTTACAAAGAGAAGACAAAGAAGGCCATGGAGAATTGTGGAAGGCTGTGGGAAGCTTGGATGGTGGTTATGGAGGCTGAGGCGAATGTGGATGTGGATGCTGTGGAAGCGGATGCCTTGCTTGAAGAGGGAGTGCTTGTATTTATAGTGCTTAGAAATGTCCCTTGGAAATGCCTTGGAGCTTCGAGGGTCTTCTAAGAGCTATAAAGGAGATTCGTTCTTATCAGATAGGAGTGAAAGTAGGAAGATGCCTTTGACAGTTGGAAAAAGATGTTTTCACTGGAGTCTTTGTAGATTCGTTTCAGGAGTCTTCATCGTGGAGTGCTTTGTTTTCTTCTGTATGACAGATGCTGATGTAGTAGATTCTTTCTTAGTACTTGTACGGAAAGTAGATTCTTTCTTAGTGCTTGTACGGAAAGTAGATTCTTTCTTAGTGCTTGTACGTCTGATAGTGCTTGTGTTGTCTTGAAGGTATCTGGCAGCAGTTGATGGTGATAAAAGGGCGCTCCTCTGAGTGGATAGGAGCTGGCGAATCTAACTATGGAGGAGGATTTTTTTTTATGGTTCCAACCTATTTTTTAAATTGTGTATCATAATATTGTCGTCAGATAATCCTGTACCGGAGTCGATCTAAGGTAATAACAAAGTACCACCAGAAGGAATAGAAGAGGCATTGCTTGATTTTTCTGGAATATCCTCAATAATTGTCTTGGTGCCTGGTAGAGATTGAAGTCTTTGTAAAATCTGTGACAATATTTCTTCTACTTTTGTATCTTTTTTCTTTCTTTTTATTTTTAACTTTTTTCCTTTGATTTGGTTTGTTGTTGTTCTTTCTGTTGCCGAAGCCGATGGTTCAGTTTGTGGAGAATTGTTCAGACACGAGGAAGATGTCCCTTGTTCAGACGAAGATCTTTGTGAAATAGGAGTTCTTTGTTCTTTTAATGCTGCTTGAATGTCTGGAGGCAGAAGATGGAGTATATTTTCTTCTATTACTTGTGGAGGAACTAATGGCAGAGCTGACTGCGGTGGTAGTTCTTGTAGAACTTTTTCTTTGCCTTTATTTTTAGGCAAGGCTTCTTGTTTTTTGGGTTGTTGTAGTATTTGTGAAGATAAAAGAGGTGGATATTATGGAGAGATTATTTGTGTTGTAGAGGGTAAAGGCAAAGGTTGTGGAGGTTGAGGTAATAGTGGAGGTAGTTTTGGAGACTAGTTTTGGAGGGTAAGAGAAGCTAATTGGTTTTCCAAATATTTAATTTGGTTTTGTAAAGCTTGTTTTTCTTTAAGTAAAGCTTGGCTACTATAATTTAGTTTTGAAAATTTCTCTGCATAGCTTCACAGTGGTCACAAAATATTATTTTATTTGTGTTATGTGCAATTGTATAAGAGGGAGGAGTGTCTTGGAAAGTATGGATAGATGGAGAGATGTAGAAATTTGGACCGAAAAAATTCCTAGCTGTATCTAGGGCTCCCGAAAGAGTGGTAAAGCCCTTGTATTGAGGATTTGGAAAATTATGAGTTTGTTCTACAACTTGTAACCAAGTATGAAATACTCCTATTCTACGACCTTGAAAACGACATAAAAAGAAAAATTACTAGTCCTAACTTTTTGGAAGTATTCTATAAGAGAGTTGATGCATGCAATGAAATATCTTTTATCAGGTTCTTTATGCCCTAATGTTCTATGGTAACTTATCCAAAAAATATCTACTAGACATTTTTGCTCTTCATTTAAAGTTTTAGAATTATCTTTGAGTCTATATACCAAATTATTGTCTTGAGTATAAGAAATTAAATTTTCTTTACCGAATGTTATTATTCTATGAGTAAAGTGTGTTCCTGGTTGTGTTCCTATGAGTTGTTCTTGCTTTGGAGGTTGAGCTCGACTCATATTAGGATCTGAAAAATAATTTATTAAGTTAGATTCAAAGGTTGTAAGATTATCATATCCTAAAATTGTGACACCCTAATAGTCCTACATCAGATGAGAATGGGGTTATTATTGGGTATATATAAGGACTCCACTTTAGTAATAATAACTAGGCTTAAGCATTTTTTGGCCGGTGGTTTTGGCCTAATGAGTTATTATTGCTGGCGGGTTGGGTGGTTACATTTGGTATCAGAGTCGGTTCACCAGCCGGAAGTGTGAGATGAGTCTTGGCTAAGCCAGGGTCGGAATGACAGACTAAGCCAGGGTCGGTGAATGACATGCTAAGTCAGGGTTGGAATGACAAAGGCTAGCGAGATAAGTCTCACATCGCCTGGTGATCTTGGGCTTATATATATATATATATATATATATATATATATATATATATATATATATATATATATATATTGCAAAGTGATGGAACTGTTTACACAGGGAAAGCTACCTTAAAAACTACTCTTAGAAAAAACGGTAAATGCGGGAAAAGAAAATTACATGTAAACTACTCCTAGAAAGCGTAAGAAAATGTGTGAAAATAAAACTGGTCATCTTGTTCTCAGGAGAAAAAGACCCCGTTGTCAGGCGTCTCTTATCTATTTATAATTCCGCCTGATGTTATTCAATTAAACCCATGATCGGCCACTGCCCTGATTTTGCGGGCCATTACTAATCGATCCTAACCGCATGAAGTTTAACTGCTTTTCGGTTTCAATTGCATTTCTTTGTACTCCTGGTGCACCACATGCCGTCTTTTGCTGTCTTTACGGACCAGTCACGCGGTGTATCGGAGTTTACCACGTGGCACCACTTTTATAGTATCAACACATATATTTATTAATAATATATGGCCTTTTTGCATAAAAAATCCACTAGTTTTGGGCTTTTGCAAAATTGGGTCGCTATTTTCGATTTTGCAGATTCGGTCCGGATTTTCAGTAAACTGACCAAAATACCCTTCTTACTTTTTCTCTCCTCTTTTTTTTTCTCTCTCCTTTTTTTTTTTCTCTCGCTCTTTTTTTTTCTCCCCGAAGAAGGCGGCGGAGGCGGAACGCCTTGCCTCTGCCCCTCACACCCTCGCCCTCGCCCTCGCCCGCGCACCCCCGCCCTCCTCGCCTCCGACCCCGCCGAGGCCGCGCTGTGCCGCGACTCTTTTTTTTTTTTTCTCTCCGACCCTCCTCCACCCGCCATCCCCGCCACCACCGCCGGCGACGAAGAAGAAGTGCTTCTTGGGGCCGAGAAGCACGCCGGCGAGGGAGGGGAAAAAATATAGTTACACTCCGGCGAGAGCGGTGGGTCGTGACAAAAAAAATTGTAGAGAAAAAAATAAAAATAAGAAATATTATTTTCATACAGAAAAGAATAAAAAATAGAGAAAAAAGAAGAAGATGATGAAATTACACTGTTAAAAAAAATTACACAGTTTTAAAAAAAATGTACTGTTTTAATAAATGTTGCACTATTTAAGAGAGAAATTACACTCTTTTGAGATGGAATTTATACTCTTTAGGCAAAATTGCACTATTTAGGATAATGTTGCACCATTTCTTTCTCTTTCTCTTCTTCTTCCATCTTCCTCCACTCTCCATCCTCATCCCCCTCTCTCGGTCGAAGCCGGAGGAGGAGGAGCGGCCGTAGTCGCGGGGGTCGAAGAGGTAAACGGGGAGGAGGGAGAGGGAGGCGTCGGTGGTGGCGCGCGGGGAGGTGGTGGGCGGGCGCAGGGGGCGCGCCCTCTGCCTCTGCGCCCCCTGGGGGCGCCGGCGCGGGGCACAGGGGGCGCCCCCTGCGCCCACCCGAGGGCCCGGGCGGGCGCAGGGGCGCAGGGGGCGCGTCCCCTGCGCCCCCCGCGCCCGCGCCCCCAGGCTACGCCCCCCGCGCCCCGCCGGGGCGGGCGCAGGGGGCGCGTCCCCTGCGCCCCCCCGCCCCCTGCGCCCGCCCACCACCTCCCCGCGCGCCACCGCCGACGCCTCCCTCTCCCTCCTCCCCGTTTACCTCTTCGACCTCCGCGACTACGACCGCTCCTCCTCCTCCGGCTTCGACCGCACCGGTCCAAAATTGTTTTGGGAGTGTGAGGAAAGAGAGAGAGGGGGATGAGGATGGAGAGTGGAGGAAGAAGGAAGAAGAAGAGGAAGAGAAAGAAATGGTGCAACATTATCCTAAATAGTGCAATATTATCTAAAGAGTGTAATTTCATCTCAAAAGAGTGTAATTTCTCTCTTAAATAGTGCAACATTCATTAAAACAGTGCAATTTTTTTTAAAACTGTGTAATTTTTTTTTAACAGTGCAATTTCATCATCTTCTTCCTTTCTCTCTATTTTTTGTTCTTTTCTGTATGGAAACAATATATATATATATATTTTTCTCTATAATTTTTTTTGTCACGACCCACCGCCCTCGCCGGAGTGTAACTATATTTTTTCCCCTCCCTCGCCGGCGTGCTTCTCGGCCCAAAGAAGCACTTCTTCTTCGTCGCCGGCGGGGACGGCGGGTGGAGGAGGGTCGGAGAGGGAAAAAAAAAAATAGTCGTGGCGCGGCGCGGCCTCGGCGGGGTCGGAGGCGAGGAGGGCGAGGGCGAGGGCGTCGGAGAGAAAAAAAAGAGCGAGAAAAAAAAAAAAGGAGAGAGAAAAAAAAAAGGAGAGAGAAAAAGTAAAAAGGTATTTTGGTCAGTTTACTGAAAATCCGGACCGAATCTGTAAAATTGAAAATAACGATCCAATTTTACAAAAGTTCAAAACTAATGAATTTTTTATGCAAAAAGGCCATAATATATACTATATCTTATAAATATAATTAAAAATATAACAGACGTACCTGTGGTAAAGCACCGGTAACTACGACGTTGTTGGACGGATATCAAACGGCCCTTCTAATTAATAAATACAATTCGATCGATATCGAACAAGCTGCTGATGCGGCCTCTTCCAATTACACACAACAATCAAAACCCGCTCCGCTCCCTTTGACCTGCTCTTGAGTTGATTACCCGTAGAACCAGTCGTTCTTCCTTCCCAGTTCCTTCTTCCACTTTCAGAAAGAAAGAAACGCAGAAGCCGATTAAATTCAATAGACCTCCTGCTCCTCCTTACAGCTCACCAACCCAGTCCTCTTCTTCCCCATTCTTCCTTTGCCTTTGCTTTCCTTTCCTGCACGATGGCTTTGTATTTTCCTCGTCTCCTCTTCATCCTCTCGGCCTTTTTCGTCCGTGCACACTCACAACATCCTCCTCCTCCTCCTCCTCCTCCAAAGCTCCCAGGTATATCTATCTATCTATCTATCTATCTATCAATCTATCTTTCTATCTAATCAAAATAGATAATCGCCTTCTGAATCCTCATCTGGAACCATCATATATATTCTTATCTTTATCTCTCGCTCGTCAATCACGGAATGACCATCAATTGAAATCGATCATCGTCGGTCATCAGGGCTCCTCCTAGACTGCGGTGCGTCAGGTCCGTCGGTCGACGAGCGCGGCCTCCAGTGGTTCCCCGACGGGGCCTACATCGGTGCCGGAGCGCCGCGCAACCTCTCCCTCCCTGGCCTCTTCCCGGCCCTGTCTACCCTCCGTTCTTTCCCCTTCTCAGCTGGCTCCCCTTCCCGCAAGTACTGCTACGTGCTCCCCGCCGTCCGGCGCTCCCGCTACCTCGTCCGCACCACCTACTTCTATGGCGGGCTCAACGGCGCGGGCGTGCCCCCGCCGGTCTTTGACCAGATCGTCGACGGCACTTTCTGGACGGCGGTTAACACCACCCAGGAATACGCCGCCGGCATGGCCTCCTACTACGAGGGTGTGTTCTTGGCCAGGGGCAAGACCGTTAGCGTTTGTGTCGCTGGCAACGCGGCCTACACGCTCTCCGACCCCTTCATCTCAGCCCTCGAGTTCATCCGCTTGCCCGATTCCGTCTATAACGCCACCGACTTCAACGAGAGCGCTATGGGTCTTATCGCCAGAACCAGATTCGGATCCACTGGACCGCCTGAGAGGTAAAGTGTTTTAGTAATTGATGCGATGCATCCTTAATCCGCAGAGATTTTTTTTTTTTTTTTTTTTTTTTTTTTTTTTTTTTTTTTTTTTTTTTTTTTCCCTCCTAAATTGAAGAAACACGTATTAAAATAAAACAAAGCTCAATAATCTCAGTGAATTTAGATCGAGCATGTAATTTGATTTTTTACATTTGTTTTGGTTTGCGATAATAAGGAAACTGATTCAGAATGGATTAGAATTGAATGGAAGTTACCAGTTCATTAGTCTGCTTATTAGTTGAAAAACAACCAAAATAGGAATTGGAATGGTTTGTTACCATTCTGCTTCAGAATACGGTTCCCCCCAGACTTCTAGGCCGGATACAACATCAGAGAGTGGATGATTGCCATTCCACCTTGCTGTCGAAACTGGGAATGGTATTCCTCTAACTGAATGGCCGAAATGGGAAATGGCCATTCCAAATTTCCATTCCAAAACCTAAACTTTTCCAGCCAAACATGCCCTGTGCAGTTTGAGTTTATTTGACAGTTGTCATGGAATGCTTGCTCTAATGGAGTAATTCTTAATTTGGTGAAATAATTTTAGTTAGCCAAATAAATTTGCAGTTTTTCCTGCCCCAGTCAATGCTGAACATTGTGGTGTATTCATCTCTCTGTTGCAAGTACTTCTGAGTAATCCCAACTGAGAGGCCATCAAATAAAAGTAATCATAATTGCTAATAATTTGACCTTTTAAGGAAACACGGTAAATTAACCATCAGATTGAACAAATTGTATGAAAATATGTGATCATCATCATTGTTGTCCATTCTTTCCTCTATCAATATGTATCAATTTAAAACCTCAAAGATTAAATTTAAGGGGCTCTAGTGATAATAGGACCAATCAAGTTTTTGGATTAAGCGGATGATATGACCTTCCTTTTTTATACTTATATGAAGGGGTAAACTCTGGTATCGTTTAGCGCATTTCTAAGTATTCACCCTCTGGTTTCATTTGTATCACTTAAGGTACCTATACGTACCAGTAGGTTACACATAAGAAATTCAAGTTAAACTTGTTAGAAGTGAGCTAGTGATAGTCGTGTGCACTACTCTATGTTCTCAATTTCTTTTGGGCGTCGACCTTCCATGTGCCCAATTACCACAAGCTACTCTGTGATGGTGTAGGTGACCTGGTAAGGACTTCCTTGACCTCTGTGAAAGACTCAAACAAATCATCGATCTCGGTCTTTTTTCTCGTGGATGATAAGACCTTGGCTACAAGTTGAGTTAATTGTTTCGGTGTCTTCATTGCTCTTTGATAGGGGGTTTCTGACATGTTTATGCATATGGACTTGTAGGACGTTTCAAGGGTGTACCATTGCTTTAGCTCCTTTATGTAAGAAATCTCATTTTTAGGTCGTAGTGTCATGTTCAAACCATACTGCTAAAAGATAGCACAAGGTATGGAACTAAATTTAGCTCCTCAAGGGTTTCTGACAAGTTTATGCATATGGACTTGTAGGACTTTTCAAGGGTGTACCGTTGCTTCAGCACCTCTACGTACAAAATCTCATTCTTACTAAATGTAGATAGTTGTGTCATGTTTAATCATACTGCTAAGAGATAGCACAAGGTATGAAAACTAAATTTAGCATCATTTGTGGAAATTTTTGATAATTCCTAGCACAATTTATTCACTAATATTTTATATATAAAAATTTTGAGGAAAAAAGTTGAAGTATAATTACCTAGAAATTTCTGAAACATATGAGAGAGAGAGAGAGGGGAGAGAGAGAGAAAGACGACATTAGCAATGAGCATCAAATACCATCGAGCACGAAGGCACACAGGGCATCGTAATCCCCCTGCTGGAAAATGGTGTGCCAACATCTGTTCCTTGGTTGCTCTTTCTTGTTGGTTGGGTGCATAAATGTTGAGCTATTCAAACTTGTGTAGCAACTGTCTGATGAAATGCTCAGGTGAAATTAGGGATTCGGGTGGGGCATATGAGTCCATGACTATCATGCACTAAAACATTTTTCTTGTTCCACAATCTTCTTGATGATCCTTTTAAATGACCAGGATTCTTCACATAATTTGGCACGAAGTTAGCTTACAAAAGCTTGCTGACAAGCAAAAAGATCTTGATAAAGGAGTATTGTGAATGGTCCTTATAATTCTGTGATATCTCGGGTGACTACTATAGTACTATTTTCCTGATCTGAGTTTAGGTATATGTTTTTCATCACATGCTCAAAACAGGTGAGCTTATCTTGACATACTTAAGTCTGTCAACTTTTAACTACCTAAAATAGTTTCACAACGAACCATCCTCTTACTGGAGGAGTTTGGGGCTAATATATGGATGTTTGTTATGAAATATGTGGTTGTTTCTAAATCCAAGAAACCTTTCATGCAGTTTTATTTTTGAATGGTGCGATGCAACTGTATTTAGTCAAAAGGTAGGTATATTTGTAATTGATGTTTTAGTCTTAGATTTGCAGTATCATATAATTGAGGCTTCTGACATTGAACTTTTTTGGTATATTAGTTTTGACACTTATCTCATGACTGTAAAGCATGATATAAATTATGCACAAAATTTTAGGTACCCAGATGATAGGTTCGATAGATACTGGCAGCCATTTACAGGCAGCATGGATGCGGTGGGCAGTACTCACAATATTACAGTATCTGAGTTCTGGAATTTCCCCCCGACAGATGTGTTCGACACTGCTATTGTAGCAGATCAAGATAGATCTCTGATGTTGCAATGGCCTTCTGTGTCGCTTCCAAACTCCAGCTACTATATTGCTCTTTATTTTGCTGATACAGCACCTAATAGCTCCCGGACTTTCAATGTTTTTATAAATGATTACAGCTTCTATAGTGGCTTAACAGTCACATCATCTGGCCTTTCTGTCTTTTCGACAAAGTGGATTCTCTCTGGTTTGACAACAATAACGCTCACTTCTGGTTCTACACTTCCTCCACTAATCAATGCTGGAGAGCTGTTTGGCCTATTCTCTCTTGGAAGACTAACTTACACACGAGATGGTATGAGTGCCGGTCTCCTCCTGTGAGTTGCAATTTGAGAAATATTGACAGATTTATCATCTTCACAGAATGCCTCGTAGCTCAAAGGGGAAGTGGAACCTCCTCTTCTTACTTTGCCTAAAGCTAGAAGTCAATTAGAAGAATCTCTTCTCTACTAATCGTTATCGACTCTAAATAAAAATACCCTTGGAGTGAGGAGGCATCCGATGGAGGTGTTACTCGTGTCAAATATGCTCTTCCTTTTAAAGTTCCTTTCACTAACTCACCTTTTGCATTTCTTTCAGTAATTAACCTAGAAAATATAAAAAGAAGCATAAAAAATCCCCCTGAAGATTGGAATGGAGACCCTTGTATGCCTCGAGGATATTCTTGGACTGGAGTTACATGCTTTGAAGGATCTCGAATACGTGTTGTTGCGCTGTATGTTGAATTTCATTTTAAGACCAAGTTTCATTTGATCGTGCTGTTCTTGTTAACATATGTGGTATTCTTTTGATACCAGGAATTTATCAAGTATGGGTCTGTCGGGATTTCTGTCACCTAGCATTGGTAATCTGACTGCACTTACTAATATGTGAGTAGCTGACGTTAATCTATTACATTTGGATATAATGTCTCAAGCTGACATAGGTTCCTTGAACAGATCATTTGCAGATAATAACTTTTCCGGACCTATTCCAGAGCTTAGCCAACTAAAGATGCTTGAAAAATTGTTAGTATTTGTCTTCTTTCTTTATTTCCATTGGGAGTTTTTGGGCTAATAAGCCTGCCAAAAATTTTAAATGTAAAATTAGGCATCTAAAATTATTATTTGTAAAAGTAGACCGGTAAAAGCGGTGAATCATTTACCGCTTTTAAAAGCGGTGAATGATTCACCGCTTTTACCCTAATTTATATATTTCTTATATCCAAACTTTAAAAATATAAAATATAAAATATTAAATACTAAAAATAGTTATAATTTTTTGAAGAAAGCGGTGAATGATTTACCGCATTTAGAATGCGGTAATTCATTCACCACATATGCCTGTAAATAATTTTTTTATAAAACTATTTTTATAATTATAAAAATTTGTAAGCCTATTAATAAAAAAACTTCTTTCCATTGTCCTTACCCTCCTTTTAGAGAAATTGTTAGCATCTGTCTGCTTTCTTTATTTACATTGTCCTTGCCCTCCTTTCAGAGAAGTTCATTATTACTAACAAAATGACACTATTTATAAAGACATTTGCAGGACAATCAATTAACAGGAAAAATTCCCCATGCATTGGGTAATCTTAAGAAGCTGCATGAGCTGTAAGTTATTCGCTTATTTAGTTTCGCCATAACACAGTTATTTTATGCATTGGATAGCATTTCGTCCAATTTAGTATATATACTGAACAAACTAATGATGTGCATCATCTGATTACATGTTGGAGCTTTAGAAATATACCATCATCTTTAAGCCTTTTTGTTCTATAAAGTGGAGTACTACTATTGCGCTGTGGGTTCTGTTTTCACCAACTTGATCTTATACTCATTGGCATTTGTGTTATCTATCATGATTCTTTTCACTAGAGCTTTTTCTTGGGGCTTCTTTCTCAAGTGTGAAACATTGTCTTAATGTTCAATAATCCATTCTTATCCTATTTACAAGGGGAAATGTCTTGTAGGTTCCTAACATTTTGGATAGTTTCAAAAATGCCCCTTACTTCTTGGATAGTTTCAAAAATTCCCCTAACTTTTCAAAAATGCCCCCAAGCTAATTACATAACAAATTATGATTTTTATCACTTTAATGCAATTTGACACCTTCAATTTGATATTCATGTGAAGATTTTAAGGATAGAGTGTTACATGAGGAATAATAAAACTACAACAAATGGGCGCGTATGTGATGCTTGCAATGATAAATCTACAAAAATGGGGACAAAAGTTAAATAATTAATGGCATATTATTAGATTCCTTTGAAAGATGCTAATCAGGGATTTTTTTTTTTTTTTTATGGAAGAAAAGTTAAAAGTAGGGACTTACACAAAAAGATAGAAAGTTAGAGAGTTTTTTGAAATTACTAAAATCTTCAGGCCTCGTGTAGGAATTACCCTATTCATCAAGGATTAAAGTGTCGTGGCACGGGAGCGTGTCGATTGTTGCCTAACACTGTACGGTATTAGCACGCCTCCGTGCCAATACGTGACACGCTTGTGTGACGTCCCAGTGGCACGCTTTGGCATGGGCTTATTTTAGTTTTTTTTGCCCCAATAAGTTCTTATAATATTATTTTGAATATTTAGTATAAAAGTTATGAATAGTGGCTATGTGTAGCTTATTACAGTCACCAATTAATAAATAAAATTATAGAAAATTAATTTTTTTCCTCAAAATTTATATGAAAATTTGCAAGATCTATAGATAACTAGAGCAATCAAAATAGGACCGCAATTACACCGATAATTCCTTTCTATTTTTGATTATTTTAAAAAATATTTATTAAAATTTGAAGAAAATAATTTTTTCTTCAAAATTTGGAGAAAAATTGTGAGAATTGATTAACTTTTAAAATATTTTTGATTTTATCTTTCTTTTCTTGGAATGTAAAACGAAATTATAAAATACAAAACTAGAGAATCAATTTCCCTCAAAATTTTAATAAATATTTGCAAGATTGATCCATACTGATTCAATGAGGGATCGCATGATAATTAGATTAACTAAAATAGGACCGCAATTGTTTCGATAACTCATTTTCATTTTAAATCTTTTAAAAATATTTATTAAATATTTAAATATTTATTTTTTATTAAATATATACTTAATTTAGTGGGGAGAAGGAAAAAAAACCACAAAAAAATCCATCAGAACCCATCGAGTGGGGGGGTGTGGCCAGAAAAAAAACATCGAAAGAAAAGAAAAAACCATTAGGGGAAAAAAACCATCAGAAATCCATCGGCCAAAAAAAACCATCAGGAAAAAAAACGGCCAGCAAAAAAAAAAAAATTAGAAATCCATTGGGGGTTAGGGGGAGGCGGCGGCGACCGGCGCCAAAAAAAAAAAACCATCGAAAGAAAAAAAACCATCAAGGTTTAAAAATAAAAGCCCATCAGCGGTGTGGGAGGTGAGGGAGGCGAGGGAGGCGGCATAGTGTGGGACACGGGGAGGGGATGGGGGGTGGAGGCGGCACCAAAAAAAAAAATTTGATCGGCGCGACACCAAGGATTTAAGTGCCGTGGCACGGGGTCTTGCCGAAAACTTGCCGGCACGATATGACATGGTGCGTCCCGGGCCGTGCCAATGCATACCGGTCACAAAAAATTCGGGTGTGCCAACACATAATAGCATGAAATATATATTTTCTTTAGCAACAAAATATTCTAACTGTTTATTATGTATTTTTATCAAATCTTTTGAACTTTATTGAGAAAATTACTACGTAATTTAAAGAATAGAGGGTTTTGAGATGTGCCATCGGCACGGGGCCTGTATCGAGTCGATATTTTGTTGGCACGATATGGCACGGTAGATACGCCCCGTGCCGCTGTGCACTTAAATCCTTGCGCGGCACTGTGTTGCGATACCCTCTTGGGTATCGATACCCTCTTGGGTATCGTGCGATAGCCGGGTGGGTGGGTATCGCGCGATAGCCGGGTGGGTGGGTATCGCGGCACGGGGGTTCCTGCGTGACCTGTACCGTGCCGTATGGTACGGGTCGGCACTTTTAACCTTGCTATTCATAATGTTCTCTAGATATCCATCTCTGATGATATCTTGAAGGCAGAATCTATCTCGCTTTATGGGCTAGACTTTAAGATAGGTTACTAGTACAAGAAAGTCGTATAATGGCCCAGTTGAACCTTCCATCCAAACAATCTTGGTGCCCTAAACATGTGTGATCATGTCTATTACATGCTCGATGAAAGCAACGATAGCAACAACTTAACACAATAACATACAAATTTGAGCTTTATGCAATTTTCTTCTCCTGATTTGGGTTTTTTTTTTTGGGTTCTTGATATAAACAATCAATTACCTATAAAATGTAATTCAATCTGTAGTTACTGAGACAACGCAACATACACTGACGAGAAAACTATCAGGCAACTATTGTTGTTTTGATAGCTGTCGATTGCACTACTGCATGAAGTTAGAAAGGCAAATTTCAAACATAAAGTCTTAGAGTCTGCTTGGAAAATGTTTAGAAGTTCAATAGATCGGGCATTTGCCTGTCAGATATGTAATAATCTGGCCTTCTTGTACTAGCAGCTTCTTGAGTCCAAACCATCGGTGTAAAATGCTTAGACTCAAATTATTAATATTAGAGTGCTTAATCCTTATATACCCAAACACAACCCCTTTTATATCAATATAGGATTATTGGGGCGTTACTGATGTCCTCATTAGGCCTAATCATACACATAGTTTAGAATCATCATGCGATGTGGGTTTCTAGAGATGGCTCCTACAATTTCAACCGGTGCTTCGCTATGTTTACGGTGTAACATTTTATCCTGTATAACACTTAGTTCCCATACTTACAACATTTAATAGCATATGTAACGAACTAACCCACAAGTACTGGCAACTTATTGGACTCAAACCACCGGCCCAAAATAAAAGTCCAAGTTATTAGTATTAGAGTGCTTAGTCATTGTATATCCAACAACAGTTCCTTTTCTATCCAATATGGTATTCTTGGGATGCTGCAATATAAATGAATAGCAAATAGTCAGTAGATTTTTTTATGTTGTATTACTTACGTCTGCCCGTATATTATTTATTACAAAATCATTTTATTTCCAATTATTATTGTACTTCATAATTAATAACTATTGTAATTCTACCGCACGAAAGGTTGTTCTTAATCACAAAGAGCCTAAGAAGCAAGAATAGCTGAGCTCAATAAGCAAGAGGTCTGAATAGAGTTGTAAATTCAGGGGGTGACATTTTATATCAGAATGTTAACCTATATTCGTTGTTGTATATATAACAATAAGGGCGAATGCAAATTATAAATCTATATCCGTCTTTCAGAAATTCCATACCTTCCTGGCAAAATATGTCTGCAACTTCTCTTTGTCCTCACTGTGTTGTAATTTCATTTAGATTATCATTGCATATTCCTTAAGTTGCATTCTTAAGTTGTAACAAGTTATCCGTTTACTTTCTTATAAACCCAGCTTATCGCTTTCTTAATTCTGATTCAACTTCATTTCCAGATTCTTACAGAACAATAACCTGACTGGCGAAGTTCCGGCCAATTTACTTCAAAAACCTGCATTGAACCTTAAGTAAGCGCCTCCCCAAGACATCCTTTCTTCACTTTGTTTGGCTCTCTTGATTCTAATTAGCTTCAACTTGATAGGCTTCTGCCCGGAAACAATTTTTCCCCAAGCCCTCCAACTTGAGAAGAGTCATACATCTTCGGTTTTGGAATTGTGCATATTTACTTGTAAATCTCCAACATGGCTGGCCAGGTTAATTTATTTCCTTGAATTATTTGTGGCTGCATAGCTGAATGTTACATGCTTTTGTAAGCAGCCTTCTCTATTTGGTACATGTAACATTCTGTATCTTATTTTCCCTGATAAACTGGCTGGTAGGAGCTAGCTATCACACACGAGCTGTTTGCAATCCCATACTAAGGGCTGTAATGTAACTAAACGACGAATCTCATTTTGTATAGTTTATATATTGTTTTTCTGCTGTGTGGATGTTTTTTCACTTAAACAATGCCGAGCGTCATAAGGCAACCTATGTTGGGTAAAATTGTTGAATGAATAATAATTGACTTAAGAGAATAATACTGAAAAGACGGTTTAGCAATTAGCCTGGTGAGGCATACGGATGTACCATCCCCAATTTGCTTTAGCTCCTCCCTGTTAATGCTGATATATATATATATATATATATATATATAGTCCGGCTACTATACTCTTATGAGTATAGAGATCCTTGTACTCATAAATTTTTGGCCGTTAGATCTATCCTTTAATCATTTTCATCCGTTAGATTATACTATTAAACCAACCACCCACTCAATCCTAGGGGGCCCACTATCAACCTAACCGTAACCACTCTCATCCTAACCGTACATTTTTTTATCTGAACGGTCGAAAACTTATGAGTACAAGGGTCTCTATACTCATAAGAGTATAGTAGTAGCTCCAGCCTATATATATATATATTGATTGCATGGTTTCGAAACTTGTTATCCAAATAACATCCAAATAACAACGAAACGAGCGAAAATACAATCGGTAAACTGTTTGCCCTTTTTTTTTAAAAAAAATTTAAATTTTTTTAGCAATTATCTATTTTAAATGTTTTCTTTCCGTTCCTTTTTATAATGTTTTAGGAAATTAGAGTAAATAGGACTCTGCGATCCCATTTATCTATCTATCTATCTATACAATACATGAATCTCCAACCCTAAAGAAGCCCTCTTCTTATTTTGTGGGGATCGTGGGGCCCACATACATTTTTATTAAGGATCAATTGCACCATTGGTCCCCAAGCTTTGCACCATTTTTTACTTTGGTCCCTAACATTTTTTTTTTAATCAAGTTCCCAAGTTCTTGATTTCATTGCGCTAAAATGACAGCTGTTAAAAAAGATTTTAGAATTAACGAAGGCCTAAAGAAGGCCTTCCCTTATTTTGGGTGGGTTGTGGGGCCCACATACAATTTGTTTAAGAGTTAATTCCACATTGGTCCCCAACCTTTCCACCATTTTTTTATTTTGGTCCCTATTTTCTTTTTTTTTTTTGCAATCAAGTTTCCAAACCTCTTAATTTCATAGCGATAAAATGACAGTTGTTAAAAAAGATTTTAGAATTAATGAAATTATCATGCCATCGTCTATTTAGCTTTCTTTTGCATGTTAATTTTGGTTCCTAAATTTTGCATGTTTTTCACTTAAATTTCCAAAATAAAAATTCATATTACATACATGAATTCCCAATAGGGCCTCTCCTTATTTGGAGAGTTGTGGGGCCCGCATACATTTTTTTTAAGGGTTAATTGCATCATTGGCCTAACTTTTGTATTATTTTTCATTTTGGTCCCTAACCTTTTTTTTTTGCAATCAAGTTTTCAACAAACTTTCAAAGAAATATACTTTAGTTTTATTCTTTAATTTTTAATTATTCAATATTGAGATAAATAATATTAATAATATTCATACACATAATTAATAATAATTTCAGATGATAAGTGAGTTTGTATTTTTCGATAATTATGTATTATAAATTATTTTTTTGATGTAAAATTTTTAACATTAAAATTTTATTAATTCACATGTCGTAATGACTAACTATAATAATGTCTACCTGTCGCATCGCGCAGGTTCCTTAACTAGTAAGCGTATGATAGGAGAATCCAAAACAGGTATGACCGTGCTCTCCTCAATTTGGGGAAAATATGTGGGGACCACATTTCATTCCTCTCTCTCTCCCAACATCCCTTCTATTTTTTTTTTCCTTTCTCTCTCTCTCCCAACATCCTTTCTAATTTTTTTTTTGCCTATACCAAGTCTACAAATTCATCACATGAACTAAGCCTATTTTTTAATAATTAATATAACATAATTAAAATTTAATCTGATAAGTACAATTTATAATATATAAAAAATCTAAATATAAAAATTAATAGATTTTTACCTTTCTAATAAAACTTTACAAATAAAGTATAAAAAAAAAATTATACACCCAGTGTATAATATATCCTTACTTATTTTTCAATTTGACTTTAGGGCATGTTTGGTTCTTGGGAAAATACCCTAGAAAACTTATTTTAGGCTAAAAAAAAAATTTCCCTGTGTTTGGTTCGTAGAAAAAGTAGATTTTTTAGAAAATTATTTTTTATATTTCACGAAAAACTTTTCTTTTCATTTTCCAAATTTTTTTCGGAAACGAAAACTTTTTTTCTGACGGATGTTTTGAGGAGTAAAAAAGGAAATTTCTCTTTTCTAATATATTGGTATAAGTTTACTACCCAACCGTCATGATCTCTATCTCCCTAGGCTATATATTATATATATATATATATATATATATATATATATATATATATATATTTATTTATTTATTTATTTATAGATATACATATATACACACATACAGCATGAATATCTCTCTGCCTATTATGTCAATCATCTCCATTTTTTTTGTGAAACTATTTTATCTATACCAAAATATACTTAAAATTATTTTTATTTAGGGATAACTTCAAATACCACCCATGTGGTTTCGTGTTTTCTCACTTTAGTGTCATGTGGTTTAAAACGTATCACTTTAGTACCCTGTGGTTTGGTTATTCTCTTTTTATTTTAATTTTTCGTTAATTTTTCGTTAAATTATACAAAAAAACTTCAAATATCCTACCTATGGTTTATCGAATATTCACTTTACTATCATGTAGTTTTAACTTTCTCATTAATTTAACAAAAAAATTAACGAAAACATAACAAAAAGAGAATAACCAAACCACTGGGTACTAAAGTGATACATTTTAAACCACATGGCACTAAAGTGAGAAAGCACGAAACCACAGGGGTGGTATTTGAAGTTATCCCTTTTATTTATTTATTTATTTATAAACAGTTTGTGATTATTATGTTAAATATTTAAAAGTTGGTAATTTCACCATTTTTTATAGAAAGTGTTTATATACCAAAATTTTAAACTAACCAAACAAGTGAAATAGAAATAAAAAAGTATTTTTTATTTTTTTCTTACCATCGAAACATGCATATATGGAAAACTAATTTTCTTTTCCGCTGAACCAAACAATAAAAACTAAAAATTTTCTTTTCCACATAAAACTTTTTTATCCGAAAATAGTTTTACTATTTTTCATGGAACCAAACATGCCCTTAACTTTAACATAAATAAAGTTTAGCTTTAACAAGAAAAAACTATCTAATATAAGTCCTCCAACTTTAGCTTTTTAGTTAAAAAAAATTCTTTATAGAATAGTTATCAAAACTATTAAATTTAATTAAATTTTTAAATAAATTTATTAGAATAATTTAACTATATAAATATTAAAAATTTAAAAATTATTAATAAAATAATTATTTTTTATAAAGTACATAAGACTATTTTATAATTTTTTTCTTTAGCTATAACTTTTTAAATTTTAAAATTTCAATAAATATGTATATATTAATTTTGATGAAGTGCTGTTAACTGACTCAAATCAAATAAATTAAAAGATTATATAGTAAAATTAAAATTTTGAAATATTTGATAGTTAAATTCAAATGGTCGATAATTCAAATAAATTCTATATATTTTTATCACAAATAAATATTTGTTCGTGAATGGTGGGATGGAAAATTGAAATAAAATTTATGCTTTGGCCAAGTCATCGCATCATCTCTAAAAGTTGGATTGGAGATCAATGAATTTTTATTTTAGTATAAAAATGAAAAACTCCAACCTTAAACCCTAAATTTTAAATTCTAACTGCTAAAAAAACTTCTAACATTATTTTAATTATTATACTATAAAAGAAAGCCAAAAGGGTTTAATAGAAATGGAAAATATTTGGCTATTAAATAATATATTTTTGAAAAACGCAAGAGAACACAGGTTACAGTACACTCTTTCCCAATAGAAGAGAGATAAGGAACCCATTACATCTTTTACCGCCGGCAAGGGGGAGTAGAGGATCGTGCAATCTATTTCTTAGAGCCCATTTGGTTTGCGCTATACAACATACCTAATTATTTCAACATAACTTAAAATTTGACTTTCGTAAATTAAATTACTATTAATATTGTATTACTAAGTTTTGTTCGGTATAATAATATAATAGCAGATTACTGAACATGTAAAATGACTAAGCTTGGTTCGTCTTATATATTTTAGTAATCTTCACGATGAAGCTTATACTATTCCCAAAGTATCCTTGCACTCATCCTAGAGGTGTAGAAATGACAACAGTAAGCTTGGGAAGAATGTGGTCAACCAATCGTAAAACCTACCAATCTCGACGTATGTGTCTCTCTTATGCACATGGCTTGTAACCAAGAATTTAAGTGCTCATCGGCACGGGCCGTATCCACCGTGCCGTATCGTGCCAACAAGATATCGGCATGATACAACTCCCGCACCGGTGGCATAGCTCAAAATCCTCTATTTTTTAAATTAGTAAGTAATTTTCTCACTAAAGTATAAAATATTTGATAAAAATACATAATAAATAGTTAGAATATTTTGTTGCTAGAGAAAATAAATATTTCATGCCATTATGTGTCGGCACACATGTATTTTTTGTGACCGGCACGCATCGGCATGGCCCGGCACGCACTGTGCCGTACCGTGCCGGCAAATTTCCGGCACGACCCGTGCCACGACATTTAAATCCTTGCTTCTAACTGATGCATTTCCTGTATAATCAAGGAAGGAAGTCTGTCCTAGGAACTAGTGCTCTAATACCAACTTCTACCTGTCACATCCTACACTTTTTAGGATGCAATGCATATGCCACAACACTAAAAATTTGATCGGATTTGAACTCAAACCCCAAATCCGGTAAGGCTCATGTATTTCTAGCACTGCAGCTCTACTACCACAGATTGGATGACTTTGGAGGATTAGGGACATCATCAAAATAGAAGTAGACATCAAGGGTAAGACAAGGCAATCGATATACAAATGCAGTAAAGCATAACAACCTGGCCCACTAGCACCAATAACTCGTTGAGCCAAAACCATCAGTCCAAAATGCTCAAGCCTAGTTATTAGTTCTAGTGCGCCCATCACATATAAAGGCCCTCACGCACTCTTACATTATCCGATGCGGAACTATTGAGGTATCACTCACTCTCTCTGTTTTAGGCCCTAATGTTCTTGTTAGCTCAAAATTATCAGGCAATGTGAGGATCACCTCATACTTCCAATTGATGAACTAACTCTGGTACCAAATGTAACAACCTGACAACTAACACTAATAACTCGTTGGACAAAAGTCACTAGCCCAAAATGCTTAAGCCTAATTATTAGTTTCAGTACTCTCATTACACATAAGTACTGTGTACTTTTTCATATTATCCGATGTGAGACTATTGAGGTGTCACTTATAGTATGAAAGAGAGGTACAAAACAAGAACAAGTGCAACATAAAGTACAAGTATCTCAAGATAGTCTGCCGCCATAATACAACTAATCTAAAATACAATAGAGAATGCAAAAGATACTATAGGAAGCAGGCAGCTAGAGGTAGGGGTGTCAATGAGCCGAACACGAGTGAGCCGGGGTAGGCTCGTGTTCGGCTCGTTTAATAAACGAGCCGAACACGAGCTGGCTCATTAAAGTATCAAGCCGAAAAATTCAGCTCGTGTTCGGCTCGTTTATTAACGAGCCGAACACGAGCTGGCTCACGAGCTGACCCACGAATAATAAATTTTAAAAAATAGTTTGGATATATATAAAAAATAAATTTATAAAATCTTGCCTATTAAACTTTAATCTAATGATTAAAATTTTGTATATAAATGAGTCTTTTTATAATTAAATTTGATTTTATATTTTAATTTTTGCTAACAGTTAAATAATAAAAATATATATATTATATATATATATATAAATATTCATCTATATATATAAATATAAATTATATAAATTATATAAATATAAATATATATATTCGAGCTATTATCGAGCCGAACACGAGCAAGCTGACCCCAGCTCGTGTTCGGCTCGTTTATTAAACGAGCTGAAAAACTCAGCTCGTGCTCGGCTCGTTTACTAAACGAGCGAGCCGATCTCGAGCTCATTTCGAGCCGAACACGAGCTGGCTCGCGAACGGCGAGCCGGATTGCCACCCCTAGCTAGAGGTAGTAGTACTAGTCATATGTGTTGTCCCTCTCAGCATGCTCAGAAAATAGAGGGTCAATGGTGGGCTCTATAGTAGTAGGCTCATGCTCCATTGAAAGGAAGAGATTGAGGCACAAAATCCATATGATTGGGAAACAATTTCGAGTTAATAATTAATTACTGAATTTACTTATAAATGATGCATATACTAGTTTAGTAATATGATACAGATCTATGAAAGCAATAGGAAATGGAATCAACAGTCATTACCACACACTAGGGGTGTCAACGAGCCGAACACGAGCGAGCTGGGGTCGGCTCGTTTAAGTATCGAGCCAAAAAATTCGGCTCGTTTATTAACGAGCCGAACACGAGCTGACTCAAAAATAATAAGTTAAAATAATTAGAAAGGATATATATATAGAAAATAAATTTATGAGATCTTATCCATTAGACTTTATCTAATGGTTGAAACTTTACATATAAATTGACTTTTTATAATTGAGTTGGGTTTTAATTTAGATTGGGCTAAAAATCAAATAATAAAAAAATTATATTTATATATAATTATTTATTTATATATATAAATTAATTTAAATAATATAAATATTGAATATATATATTCGAGCTGTTATCGAGTCGAACACGAGCGAGCTGACCCCAGCTCGTGTTCGGCTCGTTTATTAAACGAGATGAAAAATTCAGCTCGTGTTCGACTCATTTACTAAACGAGCGAGTCGATCTCGAGCTCATTTCGAGTCGAACACGAGCTGGCTCGCGAATAGCGAGCTGGATTGCCACCCCTACCACACACCCTATTACTCTACTCCAGCAATCCACCTTCCACCTCCAAACACCACATGCACCACTCTGGAATAGCTCGTCAAAATATCCTCGATTAGCCAGACACTATAACACCCCAAGTCAAAGTGGAAGCCCGCCCTAGCACGTGCATAGATCCTCCATACGAATAGAGTTTTTCCAACATATACAAAGCGTCAAATGCAATAACCTGTACAATCAGTTCACAACTGATATCATACATTCAAGAATGATTAAATTGGTTGGCATCACAAGCATAAGAGAGATTGCAGAAACCACGATTTTTAAATTACAATTTTCAAAAAGATAGGGGATTGCTGTTTAGTTGGACAGTTTCTAGTGAAACAAAATCATTACTTTTGAGGTCTATGTTAAAAATTAACAGACACAAAAGAAAAACAGAGCGGAAGATAATTTCGCATTTTAAAATTTTTCGAAAGTCAAATACATAAGAAATTAATTCAGTATCGGCGGATCATTCTCATGTTACTATGCAAAAAAATTAATATAAACAAAACTCTTTATACTTAGAGATCTTACCATGGACTAGTTAAAGTCTTTTGATCTACAGTACGGTTGGTAGTGTATGCTTCGATCATTGTTCTGAGGTTCTGGTATAGCTGCGCATGTGCCAGACCTCTACGCGTATCCATACGAAATTGGTGCATACCCTATCGATTTTCGTCTCACGAAATGGATGAGTTGTGGACCATCTGGATGGTACTAGCAGTCCTTTCATGATCCACCAATCGATGAAAAGTAGAGAAGTTGATCAGAAATAAACAAGCACGCGGGAGGGAAAACGGGAGAGAGATTGATCTCTATATGTATATGGATCAAAAGCCAACATCCATTAACTAATTAATTAATTTGCATGGCACCTTAATTAACATCCCTCCAATCCCAATCCGTATGGCATATAGTGCAGTACGGCTTTTAAACACATACATACGTATTCATGTATACTTTTATATATATATATATATATAGAGAGAGAGAGAGAGAGAGAGAGAGTCCGGCTGGGATACTATCGATAGCACCAAGGGCTTGGTGCTATCGAGTTTTCCACCGTTAGATTTAACCCTTTAATTATTTTTACCCGTTAGATTATACTATTCAACCACCCACCCCACTCAACCCTAGGGGGGGCCCATATCATCCTAACCACACATTTCTCAATCCAAGGGCTAAAAAATTAATAGCACCAATAGCTTCGTGCTATTGATAGTATTCCAGCCTAATTATATATATATATATATATATATATATATATATATATATATATATATATATATATATATATATATATATATATATATATATATATATATATATATATATATATAGAGTAAGGCCGTGCTACTATTAATAGCACAAGGGGCCTTGTGCTAGTAATTTTTTAGCCACAGATCCGCCTCGAGATTCGTGCGGGGCCAAAGTGTGGGACTAACGGAGTTAGCGACGTTTCTCTCCCTCTCTCTCCTCCCGTGTCTCTCTCTCTCTCTCATCCCGTGACTCTCTCTCTCTCCTCCCGTGTCTCTCTCTCTCTATTCCCGTTTCTCTCTCTCCCCCTCTCTCTCTTTCCTCTCTTTCTCACCCCCCCAAAACAGAAAAAAAACTCTCCCCTCTCTCCCCTCTCTGCCCCACCCTTCCCTCCAACCCCCCGCGCCGGCCACCCCCCCTCTCTCTGTAGCCGCGCCGGCCACCCCCCCCCCCCCCCCCCCCCCCCCCCCCCCCCCCCCCCCCCCCCAAGCCCCGGGTCCCTACGCCGCCGGCTTCCTCTGTGACCGCGCGCCGCCCTCTCCCTCTGTGACCGGCTCGTGCGCCCCCCGCTAGCGGCCCTCTCCCTCTGTGACCGCGCCGGCCGCGCGCCCCCGTATGACATTTTTTTTCTAATTTATTTTCTAAATTTTTTAAAATCTGGAAAAAAATAATTTTTTTAAAATCTGAAAAAAAAAATCGATCTTGTGGATTTCTAGCAGAATTTTTTTGAAAATCTGAAATAGATCCCGTATTGCAACCTGAAATAGATCCCTTACTAGCAGAATTTTTTCTAATTTTTTTTTCTGAAACAAATTTTTTTAAAAATCTGAAAAAAAGTTTAAAGTCTCTGTCAGATATTTTAAGAGTTTAAGAGTTTCGCTGAAGGCCAAAATGTGATTCTTCGTATATTTTTGGATGTTGATTTTCTCCATAGTTCTTACGCAAGGAAAAGTTTTGATGATACTGTTCTATTTTGTGCTACTTCTATATTGTGCTAATAATGAAGAAAAAGCTTTATGTAGGATGTGTTATAACATTTTTTTTTGTTTTTTGGATGTTGATTTTCTCCATTACTCTTACCCAAGGAAAATATGTTAATTACATGTGTGGTTGTACAGTACACTTGATGCGAGTTCTCATTTTGTGTTGTTGCTAATTTGCTAAGTTACAGTTTCTCCACTATAATTAGCTTCAGCATTTTGGTGCTTCTTTGTTAATCTAAGAGCAGCAACAAACTTAAACGGGGGCACTCTTATCAGAAAGATTCAGTCGGAGCACCTTTATGTCCTTGTAGATAATTACCCTACTTCTTCAGAAAACAGTAACAAACTCAATCTTTCATTAGCTCACATGTTCAATGGTTATTTCTTTATGATCTTGTTATTTTGCACTTTAGCTACTTGTTGTGTATAGCAGTAAGGAATTAAGCTCACCTGTTCTCGACTTTTCATTCAGTTTATTCCGGTAATCCGGTTTGGTTTTTTCCTTGCAGACCATCACCTAGAAAAAACTGCATACAAAAAACTAAATACAACACTAGAAAAAACTGCACGATGCAAAAAACTGTATACAAAAACTGCACCATCGGAGTTCATACATGTTTCATCAGGGTTCATCCTGCATACAAAAAACATACATGTTTCATCAGGGTTCAACATGCATACAAAAAACATACATGTTTCATCAGGGTTCATCATGCATACAAAAAATATACAGGTTTCATCATGTTTCATCATGCATACAAGAACCATGGAGAAAATCAACATCCAAAAATATATGAAGAATCACATTTTGGCCTTCAGCGAAACTCTTAAACTCTTAAAATATCTGACAGAGACTTTAATTTTTTTTTCAGATTTTAAAAAAATTCTGTTTCAGAAAAAAAAATTAGAAAAAATTCTGCTAGTAAGGGATCTATTTCAGGTTGCAATATGAGATCTATTTCAGATTTTCAAAAAAAAATTGCTAGAAATCCACAGGATCGATTTTTTTTTTCAGATTTTAAAAAAATTATTTTTTTCCAGATTTTAAAAAATTTAGAAAATAAATTAGGAAAAAAAATGTCAAACCGGGGCGCGCGGCCGGCGCGGTCACAGAGGGAGAGGGCCGCTGGCGGGGGGCGGCCGGCGCGGTCACAGAGGGAGAGGGCCGCTGGCGGGGGGGGCGCACGAGCCGGTCACAGAGGGAGAGGGCGGCGCGCGGTTACAGAGGGAGAGGGCGGCGCGCGGTCACAGAGGAAGCCGGCGGCGTAGGGACCCGGGGCTTGGGGGGGGGGGGGGGGGGGGGGGGGGGGGGGGGGGGGGGGGGGGGCCGCCGGCGCGGCTACAGAGAGAGGGGGGGGTGGCCGGCGCGGGGGGTTGAGGGGAAGGGTGGGGCAGAGAGGGGAGAGAGGGGAGAGTTTTTTTTTTCTGTTTTGGGGGGTGAGAAAGAGAGGAAAGAGAGAGGAGGGGGAGAGAGAAAGGGGAATAGAGAGAGAGAGTCACGGGATGAGAGAGAGAGAGAGAGAGAGACACGGGAGGAGAGAGAGGGAGAGAAACGTCGCTAACTCCGTTAATCCCACACTTTGACCCTGCACGAATCTCGAGGCGGATCTGTGGCTAAAAAATCACTAGCACAAGGCCCCCTGTGCTATTAGTAGTAGCACAGCCTTACTCTCTCTCTCTCTCTATATATATATATATATATATATATATATATATATATATATATATATATAGAGTAAAATCTTATCTAATAAGATTTTTCTCTCTCCCAGTAAACTTTCATAATTAAATATTCATACTTATCCAACTAGATCAAATCTATTCAAAATATTATCTCATAAGATATTGTGAATATTTAATTATTCTCTAATCCAATTAGAGATAAATATTAATCTCTCCATATTTAATTAGATCTTATCTAATTTTAATCTTATCCAATAAGATTACTTACTAAATATTTAAATCTTATGTAAATATTTTTTATGATTAAATATTATCCATTAATTCAATTAGAGATAAATTTAAATCTCCCGCATAATTTAAATCTCCCGCATACTTCTCAAATTGATTATGGAATTTTATGATTAAATATTATCCATTAATCCAATTAGAGATAAATTTAAATCTCCCGCATAATTTAAATCTCACGTATACTTCTCAAATTGATTATGGAATTCTAATCTAATTAGGACTATCAGTAATAACTGATTTGAATAATTAAATCTAATTTAATTAATCAATTTTCTCTTATTTTATCACCTATACTAAACTATTTAGTAAATGATTCTCATCCATACAATTCGAATGCACATAATTCTTAATATGTGTGACCGCATAGGTTCATTACCATTCGGCAGTAGAGCTCAATATCAAACTCTTTGATATTTAATTAGAACTCTTCTAATCGATAAATAAGAATAATTTAATCCGAATCATTCATATTCTCTCACCGTCTGTGAATGATACCTAGCAGCATATCATGGCAATCCAGAATGGTGATGAAGAATGAACCCTTCTGCTTACAGTTGCCGTGTGATTAATTTCTTCCAACATACAACATCTCAATCGAACTAAGATCATGGTTACTCCCCAAACCTTATCATTCGACTATATGACTAGAATAAGTGAAATCAACTCAATTTGGTAATATAGTTGAAAACTTTTTCCATACACCATGTACCCTGGGTAGAGATTTTCCGAGTTGAGTTCAATAGACTGCATAGGATGTTCTCCCTCATCATTGAGAGTGTTGGATTCCTTATTGCGCATTCACATGCCTCTCTATATAAACCACTACAGCTAATCAGTACCGGACATAGACCGATAACTAGAGCCTAAGTATTAGTACTGTCAAACAGTAGCAACCTATACGTGAAGCAATTATGATGCCTCAGGTCCGAGGAGTACTTTACACAACTGTTGCAAAGAACTAGTCACTGGCGAGTATAGAACCATGGGACTGTTCAACTAAATGGTCACGCTCAGAGTACAGAACCATGCGACTCTTCAACTTGTTCTCTACCAAGCACCTATATGTTTGCTCTAGTGTCTCTACGCTAATGAGTTAAGATTTGCCACCTTAATTAACATAGCATATACCGGCCTATTCGGAATATCACCCCCCCTATAATATTTCTCTAGTTAGGAGTATTTAAAGAGTCTTATACAGAAAAGTAATATCTCAAATTCTTAACTCTTAGAAATATATCTTCTCAAATAAAGACCCTATGGATGATTCACGTTAATATTGCACTGCTAAACAATATATATAAATAGAATATATGCCTTTATATTATGAAGTATAAATGATTAATACATAATTACCCTTAAGCTAGTGTCACCAGGTTGGCTTTTGGACAAATAACTAACAATCTCCAGTTGCACTAAAGCCAAACACTCACATATCTTATATGCATCATTTAAAGTCTACTCTTCAACCCTTGGAGAGTGAGCTTTTTAGCTTGTACATCCACTGAACTATTCAGGGTTATTATTTCCTGCTTAGCACAGTTATTGGAAGTATAAAACATTACCATCCACTAGATATGTCTGGATCATTGGTGAGACCTAAGATCTATACGAACCATATGGAGTTCTAAACTCTATGAACTAGAACACATTTTATAGTACATCTCATGCACTGGCACACTTAGCCTTTATGTTATCTTGCTCGAACTCCGTAAGCAATATCAACTCTAAGACAATCTTATGAAATCTCTCTCTTCTCTCTTCAGTGTCAATGCTTCGCAAGCATCAAGTAATATTTGTTAGTAACACTTACCACATCAATCATCACACATTGAATAATACACGTGTAATTTCCAAATATCGAATCATTAGGGATCCCACATAAGTGCATCATTTCTTTGTATGTCACACACACTATTAGAGATGACTTTTTCCCACATGATAATAATATCTCTCATTCAATCTTGTTGAACTCTTCAACATTATCTCCTATGTACGCAATTCAAGCAATTTATCAAATCTATCTCTATAGATCCACATTCTTCAGATGAAAATATTGTTAGAAAATTGCAAACGGTAAAAGTGCAGCAGAACGAAATTCAAACAAATTTGATTTTAAAAACTTCGAGATTCGATCTCAAAAATTACGCAATTAGGATCCCTCATGTTATTCAAGATTAAAGAGATAAGAAGATCTAATCTTCACCTTTGCGCGGGTAGTTCTTCACCGCAATTTGATGATAGTGAAATTAGGTTCTCTTGCAGCCGCACACGCGTCCGGCTTCTATAGGTATCCACACGAGATTGGTGATCTGATCGATGTCCTCACCGGGGTGCTAGCTCCCTTAGAAAGGACGTCTTTCTTGCTAGAAGAAGAATAGAGAAGAGGAGAGAGATGACGGTTAGGATTTTCTAAAAACTCCCGCATACTATATAGAGGGATATAATCCTCATTTTTAATAATATAATAACCATTAAGGATAAGAATAAATCGAGATTTAAATTTATCATTTCCTTAATTGGTTAGATCAATCAAATTCTAATTTGATTCGACTTGAACTTTATCCTAATTTGATCATATCAAATTAATAATGCAACATTTGCACATAAGTCCTCTCATTATTTACTAACTGTTAGTAAGTCCTCTCTTGTAATATTTACACTTTAATACCACTAATTTGTAATAATTACAAATTAGTTCAATTATCAACATATTGACAATTAGATCCTCTGGCGATTCAAAAATCGCGATCTAGCTATCCGATCAGTCACAACCTCTTATGTGTGTGTCACGCCTCGGATTACTCGTTCCCCGGGCTCGCTAACAGATCCGCCGTATACATAGCCATTTCTATGTATACGAAGCGATAGCTAACCTGTAAACAAACATACAAGCAACTACAAGAGATATAGAGCTGAAATAAAACATACTAATAACAGAAGCCACATGTACATATAGGATCCAAAATACAACAGTCCCTCCAGAACCAAAATAGGAACAAGTCCACAGTATATGTACATGGCTCAACTCAAAAGAATAAACTATCTCCAGTAGGGTCCTCCTCTAGGAGCAACAGGGACAGGTAGGGATCTAGCTCGCGACTCCCTTACCTCGATCCGTAGAAACATGCGCAGCAGCCGCAACAGAAGAAGACTCTGCAATAAAAAATGGCAACAATGGGTGTGAGAACTACTATCAAAAGAAGTAGTCCTCAGTGGGTACCACTACCGACCTCAACGGTCCACCCACTAAGTCTACGAGACTATCAGTATAGCTGGTAGGTAAAGAACAACAAAGTAAGCTGGAATAAACTCTACAGTTGTAATGCCACTACCCTACCACTATCCCAGTCAAACTCTCAAATAAGCATCACCAAAGTGAGAAGTCATCCCTGACCCAATCTAACGGAACCGCCCAAACAGGCTCATCCAGCCAACTGCCTAGCCACACCGCACACTACCAAAAAGGGTAGCCGGTCCAAATACCAGATCCAACTAATCTGTAGCGACAGCAACGCAAAAGAGGCCTCACTCCGGAGCGGCACTCGCGGGAGCTACCCAACCGAGTTAAAAGCGTATCTCTGTCGAGCACAAACAGGCTCCGGCAGGCTATAATCAAAAGGAAATGGGTCAAAATGGGTCGAAGACTCCAAGCTCACGTGCCCTCAGCACAAACAGAAGCTAAAACAAGAGTCTGGGTCTACCGTCAACCCCGACGGCACCCGGTAATACAGAACAGTCTAACCCTGCTGTAAATACAAGCTCGGCATCCCAGCACGAGCGTAAACTCGTCCTACAACAAACTAAGTATCCACCTCGCACTAACAGCGGTGATACAAGTACAGAAACGGCTCCTAGAGTTAAATCTGATAATAGTTCGAAAAGTGACGGTTGTAGTTTCACGAGTTTTCTCCTAAGTCAATTCCCAGTTCAGCATGTAAAGTCATGTCTATAAATTATCAATTTATGCTCCAAATTTAAATTTCATAATAATACATGCAAATTCATGAATTCGAGCTACTAACATGATTTAACAGATAATAAAACAGCATGCTGCACTCTCTACAACTTAGGAGGAAATCCGGCGATTTCGGTACATTAACCCACCTCAAAAGCTATCCAACAACGGCTAGGAGTTGAGTGGAAGGCCTCCAAACAACACCGGCTGAAATCGAGCTCAAATCTGTAACCTCGAGATTCGGACCCATTTGCTCAAGTTCTGGGCGCCCAGAACATCAGCCCAGAACTGCAGCCTGGCAGCATGACCAACATGGATTCAACACGCGATAAAATCCAAATCCTAAGTCCGAATGCAGTGAAATTTGGCTCAACTCACCAATAGGGGCCCAAGAACACACCTTCCAAATTTCAGCCAAAACGGAGTTCGACTCGATGTCCAAAAGGTCCCCACACAGATTCGGATTCACTACTGGACCCTCCTGCACATGGATCCAGAAGTTCCAGCAACTAAGCAAAAATCACATTAAGCAAGAATTCTGGAATTCCAACGAATCTAGCCCATGGAAAAGGGTTACCAACCTCCCAAATACAGTGATGGAACAAACCAAAACCTCTCCAAAGATCCTCACAAAGATCTGGATTCAAAAATCCAAGAAATTCCATCAATGGTCCAAAAATTCAGCACTTAAGCTAATTACTCAAAATCTGAGCTAGCACTCACCTTTGAATCCTCAATTCAGGTGGGAAGAACCTCCAAACCAGCAAGGAAAGTGGAAGGACCAATCTTCACTTCGAAATTCCAGCTCCCAAAAGATTTGGATCCATAAGATCAAAGGAAAACCCAAGTTTCAGCTCAAGAACACAAGGGGTCCAGTGAAACATTAACTGTAGCTTACATACCTGTCCAAATTGCGATTGGAAGAGTTCCACGTCTTTCTCTACGAGTCCTCTATCCAACAAATCAGGTTTCGATGGATTTGGATACTCCCACACTGCACACGAGCAAGAACACCACCGGTCGACGTTGCAGTTTCAGCAGGAAACCAAGGTCTTCAATGGAGAAAGGTGGAATTTGGGAGGAATTGGGGGGCTTCCTTGCAAAATCCTGGGTTCACCATGAAGAGGGGAGAAAAAGCCTCAGGGGAGGTCGTCCACTTCTTTTATAGACAAGGGGTTAGGGTAAAATGGACTTCAAGAACAACAAGCTGCTAACCTGTTTCTCAGCAGGTTAACACACTTTCAGGCGCCCGGAACTCAAGAAGTGGGCACCCGGTTCTTCAGCCTGCACAAGCCCAGAACATCGGACTCTCCGCCGCGATCCGGTGCGCCCTAACCTGGTCCGGCGGAGTTCACCAACCAACCACCACGTGTCAAACGGATCGATATTCACGAGGTAGGATTTCCGGATCCACTTTCCGGGCGCCCGATACTGGATCCGAAATTACTTAGCAGTTTTCAGAAAACGAGCACTCAACATCTGGGCACCCAAAACATAGCTTCCGGGCGCCCTAAAGTCCGTACGCCAAAACTTCAGTTTTGGCTTACTTCGGTGCTCCGAGTCCGTTTTCGCGTCTATTTGACACCGAAACGACTCCGACTTGTCTCGACCTTCTCCAGAAGCGTCGAACAGTCTAGGATACTGCAGTCATTCCGTCAGTTAGGCCCCAGGGGTACTACATCCTTCCCCCCTAAGGAAAGTTTCGTCCTCGAAACTTAAACTCATATCTCAAGAAGGCAGCTCGAAAAGGTAGGGATAGGATTCCCGCATCACCGCTTCCGGCTCCCAAGTCGCCTCACGCTCCTCGTGATTACTCCACTGCACTTTCACGTACGGTATGACTCGGTTGCGCAATTCTTTCGTCTCGCGAGCAAGAATCCGCACCGGTCGCTCCTCGTACTGCAGGTCCTCAGCCAACTCTTGTGGAGTGAAGTCAATCACGTGGGAGGGGTCGAACACATATCTCCTCAGGGCCGAGACATGAAATACGTCATGGACTCCAGCAAGTCGCGGTGGTAGGGCAATCCTGTACGCTACCGGCCCCACTCGGTCTAACACCTCGAACGGGCCAACAAACCGTGGACTGAGCTTTCCACGAACTCCAAAACGGCGAATTCCTCTGGACGGCGAGACTTTCAGAAACACAAGATCTCCAATCTGGAACTCCAAGTCTCGTCTCCTAGTATCCGCATAGCTCCTCTGTCGACTCTGGGCGGTCTCAAGACGTCGTCGAACCATCTTGACCTTCTCTTCCGCTTCCAATAGGATATCGGGACCCAAAGTCTTCCTTTCACCCACATCACTCCAATGCAAGGGCGAATGACACTTGCACCCATACAATGCTTCAAACGGAGCCATCTGGATGCTCGCTTGATAGCTATTGTTGTACGCAAACTCAACCAGTCCTATGTGTTGATGCCACCCTCCACCAAAGTCTAAGACACATGCCCTCAACATGTCCTCCAGAGTCTGAATGGTCCGCTCAGACTGACCATCTGTTTGTGGATGAAAAGCCGTGCTAAACCGCAGCTGAGTACCCAGTGCTGTCTGTAGACTCCTCCAAAACTGTGAGACGAACCGTGTGTCTCGATCAGACACAATCGAGGTAGGCACTCCATGCAGTCTCACTATCTCGTCCAAATATAACTGAGCGAGTCTGTCCCTGGACCAAGTAGTCTGCACTGGTATGAAGTGGGCAGATTTGGTCAGTCTGTCCACTATCACCCAAATGGCGTCAAAACCAGCCTGCGTCCTCGGTAATCCCACGACAAAGTCCATGGCGATCTGGTCCCACTTCTACTCGGGTATTGGGAGACTCTGAAGCTTGCCAGCAGGTACTCGGTGCTCCGCCTTTACCTGTTGACAAGTCAAACACTGGGCCACAAATCTCCCAATATGCCGCTTCATTCCATTCCACCAGAAGTGTGCCTTCAAGTCCTTATACATTTTGGTTCCACCGGGGTGAACCGTATAAGGCGAGTAATGAGCCTCTCTCAAAATCTCCTCTCGGATCTCAGAATCCATAGGCACACACAGTCGGTCCCTGTACCGTAGTACTCCCGAACTGTCAACACCAAAATCTCATGTCTGCCCGCTGGCAATCTGATCTCGAATCCCCATCAAAAAGGGGTCCGCACTCTGTTTCTCTCGGATCCTATCCAACAGAGTGGGTTGCAAAACCAAAGACATAAGTTTTGCAGTAACCCCAGGGGATACCACCTCAAGCTCAAGCCGCCTCAACTCATCGAGTAACGGCGCCTGCTGAGTGATCATCAAACTAAGGCTCTGCACTGATCTCCTGCTCAACGCATCTGCCACTACATTCGCCTTGCCGGGGTGATACTGGATGGTAATTTCACAATCCTTCAACAACTCTAACCACCGACGTTGCCTCAGATTCAATTCTTTCTGAGTGAACAGATACTTGAGACTTTTATGATCCGTGAAAATCTCACAGTGCTCACCATACAAGTAATGCCGCCACAGCTTCAGTGCAAACACTACAGCTGCCAGCTCCAAATCATGCGTAGGATAATTCTTCTCATAATCCTTCAATTGCCGGGAGGCATAGGCAATTACCCTACCATGCTGCATCAACACACATCCCAAGCCATTGTGTGATGCATCACTAAAAATCACAAATCCTTCCCCCATCACTGGAAAGGTAAGGATGGGAGCAGACATCAGTCTCTCCTTCAGCTCCTCAAAGCTACGCTGGCACTCAGCGCTCCAAACAAATCTAATCCCCTTCCTCGTCAAGCGAGTGAGGGGTGTGGAGAGCTTCGCAAAGCCTTCCACAAATCGACGGTAATAGCCAGCCAACCCGAGGAAACTCCTTACCTCTGTAACCGTCGTCGGTCTGGGCCAATCCCGCACAGTCTCAATCTTTTGCGGGTCCACCGCCACTCCAGTGGCCGAAATCACATGGCCCAAGAAAGCTACCTCTCGGAGCCAGAACTCGCACTTCTTCAACTTGGCATACAACTTCTTCTCCCTCAGAAGTTGCAGCACTATCCTCAAGTGCTCCTCATGCTCAGCATCACTCCGAGAGTAGATCAGGATATCATCAATAAACACTACCACAAACCGGTCCAAGAACGGCTTAAACACCCAATTCATCAAATCCATAAACGCGGCAGGGGCATTAGTCAATCCAAACGGCATCACCGTAAACTCATAATGCCCGTACCGAGTCCTAAAAGCCGTCTTGGGAATATCCTCGGCCTTCACCTTCAGTTGGTGGTAACCTGACTGCAAGTCAATCTTTGAGAAGACACAAGATCCTTGCAGCTGATCAAACAGATCATCAATGCGCGGCAAAGGATACATGTTCTTGATGGTCACTTTATTCAACTCTCGATAATCCACGCAAAGTCTAAGTGAACCATCCTTCTTCTTCACGAATAACACCGGCGCTCCCCAAGACGATACACTGGGTCTCACAAATCCCTTATCCATCAAATCCTGAAGCTGCGCCTTAAGCTCTCTCAGCTCAGCCGGTGCCATTCGGTAGGGTGTCTTTGAGATTGGCGCAGTTCCTGGGACTACGTCAATCACAAACTCGACCTCCCTGTCTGGTGGCATCGTAGTCAACTCTGGGGGAAACACGTCCGGGAACTCACGGACTACAGAGATGTCCTCGAGCTCCGGTGCCACCGCAGATACCTCAACAACAGTCGCAAGAAATGCAGTACATCCTCGACTCATCATCTGTCTCGCTCGAGCCGACGAAATCCACGTCGTGAACAAAGTGCTCCTGCAGCCTCGATACACGTACTCCTCCTGGCCTGGCTCGCGAAACGTCACGGTCCTCTCGCCGCAGTCGATCGCCGCGAAGTAGCGGGCCAGCCAATCCATGCCGAGCACCACATCAAAATCCTGCAATCGCCCAAGACCAACAGGTCTGCGGGCATCACCCAAGGTCCAAGCTGCACGGGGCAAGCTCGACAACACTCCTCCACAAGCAACACGTGCTCGGGAATCTGCACCTCTCGTGCACAGGGTAACGGCCCTAACACTAGCACATACAAGGATGCAAATGCTCGACTAACAAAAGAATGTGATGCACCGGTATCAAATAATGCATGAGCTCTAATGTCATAAATTAAAATGATACCTGCCACCACATGATCAGCCACCGTGGAGTCCTCCAGTTGAGCCGCAAAGACTCTGCCGCTCTGCGCCTGCTGTCGCAGCTCACCTGGGCGTGGTACAGAAGTCCTATCCATCTGGCTGTGAGTCGGTGGAGCTCCATAGGTCTGCTGATGAACTGGGGGTGCCGATGCGATCGATGGTACAGGCGACGCTGCTCGGGGACAAGCTGCCCGCAGATGTCCGGACTGACCACACCCAAAACACCGGCCCTCTCGCTGCTCGCACTGCCTAGGCTAATGTTGTCCTCCGCAGATGACACATCTCGGTGCTCCCCTCTGCTGCCGTCCCTGCTGACGGGATCCACCAGACCTCTGTCGCCCCGAAAACCCACGACCCTGAGAACGTGATCGTGGAGGTCTCGGCGGGCGTCTGCCGCTGGTCTGTCCTCCGTCGTCTGGAGCCGGGCATTTTCTATCCAAACATAGTGTGGCCGCCCGCTCACTCGCCATCAAAGCTCCTCGCTCCACCCATAGCGCCTGCTCGATCGACGCATCCAAGGTCTACAACCTCTGCGCCTGTACAAGGACAAAGATCTCATGTCTCAATCCTCGCTCGAACAAGTAAACTCTATGAGCCTCATCTCTCGCAGAAAAAGGAACACAGTTCAGGTGTCTGGTAAACTCTCGGGTATACTCCTGCACTGTGCGATCACCCTGGAGTAAATTCTTCAGATCCTCCTCGAGTTTCTGCTTCACGCTGTTAGGGAAATAGGACCCGTACAACATCCCGCAGAACTCGGCCCAACTCAACTGCAGTGCATCCAGCGACCTGCTCGATCTCGTCCTCGTCCACCAGATGCGTGCATCACCCGTCAAGCAGTGAACCGCCAAGTGAACCTGCTCCCGCTCTGGTACGAAGAGATCCTCGAATAACTTCTCCATCTCGCCTACCCAGGCCTCCACCTCCCATGGCTCGGTGTGGCTACCATCAAAACGGGGTGGATCAAATCGGCAAAAACGAGCCAGTCTCTCAGTCATCCGCTCCTGCTCGGCCTCCGACATCTGTCCACCTGACCGGGAAGTGTCACCAACCGGTGCGGCCGGAACTGCCGCTGCTGGGGGTACGGCTGCAGCTGGAACGTCAGCTGGAATAGCAGGGGGTGGCTCATGTGACTCCGTCGCTCTAGGTGCTGCACTCCACGTGTGAGTAATGGTATCACACATCCTCCGTAATAGTGCACTCTGCTGCCTAGCTGACTCGGCTAGCGCAATCAACTGCTCACTCAAATCAGGGGGTACACTATGCCCCGCCTGCCCAGGCACCTCAGTAGGCACGGGGGTAGCCCGCGTCGGGGGTCGACCTCGGTGTCGGGGAGGCGTCATGCCCACCTGCGCAACACACAGATCAGTCAGCAAACACAAACAACTCAAGACCCAATCAAGCGAAAGTCTAGAAGGTCGCCTCTTTTCCCTCGCTGCTTGACGTCGTCTGCAGCCAACGCAAGTTCGCGACAGGAAAGGACACACGCCTTCGATCACTCCCTCCACTTAAGGATGAGTTCAACAGTCAAATCGATGACTTTCGCAGCAAGTCACGTCTCTCACGTCTTGCATTCCTAGGGTCTGCCAAAGCCTAGGGTTTACTAAGTCCCAACGACCTATTCCTAAGCTCTGATACCAACTTAATCTGTCACGCCCCGGATTACTCGTTCCCCGGGCTCGCTAACAGATCTGCCGTATATATAGACATTTCTATGTATACGAAGCGATAGCTAACCTGTAAACAAACATACAAGCAACTACAAGAGATATAAAGCTGAAATAAAACATACTAATAACAGAAGCCACATGTACATATAAGATCCAAAATACAACAGTCCCTCCAGAACCAAAATAGGAACAAGTCCACAGTATATGTACATGGCTCAACTCAAAAGAATAAACTATCTCCAGTAGGGTCCTCCTCTAGGAGCAACAGGGACAGGTAGGGATCTAGCTCGCGACTCTCTTACCTCGATCCGTAGAAACAGGCGCAGCAGCCGCAACAAAAGAAGGCTCTGCAAGAAAAAGTGGCAACAATGTGTGTGAGAACTACTATCAAAAGAAGTAGTCCTCAGTGGGTACCACTACCGACCTCAACGGTCCACCCACTAAGTCTACGAGACTATCAGTATAGCTGGTAGGTAAAGAACAACAAAGTAAGCTGGAATAAACTCTACAGCTGTAATGCCACTACCCTACCACTATCCCAGTCAAACTCTCAAGTAAGCATCACCAAAGTGAGAAGTCACCCCTGACCCAATCTAACGGAACCGCCCAAACAGGCTCGTCCAGCCAACTGTCTAGCCACACCGCACACTACCAAAAATGGTAGCCGGTCCAAATACCAGATCCAACTAATCTGTAGCGACAGCAACGCAAAAGAGGCCTCACTCCGGAGCGGCACTCAGGGGAGCTACCCAACCGAGTTAAAAGCGTATCTCTGTCGAGCACAAACAGGCTCCGGCAGGCTATAATCAAAAGGAAAGGGGTCAAAATAGGTCGAAGACTCCAAGCTCACGTGCCCTCAGCACAAACAGAAGCTAAAACAAGAGTCTGGGTCCACCGTCAATCCCGACGGCACCCGGTAATACAGAACAGTCTAACCCTGCTGTAAATACAAGCTCGGCATCCCAGCACGAGCGTAAACTCGTCCTACAACAAACTAAGTATCCACCTCGCACTAACAGCGGGTGATACAAGTACAAAAACGGCTCATAGAGCTAAATCTGATAATAGTTCGAAAAGTGACGGTTGTAGTTTCACGAGTTTTCTCCTAAGTTAATTCCCAGTTCAGCATGTAAAGTCATGTCTATAAATTATCAATTTATACTCCAAATTCAGATTTCATAATAATACATGCAAATTCATGAATTCGAGCTACTAACATGATTTAACAGATAATAAAATAATATGCTGCACTCTCTACAACTTAGGAGGAAATCCGGAGAATTCGGTACATTAACCCTCCTCAAAAGCTATCCAACAATGGCTAGGAGTCGAGTGGAAGGCCTCCAAACAACACCGGCTGAAATCGAGCTCAAATCTGTAACCTCGAGATTCGGACCCACTTGCTCAAGTTCTGGGCGCCCAGAATATCAGCCCAGAACTGCAGCCTGGCAGCATGACCAACATGGATTCAACATGCGATAAAATCAAAATCCTAAATTCGAATGCAGTGAACTTTAGCTCAACTCACCAGTAGGGGCCCAAGAACACACCCTCCAAATTTCAGCCAAAACGGAGTTCGACTCGATGTCCAAAAGGTCCCCATACAGATTCGGATTCACTACTGGACCCTCCTGCACATGGATCCAGAAGTTCCAGCAACTAAGCAAAAATCACATTAAGCAAGAATTCTGGAATTCCAACGAATCTAGCCCATGGAAAAGGGTTACCAACCTCCCAAATACAGTGATGGAACAAACCAAAACCTCTCCAAAGATCCTCACAAAGATCTGGATTCAAAAATCCAAGAAATTCCATCAATGGTCCAAAAATTCAGCACTTAAGCTAATTACTCAAAATCTGAGCTAGCACTCACCTTTGAATCCTCAATTCAGGTGGGAAGAACCTCCAAACCAGCAAGGAAAGTGGAAGGACCAATCTTCACTTCGAAATTCCAGCTCCCAAAAGATTTGGATCCATAAGATCAAAGGAAAATCTAAGTTTCAGCTCAAGAACACAAGGGGTTCAGTGAAACATCAAATGTAGCTTACATACCTGTCCAAATTGTGATTGGAAGGATTCCTCGTCTTCCTCTACGAGTCCTCTATCCAACAAACCACGTTTCGCTGGATTTGGATACTCCCATACTGCACACGAGTAAGAACACCACCGGTCGATGTTGCAGTTTCAGCAGGAAACCAAGGTCTTCAATGGAGAAAGGTGGAATTTGGGAGGAATTGGGGGGCTTCCTTGCAAAATCCTGGGTTCACCATGAAGAGGAGAAAAAGCCTCAGGGGAGGCCGTCCACTTCTTTTATAGACAAGGGGTTAGGGTAAAATGGACTTCAAGAACAACAAGCTGCTAACCTGTTTCTCAACAGGTTAACACACTTTCGGGCGCCCGGAACTCAAGAAGTGGGCGCCCGGTTCTTCAGCCTGCACAAGCCCAGAACATCGGACTCTCCGCCGCGGTCCGGTGCGCCCTAACCTGGTCCGGCGGAGTTCACCAACCAACCACCACGTGTCAAACGGATCGATATTCATGAGGTAGGATTTCCGGATCCACTTTCCGGGCGCCCGATACTGGATCCGAAATGACTTAGCAGTTTTCAGAAAACGAGCACTCAACATCTGGGCGCCCAAAACATAGCTTCCGAGCGCCCTAAAGTCCGTACACCTAAAACTTCAGTTTTGGCTTACCTCGGTGCTCCGAGTCCGTTTTCGCATCTATTTGACGCCGAAACAACTCCGACTTGTCTCGACCTTCTCCAGAAGCGTCGAACAGTCTAGGATACTGCAGTCATTCCGTCAGTTAGGCCCCAGGGGTACTACAGTGTGTGACCCCATAAGTTCTATTCTATCTGGTAGTGAGATATATTCTGATCATTATCAACAATATCACTGAAACTCCTTTCAGTGGGTGGGAACAATTCCAACTCGGCTCAATAAGAATTACGATCATCTAGATAAATCTCATCAGTCTCACAATCTACCAGTGACGCCTAACAGCATGTTGTGGCATTTCAGTAAAATAGAATACTGAACCTCTTGGTGCAGTTACCGCAGTTACCGTGTGATACAGTCTTTCTATCATGAGTCCCGACTAGACGGAGGTCGTGGAATAGCTCGTCAAACCCCATCGTCTGTCATATGTAAAATTTATTCGACTCAAGTTTCTAATATCGAAAACCCTTTTCGCTATTTATTCTGTCTTGGCCAAGGTCTTCTAAACTCGGTCTCATAAATCATATCGGACTAACGCCCCTATCTACCAAGGGAGATAGATTTCATATAGGTGCACACCCTATTCCTACTACGAGCCTACTGCAGCCAACATGCACCGCAAGGACCCGAATGGCTAGGGACCAAGTGTTTGTACAGTCAAACTACAGTAACCTCATTGTGAATAGCCGAGACACCACAGGTCAAAGGACCAGTCACACTACTGCAACATTGAGTAAGTCACTAACGAGTGAGTAGACATCCAAGTGACTTCTCGCATTGGTCACGCTCGGTACCCTTGTTCTCTAATAACCACCTGCACATTCGCTCTAGTGTCTCCACACTGTTGACTCGAGACTCATCTACCTAAAAGGGAAGCGACCTGTGCACCAATCTCATCGGATCAATCATCGTCCCCGTGATGATCCATTGATCGGGAGCATTTAGGAATTAACCACCAATGACACATGTCTCAAATTCTCAACTCTCGAGAATACATGTCATCATCTTATTAATTCCTTGGACGATTCATGGACACATACACAACATGAATGAAAATAAGAACCCATATTTATTCATAATATTTAAATTCAAATACAAATTTATATCCTAAAAAGAATACATGTGTCGGCCTGATTGGCTTCTAGGGCATACATCTAACAATCTCCCACTTGCACTAAAGTCAATTAGCCATATATCTATGCCCCATCTTCTCAAGGTGGGCTTTAGTCTTCTGCTGGCTAAGCGGTTTAGTCAATAGGTCTGCCATGTTATCCGCGGAGTCTACTCTCTGCACCTCGATGTACTTTTTGTCGAGATAGTCGCATATAATATGAAACCGCCGCTCTATGTGCTTGGACTTCTGATAAGACCTGGGCTCCTTAGCTAGGGCTATGGCGCCATTATTGTCGCAATAAAGTGGTATGGCATATGATGGCATCACACCTAGTTCCGCGACAAACTTCTTAAACCAGAAGGCTTCCTTTGTAGCTTCAGATGCGGCGATATACTCTGCTTCCATGGTAGAGTCAGCAATAATTAGTTGTTTGGAACTCTTCCAAACCACCGACCCACCATTGCACAAGAACACGCATCCTAACGTAGACTTTCTATCGTCAACATCAGACATAAAGTCCGAATCAGTACATCCTTGTATTTTCAACTCTCCTTCTCTAAAGATCAAAAATATATCCTTAGTTCTTCTCAAGTACTTAAGTATGCTCTTCACAGCAGTCCAGTGCTTCTCGCCTGGATTAGATTGATATCTGCTTGTGACACTCACAGCAAGCGCGATATCAAGTCGTGTACATAGCATGGCGTACATAAGACTCCCTATAGCTGAGGCATAAGGAATCTTACTCATACGTTGAATCTCTTCAAATGTATTGGGGCATATTTTTTTGGAGAGATAAATTCCATGCCTAAGGGGTAAAAGTCCCCTTTTTGAGTTTTCCATGCCGAACCCTTTCAGCACATCCTCTATGTACATTTTTTGTGAAAGGCCTAACATCCTCTTAGATCTATCTCTATAGACCTTAATCCCCAAAATATAGGATGCTTCCCCTATATCTTTTATGGAGAATTCTTTAGACAACCACACCTTAACCGAAATCAGCATTGGAATATCATTTCCAATTAGGAGAATGTCGTCCACGTACAATACGAGGAATATGACAGCACTCCCACCGACCTTCTTATAAACACATGGTTCCTCCTCGTTCTTAATGAAATCAAACGATTTGATTACGCCATTAAAACAAGCATTCCAACTCCGAGATGCTTGCTAAAGTCCCTATATGGACCATTGCAGCTTGCATACTTTGTGACTTTTGTCACCGGAAGTGAAACCCAGAGGCTGCTCCATATAGATATCTTCCTCAAGATATCTATTTAGGGAGGCGGTTTTCACATCCATTTGCCAGATTTCATAATCATGGTATGCTGCAAGGGTAAGCAATGTTCGAATGGATTTAAGCATGGCCACAGGCGAAAAAGTCTCCTGATAGTCAATGCCTTCGCGTTGACTATAGCCTTTCGCCACCAGCCTCGCTTTATAGGTCTCCACCTTTCCATCTGAACCTATCTTTCTTTTGTAGATCCATTTACACCCAATAGGTACTATACCTTTTGGTGGATCTACCAAAATTCAGACCTGGTTGGAGTACTTTGAGTCAATTTCTGACTTCATAGTTTCCAACCATTCTTCAGAATCGATGTCAGACATCGCCTCGTTGTTCGTTTTGGGATCATCTCCGTGTTCCCTATCTCCCATGAGGAACATTTCCTCTACATCCTCTGTAAGGATACCTAAGTATCTTTTGAGAGTATGGGAGATTCTACTCGACCTACGAGGTGGATGAGGTACTACATGTACTTGCTCAGCTTGAATAGGTTCTATAGGTTCGACGACTCGTTGCTCTTCAGAGACTCTCTCTTCAAGCTCAATTTTTTTCCACTAGCTGCTTTCTTGAATAAACTGTTTTCCCAAGAAAGTAGCATATCGGCTCACAACTACATTGTGATCCTCTAGGAATAAAAATAGTAACCTAAAGATTCTTTAGGATATCCAATAAACGAGCCTTCTCAGACCTTACCTCTAACTTGTCTGCCTGTAGTCGCTTGACATAGGCCGGACATCCCCAAATCTTGATATGACCAAGACTTGGCTTCTTATCATGCCACATCTCATACGGTGTGGTAGGAACAGATTTAGATGGTACCCTATTTAATAAGTAAGCTGCGGTAAGCAAAGCATGTCCCCAAAAAAATAAAGGAAGATCAGTGAAGCTCATCATGGATCGAACCATATCCAATAAGGTTCGGTTTCTCCATTCCGACACCCCATTGAGTTGAGGTGTTTCCGGAGGAATCCATTGTGAGACTATGCCGTTTTCTTTGAGATAGTTTAGGAACTCTCCACTAAGGTATTCACCTCCTCGATCTGATCGAAGAATCTTGATGGATTTTTCGTTTTTCTTTTCTACTTCATATCTGAATTTTTTGAACTTTTCAAAGGTCTCAGATTTGTGTCTCATAAGATACATATACCCATACCGTGAATAATCATCGGTAAAGATTATGAAGTAGAGATAACCACCCCTGGCATGCATATCAAATGGGCCACACACATCAGTATGTATCAGGGCAAGTATCTCAATGGCTCTTTTCCCTTGTCCTACAAAGGGTAATTTGGTCATTTTTTCGTGAAGACAAGTTTCACAAATTGGATAAGACTCAGAAGTCAATGAGCCGAGAAGCCCATCTTTATCCAATTTATTAATCCTTTCTTCTCCAATATGACCAAGTCTAAGGTGCCACATATACTTTAAGTTCATCTCATCTCTAGGTCTCTTAGATCCAACGACACTCACTACCTGCTCAGAAATATTTATAGATACATCTATATGTAAATGATAAAGACTGCCAATCATAAAACCACGGCCAACAATGTTATTTCTAAAATAAATTGTGCAGTAATCTTTATCAAAATTAAATATATAAACCATCATGTGCTAAAGAAGAAACAGAAATCAAATTCCTGCTAGCAGCAGGTACATAATAACAGTCTTTAAGTAATAAAACATATCCTGACGGTAGTCGCAAAGAATAGGTGCCAGCAGCAACTCTTGCCCTGTTGCCAACCCGTATAGGGTCACTTCACCTTCCCTAAGCCCTCTATTTTTTCTTAGACTCTGCATTGAAGTACACAAATGAGAACTAGAATCAGAGTCTTAATCCAACTGGAAGTAGAGGAAACCGTAAGGTTAGTTTCTATTACGAGCAGGTCTAACATACCTTCCAAAGGTGTGTCTTTCTTTTTATTCTTTAGGCTCTCCAGGTAGACGGGACAGTTCCTCTTCCAATGGCCGTCAACATTGCAGTGAAAATATTTTCCTTTGTCAGCGGCCTTCTTCTTAGGAGTGTCCCTCTTGGGCTTGTTCTCCGTCTTTTATTTTTTCGCGGGTTTCTTCTTCCAATTAGACGTTCTTTTGGAAAAGGAAGCCCGCTACATAGTGAGAACTGAGCCCTTTGAACTTTTCAAAGTCCCCTCCGTTGTTACCAACATGTTCAATAATTCTACGTTGGTGCAGTCAATTTTATTCATATGGTAGTTTACAATAAACTGTCCATATGATATAGGAAGGGATTGCAGGATCAGATCAACTTGTAATTCCTTATCCATTTTCACGCTGAGCTTCTCAAGCTCTTCGAGATCTTTTGATCATTGTCAAACAATGATCATGAACAGACTGCCCTTTCGTCAGCTATTGGACAGCTTGGTAACATGAGGATTTCCTGGTCGAGAATATTACTGAGCTTTTCGGAATTCAAAACTATTTTTAAGTTCCTTAGCCAGTCTTATAATTCGTTTCGGTTAAGGAGTTTGTGTCGAGAATATGAAAGAGACGATTGGAAGCAGACATTTGCTTTACAGAGAGTAAAGATTCAAGTTAGATATTTATATTTATTTTGAAAATTTTGTTTTAGGGATTTTAAAAACAAATTTAGCCTCCCACTATTTTCCAAGTCTCTTACACTCCTCCAATAGAGAAAGGAAAACCCAACGTGAAAAAAGATTTCAAGTGGGTACTGCGGTCCCACTAGTTTAACGTACCACCTCACCTGACAGATATTGGCGACAAGCAAATCGATGAGTGGATAACTCTTGTCCAATACTTCTCAAGCAAATTGCAGTGATCGGTCTCTAAGTCCTGTAGGCCTCACCTAACAGATATTTGCCTCATTCCTTAGTTAAGTCAGACCAGCCGTTCAAACGCGTAAGCAAAGCCGTCATTGGATCCCTCACCTGACAGATATTGGGCCCAACCCCATCTTTACTCCGCAGCATCTCATGCTAATAGAGTGATTGTGCCTTCCCGATGCAATTGACCACTGTAACCAGCCGTCCAATCAACACCAGAAAAACGCCGGCACTTCTACAACGGCGGAAGACCGCTAGACTTAATATTTGTGAGGAGATTAAAATTTAGGTCTAATATTTTATTTTCTTTATTTACATCTAATGCAAATAAAAATAATCCGCGCATAAAAATATAATGTAACTGGTGATGATCATGATCTAAAAAGTGGATTCCGGGCTCGAGCCACTGAGCTAGAATCGAGGTCTTAGGGTCATAAATTACAAGCACACACACGTCATTGGTTTGATCGTCTTCAATTACTTGATCCGATCTGGAGCTACAACTTGATCCGATCCCTATCAACATCTTGATCCAACCGCCATCAAGTGCTCATCTCGATCTGGTCTTTGCGTGCTTCTCGGCTTGCATCCGATCAACCAATGACGTGTAACCATTCAAGATACAGCCCAACAATAATAATAAAATAAAATTAATTACATTTGATAACTTTTATATCTAATCTATTGAGACACGCAGGTCTCCAAATAAATCGGCTTGTGCATGCAGGCACCCAAAATAACCATCTCTAATATAGAGTCCTTAATATAAACAAATTTAAAATTACAGAATTCTGCATACACATCATACATCACATGTCGAAATAGAATAAATAGGTCGCTATCCATGATCATCACCGATATGTATCTCATACATCACATGCATAACAATTAATAATTTTTTGGGTATTCTAATAAATCATTTACCAACGATCAAATCACCAAAACCAATCAATCTTATCGATTGTTTATAATTTTGATCAAAATTTAATCCACAAACTTAACAACTTGATTTCATCAAGAATTCATATCTTATATATAAACTAAATTTGATCTCATCAAATTAGCCCTTTTTTTTCTTTTATACTTTATTTTAAAATTGATCAAATAAAAATTAAAAATTTTAAAAAAATTTCGGGTACGTCCGTACGGACTGCTACAATAGCGTCCGTACGGACTGCTACAGTAATATTTTTTTAAATGTAAGGGGAGCTCGGATTAAATTACAAGAAATATTTTGTCACGCCCCGGGCTAGTTCTAGATGCGGAAAAACGTGCCATTTTTATTTTTATTTTTATTTTTTAAACCTAGCCCGCGTCACGTACAGACCCGCTACAAATACAGGGTCCACTGTACACACGGACAGAGCCTCCCCTGTATTTGCACGGCGTCCACAAACATACAACAGGATCACAACCACCATTCATTCATCACAACAACACCACAGCTCAAAGAGATTCATACAGCTAGCAGTCCTTAAACCTGTATGAATCTAAGCAATTCCTTAGGCGAAGGATGATGCAATGCACAAACAACAGATCATTCTAGAAAATTGCTCTTTACCCAGAAGCTTTATTTTGAAACCCTAGTCTCAAACATTGAAGAATCATTTGAAAACCGTTCTCCACATGAGAACTCTCTTTTGAAATCTCAAAAGTCGATCGATCGAAAATTCATTTGAAAACTATTTCCCACACGGAAACCTTTATTCGAAAACACTACCACGAGGGGTAGAAAACCAAGACATGCGATAAAAGGCCACCAAGATAGATCTGAAAGCATCTATATCCACAAGTCTAAACAGGAAAACCTCACATGTATACTGAACGAAAATCACGTGATATAAGCATGCAAGGTAAACATCCAACATAAAGCTGCACCAAAACATAACATGCTAGATAATATCCAAAAGGTAACTGAACCACCATCACATCTAACTGATAAAGGTAGGGTGATAACCAAATCTGGGAAGTAGCCTCACAAGTCGGAACCTCTAGAGCTACTATCTAGGCATGCCTCGCAGCGTCCCGACACTCACCACCCTGCTCACCTGAAAACAACAACGAGGGCGGGGGGTGAGAACATGTAAACATGTCTCCCCTCCCAGTGGGTACCGCAAGCCGACGAAGGCGAGGTGTACACACCGGCACGAGGGTCAACAATAGCTAGATAAGGTATACAGTAGCACAAGTAAGTATGAGGCTAACATACAACTGAAACAACTATGCTACTGTAAGAAACTAGTGTATGCATCAATGGAAAAACCACAAGGTAAACCCAATCCATAGCCATCGGGACGTATCCCTGGCACTGTCACCTGCTCAACACTTGGCACATAAACCTTCTGGACGCACTGCGTCAAGGCTCACGGGTCGGCACAAACTCAACGACCCTTTTCCGGAAAAGAACACCCCCAAACGGTGGATCAGACCGCGGTGTACGTGAAGTGCTAGGAGAGCTGTGACGATCGATGCGAATGCTCAATCCACAGAATGGCAACGAGCCGTAAGCCACTGATAGACCACAACGATGATCGCTCGGAACAACAGGCGATCATCACCGACCAACTAGGTCGTCTCAATAACCATGCAAACCACAACTACTCTACTATCCAAACACGCATATAAGTAGAGTCAACAGGAGTCAAGTGAACTAATAACTGAAAAGCAAGAGAAGGGATAGAAAGGTATCACCGTAGTCCACTGAACCGACTCCGGATCGAAGTACCCACCTGTCGAAAGATCAACTCTAACACCGACGGCTCTCGGGAATCGCGACAGGACCTACGAAAGACTCACAGGGTCAAGGTCCGCCAAGTCGACGCTAAACACATAGCTCTCACATCCCGAAACCGACGAATCGCCCGGAAAACCCACCGGGACGATCCCGAACCACACTAAGCTCTACAGGGATACCAACAACCAAACCAGGCCCCTCGCTGTCCCCGAACACACAAAACCAAGTGATGGGACAGCGAGCACAAGCACGGGGTGCCACGAATACCAAACGCACCCGAAACGGCTTCCCGGGTTCCCGAAAAGCGCCGAATTGGCACCGGAACCCCTCGTCACTCATCCGCTGTCCTCGGAACTTCAGGACAGTGATGAGGAACAGCCAGCAAGGCTAAACGACGAAGCCAAGTCGCTCGCGAAAACAGCGAGTGAGTCGCACGACTAAAAACACGCGTTTCGCCGACTATTTCACCGAAAAACGCGTCGGAAATGAATCCGGATCTCCGCGAAGGGCGAAGGGGTTGGACAACCAGTCCACAAGGCCCCGAGGACCATACCCTTGCTGCCCACAGCGTCGCAACGCTGCCACAAACGCCAAGGTCCACAAACAAGCAACTTATACATACAAGCATTAAACAAAGCCGTTCGAGCAATCCGTACATCCGCACGACCTTCCGCAAGCACCAGCGGATAGGTAACGATGTCACGGAGACCGTGCTCACAGTCCCACTGCGACAGGACTAGTCGTAAGCCGGGAAATCCCATAAAACCAGTGAGCGCACGCACAAAAGCAAGCATAACTAAGGCCGTCCGAGCAAACCGTACATCCGCACGGCCTTCCGCAAACACCAGCGGATAGGCAACGATGTCACGGAGGCCATGCTCACAGCCCCTCTGCGACAAGAACAGTCGCAGGCCGGGAAAATGCACAAAAACAGCGCAAACATTAGGCAAGAAGCTCGACAAGGGTCGAACGACACAACGGCTCAACCAAAACCAAAACGGAGGTGAGCATGATGATCAGCGCATTGCTGCGATCATCGTGCTCACCTTCCCGGACCTCGGGGAGCAACAGGAGCTCCAGAAACTTCAGCGCGGCCAAAAACCCATTAAACAAGACCCCGGCCGGAGCAACTAGCTCCGGCCGGCTGCCGGCCGGCATGCAAGGCCGGCGGCGGCCAAGGTCGGCAGAGAAGGTCGCAAGGATGGGGGAGCTCACCAAAGCCGGCGGCGGGAAGCGGCGGCGGCGGCGCAGGAAACCCCGAAGCTCTCGGGTTGGCTAGGGCTTGTCGGCGCGGCAAGGGACGGCGGCGGCGACCGGCGGCGACGCGAGCACCGGCGAGAGGGGCCCGCCGGACACCGGTTGGCCGGTGACCGCGACAAAAATAACCCGCCGGCAGCGGCGGCGGGGCAGGGTAGGCTGCGGCTGCCCTAGGTGTCTACACCGAGCCCGCGGCGGCTCCGGCGGCGCTCCGGCGGCACGGCGACGGCCGGGAAGGTAGGGGGCGGCGGCGGAGGTCACGGGGGTGATGGGGCTCACCCACCTGAGCTGCGGGAGGCGGCGGCGGCCTGGGCTCACGAAGCTCGGCCAGCTGCTGCTCCAGCAGTGGCCGCAACAGCTCCGGCGGCCCACGGCGGCGGCTCCCGGCGACGGCGCGCCACTCCGGCGGTCGTGCCACCTCAGGGGAAGCCCATGCATGGGTTTCCCTTGGGTGCACACCGCAGGGAAGAAGAAGAGGAAGAAGAAGAAGGAGAAGAAGAAGAAAAGCCAGGGGACGGCCGACGGCGGTCCGCAGAGCTCGGGGAGGAGGCCAAGGGGCAGGGGGAGCTCGTGCTCACCTCTGGGAGCTGAGGGGAAGAGAGAAAGAGAGAGGGAGAGAGAGGGAGTGAGAGGGAGTGGGAGGGAGTGGGTTAACCACTCTCAACCACTCTCAACCACTCACACAAAAGCAAATAAGCCCTCCAAACCCTACAAAAAAACACCAGGGTCCCTCTCAGCCAGCACAAATGCTCAGAAACCCCTCCACAATCGAACTCACGCGAAACGGTGCGAGAAACAGGGTCCCGATCGCGAAACTCAAAAATGTACAATTCGACCTCTCGGTAAAGAAGATGGAAAAACTCTCAATCCGTCCGTCGCATGTCGACACAGACCACGCCATCGCGTTCAGCACTGCCGAGACATCGAATCTACTATTTTGGATCGTCAGGATCGAACTCCAGATCGCGCCGTTAAGCCGTTCTCTCTCCGCGACAAAAAAATCCAAAAATCATAAATACTACCTATATACCTATATATACATATATACCTGTATATATATACGTATATAGATCGAAAATACAGAAATCAGGGGAGAGGAACACAGAGAATTTCAAATTTCCAACTTCGAATTCTCACATCACTCCCACCTAACAAGAAGTTTCGTCCCCGAAACTTACTCACACACCATCCGCGAACAACAGCGGATACCTCTCATGCAAAGCAAACTCCAGCTCCCAAGTAGTCTCGCGCTACCCGCGACTCGTCCACCGCAGTCTCACAAACAGAAAGCTCCGGTTCCTCAACTGCTTCACCTTGCGAGCCAACAACCTCACAGGCACCTCACCGCAGCTGAGATCCTCCCTCAGCTGAACCGTTGTCGGGCCGATCACACGACGCTCACCCACGTCAACCCAACAGATCAGTGATCGACGACGACTTCCAAATAACGCCTCGCACGGTGCCAATCCAACGCTCGCATGGAAGCTGTCGCAGAAGGCGAACTCCACCAAGAAAAGGTCCTGAACCAACCCTCACCAAGATCCAAAACGTACGCTCGGAGCATATCCTCGAGAGTCTGGAAGACTCGCTCTGACTGCCCAATACTCTGAGGGTGGTAACTGAGCTGAAGTCGAGCTCCGTCCCCAGTGCCTGCTGCAAGCTCCTCCAGAACTGGGAAACGAAGCGAGAACCCCAATAAAAAACGATCGACACTGGCACTCCAAACAGCCTGACGATCTCATCCAAGTAAAGCTGTGCCCGTCAATCCCGAGACTAAGTCGAATGTACCGGTAGGAGCTGCTTTCGTCAATCAGTCCACAAAAACCCAGATCGCAACATGACCTCGCTGAGAACGAGGCAACCCGGTGACGAAACCATGGTGATCTGCTCCCACCTCCCTACAGGTACAAGCAACGATTGAAGCTTCTCTGCTGATTGCTGACGCTCAGCCTTCACCTGCTGACACACCAGGTACAGTGCCACAAGCTGAGCTACATCCAGAAACTCTGCCTCGAGTCGCGGTACATCTTCGTCCCTCCTGGATGAACGGTGTACTGCGACCAGTGTGCCTCAGTCATAAACTCTCACCTCAAATCCGGATCACTGGGCACACACCTCCGTCCTCGAAGGTAAACCATCGGCATGTAACCTGAAAACATCAACTCTGGTGATCCGTGAAGATCTCACAACGCGCTACAGGTAGTGTCTCCAAGCTCGAGATCGAACACCACTGCTTCTAACTCGAGATTGTGCGCCAGATAGGTCTTCTCAAAGTCCATTAGCTGGCGCGAAGCATAAGCGATGACCTTCAGTTGCGGCACGAATACGCACCCCAGTCCTATCCAAGAAGCATCGCAGTAGAACACAAAAACCTCACCAGACTGCGACAATGCTAAGATAGGGGCACGAGTCAAACAGCCCATCGGCTCCCAAAAGCTCATCTGTCAAGCGGGAGTCTACAGAAACAACGTGCCCTTCCTCGACAGCTTACTCGAAGGGGCGGCGATCTTGAGGAACCCTCAACAAATCGCCGATAACAACTCGCCAAGCCGAGGAAGCTCCTATTCTCTGCCACAGAAGTCGGAACAGGCCAAACCACTACCGAGTCCTCCTTCCTTGGTTCCTCCACAAAACCAACCTACATCACGATGCGAACCAAGAAGGAAACTCCTCGAAAAGATCAGTATGCCGTCAAAGGAGTCCACGACAAATTGATCCAGGAACTGCCGAAACCCAGTTCATCAAATCCAAAAAGCTGCCGGGACGTTCGTCAAATCGAACGGCATAACCGTGACCTCGTAAAGCCCGCAACGAGTCCGGAAGGCCGTCATCGCAACATCCTCAGCCTTGATCTTCAACTAAAGATAACCTGGCTGCAGAACACGCTTCGAGAAACCGAGGCTCCCTGGAGCCAGTCGAAGAGATCGAAGATCTGCGGTAGAGGGTACTAAAACATCACCGACAACTCGCAGGACTCGAACTCACAAACAAATCCACGAAAACCTTGCGAGTCCATCACTCGGGTGCACAGGGTCGCCAATCGCAAAACAAGCGATAAAGTACCAACGACGCCAAACATCAGATCCAAGTGAGCGGACACGCGCTCCAAAGCAAGACTACACGAAAGTCGCGGCGAAAATCCTGTACGCAAACACAAGCACAGAGACCTCGGAGCCAACAACCAGGCTCCCGTCATCCCGAAACTGAGCTAAAAGGCAAACAACTCAACCGGAGTCAAACCGACCGCAGTGATGGCAAATCAACTGCTCAAAACCACTCCGGGATCAGCTCAAGGCTCACAACAAGATCAGGGATGACCACCACGCAGCTTTCCTACCAGACGACGACAAGAGATTGTCTCGCAAGAGAAAGCACCGACCCAATCCAGAAGGTCCCAAAAGGGATAGGGTATTTCGTCCTAACTTTTGACACTACGTTGTCTGCAGCCAACGTACTTATCAAAAGAAAAGCGAAATATCCTAAGGTCAAAGGCCAACAGCCGGTTGGCAACACCACAACGATACCGGGTCAACCAACTCAAAAGCCGGACCAAGTCACGAAAGAATCACCGAATTAACGGGAACCAGCAAACCGACCCACAAAGACAAAGTCTGCCCTGAGCCCACTCCCTAGGAGTCTTCGGCTTCCAACCACAAACCGACGGCTACAGGCGACAAAGGGTCGTCAACCACACGAACCAAAGCGAAGGAAGAACAAAACCAGCGTCGATTAACCAACGTCGAACGCGGTGAGACCTCCAACAAGAACCTGGAAGATCTCGCGGCAGCACAAAAGCCTACAAATACCACAAGAAATCCCAAAACACACCGATTTAGGCGTTAGGATAGCCGCAAACCACGTAGGCACCGACAAAAACCCGACACCAAACGGTGTCCACTCCGTCTAGTACACGTCAGTTCGACGCACAAACTAGCCAATGGTCGAAAAGACCAACACTGACGATTCTACCAGCAATTCGTCAGAGGGGTAGGCTTCACCGCCCTACCCAACAAAACAGAGGGGGAACGCCCAAACTGCGGTCGAAACCGCTCACAACACCGTCCCCATAGAGACGCTCGCAGAGGCCCTCGTGCTCCACACGAAAAGTGGGGACAGGGCAAGATCAGTCCAGCAACAACACAGATCCACCAAGTGACGTTCCCAAGCCCACAAGGGCTACCACCTGCCAACGAGTGGTTACACAAGGGGAAAAAGCACCCTGCCACTTGGGATCTGTAAGGTACTCCACCACCACCACTAGAAGGAGTACGAGCCTGCGAACAAGGGCAGATCAAAACTCTGGAGATCCGCCCAAACACGCTCGGATGTGGCCACGACCCCCAAACACGGGGTCGGCGTCCACGCACGAAACAGCCGACAAAGTCGCTGTCGTCGACACGGTCGTCGCACAACGGTGTGGGTGCCACAGGAGGGTCTGCAGTCATCGGGGCACTCGGCGAAGGAGTAGAAGGGGCTGGAGCGATAGTCGCCGTAGCCTGCTGCTGCAAAAACTACCGGAACAAGCCGGAACATGCCGGAGAGGGTCGCCAGCTGACCCCTCGCCTCGGCCTCAAGCACACAGGGAACGGTCCACACCAGGCTATCCGCCTCCTGCCAGCTCCTCACTCGAACCAGCCACAACAGCCCGAAACAGAATACCAGCAGACGGCTCCGCAGGCGCACGCCCACCACCACGACCCAGCCGAGAAGGTCTACCAAGACCACAAGCCAACAACCCAACACGGAAACCTGCGCAAGAGAAAGGGGTCGGCAACTCCCACAAAACACAAGCCGAAAACAAACCCCTCGAACTCGCGCGCCTACACATCGTAGGTCTTCCTATGGGTCAACCTAACCAGTGGTTCAGTTATAAGTTAATGAATGAATGAGTGTTTGTTCCCTTTACGCTCTGATACCATCTTAATCTGTCACGCCCCGGGCTAGTTCTAGATGCGGAAAAACGTGCCATTTTTATTTTTATTTTTATTTTTTAAACCTAGCCCGCGTCACGTACAGACCCGCCACAAATACAGGGTCCACTGTACACACGGACAGAGCCTCCCCTGTATTTGCACGGCGTCCACAAACATACAACATGATCACAACCACCATTCATTCATCACAACAACACCACAGCTCAAAGAGATTCATACAGCTAGCAGTCCTTAAACCTGTATGAATCTAAGCAATTCCTTAGGCGAAGGATGATGCAATGCACAAACAACAGATCATTCTAGAAAATTACTCTTTACCCAGAAGCTTTATTTTGAAACCCTAGTCTCAAACATTGAAGAATCATTTGAAAACCGTTCTCCACATGAGAACTCTCTTTTGAAATCTCAAAAGTCGATCGATCGAAAATTCATTTGAAAACTATTTCCCACACGGAAACCTTTATTCGAAAACACTACCACGAGGGGTAGAAAACCAAGACATGCGATAAAAGGCCACCAAGATAGATCTGAAAGCATCTATATCCACAAGTCTAAACAGGAAAACCTCACATGTATACTGAACGAAAATCACGTGATATAAGCATGCAAGGTAAACATCCAACATAAAGCTGCACCAAAACATAACATGCTAGATAATATCCAAAAGGTAACTGAACCACCATCACATCTAACTGATAAGGGTAGGGTGATAACCAAATCTGGGAAGTAGCCTCACAAGTCGGAACCTCTAGAGCTACTATCTAGGCGTGCCTCGCAGCGTCCCGACACTCACCACCCTGCTCACCTGAAAACAACAACGAGGGCGGGGGGTGAGAACATGTAAACATGTCTCCCCTCCCAGTGGGTACCGCAAGCCGACGAAGGCGAGGTGTACACACCGGCACGAGGGTCAACAATAGCTAGATAAGGTATACAGTAGCACAAGTAAGTATGAGGCTAACATACAACTGAAACAACTATGCTACTGTAAGAAACTAGTGTATGCATCAATGGAAAAACCACAAGGTAAACCCAATCCATAGCCATCGGGACGTATCCCTGGCACTGTCACCTGCTCAACACTTGGCACATAAACCTTCTGGACGCACTGCGTCAAGGCTCACGGGTCGGCACAAACTCAACGACCCTTTTTCGGAAAAGAACACCCCCAAACGGTGGATCAGACCGCGGTGTACGTGAAGTGCTAGGAGAGCTGTGACGATCGATGCGAATGCTCAATCCACAGAATGGCAACGAGCCGTAAGCCACTGATAGACCACAACGATGATCGCTCGGAACAACAGGCGATCATCACCGACCAACTAGGTCGTCTCAATAACCATGCAAACCACAACTACTCTACTATCCAAACACGCATATAAGTAGAGTCAACAGGAGTCAAGTGAACTAATAACTGAAAAGCAAGAGAAGGGATAGAAAGGTATCACCGTAGTCCACTGAACCGACTCCGGATCGAAGTACCCACCTGTCGAAAGATCAACTCTAACACCGACGGCTCTCGGGAATCGCGACAGGACCTACGAAAGACTCACAGGGTCAAGGTCCGCCAAGTCGACGCTAAACACATAGCTCTCACATCCCGAAACCGACGAATCGCCCGGAAAACCCACCGGGACGATCCCGAACCACACTAAGCTCTACAGGGATACCAACAACCAAACCAGGCCCCTCGCTGTCCCCGAACACACAAAACCAAGTGATGGGACAGCGAGCACAAGCACGGGGTGCCACGAATACCAAACGCACCCGAAACGGCTTCCCGGGTTCCCGAAAAGCGCCGAATTGGCACCGGAACCCCTCGTCACTCATCCGCTGTCCTCGGAACTTCAGGACAGTGATGAGGAACAGCCAGCAAGGCTAAACGACGAAGCCAAGTCGCTCGCGAAAACAGCGAGTGAGTCGCACGACTAAAAACACGCGTTTCGCCGACTATTTCACCGAAAAACGCGTCGGAAATGAATCCGGATCTCCGCGAAGGGCGAAGGGGTTGGACAACCAGTCCACAAGGCCCCGAGGACCATACCCTTGCTGCCCACAGCGTCGCAACGCTGCCACAAACGCCAAGGTCCACAAACAAGCAACTTATACATACATACAAGCATTAAACAAAGCCGTTCGAGCAATCCGTACATCCGCACGACCTTCCGCAAGCACCAGCGGATAGGTAACGATGTCACGGAGACCGTGCTCACAGTCCCACTGCGACAGGACTAGTCGCAAGCCGGGAAATCCCATAAAACCAGTGAGCGCACGCACAAAAGCAAGCATAACTAAGGCCGTCCGAGCAAACTGTACATCCGCACGGCCTTCCGCAAACACCAGCGGATAGGCAACGATGTCACGGAGGCCATGCTCACAGCCCCTCTGCGACAAGAACAGTCGCAGGCCGGGAAAATGCACAAAAACAGCGCAAACATTAGGCAAGAAGCTCGACAAGGGCCGAACGACACAACGGCTCAACCAAAACCAAAACGGAGGTGAGCATGATGATCAGCGCATTGCTGCGATCATCGTGCTCACCTTCCCGGACCTCAGGGAGCAACAGGAGCTCCAGAAACTTCAGCGCGGCCAAAAACCCATTAAACAAGACCCCGGCCGGAGCAACTAGCTCCGGCCGGCTGCCGGCCGGCATGCAAGGCCGGCGGCGGCCAAGGTCGGCAGAGAAGGTCGCAAGGAAGGGGGAGCTCACCAAAGCCGGCGGCGGGAAGCGGCGGCGGCGGCGCAGGAAACCCCGAAGCTCTCGGGTTGGCTAGGGCTTGTCGGCGCGGCAAGGGACGGCGGCGGCGACCGGCGGCGACGCGAGCACCGGCGAGAGGGGCCCGCCGGACACCGGTTGGCCGGTTACCGCGATAAAAATAACCCGCCGGCAGCGGCGGCGGGGCAGGGTAGGCTGCGGCTGCCCTAGGTGTCTACACCGAGCCCGCGGCGGCTCCGGCGGCGCTCCGGCGGCACGGCGACGGCCGGGAAGGTAGGGGGCGGCGGCGGAGGTCACGGGGGTGACGGTGCTCACCCACCTGAGCTGCGGGAGGCGGCGGCGGCCTGGGCTCACGAAGCTCGGCCAGCTGCTGCTCCAGCAGTGGCCGCAACAGCTCCGGCGGCCCACGGCGGCGGCTCCCGGCGACGGCGCGCCACTCCGGCGGTCGTGCCACCTCAGGGGAAGCCCATGCATGGGTTTCCCCTGGGTGCACACCGCCGGGAAGAAGAAGAGGAAGAAGAAGAAGGAGAAGAAGAAGAAAAGCCAGGGGACGGCCGGCGGCGGTCCGCAGAGCTCGGGGAGGAGGCCAAGGGGCAGGGGGAGCTCGTGCTCACCTCTGGGAGCTGAGGGGAGGAGAGAAAGAGAGAGGGAGAGAGAGGGAGTGAGAGGGAGTGGGAGGGAGTGGGTTAACCACTCTCAACCACTCACACAAAAGCAAATAAGCCCTCCAAACCCTACAAAAAAACACCAGGGTCCCTCTCAGCCAGCACAAATGCTCAGACACCCCTCCACAATCGAACTCACGCGAAACGGTGCGAGAAACAGGGTCCCGATCGCGAAACTCAAAAATGTACAATTCGACCTCTCGGTAAAGAAGATGGAAAAACTCTCAATCTGTCCGTCGCATGTCGACACAGACCACGCCATCGCGTTCAGCACTGCCGAGACATCGAATCTACTATTTTGGATCGTCAGGATCGAACTCCGGATCGCGCCGTTAAGCCGTTTTCTCTCCGCGACAAAAAAATCCAAAAATCATAAATACTACCTATATACCTATATATACATATATACCTGTATATATATACGTATATAGATCGAAAATACAGAAATCAGGGGAGAGGAACACAAAGAATTTCAAATTTCCAACTTCGAATTCTCACATATTTGATCAAAATCGTTCAACCATTGAACAAGGTAAAAATGATTTGTAAATCTTTCAACCGGCGAAGAACGATTTAAAATACCAAAATTTTTAATTTTAATTTTGAAAACATGAGGATGGCTCTGATACCACTGTTAGAAAATTACGTACGGTAAAAATGCAGCGGAACGAAATTCAAACAAATTTGATTTTAAAAACTTTGAGATTCGATCTAAAAAATCACGCAATTAGGATCCCTCATGTTATTCAAGATTAAAGAGATAAGAAGATCTAATCTTCACCTTTACGCGGGTTGTTCTTCATCGCAATTTGATAATCGTGAAATTAGATTATCTTGAAGCCGCACACGCGTCCGGCCTCTATAGGTATCCACACGAGATTGGTGATCTGATCGATGTCCTCACCGGGGTGCTAGCTCCCTTGCAAAGGACGTCTTTCTTGCTAGAAGAAGAAGAGAGAAGAGGAGAGAGATGACGGCTAGGGTTTTCTAAAAACTCCCGTATATTATATAGAGGGATATAATCCTCCTTTTTAATAATATAATAACCATTAAGGATAAGAATAAATCTAGGTTTAAATTTATCCTTTCCTTAATTGGTTAGATCGATCAAATCCTAATTTGATTCGACTTGAACTTTATCCTAATTTGATCATATCAAATTAATAATACAATATTCGCATATAAGTCCTCTCATTATTTACTAACTGTTAGTAAGTCCTCTCTTGTAATATTTACACTTTAATACCACTAATTTGTAATAATTACAAATTAGTCCAATTATCAACATATTGACAATTAGGTCCTCCGGCGATTCAAAAATCACGATCTAGCTATCCGATCAGTCACAACCTCTTTTGTGTGTGACCCCATAGGTTCTATTCTATCTGGTAGTGAGATATATTCTGATCATTATCAACAATATCACTGAAACTCTTTTCAATGGGTTGGAACAATTCCAACTCAGCTCAATGAGAATTATTGATCATTTAGATAAATCTCATGAGTCTCACAATCCACCAGTGACGCCTAGCAGCATGTAGTGGCATTTCAGTATAATGAAATATTGAACCTCTTGGTGCAGTTACCGTGTGATACAGTCATTCTATCATAAGTCCCGACTAGACGGAGGTCATGGAATAGCTCGTCAAACCCCATCGTCTGTCATATGTAAAATTTATTCGACTCGAGTTTCTAATATCGGAAACCCTTTTCGCTATTTATTCTATCTTGGCCAAGGTCTTCTAAACTCGGTCTCATAAATCACATAGGACTAACGCCCCTATCTATCAAGGGAGATAGATTTCATATAGGTGCACATCCTATTCCTACAACGAACCTACTGCAGCCAACATGCACCGCAAGGACCCGAATGACTAGGGACCAAGTGTTTTGTACAGTCAAACTACATTAATCTTATTGTGAATAGCCGAGGCACCGCAGGTCAAAGGACCAGTCACACTACTGCAACATTGAGTAAGTCTCTGACGAGTGAGTAGACATCCAAGTGACTTCTCGCGTTGGTCACGCTCGGTACCCTTGTTCTCTAACAACCACCTGCACATTCGCTCCAGTGTCTCCACACTGTTGACTCGAGACTCATCTACCTAAAAGGGAAGCGACCTGTGCACCAATCTCATCGGATCAATCACCGTCCCCGTGATGATCCATCGATCGGGAGCATTTAGGAATTAACCACCAATGACACATGTCTCAAATTCTCAACTCTTGAGAATACATGTCATCATCTTATTAATTTCTTGGACGATTCATGGACACATACACAATATGAATAGAAATAAGAATCCATATTTATTCATAATATTTAAAGTTAAATATAAATTTATGTCCTAAAAAGAATATATGTGTCGGCCTGATTGGCTTCTAGGGCATACATCTAACAAATTTGTGGCTAAATTTTTCATCGAGAAGTTCTTGACAACCAATATTATCATACTGATTAAGTTTCTCAAATATCAAATATTGCTTATGTATAATATGTAAAGCACTTTCTTTGCTCCCACTATTTCTCTTGTACACTTTTGACTCGTCCATACTTCCGATGCACCAAACACTTTGCTTGCATTTTGAAGCAGATGTCATATTTTTAAGAAGATCATTTAGATCTATTTACAGTTTATGAGGAAATTCTTTCACTATTCCCAACAGTAGTTTTCCTTAATAATATTAATCAAGAACAAATTGTACCATCAATTATGATATTTCATATCACATTGCATAATAAGCAGACTATGATATCTATCACAAAAGCTATCATGGTAGTCGAGACTTTCTCTTTAACCATAATATTTTGTTAGTTATGGAGTTTTGAAGGTCTCTAACTTTTATTTATACAAATCTTTAATTCTAAAGACTCACAAGGTACTATGCCTTATAGAGAGTAAAAAATTTAAGACTCATACAACGTCTATTCAAATTTGATTGTATGCATCTATCTTCTCGGATCGATATCTTATATTATTTTTTTCACATCTAAGATAATTATTGTGACACCCCTATAGTCTCACATCGGATGAAAATAGAATTATGATTGGGTATATAAGAGACCACGGATCTTGATAATAATAACTGGGCTTAAGCATTTTGGGGCAGTAGTTTAAACAAGTTATTATTGCTAATGGGCTGGGTCGTTACATTTGTATTAGACCCAATCACCAGCCGAAAGTATGAGATGAGTCTTAGTTGAGCCATGGTCGGAATGACAGGCTAAGTCAGGATCAGAATGACAATGTGACATGTTAAGCCAGGGTCGGAGTGACAAGGCTAATGAGACAAGTCTCACATCGTCTGGTGATCTTGAGCTCTGTGTGTGATTGGGCTGATGAAGGGAAATTTGTAACACCCCAATAGTCCCACATCGGATGAAAATAGGGTTATGATTGGATATATAAGAGACCACGGACCCTGATAATAATAACTGGGCTTAAGCATTTTGGGCCAGTGGTTTGGGTCCAACGAGTTATTATTACTAGCGGGCCAGGTCGTTACAGTCCTCAAGATCCTACAATTATCAACACGCACAATTAAGGAATGCTATTGAGATGGTGTTTGGTATTTTTAAAAAGAGATTCAAGGTCCTTCGCCAAGCTATTCCATACGCATATAAAGTGAAGTGCAGCATTGCAATGGCATGTTGTATAGTACATAATTGCATTCGGAGACATCAAGGAAATGATACATATTTTAACATGCAAATTGATCCATTTTCAGTTGATGATGATGGAATTGATCTGACGCATAGTAGCTCCAGATGAATCTCGACGAGGTGACTCCCTTCGGTCAGCTATTACCAAGCAATTATGGAACAATAGATAGATATCAATCTTCTCACTATATAATTTTCGCTTAGTACTGATGAAATTTATGGCTTTATGGTTTTAATTATTATCTGTATATATTAGTTGTGATGTAATATCACAAATTAGATTGATGGCTATGAGAGAATCATATGTGGCTATTATTCTATTCCTGAATGTAATGACAAATATAATTGATTAGTTTAGAGGACTGTAGTTCAATAATTTTAATTTATATATTTTATTATTATGCTGTAGTATTGTCCTAATTTAGCTTATATGTTTTATTATTTTGCTATTAAAAGAAACAAATTGCAATATTTTTTATTTTATAATTGATATATTATTTTGTCAATATTTATACTCTATTTTAATAATTTCAAATAAATACAAATGAATGCTAAAATGGACATGCTACTAAGTTAATTTTTCTAAGATGATTTGCAAACATACTAAATTTGTGAAGTAATCTGCTATTCTATATTTAAAATTATATATTTATATTTAATTATAACTATTGGTTAAACTCTAAAATCGAAATTATATTTTCACCTCTATATTTAAATCATAACTTTATATGTTAATTTTATTTCTTGTTTTATATATTGAATTGTATTTCATTAAAATATTCAAGAGCAAAATTTTCATTCTACTTAATTTTTACCAACCCAATACCTTATTCTAACATAAACATCCAAACACTATCAGAAATATCTTCTATAAACAAATAAACAACATCCAAATGTAATTTAAAATTATTTCAGAATTTAGTTTTCAAACCAAACACAACCTAATAATAATATTCTTTAATATTTTTTTAAAACAATTTAAGAATCACTACCATCTATATATTCTATATAAATATATCTATATAAATAGGCAGTTTCTCCAATACATGTGACATGCTCCGGCTTTCTTATCGCTCCCTCTTCCAACAAGGGCAAGACCAAGTGGGTAGGGTAGGTTTTTTTTATTTTTTTTTTGCTTTCAACCCGAATTCTCCTATAATGTTTATTTTCAAGTATCAATATTATAAAATTAAAATTTATATTTAATAGATATAATCTAAACCATATAAAAAAGACTATAAGTTAAAAGTTACATAATTTAAAATTTTATAATGGAATTTGAGAAATTTAGTGTATAAAATTAATTTTTACAACCTATTCACGAAATATTTCTTTTTTTTTTTTTTTAATTTACTTTGTTACTGTTGTTGCTCCTACCGTTTTTTTTTTTTTTTTTTTTTTTTTTTTAGCCTCTTCTTTTATTCTTATTATTATATTTTTGCTGTTGCTATAAATATAATTTAAAATACTCTTATAGTTTTTTGCCTTTATTCTTCTTTTATCCTTTATATAATTGTATTCTCATATTTTTATATATTATGTTCCTTCTTTAGCTACTTATAATTTTATTTTAATTTTATTCTTCAACTTTTTTTTTTTTTTTTTTTTATTATTTAATTTTTTTTTTTAAAATTTGCTTTCGTATAATCAACCCACCGCGAAGAATGCCTTCACTAGTCCAACATGAAAGAAAGTTCAGGAACTCAAAATCACACGCGTCCTCTAGGTTTGAGACCGAAATGACACGGTTGATTCGGAGGGACTTAAAAAGTCCCCTCCCCGTCCATCGTCTCTCCAATGTCGTCTCGCCGACTCGCCCCCATCCGTCTGTCTCTTTTCTCCTCTCCTTCCTCTACTCGCCCCCACCGTTAAAACCAGATCTAACTTTGGTTAAACCGAAACATGTTACATCTCTAACCGCCGCCGCCAATGATCCGCTGCGTCTCACTATTTCTAAGCTCATCTCCCCTTCTCTACCTCGCCAAAACCCTAAGCCTCAATCCGAGCATATCCCTCCGCCGCTACTCTTCGTCGTCGTCTCCCTCTTCGTTGGCTTCGAGCCCTAGCCTCTCGATATGGCGGCGGAAGAAGGACATGGGGAAGGAGGGGCTCTTCGTGGTGCAGCAGCTGAAGCGCCTTGCTGCCTCCTCCCATGGCGGGGCGAGGCTTGAGCAATTCATGCGATCCCACGTCTCTCGCCTCCTCCGCACCGATCTCCTTGCCGTCCTCGCCGAGTTCCAGCGCCAGGATAACGTCCCCCTCTCCATGAAGGTTAGAATCCCATCGAAATATCGAGCTTTTCCTAAAATCTTTCGATTCTCTGGCAAATTTTCGTTTATTTATGTAAAGGTTGGATTTTGTTCTATGAAGATGCAGGATTGAGAGTCCTTATCTTATTATAACGTTCGGATAAAGAATTTGTCAGGTTATTTCTAGAGATTACGGAGATTATATGGTATATTTGTGCTTTACTGTTGACTTTAAGCGGTATAACTTCTTACAGATTGTTCAATTTTATATAATGCTTGCCATTTTATCTTGGTGGAATTATTTTGAGAGCTTGAAATGCAGTAACTGTATCTCACCTTCTCTTCTATTTAAATCCGTAAAATGATATAGATAACAGGGGCAATAATTTATAGGGGATAGTAGATAGTTTCGTCTAGCATATTTTGGCACGTTTTCTAAGGTAGGATGCGATGTTACCTCTATGGGCTTGATTTGATGGTGCTTTTCTGGGGTAATCTAGTCTGATTGATTAGAATTGGGATGATTTTTCTGAGTATTTAAATGTTTTCACTTTGTTATTATGCTCTTGTTTGTTGAGAAGCAATTCTTCTTGGTAGGAGTATTTTCTTTCCTTTTCAAATCAGTTTTAATAAACGATATAAGTGGGGGAAAAAGAGATCGAGAAAACTTCTTGACTGCGTATAGGACATTGTCAACTTATCTGTTATCCTTATTAAATGACCAAGTAGATTTTCTTGAATCCTACATCGGATTATTAGATAGTGTTCTCAAGCACTCCAAGACCTTTGGATGAATGATTAAAAAACTCCATGGAGTTTAGAAATTGTGGTATTGGTCTGAAAAAAATAGGAAATCCTATAGCTCTACAGGATTTAACAGTTTCATTTTAACGCTGTTTGGATAATACTGTACAATTCCACAGGATTTCTGACAACCTTAAAAAACTAGCTGTTAAAGAGTTCAAATAAAAAAAACTAGCTATCAGATGGCTCCAAATTCTGAAACTAAACTATTAAAATATCTCAGATATAAAAAAAAGTTTCTAATTCTAAAAATTATGCCATTAAACTAGCCATTAAAAATATCTTAGCCTATCCAAAGTCTATTTAAAGGCATCACGTTCTTAGGAGCACATGACTAGCATTTCTTACATTCTCTTCTCTATATCTCCATGACTGCAAATTATGGATGACAACGATTTCACAATTTTTCTTCGAGGAGAAGTGAAGAAGAGGATTTCGAGTTCATGAACTTCGTTCTTCCAATGATAAGTATATACCTACCTTCTGTGGTTATGTATTGTTGTCAAGAAGTGATATAGGTCACAATTCAATAGGGTTTGCACGATATCAATACATCCTTATGCATTTAATGGATTTATTATGAATACATATCACTATATCTTATATGCCGCTACACATGCACCTGCATATACGCCCCAACCTTCACGTATGTTGTAAGATGGCATGTAGTTCCAATTAGATGAGTTATCTCTATAACATAAGCTTGTTTATATTGACTGAACAGTTCAACATAGCAACATTTAAACCATTGTGAATTATGACCACAATTATTGATCATCAAAGCTTTAGAGATGTATTCTTTGCAATATTAATCATCTAGCTTGAAGGCTTAAATAAAGCTCACGTACATAAACATATAACACCTATTAGTAGTCTCTAATAGACATTACATTTTTAAAAAAAATTAGGGTGCCTAATTTCTCCCACAAATTAGAAGAAAGATAAATTTGTAGTTTAATCACTAGTATGAATATATGAATCACGTTAGATGTCCTTTCAGTCTCTTATGAAACAATGCTAACATAGAAAAACTATCGTATTGCTATAATATTTTTCATTAGAATCCAATATGGTCATCATCAAAATTTACAAGAACTCGGACTCAGAAAATCTTATATTGAATTGCATTACTAGATGGGCAAATCAACAAAAAATAATAAACAACAAAAAAGAAGAAAGGAAGAATTCACCCAATTTTCATACAAGTTGGGGGAGAAAAGAGCGACGGCACCTCTTTGGCCATGTCAAGGCGAGGGATGGCGAAGGAGGGGGTTGCTGAAGGGAGGGCGATGGGGTTTCGATATTCTTTTTTTTGGGGGGGGCGAGGGGGGGGGCGGGGGGGGGGGGGGGGGGGGGGGGGGGGGGGGGGGGGGGGGGGGGGGGGGGGGGTCGGTTGGAGATGTGGACGACGGGGATTGGGTGGGTAGGAGGTGTGTGCGGCGGTGGAGATCGAGTGTAGGGTCGGGGATTGTGCGGCGGCGGAGAAGGGAAGGGGCTTGGGTTGGGCAAAGGGCCGGCAGATTGGGAGGGGAGGTCGTGGGCTGGAGTGCGGGAGGGGAGGGGGCAGGACGCCAAGGGGTTGGGCAGGGGGTGGGGGGGCGCAGGCTCACTGATTTCTTTTGGGGGGTTGGGGGTGGGGATGTAGTACACCGAACTTCTAGAAATTATAGAGTTCTAGTGGAAAGTAGCCTAGAAGGCTATTCGAAGATTTTCGGCGAGGTTTGGGAACTATTCGAGTGTTTTCGGCATAAACTTTGCGTGAAAACGGATTCCGGAAGGTCAAATCTGCCAAAGCTGCATATTCTGTATTGTGTACGGGCATTGGAATTGGGTATCGGAATACAATATAAAAGGAAAAAAAATCAGATCTCGAATTTTGGGGAACTAAGCCTGAGTACAGGTACTGATTTATCGTGTATCGGTACTGATTTACTGAGTACCGGAATACAGCAGAAAATCAGAAAATCCAACGTTTGAGTTCTGAGAAACTGGCAGGTGTCAGAACTAAATGCTCGTGTTTCGGTACGCAAGTTCGTTTATTGGTACGCAGTACTGCGAGATGCAGTTTTTGATAGAGAGTAAATAGAAGGATTTGGGGGACTAAAGGGCAATTGTTGCAACCCTTTAAAAGGGGACCCAACTCCTCCTTCCACAATGAACACACAAAACACCCTTTTCTCTCCCTCTCACTTTCTTCTCCTCTCTCTCACTCTAGAGATCTCTCCAAAACTTGGAGATTTGGAGGAAGGTCATTACCATCAAGTATGTCCAATAGCAAATGATATACTGTCCTGCTCTACATCTCATGTATCATTGAATAGTACATAACATGTATAAAAATACAACATGTATGGAAACCGGCAATAAGACAACAATATGAGAAGTAAGCCATAGGCACCATGTAAGATAGGTGCGAGCAAGGAGACATGGGCATGATATAACAATGGTGTAGGTTAAAAAAATCGAATAACCACTTCACCAATTTCGGATCGAAGCACCCATGTATAATTGGCACAACACGAGCCCATGACTCAGCAAAGGACTCTAAGTGTCTCTTGACCTAACCAATCGCACACGGCCTATAATTAGCCCTGTACGAACAATATGCCCCCTACGACACGTTCGGAACGTCTCTTCCGCAAGACGACCTTCGAAGCTAACATCGCAATAACATTGCAGCAATGGGTTCTGACTTATGCTTATTTGGCGTAGGAACTAGCAGCCCTCAATTAACATCCACGCTGTTGGTTACGACCAGTAAGGACCCTCTGAAACACATCCCACGAGTTTTGAAGTCCAATTGCACAAATAGTGCAATGATATGGCGGTTTTCGCTTGATTAGTCCCAAAGTTACCGTTTTTAGCGTCGAGACAGCGAGTGACCACACGATTAGTCCCAAGGGTCATTTCCACTCGGAATACGACTATGACGAGATTCTGGTCAGCAACACGCTAGGCCACGAATGCCTGGCCCGATTTCAGCTTTTCGGGCATCGTTTTGGTGCTAGATCGTGCAAACAATGCGCTCAGCCGCAAGACCTCCACAACACTCCATTTTGGTGTGTCGGAATAGTCAACGCTCACATACGCCCAGCTTCGGTCAGCAAGTGCGTACTTAGTCATCGAAGTCTCGATTCGCATCGTTTCGGCGCCGGGTCAGAAATCCTTACCCTCGCTGCCACCAAGGTTCAACAAGAATGGTTTAGCTAGCCAACGAGTCTCAGTCACCTGCATGGAAGCAGCTACGAAGGTTCCAAGAAGTCCGAACCAAAATGTGCGATAACGATCCCATTATTTGCATTTTTTATGTGCCGAAATGTACCATTTAGCTTTGTAAGTCTTTGGGCTTCAGACTAGTGCGGACATCGATCGACATAGTTTGATGCCACACGGTGCGAAAATCGTCGAAACAGTCGATAACTCTTAACCTGTATACAATAAGGTATTATTCATTATAGGATTTGAGTTTCCAATTCGCTTCCTAGGCTTCCGCAATTGGAAGGCCAAACCATTGCACATGCAGGTTGATGGCGAGGCTCTGGTCACCTTGCCATGCTTCCGAGGTGTCGACGATGATCGTCGCCGACGGAAATCCAACTTTCCGACTGCATGGACAACGTCTCGAGAGCACAACGGCAACAACTCAGCTTATGCACTGTTCTGGCCGCAACTGAGGGGAGCATGGGCTTGAGGAAATGTCCGGAAAGGCTGTGCTCGTCGACGTGATGCGGCGAAGGCGACGAAGGGCTAGAAAGAGGAACCTCTGCCACGCAACAGCTTTTGGGAGCACACTACCGTTGCACGGATCTATGAACTGTTCCGACAACTCCTTGGAGGTGAGAGCGCAATGAGGAAGGCGGAGGTGTCGTCGTGCTCCACCTACCGGAGGTCGCCAGTGACAAAGATGGCTAGAGGAAGGAGCTCGGCCATAGGGAGGCTTCCGAGAGCACCACCAGTCCACACGGCTAGAGCCTGTGTTGATGACTCTAAAAAGGCAAGCACAGTGAAGAGGATGGCCGAGGGGTCACTGTGCTTTTTACTGACCTAAGGTCGCCGGCGGTGGTTGCTGGGAGCAACCGAAAGGGGGGAAGAAAAACAACAAGATGAAGGGGGAGAGAGAGTGAATCAGATTGGGTTTTTTCAGCCAGGGGAGTTCGTCGGAGGGCGACGCACGCCGGCGGCGTGCAGGTGAGGACAGAGGTGATGGCGACTATGAGGGAGAGGGAGAGAGAGAAGAAAAATCCTAGTTTTTCTCCAACGTTCTGTTGTATACACTTCTATACAAATTGCAAATACACCCTTTGTGCATTATTTGTTGCTCAAAACCCCATAGTTGGTGTAATTTGCACAGAAGTCCTCCGGTTGCCAAATCTCGCAAATTGACACAAAATGTCGCACTTTTTGCAAAAAACACCAATTTTCTCTGTTCATCTCCAAACATATCTTTATCATGCAAAAATGCTCAAAAGTCCCTCTAATGGCCCACTGCATAGTTAGAACTCAAAAGTGGCGATTTTGTTCTGTTAAAACTATCAATTGCATAGTGATATCCCAAAATTTAAAATTTATAATAAAATATTCTCGTTTTTGCAATTATGCATTGTCCTTATTCAATGATAAAGTAGTTTTGCTTGAATCCAACAATTGGATTGTTAAATGTTGTTATTAAACACTTTAATTCGTGTTTTGTCAATCTACTAACTTCCTGCTATGGTCTAGTTATCAATTGTTTTAGAGAAGAAATGTTTGATTGTTTATATGTTGTGGAATCAACAAGTTCATTCTTGAAAAACTGTCACACCCCAGTTCCCAGCGGAAGTCCGCGGGCGCGCGAATAGATCTGCTATAAGTAGAAGGACGCATCCACTACATACGAAGCGTCCATAAACAACCTGTAAAATCATACGATGCAACAGGAGTCAACAACTAATAAATATCAGAGTCAATAAATAACCAACTAACAGGTATAGCGAACACTGTACATATGACATCCACTCGACCATACATCCATACATCTCCCAAAATATAACCAGAAATAGATCACAACTCTCATTAGACTCGCCACTTCAAATGTACAATCTGCTATATTCCAAAACTAGCTGGGGGTCCTCCTCTATCACACGCATGCCCGGGTAGGTATGCTATCTACCTTGCAATTCCCTTACCTCGATCCGAAATAGGTGCTGAGGGCTCTTAAATAGAAAAACAAGGAGGGCGTGAGAACTACTAAACAGTGGTCCCTAGTGGGTATAGTCGACGACAGCGATGACCTACATCACTAGGTCTACTAGAGGCAAAATAGTGAATGAACTGTATATCAACATGAAATAACTGAACTGAATAGTAACCATGTCTATCATGCCTTTATAATAGATACTGAAAAGCGGTAAGACAGATATCTCATGCATCAACTAAAGCAACAAAAGTAATATGCAGTAAAACTCGATCATATATCGACCGACTTAACAGTCCGGCCAAGCCTGCGCCTTCTCTTGTCCAGCATCGACCTATAGTGGTCCGCTACTATATAGGCTACTGTCTCTATCTCAATCTTAGCCAATCTCCGGAGTGGCACTTTCGGGGCGCAACCCTAACCGAGGATAATAGCAATCAAACTGTTAAGCTCAATATGGCTTGCAGGCTATAGTCAAAACACAATGATCAATCATGACAACAATACCATCCCGGTGCCTTTGGCACGACCATGTCAAAGCTCATTGTCCAACTGTCCCTTAACAATTCCATGTTAAGTTTTTCTTAAAACCACTTGATTCTCTGGCAATTTTTCGTTTATATGTCAAATTTGGATTTTGTTTGTGAATATGGAGGAATGAGAGTCCTTTATCTAATTATCATGAGCACATAAAGAATTTGGTAAGTTATTTCTAGAAATTATGAATGTTATATCAAGGATTAAAGTGCCGTGGCACGTGGGCGTGTCGATTGTTGTCTGGCACAGTATGGCACTAGCACACCTCCATGCCAACACGTGGCACGCTTGCGTAGGGCTGCAAGTCTGGCTTGCCGCTCGCGAGCCAGTTCGTGTTCGATTTGAAATAGGCTCGAAAATAGCTCGTTCGAAATTAATTTCAAATATAAAACGAGCTAATTTTTTTAGCTTGAAAATAATTTCAAACCGAACACGAGCAAGCCTCCGCTCGTTCGTGTTCGGCTCGAAATAGTTCGAATATATATATATATATATATATATATATATAGAGTTAATGAAAAATATAAAATACAAAATGTGGCATGTGGAGCACTAAGTCAAAGAGAAGAGAGTACTTTAAGAAAAATCTATTACATAAATTAAGAATGTTATTTCGAGCAAGTGTGTTGCTTATAAATTATAATTATGTTAATTGTAGTTTTATTTGTATATTGATTGTAATTTTGAGGATTGGTATTTTATTTGGATTGTAGTTATAATGATAGTTGTGGTTAAATTATATAGTGTAATATTAACAAATATTCATAAAAATTTTGAAATTAAAAATAAAAATAAAGAAGAAAAAAAGAATTTCGAGCTATAAACGAGCCGGCTCGGAATCAAACAATTTCGATCTAAATTCGAACATGGCTCGTAACTAGCTCGAAAAAGAAAAAAATAAGAAAAAAAAGCTATTTCGAGCCGGCTCGAATTTGGCTCGAAATTTATTTCGAGCCGAACTCGAACATGCCAAATTTTAGCTCGAAATTAATTCGAGCCAGCTCGAATTCGGCTCGAATCTAATACGAGCCGAAAACGAGCAAGGCCGCGCTCGTTCGTGTTCGGCTCATTTGCACCCCTACGCTTGCGTGTCGATGGATACACATGACTTCCTAGTAGCATGCTTTGGCACGGGCTTATTTTAGTTTTTTTTTGTCGTCCCAATATACTCTTATAATATTTCTTTGAAAGTTTAGTAAAATAACTATGAATATTGACTATGTATAGCTTACTACACTCATCAATTACTATAGTGATAAACTTTTTATATGTTAAATACAGCTATACCCCATAGAGAATAAAAATTAAATAACAATAATAAAATTCAAAAGTATAATAATTATTTAAATTTGCATCTTTACAAAGGGATGACTGTTTAGTTCCATATAGATCGTCGCAGAGGATTATATAGCATATTGTCATCTGCAGATACAAGATTTATTTGACAATTTTAGTATAGATATTGCTAGTATTGTCAAATTAACTTGGTTGTATAATCTACTATAATCAACTATATATTCTAATATATCTAATAATACTCAAATCAAAATTATTTTATATTTATGCTAATTTACAAGTTATAGATTGGAACAGAACAGCTTACATAATTCTAGATTACATTTGTTTGTACATAAGATTGGATTACACTAAATCAGATTAGGAAACTAATAATTTTAGATTAGAATTTAGGTAATTTGGAATTACCTAAATTGAATTTAATTAGTTATATTCTATTATATTTAATACTCTAATAGATAATTCTAGATTAGAATTGATTAGGTTTCGTAATTATAAATTAGAATTAGATAAATTTAAATATATGTTATATTAGATTCTAGATTAGATTAGATTTGACTAGATTTTATAGATTAGATTAGGTAATTCTAGATTAGATTAGATTAAATTCTAGAATAGAGAATATTAGAATTATTAGATAACTAAACTAAAGAAAAGGGAGAAGGAATAACAAAAAAAAAAAAATGGCAATATGATAGTGTGATTTAGTTATCATCAACGCTGAAACCCTAATTAACAAATCACAAAAAAAAAAAACCAAAAAAAATCCTAACTAACAAATCAAAAAAAAAGAAAAAAGAAAACGCGGCACGATACTGTGCCGCAATACCGCATTGGGTATCGCGCTGTCTCGCGCGATACCCGTTAGGTATCGCGGCACGGGGGGGTCCCGCGAGACCCCCCCCCCCCCCCCCCCCCCCCCGCGTATCATGCCCCCATCTTAGGGTCACATTTATATGTGGCACGAGGCGACAATTGAAACCCTGTGTTATATGGTATAGACAAGGATTTAAGTGCCCGTGCTGTATCTACCGTGCCATATCGTGCCAACAAGATGTCGTCACGATACAGCCCCCGTGCCGATGGCACAGCTCAAAACCCTTTATTCTTTAAATTAGTAAATAATTTTCTCAATGAAGTTCAAAAGATTTGATAAAAATACATAATAAACATTAGAATATTTTGTTGCTAAAGAAAATAAATATTTCATGTTATTATGTGTCGGCACACATGAATTTTTTTGTGACCGGCACGCATCGGCACGGCCCGGGGCACGCACCGTGCCCGTACCATGCCCGCAAGTTTCTGGTACGACCCCGTGCCACGACACTTAAATCCTTGGGTATAGGTGTGATTGACTGTTGACTTGAAGCCAAGGATTTAAGTGCCGTGGCACGGGGTCGTGCCGAAAACTTGCCGGCACGGTACGGCACGGTGCGTGCCAGGCCGTGCCAATGCGTACCGGTCACAAAAAATTCATGTGTGCCGACACATAATAGCATGAAATATTTATTTCTTTTAGCAACTAACTGTTTATTATGTATTTTTATCAAATCTTTTGAACTTTATTGAGAAAATTACTTACTACTTTAAAGAATAGAGGGTTTTTGAGTTGTGCCGTCGGCACGGGGGCTATATCGTGCCGATATCTTGTCGGCACGATACGACACGGTAGATACGGCCCGTGCCGATGGGCACTTAAATCCTTGCTTGAAGCAGTCTCATTTCTTATAGTTTGTTTAATTTTGTATGAACTTTGCCATTTTATCTTAGTGGAATTATTTCAACTTGAAATGCAGTAACTGTATTTTTCCTTCTCTTCCATTTAAATCAGTACAAGGATATAGCTAGCAGGGGTAATAATTACTGAAGGGATAATAGATAGTTTTATCCGGCTTACTTTGGTGCGTTTTCTTGGTTGGGATTTAATGTTAACTCTAGGCGCTTGATTTTAATTGTATTTTCCGAGGTAATCTAGTATGATTGATTAGAATTAGAATATTTTTTCTGAATTCAACTGAATTCAGTTTTTCATTATGCCCAAGTTTGTGGAGAAGTAATTCTTCTTGGTGAGGGTATTTCCTGTACTTTCTAACTCAGTTTTTATAAATGATAAAAGCTAGGGAAAAGAGAAAACTTGTCTCTTGCATACAGAACATTGACTATTGCAACTTAAACAATTTACGGACAAACATATCCATTATCCTTATTAAATGACCAAGTAGTTTTGCTTGAATCCTACAATTGGATATAGATGCCTACAATTGCTTGAATCCTACAATTGCTTGAATCCTACAATTGGATATCCATTATCCTTATTCTCAAGCACTCAATCTATTGTTTATGCCAGTCTACTACTCGCTATTCTGACTGATTACTTGTTTTGGGGAAGAAGTTTTTTATGTTTCTTTCTCGAGAACCTAGACTATTTTCTGTGCTGTGAAGGGTTTTGACTATGTCAGCTTTTCTTTTCATGGGAGCATATAACATGTATAGCTATGTGATTATATGATTACTTTACAAAGAAAAGCTGTCTGAGCAGTAATCTTTGAAGAAGCACCAATATTTATTCAGATTTTTGCTGTAGCATGACCATCAAATTGGAGCTTTTGCTTGTGGGGCTTGAAAGTTCATTTGAGACTCCGGGCCTAGCGAAAGGACCGACCTTCTTTTATCTGAGCACTCGAGTTTAAAGTTTCTGTTTCTGGAGCAGAGAAAACCGTTGGAGAAATTTCTCTGAATTTCATAAAATTGACAAAATTTTTTACAGGAAACTAACTCTCATGAACTCCTTTCTTAGATATATGGTGTCGTACGGAAGGAAATATGGTACCATCCTGATATGTACTTCTACAGAGACATGCTCATGATGCTTGCGAGAAACAAGAAGATCGAAGGGGCAAGACAAGTTTGGATGGATCTGCGGTCTGAAGATGTGCGATTTGATCAACACACTTACGGTGACATTGTTCGCGCCTTTTGTGACGGGGGATTGCTCGATTTAGGAATGGAATTTTACGATGACATGAGGAGTTCTCCTGATCCTCCCCTCTCGCTTCCTTTTCGGGTTATCTTGAAGGGCCTCGTACCATACCCTGAATTGAGAGAAAAAGTGAAACAGGATTTCTTGGAGCTTTTTCCGGATATGATAGTTTATGACCCCCCAGAGGACTTGTCAGATAGTCAAGATGAGCATTGTGCAGGTGCTCAACTAAAGTAACTAAATTGTAGAGTTGGCAGGTTTAACTTATTTGTTTAAATGACGTATGTTTTAATGGGAACATGTAAGAAACAATAATGGAAGTACTGATGATATTCTTGCCGTTTTATCGTTTTATCAATCTATTTGCAGTGCAATCTGCAAATTTTCGTTTGTGTTTAATTTTTTACAAATGTTAGTCTTTCGTCTACTTCCTTATTTGACATAACGATTAGGTGCCCAAGGGACCTTTTTACCTTGGAAAATTCTTTCCTGACGTGACGAAAAAGAATGAAATTGGCTGATATCACAACGATATTGGGTAGTAAAAATAAGTGATTCGTTTTTAGCTCTTATTTATTTTTCTAATGATTTCGATACCTTAGTATATTTAAATTAAAGTATTAATATTCTTTATTGCGCTAAAGAACTAGGAACGATGAGATTTATTATCGTTGTTTCTTGCATGTCTCGCGAAGGTCAGAATAGGCTCGAAGTCTCCCAATGAAATTTTTAAAGATTGACCTGCTCTTTTTAATTCTGCACAAAAGAACCCTGCCTCATTACCTAGAACCCCCCACCCCACATCATGAAACAGAACTTTTATACGTTTTCCCTTTGTTTGGGCGAAAGGAACAAGAGAGAAGGTAAACCGAGAAGAAAAATAATTTTATAAGGTGCAACTGCTTGGTGTTGGGACAGCTGCTCGCTAAGTGTGCAACAAGGACTTCTCGGTATCGAATTACACCCTGAAACAGGTTTTGCAGCTTCACGCTGTTTCCTACGTGGGAACCAGCAGCACTAAATCCAACTACCTGCTGCTAGTTACACCCAGCAAGAACCTTCTGGAACACCTCCCAGAGTTCCAGAGTCCGTTGTCAGAAACTGAGTTTCCTAAGAGTGTTTAAAAACATCCTAACCCATTTTCGCAACAGTTGCGCATCGGGACAGCATATAGCTCATATTCAGCCCGGAGAGTTTACTCCCACTCGAAAATCGACTACAACGCTCTGGCCAGCGAAAGGCTTGGTTGAGAGTTACCGGCTTTTTGGATCACCCAAAAAGGGTCCAGAATGGCATTTCGAAAATCATTCAGTGTCGGAACACGCACAAGAAGTGCGTTCAGCTTAAGGGATCCTCAACTTGCTCGTTTTAATGAACCTATGACAACTGAAAAGCTTAAACAAAGAGTCACAACTAGCAAAACACAAAAATCAGCCTCGAAAACTTCGAACGTCATCATTTTTGGTACCGGCAATATCAACCCACCAGGCGATTTCGGAGGGTTTTGACATCGCAACCTATGGCCATTTAGGCCCCATTAACACACATCTGGCCAGCAAAGAGCTTTCTTTGCCAAGACTTCTTGCTAGATTTGACGCAGACAGCCCCTCGATTTCAACAAAAACTCTGATCAAGGCGCACCAACGATATAACTGCGTAATTGTGAAGCCGTGCTTCCCAGGGGGTCACCATCCTAGAACTACTCTAATTATAGAACGCTTAACCTTCTTAACCTCTTGGGCCTAATCACCACCCAAAATGCGATAGCCGGTAAAAAGCTTAGTTCTACGTTCTACTATACCTAATAAATAGGACTATTCCAAATCCTAGGTGTGTCACATTCTTCTCCAGTACTTTTAAACTCCGACGTTCTCGTTAGATTCAAACACACTCACAAGCACTAAGCGATGTGAGACTCGCCTCGCTAGTCTTAGCCGATCTTATGGGAAGTCGTGCTCTACCCACAATAGTCGTCAGCCAGGAAGCCCCGCCCTATCCGCTATATGACTTTAGTTCAACCGAACTCATCTCACAATTCCGGCTGGTGATTGGCGCTGATACCAATTATGATGCCTCGCTTCCTAGGGGGTCACCCATCCTAGAATCACTTCAGTTTTAGCACGCTTAACCCTCTTAACTAGACCTGGCAATATCGACCCATACCCGCGGGTACCCGTGGGTTACCCGCAAATTTGCGGGTATGGGTATGAACTTTTTCTACCCAAAAAATTATGGATAAAACGGATCGGTACCCATTAAGTTGTGTGCATTTTGGATAACCCGCGGGTACCCACAGGTACCCACATATATATTTTTCAATTAAAAAATATATATTTTTAATTAAAGAATATTTTTTTTTGTTTATCCATTCTAAAAACCCTAATCCTAATTTCTTATAATGTGTCTTTTACATTATAAAATTTATTCGTTTTAAGACTTTAAATATTTTTATTGTATATTGTGATATTTTAAATAATGAGTTATGTTACGCTTTTAAAAATTATATATATGTGTTTTGTATTTAGAAAGTATAGGAGCAAAAAAGAGAAAAAAAAAAATATGCGGGTAACCCGCATACCCACCCGCCCACCCGCGGGCGGGTATGGGTAAACATGTTGGCTACCCAAAATTTGCGGGTAAATTTAACCCATGTCCATATAACCCGCGGGTAGAATGACCCGCTTGCGGGTTACCCAACCCGTCCGTTTGCTAGGTCTACTCTTAACATCTTGGGCCTAGCCATTGTCTAAAATGCTATAACCGGGTTAAGAAACTCACAAGCACCAGCCGGTGTGAGATTCGTCTCATTATCCATAGTCGACTTTGTGGGGATTCGCCCACAACTGTCATCAGCCGAAGCCACGGTCTGTCCGCTGTATGATCCTAGCTTAGCCGAGACTTATCTCACACTTCTAGCTGATGATTGGCTCTTATACCAACTCA